>CM075887.1:1132791-1817791 GCA_038021265.1 Cyprinella venusta
TGCCGAGATATCGGATGTCAAAGTTTTGACCTGAAAAAAAAACATAAGGGGGTAACACTGTCGTTTTTGCCGAAATTTTGACCCCCTCCGATCTTCTTGAAACTCTGGATTCTGACAGAGGGTCACAAGGACTTCGACCAGCGCGCAAAAATGGAGGCTCTAGACCCTTCCAGAGCCGAGATATCGCATGTCAAAGTTTTGACCTGAAAAAAAACATAAGGGGTAACACTGTCGTTTTTGGCCGAAATTTTGACCCCCTCCGATTTTCTTGAAACTCTGGATTCTGACAGAGGGCCACGAGACTTCGACCAGCGCGCAAAAAATGGAGGCTCTAGACCCTTCCAGAGCCGAGATATCGGATGTCAAAGTTTTGACCTGAAAAAAAACATAAGGGGTAACACTGTCCGTTTTTGGCCGAAATTTTGACCCCCTCCGATCTTCTTGAAACTCTGGATTCTGACAGAGGGCCACGAGACTTCAACCAGCGCGCAAAAATGGAGGCTCTAGACCCTTCCAGAGCCGAGATATCGGATGTCAAAGTTTTGACCTGAAAAAGAAAACATAAGGGTAACACTGTCGTTTTTGGCCGAAATTTTGACCCCCTCCGATCTTCTTGAAACTCTGGATTCTGACAGAGGGTCACGAGACTTCGACCAGCGCGCAAAAATGAGGCTCTAGACCCTTCCAGAGCCGAGATATCGCATGTCAAAGTTTTGACCTGAAAAAAAAACATAAGGGGTAACACTGTCGTTTTTGGCCGAAATTTTGACCCCCTCCGATCTTCTTGAAACTCTGGATTCTGACAGAGGTCACGAGACTTCGACCAGCGCGCAAAAATGGAGGCTCTAGACCCTTCCAGAGCCGAGATATCGATGTCAAAGTTTTGACCCGAAAAAAAAAACATAAGGGGTAACACTGTCGTTTTTGGCCAAAATTTTGACCCCACTCCGATCTTCTTGAAACTCTGGATTCTGACAGAGGGCCACGAGACTTCGACCAGCGCGCAAAAATGGAGGCTCTAGACCCTTCCAGAGCCGAGATATCGGATGTCAAAGTTTGACCTGAAAAAAAAACATAAGGGGTAACACTGTCGTTTTTGGCCGAAATTTTGACCCCCTCCGATCTTCTTGAAACTCTGGATTCTGACAGAGGGCCACGAGACTTCGACCAGCGTGCAAAAATGGAGGCTCTAGACCCTTCCAGAGCCGAGATATCGGATGTCAAAGTTTTGACCTGAAAAAAAACATAAGGGGTTAACACTGTCGTTTTTGGCCGAAATTTTGACCCCCTCCAATCTTCTTGAAACTCTGGATTCTGACAGAGGGCCACGAGACTTCGACCAGCGCGCAAAAATGGAGGCTCTAGACCCTTCCAGAGCCGAGATATCGGATGTCAAAGTTTTGACCTGAAAAAAAAACATAAGGGGTAACACTGTCGTTTTTGGCCGAAATTTTGACCCCCTCCGATCTTCTTGAAACTCTGGATTCTGACAGAGGGCCACGAGACTTCGACCAGCGCGCAAAAATGGAGGCTCTAGACCCTTCCAGAGCCGAGATATCGGATGTCAAAGTTTTGATCCGAAAAAAAAAACATAAGGGGTAACACTGTCGTTTTTGGCCGAAATTTTGACCCCCTCCGATCTTCTTGAAACTCTGGATTCTGACAGAGGGCCACGAGACTTCGACCAGCACGCAAAAATGGAGGCTCTAGACCCTTCCAGAGCCGAGATATCGGATGTCAAAGTTTTGACCTGAAAAAAAAAACATAAGGGGTAACACTGTCGTTTTTGGCCGAAATTTTGACCCCCTCCGATCTTCTTGAAACTCTGGATTCTGACAGAGGGCCACGAGACTTCGACCAGCGCGCAAAAATGGAGGCTCTAGACCCTTCCAGAGCCGAGATATCGGATGTCAAAGTTTTGACCTGAAAAAAAAAACATAAGGGGTAACACTGTCGTTTTTGGCCGAAATTTTGACCCCCTCCGATCTTCTTGAAACTCTGGATTCTGACAGAGGGTCACGAGACTTCGACCAGCGCGCAAAAATGGAGGCTCTAGACCCTTCCAGAGCCGAGATATCGGATGTCAAAGTTTTGACCTGAAAAAAAAACATAAGGGGGTAACACTGTCGTTTTTGGCCGAAATTTTGACCCCCTCCAATCTTCTTGAAACTCTGGATTCTGACAGAGGGCCACGAGACTTCGACCAGCGCGCAAAAATGGAGGCTCTAGACCCTTCCAGAGCGAGATATCGGATGTCAAAGTTTTGACCTGAAAAAAAAACATAAGGGGTAACACTGTCTTTTTGGCCGAAATTTTGACCCCCTCCGATCTTCTTGAACTCTGGATTCTGACAGAGGGCCACGAGACTTCGACCAGCGCGCAAAAAATGGAGGCTCTAGACCCTTCCAGAGCCGAGATATCGGATGTCAAAGTTTTGACCTGAAAAAAAAACATAAGGGGTAACACTGTCGTTTTTGGCCGAAATTTTGACCCCCTCCGATCTTCTTGAAACTCTGGATTCTGACAGAGGGCCACGAGACTTTGACCAGCACGCAAAAATGGAGGCTCTAGACCCTTCCAGAGCCGAGATATCGGATGTCAAAGTTTTGACCCGAAAAAAAACATAAGGGGTAACACTGTCGTTTTTGGCCAAAATTTTGACCCCCTCCGATCTTCTTGAAACTCTGGATTCTGACAGAGGGCCACGAGACTTCGACCAGCGCGCAAAAATGGAGGCTCTAGACCCTTCCAGAGCCGAGATATCGGATGTCAAAGTTTTGACCTGAAAAAAAAACATAAGGGGTAACACTGTCGTTTTTGGCCAAAATTTTGACCCCCTCCAATCTTCTTGAAACTCTGGATTCTGACAGAGGGCCACGAGACTTCGACCAGCGCGCAAAAATGGAGGCTCTAGACCCTTCCAGAGCCGAGATATCGGATGTCAAAGTTTTGACCTGAAAAAAAAAACATAAGGGGTAACACTGTCTTTTTGGCCGAAATTTTGACCCCCTCCGATCTTCTTGAAACTCTGGATTCTGACAGAGGGCCACGAGACTTCGACCAGCGCGCAAAAATGGAGGCTCTAGACCTTCCAGAGCCGAGATATCGGATGTCAAAGTTTTGACCTGAAAAAAAAAACATAAGGGGTAACACTGTCGTTTTTGGCCGAAATTTTGACCCCCTCCGATCTTCTTGAAACTCTGGATTCTGACAGAGGGCCACGAGACTTCGACCAGCGCGCAAAAATGGAGGCTCTAGACCCTTCCAGAGCCGAGATATCGGATGTCAAAGTTTTGACCTGAAAAAAAAACATAAGGGGTAAACACTGTCGTTTTTGGCCGAAATTTTGACCCCCTCCGATCTTCTTGAAACTCTGGATTCTGACAGAGGGCCACGAGACTTCGACCAGCGCGCAAAAATGGAGGCTCTAGACCCTTCCAGAGCCGAGATATCGGATGTCAAAGTTTTGACCTGAAAAAAAAACATAAGGGGTAACACTGTCGTTTTTGGCCGAAATTTTGACCCCCTCCGATCTTCTTGAAACTCTGGATTCTGACAGAGGGCCACGAGACTTCGACCAGCGCGCAAAAATGGAGGCTCTAGACCCTTCCAGAGCGAGATATCGGATGTCAAAGTTTTGATCCGAAAAAAAAACATAAGGGGTAACACTGTCGTTTTTGGCCGAAATTTTGACCCCCTCCGATCTTCTTGAAACTCTGGATTCTGACAGAGGGCCACGAGACTTCGACCAGCGCGCAAAAATGGAGGCTCTAGACCCTTCCAGAGCGAGATATCGGATGTCAAAGTTTTGACCTGAAAAAAAAAACATAAGGGTAACACTGTCGTTTTTGGCCGAAATTTGACCCCCTCCGATCTTCTTGAAACTCTGGATTCTGACAGAGGGCCACGAGACTTCGACCAGCACGCAAAAATGGAGGCTCTAGACCCTTCCAGAGCCGAGATATCGGATGTCAAAGTTTTGACCTGAAAAAAAAACATAAGGGGTAACACTGTCGTTTTTGGCCGAAATTTTGACCCCCTCCGATCTTCTTTGAAACTCTGGATTCTGACAGAGGGCCACGAGACTTCGACCAGCACGCAAAAATGGAGGCTCTAGACCCTTCCAGAGCGAGATATCGGATGTCAAAGTTTTGACCCGAAAAAAAACATAAGGGGTAACACTGTCGTTTTTGGCCAAAATTTTGACCCCCTCCGATCTTCTTGAAACTCTGGATTCTGACAGAGGGCCACGAGACTTCGACCAGCGCGCAAAATGGAGGCTCTAGACCCTTCCAGAGCCGAGATATCGGATGTCAAAGTTTTGACCTGAAAAAAAAACATAAGGGGTAACACTGTCGTTTTTGGCCGAAATTTTGACCCCCTCCGATCTTCTTGAAACTCTGGATTCTGACAGAGGGCCACGAGACTTCGACCAGCGCGCA
This sequence comes from Cyprinella venusta, assembly GCA_038021265.1. Lineage (NCBI taxonomy): Eukaryota > Metazoa > Chordata > Actinopteri > Cypriniformes > Leuciscidae > Cyprinella > Cyprinella venusta. The sequence continues at coordinate 1,137,234 of CM075887.1, forward strand.
AAAATGGAGGCTCTAGACCCTTCCAGAGCCGAGATATCGGATGTCAAAGTTTTGACCTGAAAAAAAAACATAAGGGGTAACACTGTCGTTTTTGGCCGAAATTTTGACCCCCTCGATCTTCTTGAAACTCTGGATTCTGACAGAGGGTCACAAGACTTCGACCAGCGCGCAAAAATGGAGGCTCTAGACCCTTCCAGAGCCGAGATATCGCATGTCAAAGTTTTGACCTGAAAAAAAACATAAGGGGTAACACTGTCGTTTTTGGCCGAAATTTTGACCCCCTCCGATTTTCTTGAAACTCTGGATTCTGACAGAGGGCCACGAGACTTCGACCAGCCCGCAAAAATGGAGGCTCTAGACCCTTCCAGAGCCGAGATATCGGATGTCAAAGTTTTGACCTGAAAAAAAAACATAAGGGGTAACACTGTCGTTTTTGGCCGAAATTTTGACCCCCTCCGATCTTCTTGAAACTCTGGATTCTGACAGAGGGCCACGAGACTTCAACCAGCGCGCAAAAATGGAGGCTCTAGACCCTTCCAGAGCCGAGATATCGGATGTCAAAGTTTTGACCTGAAAAAAAAACATAAGGGGTAACACTGTCGTTTTTGGCCGAAATTTTGACCCCCTCCGATCTTCTTGAAACTCTGGATTCTGACAGAGGGTCACGAGACTTCGACCAGCGCGCAAAAATGGAGGCTCTAGACCCTTCCAGAGCCGAGATATCGCATGTCAAAGTTTTGACCTGAAAAAAAAACATAAGGGGTAACACTGTCGTTTTTGGCCGAAATTTTGACCCCCTCCGATCTTCTTGAAACTCTGGATTCTGACAGAGGGTCACGAGACTTCGACCAGCGCGCAAAAATGGAGGCTCTAGACCCTTCCAGAGCCGAGATATCGGATGTCAAAGTTTTGACCCGAAAAAAAAACATAAGGGGTAACACTGTCGTTTTTGGCCAAAATTTTGACCCCCTCCGATCTTCTTGAAACTCTGGATTCTGACAGAGGGCCACGAGACTTCGACCAGCGCGCAAAAATGGAGGCTCTAGACCCTTCCAGAGCCGAGATATCGGATGTCAAAGTTTTGACCTGAAAAAAAAACATAAGGGGTAACACTGTCGTTTTTGGCCGAAATTTTGACCCCCTCCGATCTTCTTGAAACTCTGGATTCTGACAGAGGGCCACGAGACTTCGACCAGCGTGCAAAAATGGAGGCTCTAGACCCTTCCAGAGCCGAGATATCGGATGTCAAAGTTTTGACCTGAAAAAAAACATAAGGGGTAACACTGTCGTTTTTGGCCGAAATTTTGACCCCCTCCAATCTTCTTGAAACTCTGGATTCTGACAGAGGGCCACGAGACTTCGACCAGCGCGCAAAAATGGAGGCTCTAGACCCTTCCAGAGCCGAGATATCGGATGTCAAAAGTTTTGACCTGAAAAAAAAACATAAGGGGTAACACTGTCGTTTTTGGCCGAAATTTTGACCCCCTCCGATCTTCTTGAAACTCTGGATTCTGACAGAGGGCCACGAGACTTCGACCAGCGCGCAAAAATGGAGGCTCTAGACCCTTCCAGAGCCGAGATATCGGATGTCAAAGTTTTGATCCGAAAAAAAAACATAAGGGGTAACACTGTCGTTTTTGGCCGAAATTTTGACCCCCTCCGATCTTCTTGAAACTCTGGATTCTGACAGAGGGCCACGAGACTTCGACCAGCACGCAAAAATGGAGGCTCTAGACCCTTCCAGAGCCGAGATATCGGATGTCAAAGTTTTGACCTGAAAAAAAAAACATAAGGGGTAACACTGTCGTTTTTGGCCGAAATTTTGACCCCCCTCCGATCTTCTTGAAACTCTGGATTCTGACAGAGGGCCACGAGACTTCGACCAGCGCGCAAAAATGGAGGCTCTAGACCCTTCCAGAGCCGAGATATCGGATGTCAAAGTTTTGACCTGAAAAAAAAAACATAAGGGGTAACACTGTCGTTTTTGGCCGAAATTTTGACCCCCTCCGATCTTCTTGAAACTCTGGATTCTGACAGAGGGTCACGAGACTTCGACCAGCGCGCAAAAATGGAGGCTGACCCTTCCAGAGCCGAGATATCGGATGTCAAAGTTTTGACCTGAAAAAAAAACATAAGGGGTAACACTGTCGTTTTTGGCCGAAATTTTGACCCCCTCCAATCTTCTTGAAACTCTGGATTCTGACAGAGGGCCACGAGACTTCGACCAGCGCGCAAAAATGGAGGCTCTAGACCCTTCCAGAGCCGAGATATCGGATGTCAAAGTTTTGACCTGAAAAAAAACATAAGGGGTAACACTGTCGTTTTTGGCCGAAATTTTGACCCCCTCCGATCTTCTTGAAACTCTGGATTCTGACAGAGGGCCACGAGACTTCGACCAGCGCGCAAAAATGGAGGCTCTAGACCCTTCCAGAGCCGAGATATCGGATGTCAAAGTTTTGACCTGAAAAAAAAACATAAGGGGTAACACTGTCGTTTTTGGCCGAAATTTTGACCCCCTCCGATCTTCTTGAAACTCTGGATTCTGACAGAGGGCCACGAGACTTCGACCAGCGCGCAAAAATGGAGGCTCTAGACCCTTCCAGAGCCGAGATATCGGATGTCAAAGTTTTGACCTGAAAAAAAAAACATAAGGGGTAACACTGTCGTTTTTGGCCGAAATTTTGACCCCCTCCGATCTTCTTGAAACTCTGGATTCTGACAGAGGGCCACGAGACTTCGACCAGCACGCAAAAATGGAGGCTCTAGACCCTTCCAGAGCCGAGATATCGGATGTCAAAGTTTTGACCCGAAAAAAAACATATGGGGTAACACTGTCGTTTTTGGCCGAAATTTTGACCCCCTCCGATCTTCTTGAAACTCTGGATTCTGACAGAGGGCCACGAGACTTCGACCAGCGCGCAAAAATGGAGGCTCTAGACCCTTCCAGAGCCGAGATATCGGATGTCAAAGTTTTGACCTGAAAAAAAAAACATAAGGGGTAACACTGTCATTTTTGGCCGAAATTTTGACCCCCTCCGATCTTCTTGAAACTCTGGATTCTGACAGAGGGCCACGAGACTTCGACCAGCGCGCAAAAATGGAGGCTCTAGACCCTTCCAGAGCCGAGATATCGGATGTCAAAGTTTTGACCCGAAAAAAAAAACATAAGGGGTAACACTGTCGTTTTTGGCCGAAATTTTGACCCCTCCGATCTTCTTGAAACTCTGGATTCTGACAGAGGGTCACGAGACTTCGACCAGCGCGCAAAAATGGAGGCTCTAGACCCTTCCAGAGCCGAGATATCGGATGTCAAAGTTTTGACCTGAAAAAAAAAACATAAGGGGTAACACTGTCGTTTTTGGCCGAAATTTGACCCCCTCCGATCTTCTTGAAACTCTGGATTCTGACAGAGGGCCACGAGACTTCGACCAGCGCGCAAAATGGAGGCTCTAGACCCTTCCAGAGCCGAGATATCGGATGTCAAAGTTTTGACCTGAAAAAAAAACATAAGGGGTAACACTGTCGTTTTTGGCCGAAATTTTGACCCCCTCCGATCTTCTTGAAACTCTGGATTCTGACAGAGGGTCACGAGACTTCGACCAGCGCGCAAAAATGGAGGCTCTAGACCCTTCCAGAGCCGAGATATCGGATGTCAAAGTTTTGACCTGAAAAAAAAACATAAGGGGTAACACTGTCGTTTTTGGCCGAAATTTTGACCCCCCTCCGATCTTCTTGAAACTCTGGATTCTGACAGAGGGCCACGAGACTTCGACCAGCGTGCAAAAATGGAGGCTCTAGACCCTTCCAGAGCCGAGATATCGGATGTCAAAGTTTTGACCTGAAAAAAAAACATAAGGGGTAACACTGTCGTTTTGGCCGAAATTTTGACCCCTCCGATCTTCTTGAAATCTGGATTCTGACAGAGGGCCACGAGACTTCGACCAGCGCGCAAAAATGGAGGCTCTAGACCCTTCAGAGCCGAGATATCGGATGTCAAAGTTTTGACCTGAAAAAAAAAACATAAGGGGTAACACTGTCGTTTTTGCCGAAATTTTGACCCCCTCCGATCTTCTTGAAACTCTGGATTCTGACAGAGGGCCACGAGACTTCGACCAGCGCGCAAAAATGGAGGCTCTAGACCCTTCCAGAGCCGAGATATCGGATGTCAAAGTTTTGACCTGAAAAAAAAACATAAGGGGTAACACTGTCGTTTTTGGCCGAAATTTTGACCCCCTCCGATCTTCTTGAAACTCTGGATTCTGACAGAGGGCCACGAGACTTCGACCAGCACGCAAAAATGGAGGCTCTAGACCCTTCCAGAGCCGAGATATCGGATGTCAAAGTTTTGACCCGAAAAAAAAACATAAGGGGTAACACTGTCGTTTTTGGCCAAAATTTTGACCCCCTCCGATCTTCTTGAAACTCTGGATTCTGACAGAGGGCCACAAGACTTCGACCAGCGCGCAAAAATGGAGGCTCTAGACCCTTCCAGAGCCGAGATATCGGATGTCAAAGTTTTGACCTGAAAAAAAAACATAAGGGGTAACACTGTCGTTTTTGGCCGAAATTTTGACCCCCTCCGATCTTCTTGAAACTCTGGATTCTGACAGAGGGCCACGAGACTTCGACCAGCGCGCAAAAATGGAGGCTCTAGACCCTTCCAGAGCCGAGATATCGGATGTCAAAGTTTTGACCTGAAAAAAAACATAAGGGGTAACACTGTCGTTTTTGGCCGAAATTTTGACCCCCTCCGATCTTCTTGAAACTCTGGATTCTGACAGAGGGTCACGAGACTTCGACCAGCGCGCAAAAATGGAGGCTCTAGACCCTTCCAGAGCCGAGATATCGGATGTCAAAGTTTTGACCTGAAAAAAAAACATAAGGGTAACACTGTCGTTTTTGGCCGAAATTTTGACCCCCTCCGATCTTCTTGAAACTCTGGATTCTGACAGAGGGCCACGAGACTTCGACCAGCGGCGCAAAAATGGAAGGCTCTAGACCCTTCCAGAGCCGAGATATCGGATGTCAAAGTTTTGACCTGAAAAAAAAACATAAGGGGTAACACTGTCGTTTTTGGCCGAAATTTTGACCCCCTCCGATCTTCTTGAAACTCTGGATTCTGACAGAGGGTCACAAGACTTCGACCAGCGCGCAAAAATGAGGCTCTAGACCCTTCCAGAGCCGAGATATCGCATGTCAAAGTTTTGACCTGAAAAAAAAACATAAGGGGTAACACTGTCGTTTTTGGCCGAAATTTTGACCCCCTCCGATCTTCTTGAAACTCTGGATTCTGACAGAGGGCCACGAGACTTCGACCAGCGCGCAAAAATGGAGGCTCTAGACCCTTCCAGAGCCGAGATATCGGATGTCAAAGTTTTGACCTGAAAAAAAAACATAAGGGGTAACACTGTCGTTTTTGGCCGAAATTTTGACCCCCCTCCGATCTTCTTGAAAACTCTGGATTCTGACAGAGGGCCACGAGGACTTCGACCAGCGCGCAAAAATGGAGGCTCTAGACCCTTCCAGAGCCGAGATATCGGATGTCAAAGTTTTGACCTGAAAAAAAAACATAAGGGGTAACACTGTCGTTTTGGCCGAAATTTTGACCCCCTCCGATCTTCTTGAAACTCTGGATTCTGACAGAAGGTCACGAGACTTCGACCAGCGCGCAAAAATGGAGGCTCTAGACCCTTCCAGAGCCGAGATATCGGATGTCAAAGTTTTGATCCGAAAAAAAAACATAAGGGGTAACACTGTCGTTTTTGGCCGAAATTTTGACCCCCTCCGATCTTCTTGAAACTCTGGATTCTGACAGAGGGCCACGAGACTTCGACCAGCGCGCAAAAATGGAGGCTCTAGACCCTTCCAGAGCCGAGATATCGGATGTCAAAGTTTTGACCTGAAAAAAAAAAAACATAAGGGGTAACACTGTCGTTTTTGGCCGAAATTTTGACCCCCTCCGATCTTCTTGAAACTCTGGATTCTGACAGAGGGCCACGAGACTTCGACCAGCGCGCAAAAATGGAGGCTCTAGACCCTTCCAGAGCCGAGATATCGGATGTCAAAGTTTTGACCTGAAAAAAAAACATAAGGGGTAACACTGTCGTTTTTGGCCGAAATTTTGACCCCCTCCGATCTTCTTGAAACTCTGGATTCTGACAGAGGGTCACGAGACTTCGACCAGCGCGCAAAAATGGAGGCTCTAGACCCTTCCAGAGCCGAGATATCGGATGTCAAAGTTTTGACCCGAAAAAAAAACATAAGGGGTAACACTGTCGTTTTTGGCCAAAATTTTGACCCCCTCCGATCTTCTTGAAACTCTGGATTCTGACAGAGGGCCACGAGACTTCGACCAGCGCGCAAAAATGGAGGCTCTAGACCCTTCCAGAGCCGAGATATCGGATGTCAAAGTTTTGACCTGAAAAAAAAAACATAAGGGGTAACACTGTCGTTTTTGGCCGAAATTTTGACCCCCTCCGATCTTCTTGAAACTCTGGATTCTGACAGAGGGCCACGAGACTTCGACCAGCGTGCAAAAATGGAGGCTCTAGACCCTTCCAGAGCCGAGATATCGGATGTCAAAGGGTTTGACCTGAAAAAAAACATAAGGGGTAACACTGTCGTTTTTGGCCGAAATTTTGACCCCCTCCGATCTTCTTGAAACTCTGGATTCTGACAGAGGGCCACGAGACTTCGACCAGCGCGCAAAAATGGAGGCTCTAGACCCTTCCAGAGCCGAGATATCGGATGTCAAAGTTTTGACCTGAAAAAAAAAACATAAGGGTAACACTGTCGTTTTTGGCCGAAATTTGACCCCCCTCCGATCTTCTTGAAACTCTGGATTCTGACAGAGGGCCACGAGACTTCGACCAGCACGCAAAAATGGAGGCTGTAGACCCTTCCAGAGCCGAGATATCGGATGTCAAAGTTTTGACCCGAAAAAAAACATAAGGGGTAACACTGTCGTTTTTGGCCAAAATTTTGACCCCTTCCGATCTTCTTGAAACTCTGGATTCTGACAGAGGGCCACAAGACTTCGACCAGCGCGCAAAAATGGAGGCTCTAGACCCTTCCAGAGCCGAGATATCGGATGTCAAAGTTTTGACCTGAAAAAAAAAACATAAGGGGTAACACTGTCGTTTTTGGCCGAAATTTTGACCCCCTCCGATCTTCTTGAAACTCTGGATTCTGACAGAGGGCCACGAGACTTCGACCAGCGCGCAAAAATGGAGGCTCTAGACCCTTCCAGAGCCGAGATATCGGATGTCAAAGTTTTGATCCGAAAAAAAACATAAGGGGTAACACTGTCGTTTTTGGCCGAAATTTTGACCCCCTCCGATCTTCTTGAAACTCTGGATTCTGACAGAGGGCCACGAGACTTCGACCAGCGCGCAAAAAATGGAGGCTCTAGACCCTTCCAGAGCCGAGATATCGGATGTCAAAGTTTTGATCCGAAAAAAAAACATAAGGGGTTACACTGTCGTTTTTGGCCGAAATTTTGACCCCCTCCGATCTTCTTGAAACTCTGGATTCTGACAGAGGGCCACGAGACTTCGACCAGCACGCAAAAATGGAGGCTCTAGACCCTTCCAGAGCCGAGATATCGGATGTCAAAGTTTTGACCTGAAAAAAAAACATAAGGGGTAACACTGTCGTTTTTGGCCGAAATTTTGACCCCCTCCGATCTTCTTGAAACTCTGGATTCTGACAGAGGGCCACGAGACTTCGACCAGCGCGCAAAAATGGAGGCTCTAGACCCTTCCAGAGCCGAGATATCGGATGTCAAAGTTTTGACCTGAAAAAAAAACATAAGGGGTAACACTGTCGTTTTTGGCCGAAATTTTGACCCCCTCCGATCTTCTTGAAACTCTGGATTCTGACAGAGGGCCACGAGACTTCGACCAGCGCGCAAAAATGGAGGCTCTAGACCCTTCCAGAGCCGAGATATCGGATGTCAAAGTTTTGATCCGAAAAAAAAACATAAGGGGTAACACTGTCGTTTTTGGCCGAAATTTTGACCCCCTCCGATCTTCTTGAAACTCTGGATTCTGACAGAGGGCCACGAGACTTCGACCAGCGCGCAAAAATGGAGGCTCTAGACCCTTCCAGAGCCGAGATATCGGATGTCAAAGTTTTGACCTGAAAAAAAAAACATAAGGGGTAACACTGTCGTTTTTGGCCAAAATTTTGACCCCCTCCGATCTTCTTGAAACTCTGGATTCTGACAGAGGGCCACGAGACTTCGACCAGCGCGCAAAAATGGAGGCTCTAGACCCTTCCAGAGCCGAGATATCGGATGTCAAAGTTTTGACCCGAAAAAAAAACATAAGGGGTAACACTGTCGTTTTTGGCCAAAATTTTGACCCCCTCCAATCTTCTTGAAACTCTGGATTCTGACAGAGGGCCACGAGACTTCGACCAGCGCGCAAAAATGGAGGCTCTAGACCCTTCCAGAGCCGAGATATCGGATGTCAAAGTTTTGACCTGAAAAAAAAACATAAGGGGTAACACTGTCGTTTTTGGCCGAAATTTTGACCCCCTCCGATCTTCTTGAAACTCTGGATTCTGACAGAGGGTCACGAGACTTCGACCAGCGCGCAAAAATGGAGGCTCTAGACCCTTCCAGAGCCGAGATATCGCATGTCAAAGTTTTGACCTGAAAAAAACATAAGGGGTAACACTGTCGTTTTTGGCCGAAATTTTGACCCCCTCCGATCTTCTTGAAACTCTGGATTCTGACAGAGGGCCACGAGACTTCGACCAGCGCGCAAAAATGGAGGCTCTAGACCCTTCCAGAGCCGAGATATCGGATGTCAAAGTTTTGACCTGAAAAAAAAACATAAGGGGTAACACTGTCGTTTTTGGCCGAAATTTTGACCCCCTCCGATCTTCTTGAAACTCTGGATTCTGACAGAGGGCCACGAGACTTCGACCAGCGCGCAAAAATTGAGGCTCTAGACCCTTCCAGAGCCGAGATATCGGATGTCAAAGTTTTGATCCGAAAAAAAAACCATAAGGGGTAACACTGTCGTTTTTGGCCGAAATTTTGACCCCCTCCGATCTTCTTGAAACTCTGGATTCTGACAGAGGGCCACGAGACTTCGACCAGCGCGCAAAAATGGAGGCTCTAGACCCTTCCAGAGCCGAGATATCGGATGTCAAAGTTTTGACCTGAAAAAAAAAACATAAGGGGTAACACTGTCGTTTTTGGCCGAAATTTTGACCCCCTCCGATCTTCTTGAAACTCTGGATTCTGACAGAGGGCCACGAGACTTCGACCAGCGCGCAAAAATGGAGGCTCTAGACCCTTCCAGAGCCGAGATATCGGATGTCAAAGTTTTGACCTGAAAAAAAACATAAGGGGTAACACTGTCGTTTTTGGCCGAAATTTTGACCCCCTCCGATCTTCTTGAAACTCTGGATTCTGTCAGAGGGCCACGAGACTTCGACCAGCGCGCAAAAATTGAGGCTCTAGACCCTTCCAGAGCCGAGATATCGGATGTCAAAGTTTTGATCCGAAAAAAAAAACATAAGGGGTAACACTGTCGTTTTTGGCCGAAATTTTGACCCCCTCCGATCTTCTTGAAACTCTGGATTCTGACAGAGGGCCACGAGACTTCGACCAGCGCGCAAAAATGGAGGCTCTAGACCCTTCCAGAGCCGAGATATTGAATGTCAAAGTTTTGACCTGAAAAAAAAAACATAAGGGGTAACACTGTCGTTTTTGGCCGAAATTTTGACCCCCTCCGATCTTCTTGAAACTCTGGATTCTGACAGAGGGCCACGAGACTTCGACCAGCGCGCAAAAATGGAGGCTCTAGACCCTTCCAGAGCCGAGATATCGGATGTCAAAGTTTTGACCTGAAAAAAAAACATAAGGGGTAACACTGTCGTTTTTGGCCGAAATTTTGACCCCCTCCGATCTTCTTGAAACTCTGGATTCTGACAGAGGGTCACGAGACTTCGACCAGCGCGCAAAAATGGAGGCTCTAGACCCTTCCAGAGCCGAGATATCGGATGTCAAAGTTTTGACCTGAAAAAAAAACATAAGGGGTAACACTGTCGTTTTTGGCCGAAATTTTGACCCCCTCCGATCTTCTTGAAACTCTGGATTCTGACAGAGGGCCACGAGACTTCGACCAGCACGCAAAAATGGAGGCTCTAGACCCTTCCAGAGCCGAGATATCGGATGTCAAAGTTTTGACCCGAAAAAAAACATAAGGGGTAACACTGTCGTTTTTGGCCAAAATTTTGACCCCCTCCGATCTTCTTGAAACTCTGGATTCTGACAGAGGGCCACGAGACTTCGACCAGCGCGCAAAAATGGAGGCTCTAGACCCTTCCAGAGCCGAGATATCGGATGTCAAAGTTTTGACCTGAAAAAAAAACATAAGGGGTAACACTGTCGTTTTTGGCCGAAATTTTGACCCCCTCCGATCTTCTTGAAACTCTGGATTCTGACAGAGGGCCACGAGACTTCGACCAGCGCGCAAAAATGGAGGCTCTAGACCCTTCCAGAGCCGAGATATCGGATGTCAAAGTTTTGACCTGAAAAAAAAACATAAGGGGTAACACTGTCGTTTTTGGCCGAAATTTTGACCCCCTCCGATCTTCTTGAAACTCTGGATTCTGACAGAGGGCCACGAGACTTCGACCAGCGCGCAAAAATTGAGGCTCTAGACCCTTCCAGAGCCGAGATATCGGATGTCAAAGTTTTGATCCGAAAAAAAAAACATAAGGGGTAACACTGTCGTTTTTGGCCGAAATTTTGACCCCCTCCGATCTTCTTGAAACTCTGGATTCTGACAGAGGGCCACGAGACTTCGACCAGCGCGCAAAAATGGAGGCTCTAGACCCTTCCAGAGCCGAGATATTGAATGTCAAAGTTTTGACCTGAAAAAAAAACATAAGGGGTAACACTGTCGTTTTTGGCCGAAATTTTGACCCCCTCCGATCTTCTTGAAACTCTGGATTCTGACAGAGGGCCACGAGACTTCGACCAGCGCGCAAAAATGGAGGCTCTAGACCCTTCCAGAGCCGAGATATCGGATGTCAAAGTTTTGACCTGAAAAAAAAACATAAGGGGTAACACTGTCTTTTTGGCCGAAATTTTGACCCCCTCCGATCTTCTTGAAACTCTGGATTCTGACAGAGGGCCACGAGACTTCGACCAGCGCGCAAAAATGGAGGCTCTAGACCCTTCCAGAGCCGAGATATCGGATGTCAAAGTTTTGACCTGAAAAAAAAACATAAGGGGTAACACTGTCGTTTTTGGCCGAAATTTTGACCCCCTCCGATCTTCTTGAAACTCTGGATTCTGACAGAGGGCCACGAGACTTCGACCAGCACGCAAAAATGGAGGCTCTAGACCCTTCCAGAGCCGAGATATCGGATGTCAAAGTTTTGACCTGAAAAAAAAAACATAAGGGGTAACACTGTCGTTTTTGGCCGAAATTTTGACCCCCTCCGATCTTCTTGAAACTCTGGATTCTGACAGAGGGCCACGAGACTTCGACCAGCGCGCAAAAATGGAGGCTCTAGACCCTTCCAGAGCCGAGATATCGGATGTCAAAGTTTTGACCTGAAAAAAAAACATAAGGGGTAACACTGTCGTTTTTGGCCGAAATTTTGACCCCCTCCGATCTTCTTGAAACTCTGGATTCTGACAGAGGGTCACGAGACTTCGACCAGCGCGCAAAAATGGAGGCTCTAGACCCTTCCAGAGCCGAGATATCGGATGTCAAAGTTTTGACCTGAAAAAAAAACATAAGGGGTAACACTGTCGTTTTTGGCCGAAATTTTGACCCCCTCCGATCTTCTTGAAACTCTGGATTCTGACAGAGGGCCACGAGACTTCGACCAGCACGCAAAAATGGAGGCTCTAGACCCTTCCAGAGCCGAGATATCGGATGTCAAAGTTTTGACCCGAAAAAAAACATAAGGGGTAACACTGTCGTTTTTGGCCAAAATTTTGACCCCCTCCGATCTTCTTGAAACTCTGGATTCTGACAGAGGGCCACGAGACTTCGACCAGCGCGCAAAAATGGAGGCTCTAGACCCTTCCAGAGCCGAGATATCGGATGTCAAAGTTTTGACCTGAAAAAAAAACATAAGGGGTAACACTGTCGTTTTTGGCCGAAATTTTGACCCCCTCCGATCTTCTTGAAACTCTGGATTCTGACAGAGGGCCACGAGACTTCGACCAGCGCGCAAAAATGGAGGCTCTAGACCCTTCCAGAGCCGAGATATCGGATGTCAAAGTTTTGACCTGAAAAAAAAACATAAGGGGTAACACTGTCGTTTTTGGCCGAAATTTTGACCCCCTCCGATCTTCTTGAAACTCTGGATTCTGACAGAGGGCCACGAGACTTCGACCAGCGCGCAAAAATTGAGGCTCTAGACCCTTCCAGAGCCGAGATATCGGATGTCAAAGTTTTGATCCGAAAAAAAAAACATAAGGGGTAACACTGTCGTTTTTGGCCGAAATTTTGACCCCCTCCGATCTTCTTGAAACTCTGGATTCTGACAGAGGGCCACGAGACTTCGACCAGCGCGCAAAAATGGAGGCTCTAGACCCTTCCAGAGCCGAGATATTGAATGTCAAAGTTTTGACCTGAAAAAAAAAACATAAGGGGTAACACTGTCGTTTTTGGCCGAAATTTTGACCCCCTCCGATCTTCTTGAAACTCTGGATTCTGACAGAGGGCCACGAGACTTCGACCAGCGCGCAAAAATGGAGGCTCTAGACCCTTCCAGAGCCGAGATATCGGATGTCAAAGTTTTGACCTGAAAAAAAAACATAAGGGGTAACACTGTCTTTTTGGCCGAAATTTTGACCCCCTCCGATCTTCTTGAAACTCTGGATTCTGACAGAGGGCCACGAGACTTCGACCAGCGCGCAAAAATGGAGGCTCTAGACCCTTCCAGAGCCGAGATATCGGATGTCAAAGTTTTGACCTGAAAAAAAAACATAAGGGGTAACACTGTCGTTTTTGGCCGAAATTTTGACCCCCTCCGATCTTCTTGAAACTCTGGATTCTGACAGAGGGCCACGAGACTTCGACCAGCGCGCAAAAATGGAGGCTCTAGACCCTTCCAGAGCCGAGATATCGGATGTCAAAGTTTTGACCTGAAAAAAAAACATAAGGGGTAACACTGTCGTTTTTGGCCGAAATTTTGACCCCCTCCGATCTTCTTGAAACTCTGGATTCTGACAGAGGGCCACGAGACTTCGACCAGCGCGCAAAAATGGAGGCTCTAGACCCTTCCAGAGCCGAGATATCGGATGTCAAAGTTTTGACCTGAAAAAAAAAACATAAGGGGTAACACTGTCGTTTTTGGCCGAAATTTTGACCCCCTCCGATCTTCTTGAAACTCTGGATTCTGACAGAGGGCCACGAGACTTCGACCAGCGCGCAAAAATGGAGGCTCTAGACCCTTCCAGAGCCGAGATATCGGATGTCAAAGTTTTGACCTGAAAAAAAAACATAAGGGGTAACACTGTCGTTTTTGGCCGAAATTTTGACCCCCTCCGATCTTCTTGAAACTCTGGATTCTGACAGAGGGCCACGAGACTTCGACCAGCGCGCAAAAATGGAGGCTCTAGACCCTTCCAGAGCCGAGATATCGGATGTCAAAGTTTTGACCTGAAAAAAAAACATAAGGGGTAACACTGTCGTTTTTGGCCGAAATTTTGACCCCCTCCGATCTTCTTGAAACTCTGGATTCTGACAGAGGGCCACGAGACTTCGACCAGCGCGCAAAAATGGAGGCTCTAGACCCTTCCAGAGCCGAGATATCGGATGTCAAAGTTTTGACCTGAAAAAAAAACATAAGGGGTAACACTGTCGTTTTTGGCCGAAATTTTGACCCCCTCCGATCTTCTTGAAACTCTGGATTCTGACAGAGGGCCACGAGACTTCGACCAGCGCGCAAAAATGGAGGCTCTAGACCCTTCCAGAGCCGAGATATCGGATGTCAAAGTTTTGACCTGAAAAAAAAAACATAAGGGGTAACACTGTCGTTTTTGGCCGAAATTTTGACCCCCTCCGATCTTCTTGAATCTCTGGACTCTGACAGAGGGCCACGAGACTTCGACCAGCGCGCAAAAATGGAGGCTCTAGACCCTTCCAGAGCCGAGATATCGAAGGTCAAAATTTGGACCTGAAAAAAAAAACATAAGGGGTAACACTGTCATTTTTTTTTTTGGCCGAAATTTTGACCTCCTCCGATCTTCTTGAAACTCTGGATTCTGACAGAGGGCCACGAGACTTCGACCAGCGTGCAAAAATGGAGGCTCTAGACCCTTCCAGAGCCGAGATATCGAAGGTCAAAATTTGGACCTGAAAAAAAAACATAAGGGGTAACACTGTCGTTTTTGGCCGAAATTTTGACCCCCTCCGATCTTCTTGAAACTCTGGATTCTGACAGAGGGCCACGAGACTTCGACCAGCGCGCAAAAATGGAGGCTCTAGACCCTTCCAGAGCCGAGATATCGGATGTCAAAGTTTTGACCTGAAAAAAAAAACATAAGGGGTAACACTGTCGTTTTTGGCCGAAATTTTGACCCCCTCCGATCTTCTTGAATCTCTGGACTCTGACAGAGGGCCACGAGACTTCGACCAGCGTGCAAAAATGGAGGCTCTAGACCCTTCCAGAGCCGAGATATCGAAGGTCAAAATTTGGACCTGAAAAAAAAAACATAAGGGGTAACACTGTCATTTTTTTTTTTTGGCCGAAATTTTGACCTCCTCCGATCTTCTTGAAACTCTGGATTCTGACAGAGGGCCACGAGACTTCGACCAGCGTGCAAAAATGGAGGCTCTAGACCCTTCCAGAGCCGAGATATCGAAGGTCAAAATTTGGACCTGAAAAAAAAACATAAGGGGTAACACTGTCGTTTTTGGCCGAAATTTTGACCCCCTCCGATCTTCTTGAAACTCTGGATTCTGACAGAGGGCCACGAGACTTCGACCAGCGCGCAAAAATGGAGGCTCTAGACTCTTCCAGAGCCGAGATATCGGATGTCAAAGTTTTGACCTGAAAAAAAAACATAAGGGGTAACACTGTCGTTTTTGGCCGAAATTTTGACCCCCTCCGATCTTCTTGAAACTCTGGATTCTGACAGAGGGCCACGAGACTTCGACCAGCGCGCAAAAATGGAGGCTCTAGACCCTTCCAGAGCCGAGATATCGGATGTCAAAGTTTTGACCTGAAAAAAAAACATAAGGGGTAACACTGTCGTTTTTGGCCGAAATTTTGACCCCCTCCGATCTTCTTGAAACTCTGGATTCTGACAGAGGGCCACGAGACTTCGACCAACGCGCAAAAATGGACGCTCTAGACCCTTCCAGAGCCGAGATATCGGATGTCAAAATTTGGACCTGAAAAAAAAACATAAGGGGTAACACTGTCATTTTTTTTTGGCCCTAATTTTGACCCCCTCCGATCTTCTTGAAATTCTGGATTCTGACAGAGGGCCACAAGACTTCGACCAGCGCGCAAAAATGGAGGCTCTAGACCCTTCCAGAGCCGAGATATCGAAGGTCAAAATTTGGACCTGAAAAAAAAACATAAGGGGTAACACTGTCATTTTTTTTTTGGCCGAAATTTTGACCCCCTCCGATCTTCTTGAAATTCTGGATTCTGACAGAGGGCCACGAGACTTCGACCAGCACGCAAAAATGGAGGCTCTAGACCCTTCCAGAGCCGAGATATCGGATGTCAAAGTTTTGACCTGAAAAAAAAACATAAGGGGTAACACTGTCGTTTTTGGCCGAAATTTTGACCCCCTCCGATCTTCTTGAAACTCTGGATTCTGACAGAGGGCCACGAGACTTCGACCAGCGCGCAAAAATGGAGGCTCTAGACCCTTCCAGAGCCGAGATATCGGATGTCAAAGTTTTGACCTGAAAAAAAAACATAAGGGGTAACACTGTCGTTTTTGGCCGAAATTTTGACCCCCTCCGATCTTCTTGAAACTCTGGATTCTGACAGAGGGCCACGAGACTTCGACCAACGCGCAAAAATGGACGCTCTAGACCCTTCCAGAGCCGAGATATCGGATGTCAAAATTTGGACCTGAAAAAAAAACATAAGGGGTAACACTGTCATTTTTTTTTGGCCCTAATTTTGACCCCCTCCGATCTTCTTGAAATTCTGGACTCTGACAGAGGGCCACGAGACTTCGACCAGCGCGCAAAAATGGAGGCTCTAGACCCTTCCAGAGCCGAGATATCGAAGGTCAAAATTTGGACCTGAAAAAAAAAACATAAGGGGTAACACTGTCATTTTTTTTTTGGCCGAAATTTTGACCTCCTCCGATCTTCTTGAAACTCTGGATTCTGACAGAGGGCCACGAGACTTCGACCAGCGTGCAAAAATGGAGGCTCTAGACCCTTCCAGAGCCGAGATATCGAAGGTCAAAATTTGGACCTGAAAAAAAAACATAAGGGGTAACACTGTCGTTTTTGGCCGAAATTTTGACCCCCTCCGATCTTCTTGAATCTCTGGACTCTGACAGAGGGCCACGAGACTTCGACCAGCGCGCAAAAATGGAGGCTCTAGACCCTTCCAGAGCCGAGATATCGAAGGTCAAAATTTGGACCTGAAAAAAAAAACATAAGGGGTAACACTGTCATTTTTTTTTTTGGCCGAAATTTTGACCTCCTCCGATCTTCTTGAAACTCTGGATTCTGACAGAGGGCCACGAGACTTCGACCAGCGTGCAAAAATGGAGGCTCTAGACCCTTCCAGAGCCGAGATATCGAAGGTCAAAATTTGGACCTGAAAAAAAAACATAAGGGGTAACACTGTCGTTTTTGGCCCAAATTTTGACCCCCTCCGATCTTCTTGAAACTCTGGATTCTGACAGAGGGCCACGAGACTTCGACCAGCGCGCAAAAATGGAGGCTCTAGACTCTTCCAGAGCCGAGATATCGGATGTCAAAGTTTTGACCTGAAAAAAAAACATAAGGGGTAACACTGTCGTTTTTGGCCGAAATTTTGACCCCCTCCGATCTTCTTGAAACTCTGGATTCTGACAGAGGGCCACGAGACTTCGACCAGCGCGCAAAAATGGAGGCTCTAGACCCTTCCAGAGCCGAGATATCGGATGTCAAAGTTTTGACCCGAAAAAAAACATAAGGGGTAACACTGTCGTTTTTGGCCGAAATTTTGACCCCCTCCGATCTTCTTGAAACTCTGGATTCTGACAGAGGGCCACGAGACTTCGACCAGCGCGCAAAAATGGAGGCTCTAGACCCTTCCAGAGCCGAGATATCGGATGTCAAAGTTTTGACCTGAAAAAACAAACATAAGGGGTAACACTGTCATTTTTTTTTTTGGCCGAAATTTTGACCTCCTCCGATCTTCTTGAAACTCTGGATTCTGACAGAGGGCCACGAGACTTCGACCAGCGTGCAAAAATGGAGGCTCTAGACCCTTCCAGAGCCGAGATATCGAAGGTCAAAATTTGGACCTGAAAAAAAAACATAAGGGGTAACACTGTCGTTTTTGGCCCAAATTTTGACCCCCTCCGATCTTCTTGAAACTCTGGATTCTGACAGAGGGCCACGAGACTTCGACCAGCGCGCAAAAATGGAGGCTCTAGACCCTTCCAGAGCCGAGATATCGGATGTCAAAGTTTTGACCCGAAAAAAAACATAAGGGGTAACACTGTCGTTTTTGGCCGAAATTTTGACCCCCTCCGATCTTCTTGAAACTCTGGATTCTGACAGAGGGCCACGAGACTTCGACCAGCGCGCAAAAATGGAGGCTCTAGACCCTTCCAGAGCCGAGATATCGGATGTCAAAGTTTTGACCTGAAAAAAAAACATAAGGGGTAACACTGTCGTTTTTGGCCGAAATTTTGACCCCCTCCGATCTTCTTGAAACTCTGGATTCTGACAGAGGGCCACGAGACTTCGACCAGCGCGCAAAAATGGAGGCTCTAGACCCTTCCAGAGCCGAGATATCGGATGTCAAAGTTTTGACCTGAAAAAAAAACATAAGGGGTAACACTGTCGTTTTTGGCCGAAATTTTGACCCCCTCCGATCTTCTTGAAACTCTGGATTCTGACAGAGGGCCACGAGACTTCGACCAACGCGCAAAAATGGACGCTCTAGACCCTTCCAGAGCCGAGATATCGGATGTCAAAATTTGGACCTGAAAAAAAAACATAAGGGGTAACACTGTCATTTTTTTTTGGCCCTAATTTTGACCCCCTCCGATCTTCTTGAAATTCTGGATTCTGACAGAGGGCCACAAGACTTCGACCAGCGCGCAAAAATGGAGGCTCTAGACCCTTCCAGAGCCGAGATATCGAAGGTCAAAATTTGGACCTGAAAAAAAAACATAAGGGGTAACACTGTCATTTTTTTTTTGGCCGAAATTTTGACCCCCTCCGATCTTCTTGAAATTCTGGATTCTGACAGAGGGCCACGAGACTTCGACCAGCACGCAAAAATGGAGGCTCTAGACCCTTCCAGAGCTGAGATATCGGATGTCAAAGTTTTGACCTGAAAAAAAAACATAAGGGGTAACACTGTCGTTTTTGGCCGAAATTTTGACCTCCTCCGATCTTCTTGAAACTCTGGATTCTGACAGAGGGCCACGAGACTTCGACCAGCGCGCAAAAATGGAGGCTCTAGACCCTTCCAGCGCCGAGATATCGAAGGTCAAAATTTGGACCTGAAAAAAAAAACATAAGGGGTAACACTGTCGTTTTTTTTTTTTTTTCGACGAACGGCCGAATCATGTAAAAAAGTCACGGTTATAAAAATACTCATGTCTGTGTGGACATGGCCTCAGTCCCTTTTTGTAGACACCTAAAGTGTTAGTTGCTGAGATGGCTTAGTATTTATCCAGTAATGGATGCAAGGAAACATATTTTTGCCTTTGGTGAATGATTGCAGAGTGCCTTTGCATATATCTAAATCATATTTTTTTCTGCTTGTGCAGAAGGGATCATGACATTTGATTCTGCAGCCACAGAGGAGCAAATCAAGATGCATGTTTCTGAGCACCTCAAGCACACGCCACAAGGAGGATGGAGGATTCTCTACACCCTGATGACCCAATACGAGAGGACTTGAATTATAAATTAAATTACAATCTAGTTATTTGTTCATAATTGTGCTTTATGGCTGTTGCCCTTCAATGAAAATCTAATTATTTGTTCCTAATTAAATTACAATCTTACACTACAGTGTTCAACATCTGTTATAGGTAGATGTGTAAATGCATGAATTAATCATTTCCAGTGTAAGTCAGTCAAGTCCGTGTAAATTATTCATCACTTGTAAATGTCTTACATTTCATTCATAGATTACCACTTCAAGAACCAATGAGGCATAAGATCTACTAACTAATTATTTGTTTATAATTGTGCTTGATATGTTTGATGCCCTTGAATTACAATCTAATTATTTGTATATAATTGTGCTTGATGTGTGTGGTGCCCTTCTGATGCAATTCATGGCAATTTATTGTTTAATGAAGATTTAAACAGTGATAAATGATACACTTGAGGCTGAAGCAGAAGCAAAATCCAAGTACAAATTCAGACATACACTCAGAACATTCAACATACAATGACAAGAACAGGGAACTGCTAAACATAGGATGAGATAGGGGAACAATGTACAGATGGGACAGTCCAGGTGGGAGGTAGAGCAGAAGCGGATCTGGGGGTGAGATGGAGGGCCAGGTCCGTAGAGCAGATCAGGCTGTGTAGGAGACCACGGCGGATCAGGCCGTTCAGGAGACCAGGGCGGATCAGGCTTGCAGGAGACCAGGGCGGATCAGGCTGAACAGACATGTTCACAAGGACAGACAAAAACACTGGCTCAGTAGCAGACACTGGATTGGCCATCTTGTCCGGAGACACTGGCTCGGGGGCGGCCATCTTGCAGGGCTGACGGCGACAAGCTGAGGCTGAGGGGGTGCTGTGAGTTCACTAAACTCATCCTCTACCACACCCACAGGTTAATATACTGCTCTAGAGTTCCTTGAGGATCATGCATGGGCATGAATGAACTGAGCGGTTCAGATAGTCCTCTGCTGGATTCATGATGGTGATTGCTGCTGGATCTTGGTCTTGGTGAGATCTTCTGTTACACTGGAGGCTGAAGCAGATGCAGAAGCAAAATCCAAGTGCAGCAGAATTTATTAAAGAAACTCAACCGATAACAAACTCAGACCGAGACTCAAAACCAGGAACAGCCAACCTACAACATCAAGAACTCACAAAGACTGAAACAAGACACTGGGCTTAAATACACAGCCAGACAAGCTAAACAAGATAACAAGGGGGTGTGGTTAATAAGAAACACCTGGGATGACTAATCAACATAACAGGGAGCCGCTAAGACATGAATCGTGACAATTACTGAATTGTGGTTTATTTGTACGTGTATGACTGTAATGTTGTAGTTATAGAAGTTAGAAAAACGATGTCTAATATAAGTCTACATTTGACGTTGAAAAGACACACTTGGACTATAAATAGCCCTTATACGGAGGTCCAACAGACTAAATTAAAGGGATACTCCACTTTTTTTGGAAATAGGCTCATTTTACCACTCCCCCAGAGTTAAACAGTCGAGTTTTACCGTTTTCAAATCCATTCGGCTGATTTTCTGATATTTAGAAGAATATCAGTAACCAGACAGTTTCTGGTCTCATTGACTTAGCAGGAAAAAGAATATACTATGGAAGTCAATGAGACCAGAAATTGTCTGATTACTGATATTCTTCTAAATATCAGAAAATCGTCTGAATGGATTTGCAAACGGTAAAACTCGACTGTTTAACTCAGGGGGAGTGATAAAACGAGCCTATTTCCAAAAAAAGTGGAGTATCCCCTTTAAAGCAATAGTAACACTAGTTTTATTTCATAATACACATTTTATATTCAACTTTTAAGTTTATTTACATCAAATGTATATAAAATTAAGATTATAAACACTGTAAATCTCCCCATTTCTTTTTGCATATAAACTTAATTAAAAAGACACACTTATACAGGGGTGTTTTGTGTGTACTTTTGAAATCTTTGTTAACGATGTTTACTAATGTGTTTGTGAACATATTGATGAGATCATCATCATATATTCCTCATCAGATGGCGTTGTGTGTGTGTACGCCATCTGTTATACACAAGCTTCTGTTTTTAACCTGTCAATGACTAAATGTTGCACCATCAGTTCTGTTGGAAAAAAAACACATGCAACAAGAAGAGCCCAAACACAGTTTATTTCCTGCAGGATTGCAGCGCTCAGTGTTTTGTGATGATCAGGGTTCAGCTGTCGGAGACAGTAACAGGTGGCGCTTCACTGAAGGTCCTCTGATAAGCACAGAGCTGAAGAACTCCTACAGAGAAGACAGAGATTTACACAACAACATGTGCTAAAACGGGAAGGTGTTTCTTTAACATTTTTTGCATTTACACGGATCTGCCAAAACGACTAAAACGCTGTTTAGAAGTTGGCGATGAATCATACGACTCACAGAATCGGTTCGAGTCGATTCGGTTGAGTAGATTCACCAATTTACAACTCTGATTCGATTATTCGTTTGCATCATAACTCAGAGGGGGCATTTCCAACTAAAAACTGAAAACGTTTTATGCATTTTGACCATTCTAATCACAAATATGAAATGTTTTATCAAATTTTTAATTACAAATTGCATTTGAAAAGTAAACTTCAGTTGCAAAGTTGGTTTGAGTTGGTCGGTTTGATGGTTCGAATGAATCGATTCCTAAAGGTTTCAAATAGTCTGAATCGACTCATTATTTGAAGTGAAACTCTGATTCAATGATTCGTTTGAATTTTCACTCTAAGGGGCCGTTATTCAAAAAAGCTTTCACTCAATCAAATGAATCGTCTTGTCCCAAAAATACTTTACTATGTAAGAAATAGTCAAATGCTTACAAGTAGCCTATACTACACATCTTTTCCCAGCACTTCAATAATGTCATATATAAATGTTTTATTTTTTTTTTTGTATTTTTTATGTGATTACAAACACATTTTTTGTTCATCCTTTAAAGATTTTCCTAAAACGAAAAATTTTAAGATGTTGGAAAACTCCTATTTAAAAACTAAAAAAATAATAATAATAGTACCATTGTAAACAGTAGGATGTTTATTGGCTATTTTTACTCCATATACATATTTCCACTATTAATTAATATTAAGACATTATACATGACAACAAATTAAGCTTAGTGATTTATTGTCAGCCCCAGCGCAACCAGAATTTTTTTTTTTACTCGCTGTTAGTTCTCATTGAGGTGATGCTGCCCTCAACTTTGAGTCTGGAGCCCTGTGAACTTCAAATAAAACAGCATATTATAATGTTAAGTCTATTTATTATTAAAGAATTCGTCAGTATTACAGTTATTTTGGGGGAAATTTGAATAATTACATTGCAAGCTGATTTAAGGTGTGCCCCTAAATTTTCTGCTTGCGCTCCGAAAATTTTCAGTCAGGGGCAACAGCACTCCTAGTAAAAAAAGTTAGTCTGGAGCCCTGTATAATTTATATAAAATTTATATTATAAATAAATATTTTATATATAATTCATATTCATATGCTAATGTACTTAACGTCATACTTGAACTATACTAAGTTTGAGGAATGACAGGCTAACTTTAATCTCTAAACACTCACTATTACTCTAAACTATTACTACGGTCAGTGTCCAAACACACTGCAACAACGTGGTACGTCGTGATCTTTCTTGATGTTCATGTTTACGCGACTTACCCGTTTCTTTGGCGAGGTGATAGAATTTATCCTTTCTGGTTTTTCCGACTATGAGTTTTTTACCTGTGATTTCTGTTGCAAATCTTCTTCTTCTTCTTCCTGTTTAATGGCGATTAACTCCTAAGGAGCATTATCGCCACCTACTGTGCTGCTAGATGGCAAATTAACCTTGGGTGATGAGTCTGGATTAAAAAAAAAAAAAAAAAAAAAAAAAAAAAAAACCACTTTCTGCCTATATCATCCTACATACATCAACATTCATTACCTGCAATAGAGGTTTCATTTGGGCTTCATCCGGCGCTGCGTGTTCAGCTCCGTCCACACTCATCCCCCATGGCAGGTTCAACATAACACACTTATTATAATCTATGTCCCAAACCTGAATCATATATAAATGTAAATAATGCTCTATATATCTGTCTATCCATTAAACCTTTTCCTAGAATATCCTCATTCTTCATTCTTTCCTCTCCATTCTGCAAATTTCTGTTGCAAATGGCCAGTTTTTTACGCTTTATATTATGATGATGATCTCATCAATATGTTCACAAACACATTAGTAAACATCGTTAACAAAGATTTCAAAAGTACACACAAAACACCCCTGTATAAGTGTGTCTTTTTAATTAAGTTTATATGCAAAAAGAAATGGGGAGATTTACAGTGTTAGTGATGGCCAAATGAAGCTTTTCGAAGCATTATTGCTTTCTGATACTATTGTGTCGAAAATGGGTCATTACTCGAAGCTTCATTCAGATATCCTGGTGAAGTAAATGTAATGCAACAAAGCTGACAACCATAAAATGCAAGTAGACGTGTGTTAACGCCCCGTTTATGACGAGTTTACCGAAGCGATCAAAGCTGAAACAGTGCTGTGAAACTCATTTAGGTGAATTTTACAGATACGGATGAATTTCATGTGCTCACCTTGATAATAAAACAATAATGATGATGAGTGTGTGTAATTATTTCTTTAGACAAGGACAGAAGATCAGACCAGAAAAAAGTTTTTTATGTTTGATGTGACCAAGCCATGTAAATAAAGGCTTTTTAATTTTTCTATTAGAGAGTGCCTTGGAGTCCTTTTGCTTTGCATGATATTCAGTTTCCCATCCAAAGAGCACCTCTATTTCAACCAAACCTTGAAATCCAGGAAGCGCTCATTTAGCCTTATTGTTTGCTTTGAATAATATTTTTTTTTATGTTGGAAGGACGTGCTTGTGTAACTGGTTGAACTTGAATAATGTAGCAGAGGGTTTTAAAAGTTTCTGTCTCTCTCCATATCATTCACTAGATATGAAAAATATTTGTATGCAGAAATGTCAAAGAACTAATCTTATTCGGGAAAATACGTTTAAAGTGTTCCCAAACTTGCGAACGACTTTCTCGATGGCTCCATCACAACACTAAAATAAAACTCAATCCACTCTCAATAATAACGCCAATCCAAACACCGAGTAGGCTACTACTAACCCACGGTGTTGCCATGGTTTGGCTTCACTTTTATGAGAAATACAGCCGACAGGTTTCAAACCTAACAACACTGGATCGGGCTGTCAAAGCAGTCACGCGGTTCACTACAGGAGTGAAGCAGTGTGTTTGCTTCAGACGTCATTTTCACGTGACTAGTGACGTAATGATACAAGCTCCGAAGCAGTGGTCCATTGCAAGGACCTTTCGAGTTTGAAGCAAGCTTCGGAGCGTCGGTGTCAGACGTAACATCACTAGTTAATGTTATGTGGCATTGTAATCGTTTCTGTATATCATTAAATGCCAAAACCGACCCTTCTCTTACTTTTTAAAACCACGTTCTTTTTGTATTTTGTCTGATGATTAAATTATCACCAATGCCGTCCTCCTCTGAACATGCAATATATCAAAAGAAGGAACGGATCCTCTGCTTTTACACAAGCTTCATGCATTCTTTTATCAACACTTGAAAAAGAAAAAGTTTCATTAAAAAAATCGTGTTATTTTCAAAATGAACGAATCTTTTCCAGAGTCAACTCGTTCATTTTGTTCGTTGAATGAACCAAATGACACGAAAAAAAGATTCGTTCATTTTGATGAATGAGTTCGAACAGGAGGGTCATGAACTCGCATCACAGAACAGAGCAAGGCGACCATTTGAGCTTATAAAACTTAAACTTTAAACTTCATTTAAAGCTGCACTGAAACTGTCTTTTGGACCTTGAACCGTTTGGTTGCCGAAGTCCATTATGTGGAGAAAAATCCTGGAATGTTTTCATCAAAAACCTTCATTTCTTTTCGACTGAAGAAAGAAAGACGTGGACATCTTTGATGACACGGGGGCGAGTAAATTATCAGCAAAAGTTTTTTTTTTTTTTTAAAGTGAACTACTCCTTTAAGTAGATGGCACTGTGTTATAAACAGATTCACGTTTTTTTTCACTTTGGTTTGTGTTGCACATATTCCAGGAGGTTTTAGTGGCAAAAAAATAGCTAAAGCAGTCCAATCCGCAGTTCATACTAGAAATGGAGAGAGCGGAGTGCAAGAAGTTGTGCGCGATCATCTTATCGGAGCAGCTGTAGTCCTCCTCGTTTTGCACGACGTATTTAACGAAGTACCCCAAGTGAACGGGGAGGAAGCATATGACGAACACGATTAGGTTGGCCGCGATGATAAACATGCATTGGATCTTCTCAGAACGGGTTCCGATGTCCAACTGTTTCCTCAGGGTGTGAATGATCCTAACGGAGCAGTACAGCATGATCAGGAACGGCAAGAGGAACCCAACGATGATCAACAGCAGGACGAAATGCAACGACAAACCCGACTTGACCCTCTGAAAGCACATTTTTTTATCATTATCAGAGTCCGTCACGAAGTAGACCGGGCTGATGGAGCAAATGGTGAGCCAAATGAGCACGCAAACCACCAGAGCGTTCCTACAGGATAAAATAACCCTGGACTTCATGGGATACTTGATGGCCACGTATCGCACCACACTTATCGCGGTGAGGTTGAAGATGCTCACGTACATGTTGACGTAATAAACCGACAAAACACAATTGCACAGTCCCTTTAACTCATCTTCCAATGGCCTGTTGTAGTAGTGAATCTTGACGGGCAGGAACACCAGCAGAACGCAGTCGGCGATGGCCATGTTGGTGATGTAGATGTTCATGTAGGTCCAGTCCGCTCTGGGACGCCGGCAGAACATCACCAGGATGTATATGTTTCCCAGGACCCCGAGGATGAAGGTGGGAATCGAAGTGGCCGTCTGCAGGTGCAGAACTGAGTCGGTGATGTTCAGGGTGCAGTTAGACATCTTCAACCTGTGGGAAACGGATTTGAAAGCAATGAGGACAAGCACCATGAATGTAGTCCACATTTAGCACCTAAAATGGACATATTAGCACCAAAATTGTACATATTACCACCTAAAATGGACATATTAGCACCTAAAATGGACATATTAGCACCAAAATTGTACATATTACCACCTAAAATGGACATATCAGCACCTAAAATGGACATATTAGCACCTAAAATGGACATATTAGCACCAAAATTGTACATATTACCACCTAAAATGGACATATTAGCACCTAAAATGGACATATTAGCACCAAAATTGTACATATTACCACCTAAAATGGACATATTAGCACCTAAAATGGACATATTAGCACCAAAATTGTACATATTACCACCTAAAATGGACATATTAGCACCTAAAATGGACATATTAGCACCAAAATTGTACATATTACCACCTAAAATGGACATATTAGCACCTAAAATGGACATATTAGCACCAAAATTGTACATATTACCACCTAAAATGGACATATTAGCACCTAAAATGGACATATTAGCACCAAAATTGTACATATTAGCACCTAAAATGGACATATTAGCACCAAAATTGTACATATTACCACCTAAAATGGACATATTAGCACCTAAAATGGACATATTAGCACCTAAAATGGACATATTAGCTCCTGAAATGTACATATTAACATCTAAAATGGACAAAAGTTTACCTTTTGAAAAGGTACAGCCCCAGTGACAGCTTTTGTACCTGTTTTTTCTGAGAGTGTAGATGATGACAATATTCATTTTCATAACCTTATAAGAAACAGTCAAACACGCACTCTTTAAAATAAAGCTTATTTATGGAATCTTTCTGTTATATAAAAAGTTGTGTGAACGGTTTCTTTAGATCAGAGGAAGGAAGGGCCAAAAATTAAACTCGACTGAGGTCTGTGTGCCGAAAGTAAAAGTGGCCTTTGTATGCCTTGGTTTCACTAATATGATTATCATTTTTAAACATCAAGCAATTTGCTTGACTAATCCGGTTTTATTTTTTAGTCAAGAAATAAATTTTGATTTATATGCAAAGTAGATTTGTATTTCATGTAAGGAAACATTTTACTGATTAAAATATGATTTTAGTCGATTATTAATAAGGGAATAATAACCATCTTTAAGCACAATAATTAAATAAACAACTAAATTACGTTTATTACATGGCATAATATGTGATTCTGATTGCAATGGAAAAAAAACATTAGAGAAGAGTTTTAATATTACTGTACTGTATTGCAACGGACCCTTCATTTGCTATTAAATTTAGAACTGATTTTTAAAATGCCTTTATTTGTTTATAAATCTTTACGTGATCTAGTATCTTCTAGAAGATCCAGTAAACAGAACATCATAAGTGCCACATTCCGTTCCAGACTACTGAACTTGAACTTGCATCCCCCAGGGTTTATTTAGTTGCTGGTTACATATCATCTCACATAATAAACACATATAATAAAAATATACGTTTAAACTGTTATATTTCATCCGTCCCACGACTCCCACCCCTGTGAAACAAGCACAACTACCGTTCAAAGTCAATTTTGACTTAAATCATTCTATAACATGATACTAAGAGAAAACATATGTGAGTTGTTGATCAAAATCTATAAGCCTATCTTAAAAAACAAGGTTTATCTGAAAAGTGTCCTGGCTCTCCCCCAAATCTCCAATATCAGACACAATCTCTTACCTTATCACTTGAAATCCGTTCGTTGCTGGTGAAATCTGCAGCCAGTATCTCCAGCACAGCAGGACTGTTTTTATGACTCGTCTGAAGTTTAAGGTCCTCGTTACGCTTTCTGCAGGAACATCCCAATGTTTTCCAGCCCCATTTTAGTGTGAAATATGAGCCACGTCCGTCCGTCCGTCCTTCTGAAATAACTACAATACAATTTCTGCAGAATTAAATCTCTGGTCAGACAACGACGACACTGCGGTCAAGCAAGCCGCCAAAAACATAAAACCTGTGCACATATTACTATGATTACGGTAATTTCAGGAGCACTAGAGAAAGAACGCGCTTTGAGTAGGGAATGCAGATCCAGCCCAAGGCATAAGCGAACTAAGCTGCCGCTGGCCACCAGGGGGCCCCCTAATCGGGTTTATTTTTTTATTTTTATTATTGATTACTTAAACAAGTGACATAAATCAATGAATGAATGAATGAATCATTCAAGACAACAAAACTCTGATTTAATGATCAATATACCTGCCTACAAGTTACAACTGCTGCTGTGTCTGCCGCGTTTAAGTCATGCGCATAATCCTCAAAACACCTCGCGCGTGCATAGACAATTTGTTCGCAACTGCGGCTAGTCACGGTAACGTTATCGGTATTGGAGAGAACAGCTCGCAGCGGAACTTAATCTTCAAGGTGTAAGGGGGTAGCAGTTTGGATAAATAATAAACATAGCAGTTTGAACTCTTCTCCACTTTACCACACATCAGACCTCCAAAAACCACATCTACGGCAAGCCCCGAGGGGAAAAATGCATTGCATACACACATACAACGAGCGCCAGAACATCATTACCGGTATTATAGTAACAGACTTTGTTGGATTATGTCATGTATTATCTAACAAAGTCTGTTATGATAATAATGATAATAATAAAACTTTTGAGGATACACTGTATTGAGACAGTTGTGAAATAGTAGGCCAAATATTTTTAGTTTTCAACAATAGGCTTGTTGAAGCCTTGCTCTTATGTTTCTCAGTTTTGTCATAATTTTAGAAAACAATTTCTTTTATATGTTTTGATACAGTTTTAAGACTGTTAAAACTTTTTTTTATTTAAGTAGGCATCTATTTTTTTTTTATTAAGTAGCCTATTAATTTTGTTGTAGCCTAATACATAACCTAAGTGTATTCATTTATAAAGTATCATCATTGCGTGACATTTGTGTCAATAATCGCCAAACACAGGTGACTTCGCGTCTTGGGAGGCGCACCCAAATCAAATTCTGCTTAGGGCCCCCAAAAGGCTCGGGCCGGCTCTGAGGGAATGGTTTGAGTTTTCTTGATAACATGCCAAAGCCAAATCGATACTTTTAAAACGGCTCTAGGTGCCTCAAAGCAAACGATGGTAAATGACATTAAAGACCGTTTTTTATTAAAAAAAAATAACTGGTTCAAATTGAACAATATTACAATTTTAAAGTAGGCTATAGATGAATCCAAACACAAAACACAACACATGCATTTGAAACTAGTAGCATAGAAAACATGCACATCTTGTGACATGGTTTCCTTTGCTACTCTAAAAGAAATGAAATTGCAAAAAGACTTAGGCCTATTTAGAAAGAATAACTTATTTTACGTGCATTTTGCAAATAATTATGCTGTAAATTGAAAAATAAAACAGACAACTCCCGTATAAATAATAAGTATAAAGTATATACAAAACTATCTCGAAACAAGACATTTTTATACCATCTCGCATGGTCGACTCAAGCGCGCTCCCTCTCCCCGCTGTTACCGTAATACTAGTAATAGGCGCGCGCACTTTTTGTTGACCGCAGTGTTACAGGCTTCAGGAATTCTGTGGTGTGAAATGAGTTACATCACATAGACAAAAAGCACCAGTCTTGCTTTCTCATAATCCCCCTGCTGTTTTATAGTCTGTGCATTTTTTTTTTTTTTTGCAGCACAAGCAGTTTTCGAACTAGATTCTCAGATTAAATATGCGAAGTAGTTTCAGCCGTGTCAAAACGTGTACAGTCTTGGTAAAAACTGTTTTGGCAGCGTTTCAACATACATTATTTAAATAAGGCATACTTTTTACCGTCACAATGTCGTACATGAGCACAGCACAGACAAGACAGGCGTTCATGCACTTTTAGCCAGAACGAGTGCGCGAAACAACTAATGACTCGTCTGAACCGATTCTTTTGAGTGAATCAAATATTTAATAATTATTGTTTTAGGAAATATTTGTATACATTTTTTACAAAGTGTTTTAGGAAATATTTAATAATTATTGTTTTAGGAAATATTTGTATACATTTTTTACAAAGTGTTTTAGGAAATATTTAATAATTAATGTTTTAGGAAATATTTGTATAAATATTTTACAAAGTGTTTTAGGAAATGTTTAATAATTATTGTTTTAGGAAATATTTGTATAAATATTTTACAAAGTGTTTTAGGAAATATTTAATAATTATTGTTTTAGGAAATATTTGTATGAATATTTTACAGAGTGTTTTAGGAAATATTTAATAATTATTGTTTTAGGAAATATTTGTATAAATATTTTACAAAGTGTTTTAGGAAATATTTGATAATTATTGTTTTAGGAAATATTTGTATAAATATTTTATAAAGTGTTTTAGGAAATATTTAATAATTATTGTTTTAGGAAATATTTGTATAAATATTTTACAAAGTGTTTTAGGAAATATTTAATAATTATTGTTTTAGGAAATATTTATTTTACAAAGTGTTTTAGGAAATATTTAATAATTATTGTTTTAGGAAATATTTGTATAAATATTTTACAAAGTGTTTAAAGAAATATTTAATAATTATTGTTTTAGGAAATATTTGTATAAATATTTTGCAAAGTGTTTTTTTTTAAAGAAATATTTAATAATTAGTCAAATATTTATACAAACATTTCCAAAAACATTAATTGTTTTAAGGGAATATTCTAATTATTATTTCAGAAAATAGATATTTAAGTGGTTTTAGAAAAAATATTTGTATAAAATGCCAACAGGAGAAGAAACACCCTGAAGGACACACAACACCTCATTTTACAAATTGTTTTAGGAAATATTTTTATTATTAATTTTAAGAAATATTCTTTAAGACAACATTTGTATAAATATTTTACCAAGTTGTACATGAGCACGGCACAGAAAAGACAGGCGTTCATGCACTTTTAGCCAGAACGAGTGCGAGAAACACACAGTGCAGATTCTGAACTAATGACTCGTCTGAACAGATTCTTTTGAGTGAATCCATACAGGTGAAACTCGAAAAAATTAGAATATTGTGCAAAAACTCATTCATTTCAAGGCTTGAAATATCTCACTTTGCATGTAATGAGTCTATATAATATATTAGTTTCACCTTAAAGTTGAATTACTGAAATAAATGAACTATTGCACCACATATGTAATATAAAGCAGCATTAATTCATACAACTAATGTAAAGGTCTTCTGTACATTTCCTTATTTTAAAAGTAAAACAGTGATTATCCCAGCCTTCATCATGAACGTCCCATAAACACATTGGACTCGTAACAAAGCTTACATTTGAGTGAACTCAGTGAATAAACAGCAGTGACACCGGATATCCTCAGCACTTGATTTATTCAAACAATGCCAAAGCCAGTCTCACAGAGACTACTTTGAATTACACACAATGCAATAAATAGACCAAAAACAGGATGTTTACCAACATATCCATACAAAAAAAAACAATACAGTAGTGCAATATAAACAAGTTCTGAACGTTGGGATTCTTGCATTGTGGTCGAGTTGAAATGCTGTGCAAATCCATTTCCTTTTGTTTACATGGATCGGTTCTCCATTCGGAGAGTTTATGTTTGAAGGAGCGACATGCGCTGACATCACCCACACGGGAAACTCTTGTGTTCGTTCCAAGCGCCTGAAGGATCTCCCACGATGCATTGCGAGTTAGTCCCAGCCCTGAGTGAGAGGTTCTTAGCACCGTCTAATACCCCAGAACGAGTATAGAGCGCCCCCTTCAGGATGGGAGAGCGTCTCCACACGATAAAGTGCACTCCAACTGCAATCTCTTGAACATATCGCAACATATTTATAACACACACACAAATCATGCATATTTTGGACCGTTTTCGTCAAGTATCGTGATTCGAGTCCTGAACGGAAATGCTCTTTTCGGGTCTGCGTAAACATGCGAGCACTTGTTTGTTTTTTTTAGTCGTAATTTGGATACAATCCGGTTTAGATGCGTCAAACGTCACAATACAATAAAATTAACATCTTTTTTTATTTTATTTTATTTTTTTTATCGTTCGGATTACGAAGAGACTTACGTAAGGTATAAAAAGACGAAACAAACAAAAGAAAAGTGTTAAATACCTGATGTGAGCATTTTGTTTTCCTGTGCATAGACTATACATACAGTAATACTTAGGGTTCGATTTTCTTCTTTTTTAATCGTTAAACCAAAATTCGATTTAATATCGCAAACCCTTTGTATGAAGAGAAAGTCGAAAAACGGACGTCTAGAGGAAGAATGAAGCCGTCGCAGGACGAGATAAAGGATCGAAAACACAAAGATTTCGCGAGGAAAACGGACGACATTTTTTTTTCATTGGTTCGTAAAACAGTTGAAATGAAATGATCCCAGATGAAATGCTTTCCCGCAGAAGAACCAGATGTGTGTTTAGTAGTTGTCTTTGACACTCCTTGGAGACAAACCGGTTGTCTTTGGCTGTTTAGGGCGAGTCGCTGATGGAAACTGCTAAAGAAAACACGCCAGCGTTTCGTTAAGTCCAACAGCGTCCCGTTTGGCTCTTTACTAGGCAGAGTTTAGTTCTGGGTGCAAATAAAGGTCCTTCCCAGCATTCCCTGCCGGCTTTTTTTTTGGTGTTCGTTCCAAAGTTCTGATTGAGTTCAGACTCTTCATGTTTCTTTGTACCTGAAAGCACAAATAAAACCTGATGATCTGATTGGTCTGGTTCACACAGTCAGGAATACCTCAAGCGAGTGTGAACGGAGCATTTACCCGCTTTGAACAGTGAATTCGGGATAGGCTCCGAGAGACGTCAGCTGCTCCTCTAAGGCCACGATACGCAGGCCGATGTAGCCGGAGGAGAGCAGGAGAAGAAACACCCTGAAGGACACACAACACCTCATTTTACAAATTGTTTTAGGAAGTATTTTTATTATTATTTTAGGAAATATTTGTATACATATTTTACAAAGTGTTTTAGGAAATATTTAATAATTATTGTTTTAGGAAATATTTGTATAAATATATTAACAAAGTGTTTTAGGAAATATTTAATAATTATTGTTTTAGGAAATATTTGTATAAATATATTAACAAAGTGTTTTAGGAAATATTTAATAATTATTGTTTTAGGAAATATTTGTATAAATATTTTACAAAGTGTTTTAGGAAATATTTAATAATTATTGTTTTAGGAAATATTTGTATAAATATTTTACAGAGTGTTTTAGGAAATGTTTAATAATTATTGTTTTAGGAAATATTTGTATAAATATTTTACACAGTGTTTTAGGAAATATTTAATAATTATTGTTTTAGGAAATATTTGTATAAATATTTTACAAAGTGTTTTAGGAAATATTTAATAATTATTGTTTTAGGAAATATTTGTATAAATATTTTACAGAGTGTTTTAGGAAATATTTAATAATTATTGTTTTAGGAAATATTTGTATAAATATTTTACAGAGTGTTTTAGGAAATATTTAATAATCATTGTTTTAGGAAATATTTGTATAAATATTTCACAAAGTGTTTTAGGAAATATTTAATAATTATTGTTTTAGGAAACATTTGTATAAATATTTTACAAAGTGTTTTAGGAAATATTTAATGATTATTGTTTTAGGAAATATTTGTATGAATATTTTACAAAGTGTTTTTTTAAGAAATATTTAATAACTTGTAAAATATTTATACAAATATTTCCAAAAACATTAATTGTTTTAAGGAAATATTCTAATTATTATTTCAGGAAATAGATATTTAAGTGTTTTTAGAAAATGGAGAAGAAACACGTCACTGTTCACACACTAAACGACCCTTAACGAACCCTGAGGGCGTCTCCGGCTGAAACCGCATTCCTGCGCATCACAAGACCAGACTCGCTCGCCCACTCATATTCATGCTGCTTATGATGATGCGTCATATCGGGTGAGGCTACAATATTAGACATTTTGAACTGGAATGATGCCGATGACAATTAGATTAATTATGTTTAATGCAAGTAATTAAACAGTAACAAATATTTTAGGTTTATTTGTCCATGCAATTTGAACAGATTTAATGGGAATTCATTTTTATTAAAAAAAAAAAAAAATGCACCAAAACAGCAAAAGTAACCACAATTTGTACAACATTTTTAGTCCAGATTTTAAATATTTATATAACTACTTTAGAAATTAGATTTTTGGAAATACCGTTTACATTTTAATTTAATAAATATATCTATAAATTGATAATCTTTTATAAATATTGACTTGCTATTATTATATAAATACTTTTACAAATATTTTCATAAATAATTTTTAGTAAATAATATTTTACATTTATATTTTCCAAGTTATTTTTATTTAATTTTGTATGAATCTATATTTAGTACATTTCTAAATACATAATTGTAAAGAAATATTTGTATAAATAATAATATTTTTTTAAACAAGTCAAATACTTAGTAAATATTTAGTAAAAACTTGTATATTTAATATTTTTTTATGCTTGTATAAATATTTTAAAAATTATTTGTAGGAAATATTTGTGTGAATCATTTTTAGTAAATATTTCTATGGCTATTTTATAAATAAATTTTCTAAATTTACTAGATATTTGCATAACAATATAATAAATTATTAAAAATACTTTTTTTAAGAAAAACTTAAATTTGTAAAATATTTATACATTTTATTTACATTTTCAATAATATCTGAATGACTTTTCTGATTTATTTGTGTAAAATATCGTACGAGTGTAAATGTGTGTGTGTGTAAATGTGGCTCTGGCGTTCAGACTCACAGGATCAGGTATACGAGGAGGAGTGTATTGAGGTTGCTGACTTCTCTCTGGATCAGGAGCGATCGAGCTCGTTCCGTCACGGTCCAAACCCACGAACTTCCTGTGGGGACAGGAAGCAGAATCTCCGTCAGCCAATCAAACACAACATGATGAAGTCATAAACTCACGAGCTCATCGCGAGGCCGTACCCGTGTTCTCGTCGTCCTGAACCGGTTCTGAGATCCTCACGGTCGGGCTCGATCCAGCAGCAGGACCTTCTGAAACACAGCAGAGAGAGAGAGAGAGAGATGAGATGAGGAGAGAGAGAGAGAGAGAGAGAGATATTTGTGTGTCTGAACAAACCTTGTGTGAGTCTGGAGACGAGAAGCTCTGGTTGAGGACACACACGTTCTCTGTTCACATCGAAAGAGTCTTCCAGACTCGACTGACTCGAGTTCAGCTGCCGAAACACACACACACACTGCGTTAACACTCAATACTCATGCTGATACACACTGAACAAAAGGTTTTAGGAAATATTGAATAAACATTGTTTTAGGAAATACGCAATTATTATTTTAGGAAATAATAGTATAAATATTTTACAAAATGTTTTTTTTTTTTTTAGGAAATAATTAATTAATTATTTTGGGACATATTTTTATACATATTTTACAAAGTGCTTTATGAAATATTTCATACTTATTTTAGGAAACATTTAACATTTTTTAGGATTTTTTTTTTAGGAAATATTTCTAAATATTTTACAAATTGTTTTAGAAAATATTTTATTTTAGGAAATATTAGTATAAATATTTTACAAAGTGTTTTTAGGAAGTAATTAATTCTTAATTTTGGAAACATTTGTATAAATATTTTACGAAGTGTTTTTAGGAAATATGCAATTATTATTTTAGGAAATATATAATACTTATTTTAGGAATTTTTTTAGGAAATATTTATAAATATTTTACAAAGTGTTTTAGAAAATATTTTATGAATATTATTTTAGGAAATATTTAATACTTAATATTTAGAAAATATTTTGCAGTGTTTTTAGGAAATATTTTTTTTATTATTTTAGGGAAATATTAGTATACATATTTTACAAAGTGTTTTAGGAAATATTTTATGAATATCATTTTAGGAAATATTTAATACTTAATATTTTAGAAAATATTTTGCAAAGTGTTTTTAGGACATATTTTTATTATTTTAGGGAAATATTAGTAAACATATTTTACAAAGTGTTTTAGGAAATATTTTATAAATATCATTTTAGGAAATATTTAATACTTATTATTTTAGAAAATATGTTGCAAAGTGATTTT
Source organism: Cyprinella venusta (assembly GCA_038021265.1). Lineage (NCBI taxonomy): Eukaryota > Metazoa > Chordata > Actinopteri > Cypriniformes > Leuciscidae > Cyprinella > Cyprinella venusta. Next base: position 1,173,400 of record CM075887.1, read on the forward strand.
AGGAAATATTTTTGATTATTTTAGGGAAATAGTAGTATACGTATTTTACTAAGTGTTTTTAGGAAGTAAATAATTCTTATTTTTTGGAAATATTTGACAAAGTGTTTAGTAAATATTGAAATTTTAATTATTGTTTTATGAAATGTTAGTATAAAGTTGCGCTCTCTCACCACGAGTTTGGGCGTGTGGTCGAAGCTGTTCTCGGCGGAGGAGAAGAGAGGGCTACTGTTGGCACTGCCGTCCTGGAGAACCAGAGATAAGAAGAGCACAGGAAACATGTGACCCATGACATCATCATCACCATCATCAAACTCTCACCTCCTCCTCCTCCTCGATGATAATACTGATAATAATGATAAGCTCTCACCTCCAGCTGAGGACAGACGGAGCGCAGGAGTTTGTAACAGCCTTCTCGGTTCCTCAGAGACACGAACAGATACTGCAACCATCAAGATCATCACACTTCATATCTCACGCCAAAATAATCATTAAAAGAGAATTCATGTGATGTTTCGGGACATTGGACTTTTTGTCAAGCTTTTATAAAGATCGTGTTAGTCTTTTTTTTAAATAATTTGCATTTTTCAGAACATTCCCGCAAAAAAGTTACATTTACATAAAATAAATGTAAATGTTTTTCAATACATACAATACATTTTTAATGCATTTTTTAAATTAGCATTAATCAGTACGTTTCTCGAAAAATATCTGGAATACGTTTATTGTGTTCTTGCATGATCCGGGTTAACCCCGCGTGTGTTGGAACAGAAACTGACCTTCTCTCCGTCGGCGGTGCGAACAGAAATGGCGTTGGGGACGAGCAGCGCAGTGTTCTGCTTCTTCAGGACAATCACACTGGAGACCGGGATGACCACCTGACACACACACACACACAGATGGAGCCACTGTTAGACTGAGTTTATCCTTATTTATTACTTGTTGAATCAAACTGAAGTAACATGCACCAATGCTACATTTTCCTAAATGTCAATCATTTGTTAACAAGTCTTCATTACGTCACTGAGCTCACTGTTTCTGCACTGTTTAAATGAACACTTTTAAGTGTGATTTCGTGTACATTTCTGAAATGCATAACTCTGATAACAGATCACTGTAAACTGTAATATGGATGAATTTCTTTTATTTTCTTATGTGAGGGATTATTATTATTAGATTAGATTATTATTATTATTATTAGATTATTATTATATTAGGGATTATTACCTTGGTGTCCTTGAGCAGCACAGAGGAGAAGAAGCACATGTTGCTGTCGGTGATGTACAGACGCCCATGATAAGGCACTTCTTTCTGCAGCGCACAGATGTAGGCTAGAGAGAGAGAGAGAGTTTTGACTTAAAGATCACTTTACTAACAAAAACATACACATTTTTAGTAAAAAAAATATATTTATATGTTTTATATATTTTATTAATATTATATATATTAAAAATATATTATCTAATTTTTTTATATTATATACATATATTTTATATAATATATTTTTTATATATATATATATAATATTTTTTTAATAATATTATATATATTAAAAATATTATATAATTTTTTATTTTTTTTATAATATTATATATATATATATATATATATACACTATATTTTATATACACATATATACACACATATATATATATATATTTTATATAATATATATAATATATTTTTAGTAACATTATATATATTAAAATATATTATATATTTTTTTAAATATATATATATATATATATACACACACACTATAATATATATATATATATATATATATATACACACACTATATTTTATATATATATATATATAAATAATATTTTATATAAATAAAATTTATATATATATATATATATATATATATATATACATATTTCAGTTTTTTTCTGCTGTTTTTAGGCCTATAAATAAAAATGTGTTATGTAAAATTTGTTAAATAATGGCTTTAGCCTAAAACAGTTAAAAACCGACTGAAAAACTGTTTTTAACTGACAACACGACAATCGTTACACGAGCAACGCCTCAAATCTCAATGAAAACACAGTCCTGTTCCTCACCATGGAGCAAGTCCTCGCTCTCGGGGATTTCCGGGAAGAGTTTGTGGAATGTTTTGTTGTGCTTTACGAAACTCTGATGAGGAAAACGATAGGAAACGGGAGTTTAGAAGCGGTTTGATGTAAAACACAACAGTGTTGAGATTGAAGAGCGATGAAATGCTGTCTTACACTTCTGGAGTTCAGGCTTTCACTTCTCTCCAGCGGCCTGTCCACGTCAAGAGTGTGAGACCTGCCAACACACAACATTATATACGTGAATATATGCTTATGTTTTATAGACACTTATTTTTTCAAAGATGTTTAAATATTATATACATATATAAGATAATTAAATGATTATATTTTATATAAACCTTTTTTTTTCTCAAAAAAATTTAATTATATTCATATATAGCAGAAATATGTTTATATTTTATAGAAACTTATTTAATAAATATATACATGTAAAGCAGAGATATATGCTTATATTCTACATAAACTTATTTTTTCAAAGAAATTTAAATTTCATATACATGTATAGTAGAAATATAATTTTTATATTTCATAGAAATGTATTTTTCAAAGAAATTACATACAGCAGGAATATATGCTTATTTCATAGAAACTTTTTTCTTCAAAAATATTTAAATATTATATTCATGTATAGCAGAAATATACATTTATATTTTATAGAAACATATTTATTTTCAAAGAAATTTAAATATTATATACAAGTATAGCAGAAATATATGCTTATTTTTTATAGAATTTTTTCCAAAGAAATTTAATTATTATATTCATGTATAGCAGGAATATAACGCTTATATTTTATGGAAACTTATTTTTTCAAAGAATATAGCAGAAATATATGCTTGTATTTTATAAAAACTTTTCTTTTTTTCAAAAAAATTTAAATATTATATACAAGTATAACGGGAATATATGCTTACTTTTTAAAGAAACTTATTTTTTTCAAAGAAATTTAAATATTATATACAAGTATAACGGGAATAAATGCTTACTTTTTAAAGAAACTTATTTTTTTTCAAAGAAATTTAAATATTATATACAGACACACATATATATATACTGTATATATATATATATATATATATATATATATATATATATATATATATGCTTGTACATAATATTTACATTTCCTACATTTCTCTAAAAATAATTTAATTCAGTTTAAATAAAGCATTTTCTGTAAATATTATGTACATACATAACACTTATATATTTTATATTTTTTAATAACATTTGTTTAAGAAAATTATCAAAACAGCCACATTTTTCTGACATTTTTTTAAAAAAAAAAAAAACTTAAAAAAAACCATTAAATTTAAAGAAAATAAATTCTCAATGATTTTTTTGAAGGAAAAAAAAAGATTTTAAAGATTTATGCTACAGTCACATTTTAGATATGGTAGGTAAATAATAAATAATTAAATAATAATAATAAATAAATACACATACAATAATTCACAATATAAAACTATATGGTTTATTAAAGGAGTGGTGTGTGTCGTACCTGGGCAGGGCCGGCCGGCTCAGGCTCTTGGGCTGCTGCTGAATCTCCAGTGGGTTTTCCTCCAAACTGAACGCTTTCCTGCTTCCCAGTCTGGCTTTCGTCCTCCCCTTCTTCACCTTCCCGGGGATCGTCCCAGCATCCACCGAGTAACTGTGGAAACACGGGAAAACCAGCGTCAGCCTCATTACCATCCATCCGTGTGACGTTCCCTTCGCTCGGCTCAAACCTTACACACCTATCTGCCTTTACGAGACCTTATAAAACACTGAACACACACACACAGGTGGCCAATAGAAGCCGTGGTGGTTATTTAATACGCTCGATACCAGGAACATTACTCACACAGCTCCAGGTTATGAGTTTCTCTCACAGAGGCAAAGTAAACACACACATCAAACTCGCCCAACTCCTCCATACCTGTACAGATGAACTCCATTTCTGCGAGATAATCGCAAACTCAGAGATCTACGCATCCTCACACACACACACACACACACGACTGGCCTCAAGCCATAACACTGGAGCAATAAAGCAAACCTAGACTGAGCAGATCTGCACAGGAGACGCTTGACCTCCTGTATGCAAATGAGCGTGGGCGGGGCTTATGACGTCAGATGGTGTGAGCTGATGTAATGGCACACCTGCATGTGAAAACAAGTCTAGAAACACACTTCAGATCGAGAGAAGCAGCAGAGAAAGCAAGGAAAGGAAATATTATGTAATGAAATATTTGGAAAAAACTTTCAGTAAAACTGGGAGTTGTGAAAAATATTTGCCAGATGAGAAACATCTTTTTACTCTTAATTCCTTTTATAACGGTTTCATTTCCTTGCTTTTGTTTGTGATTATTTTCATTCATTTCAGTGTAAAGCGCTTCGAATTACCATAGTGTATGAAATCTACATATTATAATATAAAACTAATAACATGGACATATTTATATAACATCACTAATAACATGTATGTATATATATATATATATATATATATATATATATAATATTTATTATATATAATTATTATATGTATATGTATATATATATATATATATATATATATATATGTGTGTGTGTGTGTCTATATATATATATATATAAATATAACATTACTAATAACATGGATATATATAATATATATACACATATATCCATGTTATCAGAAATGTTATATATATTTATATAATTATATATTATAATTATTTTATATATATATATATATATATATATATATATATATATATATATATATATATTAGGGCTGTGCAAAAGTTAATTGCGATTAATCGCATCCAAAATAAAAGTCTGTGTTTACATAATATATTTGTGTTTGCTGTATATAATTATTTTGTATATATAAATACCTATGCATGCATGTATATATTTAAGAATTATTTGCGCTTAAATTCTGTAAATATATATAAATACATAATCTATATTATAAAAATATAAATATTTTATATATGAATAACACATTTTCTTAAATATATACATGCATGTGTGTGTATTTATATATACAAAATAATTATATACAGCACACACAAATATATTATGTAAACACAGACTTTTATTTTGGATGCGATTAATCGCAATTAATTTTTGCACAGCCCTAATATATATATATATATATATATAAAATACTAACAACATGGACACATATAACATCCATGTTATTAGTAATGTTATATATGTTTGTCTATGTTATTAGTTATGTTATTTGTAGGTCTATGTATTTTTATTAGTATTTTGTCCCCGTTTTTTCTTTCTTCTCTCTGTATTTTGTGTAGTTGTGAGTATTAGGATGTGTGTGTTATAAGTGAAGCATCATGACAGTTTCAACTAATTGGCCCATTGGGATCAATAACAATAAATCATAGCCGTTTTCTCGACCAAGTCACTCTTGTGAAAGAGATTTTAATCTCAATGAGTTTATAACCTGGTTAAACAAATGAATGTCACTCTATAAAGCCACAGGAAATAAAACTCAAAAGTAAAACCACACACGTTTGGTGCCTACATGCAAAGCACAGTGCCTGTAGACCACATATTCAAACTAATCTTCATCTTTCCGGCATTCAGATTCATGACAACAGAACAGAGGCGTGACGTGCTGACATATATAGGCTAAAGGACATCATGTGATATATAATAACAACACTTCAGCACACGAGGTATGCATCACACGACAGCTTCCAGATACACCGGGCGTAATGACGACTAATTACTCTTAAAGACGACGGAAACATTCCTGAGGGGAAAGGTCACGACACACACAAGGAAACAAGCGTTTTAAGACGGGCTAGGAACTTAGCCAACTTTCGTTTGCCTGTTTTTGTTTTGAAAACTAGAGCCAGACTGATATATCGGCAGACCGATATTAGGCGTTTTCTAAACTATCGGTATCGGCAGTTATAATGGCCGATAAATGAATATTTCAAAAATAAAATAAAAACAGACGAAACTCGCTTGAACCATGTCATGAGTGTTGGAGTTGTATAGTTTGTCCACCAGAGGGCGCTCTACACCGTTCCTGTCGAGTTGGTCACGAGACATACATTAAAAGATCATCCCCATCAGTTCTCTAAACTCAAATAAGCATGGCAAAATTTGTGACTATCATGTCCAGTTTTGCTGCTGTTAAATAAGCCGAGAGTGAAGCGGAATTAGTTAGTAATAGTTACGTTACGTTGTTACAGTGTAGTTGACTGACTGTCCTTTTAACTTTTGACAATGTGACTGAAGTATTTCTTTAATAGCGTGTGACAGTTATAGCAATGAGACGCATCATCTCTCCTTGGCCTGTTATATTGAAAATATAGCTAAACCATTGCTAAATTATGGCTCATCGTAGACTAGCTAACCACAAAGCTAGCTAATTCCACTATCATCAGTGTGTTCTGTTGTGACAATAAAAGAAACAAGTTTGTTTTTAAAATGCATTATCATATTATTTTAATTAAAACTCATAAATAAGTTAACTAATGTTAGGGAAATCTGTTAGTGTTTTGTTGCACGTTTCTGAAATAAAAATAAAAAAAAAATCGGCTGATATATCGCAATATCGGATTTTAAAAACCCAACTGTGTAACTCTGGGGGAGTTGTAAAATGAGCCTATTTCCAAAAAAAAGTGGAGTATCCCTTTAAAAGCATTCAAAGTCCAAAAGACAACAATAAAACTTACATTTTCTTAAACTTAACTCTAATGGGGTAAAATGAGCAAGTTTTTTGACAGATTGCACGAAATTCGCATCGTGACAAATGCATTTAGGAAATTAAAACAAGTACTGCAAAACTATTTAAAACACCCAGTGACAGTCAGATCACGTTTACTTTTTTTTTTTTGTACCCAGATCATGGGTAGATCCTTTGGGTCAATGTTTTTGGTGATTTTTTGGGTAGTTTTTAGCTTCTGGATCAGATATAACTACCCAGGGGTTGAGTCATTTATAGCAGGCTTTGTGCGACCTCTTCAAAAGAGAGCAGTGCGTCTATGTCAAATTGTTGCATGTCTATTGTAAAATACAGGTTTGTATACATTTTTGCATCTATAAATACGTTATTGTTCTGCATTTCGTTTCATTTTATGTAAAGCAACAAACAGGGGCGAGTCACCTAAACGAGTGTCACGTCAATCTTTTCACGTGATACAAACGACTGATAACATTTTATGAAATTATTCAAAAATATACAGATAATGAATACGTATAAGGTAAAAAAAAAGTTCTCCGATTGTTTATGGACAGGTTATTGAGTCAGTCACAGGCCTAGGAGTTAAACGCAGGTGTTTTATATACTGTAAAATATGAAAATGAAAGAATTATCATTCAAGCCAGTAGTTGTATCAAGTATTTTTTAAAAAAAGTTTTTAGAGAATTTAAGTTAATCCACGCATAAATAAATAAAACACTAGTATTTTAGTAAAAATTGATCAACTGCTGGGTTAAATTAACCCATTTTCCTGGGTTAACACTTAAACCGTATTCTGGACAAATGTGGGCAAAATAGTTTTGATTTATTTTTTAAAAATACTTCCCTTGATCTGAGCGGTACAAGACTTGGCCACTTTTCCTAAGTTTGCCTCCTGAACACACAATTTTTTGACTCAATTCTACAATGTTAAGTGGGTGAAAAAAAAACCTCCATAATCATGTATTTGGGTCAAAAATGGGCACCCATAGATTAGAAATGAATGGGGAAAAACTTGTAATTTAGAGCATACTAAAATAAGCAAAAATAAGACACCATGGTGACAGCAAAGACACTTCATCTTTAGGATTTAGTTCGAAGAACTTATTGGAATGATATTTTAATTTAGTTAAAAAAAATAAAAAAATAAAACTACACAATTAATTTACATAGAAAATATGGTAATTTTTGACGTAAATAAAATCAAAAATATTAAATACATAAAATATAAAAAAATCCCAAAATAATAAATAAAACACGATAAATGGATAGACAAAACTTTATCGAAGACAGTGATATAACATTTATAATAAATAAAAATTAGGATCACACCTGAGTCCTATCTGCCCACATTTGTCCACAATTACAGGATTAAGGGCTATAAAGTGAATGCGGTTTGAGGGTTAAATAAACAACCCAATTTAAATGTGTTCTGTTCTATATTCACCCAGCCCGTGGGTTGAAAACACCCAATTTAACCCTGTGTTTTAGTAGCCCAGAACTTAAATCATGTTTCTTCCAGTTCACTTTCCAGAACTCCAGTCAAGTGGGGGTTATCAAGCCAATCTGTGGGGCGTTTCTGCACGTCTGAGCCCGAGGTCCAGTTGTGTATTCTGGCCAAATGGAGGCATTCTGGGAATCTACTGCCCCGGTGTGGGCGTTTACAGGAAACACACGTCATGTACAAGTCTTTTGTACATGAAACCATTTAAACTGTTTAGCAAGCATTATATAATCCGAACGCCCTGTTCAAACAGTAAGGTTTGACATTTGGAAAATGGACTGTTTAATAGGTATTTTAACAATACTAAAGGATCTAGAGATCCTATTGGCACACCTAATGTTGTTTACACACCTATTAACTCCATTACGCTGTGCTTGCATTACATTATCTCATGAACAGCGAGCCTCGAGACACACAGTGATTGAAAACAAAGACGATGAGCATCAAATGTCCCCCGCTGATTCATTCAGATGCTGAAGATAAAAGAGCAAACGGGCCTTTCTCGATGGATAATATCTAGATCTGGTTTGAACTAGCACCAAACAGTGGCATGAGAAACTTCATAAACACGCCAAACAAGGAAATGTGTTAAAGTTCAAGGCCTGTTCCCAGCAATAAACTTTCATCACGCTTCCCTTTGTGCTGAGAATGAAAGTGCATTCTTTCGAAATGACTTAATTTAAATGATTTTTTTGCTTCCTTTATGAATCTGATTCAAAACTTGCAACAATACAGGTCTACTCCCACGACCAAACAAAACCAGTTCAGATTCGATCCACCAGCTACAACAACAAATCAACCCCCCAAAACAAGTGGGTTCAGTGACGTATTCCCAGCTGCTTCCCTCGCCAATCATGACTACACATCCCAGAGACCACCTTATAATCGTCTCCTACCTTCTCATGGACACAACCGCGTCCATGTGACTCGAGTCCTTCTCGCGATCCATCGCCACGTCTAACTGAATCGCTCTCAGCCGGTTGCTGAGCAATGGGGTCTAAAGGTTTGCTTTACAGCTGCTCCGTTACACAAGCTCGATCGGGCCTTCGGGACAAACTGAGATAATGAAGCACAAGGAAGTTAAAGTTGAAGCCGAGGGAGGGCTAAAACAATCCTCCGCCGGCCCACTCCGCTCACCAGCTGGGGTTTCCATGGAAACGAGTGGGTGATGGTGGCATCCCATAATAGCCCATTTAAATACCACTGAAAGAATGCAAACTACTGAAGACCAAACAAAGGCCAAGCTATTGTCTTTGTAATGGGGTTGGTCGTCAACAAACCCATCTAAAGCGAGACCTCCACAACCACACCAAAGGTCTGACCAATATTGGATATTAGAAAGTAAAGTACATTTTCCTTCTCCAAGGATTCAGTATGAACTGAACAAGTTTGTGACGCTTTCCTAACTAGGGCTGTATATCGTGTCTCAATATACCGCAATACAAAAACTAGAGCCAGACCGATTTATCGGCAGGTCGGCCGATATTAAGCATTTTCCAAACTAAAATAAAAATGTATTAAAATAAAGCACCCTCTAAAATTAAATAAGGCAAACCAAAATAAAGCACTATCCAAAAATTAAATCATGATGTAAAATCGAAATAAATCAATACAAGTTAAAAATCTAATCAAAATTAAGCAAATTAAGTTATAAAAATAAAAAAATTACATTAAGTAAATAATTTAAATAAGTAGAGCCAGACCGATATATCGGCAGGCCGATATTATCGGCCGATATTAGGCGTTTTCCAAACTATCGGTATCGGCAGTTATAATGGCCGATAAATGAATATGAATAAATATTAATATTAATAAAATAAAAATGGACGAATCACGACTCAACCATGCCATGAGTGTTGTAGTTTTAAAGTTTGTCCACCAGAGGGCGCTCTACACCGTTCCTGTTGGCAACACTCGTGTCGCCACAACCTACTGATCCAGGTTGCAGGTAGCTTATAAGGCAATTTAGGGACTAATTAACATTTTATTTATCAGAACTTCAATATATTTCGATGTTCCTCTGTTGTGTTGTAACAGTAAACGAAACAAGTTTAATATTAAAATGCACTAACATATTATTTTAGTGAAAACTCACTAATAACTACAAATAGGGAAATCTGTTAATGTTTTGTTGCACGTTTTCTGGAAAAAATAAAATAAAATAAAAATATCAGCCGATATATCGGAACATCGGATTTTAAAACCAACAAATATTTGTATCGGTATCGGCCTTCAAAATCCTTTATCGGTCGGGCTCTAACAAAAACGCATGTATTGTGGATAGTGACAATATTGTGTAGGCTATAGTTCACCCGAAATCAAGTACTACATTAATCTACTATATGTAATGTTGAATATAATGTATAATAATGCAATGGGGGGATATTTATATGTCCTAATAATGCCAAATATCTGATGCTACCAGTAAAAAGTCCTACGTTATTGTAAATATATCCAATCAAAGAAAGATTGCAAGAATATATGTCGACAATAATTCAGTATTTTCCGCTTTAGAATCATGAATATTGGTATTCAGGTGTCTCTATTGTCTTGTAATTTGGGTTTTTCAGCACCATTTTACGCCAACAACGTAACAATTTTAAGATCTTAATGAACAGTAAAACAAACAACTTCATTAACCTTTTACCATATGTCTTGGAGTATCGCAATAATATCATATCATGAGTTCAGTATCGTCGTGATGCGTATCGAATCGTGACATGAGGCCATCGAGTGCAAAAAAGCTATTATAATTAAATGATCAATTCCAAATCAACTCATACAAAACTGGTAAGCAGACACAGCATAAAAGTTAATCAACAACCAAGATTTCAGATTTCTGTTAAAAGTTTAACTTTTCTCAGTGCAGAGACAAGGAGAACCAACACAATTAAAACACACCAGGAATAAGTGTTGACAACTGGGAATTTACAGCAAGTTCCAGTTCAACTACCATTGAGCCTTTTCTCCATCTGACACCTGACCTCCTAGGCTAGTGCCATGACCAATGAAATCATTATGAATCATAAATCTGACAATGAAAACCCATTAGCTCATTGGTGAATCACTGAAGATAGCTTGAAGATCCTAGTCCAGGCCGTAAAAACAAAGCCTTCAAAACTTTGTCTCGAGTTCTGCACTTCTCTTTATCAGTGCATTCTGTACTTTGGTTAATAAACAAGGCGCCACGTTCTAACGGTTGAAGATTAAGCGAGTGCCACACTAGTATCAGCATAACATGATATTGAGAATATCAGGTCAGCTTTCATTACATCGCCTAAGCGGAAGATCTACAAGGGTAGTAGATCACCATTGGTGGATGGAAGGGAGGAACTGAATGCGGTTCGAGTCTGCTGCCAAGAAGCCGGCATGTAAATCAGGTTGAATTGTGCCAGGGTTGCACACCAGGAAAACCATAGATCATTTTTCAAGTCGAGCAAGTCGTGTATTTCCCTGCTGACAGAATGAATGGACTGGAGCGGAAACAGTGAGAATATGGTCAAACCGCACGTAAAGAATTGAAGGTCGTTGTGATAGTGATCTGAGTGGGTGTGTGTAGAGAAAAGGTTATGTATGTTAAGCACTTATGTTGAGTTATACCATATAAGCAATAATCCACAAGAAGTCCTTTACCTCTTAAAAACCAAATCTAAACATAGAAACTACAAGAGGGTGGAGATACAAAGCTTCCATACTACACTAGGATTTGGTCTAAAGAATCAAGATTACCCAACGAAAGAAAAAAAAGGGCACTTAAAAACGGGTCTAATCTTGAAACTAGAGTTATTGACTACAAACAAAGGCGTAGGATTGAGCCTCGAGCCACATGGTCCGATCGGAGCCAACACCAATCCCTGTCACTTGTGGAAAGGGGCCAACCCTTCAACACAGAGGACATTTGTGCAAGTCATGTGATTTGAATGCATCGGTCTGACTTCCTCAATGTAACTGCTCTGAACAGAAAGAGGTCTTTCTTTCCATGGACCAATCCGGTCCAAAGGAAGACTGGAAATTCCACCCAAGAATCACATGAAACTGATCATATTTCAGTCTTGGGGAAATGCAGATCTTCAGTAGAGGTCAAGGTCATTATTGTGTCATGGAACTTAGAGGCCGACCGATAAAGGATTTTGAAGGCCGATACCGATACAAATATTTTTGGGTTTCAAAATCCGATATTCCGACATATCGGCCGCTATTTTTTTTTTAATTAAATATTGTTGGATTTCACACACATGTATAAGAAAAGCTAACTTTTCTGCACAAGATACGTTTGATACTTTTTCTCTATGTCTAAATATTCACTCCTCGCGAGTATAACTTACATTTTACAATGCAGGGACTGTAACTAGAGATATGCTAGTTATAAATACAGTAATCATTACTTTATTTAGGCAGAAAAAGTTCATTGTGGTTTCCAAGCTCATTAATGTTAACGTTAGCGGTCTTCCACTGATGATAGTGGCGTTAGCTAGCTTTGTGGTTAGCTAGTCTATGATGAGCCATAATTAAGCAAAAGATAACATCATACTGCAAATTGTAAAACATACATTTTTAATATAACAGGCCAAGGAGAGATGATTGAAGCGTGTCCGTTTTCATTTCATTTTTTAAATATTCATTTATCAGCCATTATAACTGCCGATACCAATATTTTGGAAAATGCCTAATATCGGTCTGGCTCTAGAACTTACCAATTATGGGCGAAATGCTTCTCGAACTGGAAGATTGAGACGTTTTTTTGACTTTTGGAGGCAACATGTTAACAAAGAATCAAGAATTTTGCCGTGAAATTGCGTATTTTATGGGAAAAAGCCAACCCGAATGACCTCAACTCGTTCAAAAATACAGTTAGGTGTTTCTTGTGTAAGACTGAGTTTCCAATGAAGTTGTGTAAGACCACAATTACAGCTTTATGTCCTTTACCGGTTATCTATATGAACGATAAGCGGCCAAGGAATTGTGGGCCCATAGTTTTCTTTACAAGGCCCAGAGAAGCGAACACAACTCCAGTGGGATGCAAAATTAGACCAGACAACGTTCCCACACCTGGAAAAAGCTTTCGGGCTAAAAATAGAGCGCCGACAGATAACATGACCCACATGTGTTGGACAACCACTACAACGGAGGACCAATGAGATCATCATTGTCGATCTAAACCACTCACGAGGCATTGTGATGTAATGACGGCATTTAGCGCATGTCGTAATTTGATTGCTCCAAATTACATTTAGTAACAGCATTGAAGACAAAACAGTTTGGCCAAGAAAGAGGTCAATTCGTATTTAAATCGCCCAAGTGAATGGAAAACTCACGCCTTGACAAGGTTACGAATTTAGAGCTTAATTGTGATGAAGATTGGTTGATGAAGACAGACAAGGGTAACGTCACACAATACAAGTGTACGAATATCTGGCCTGATTTGGTATAATATAGGCCGAGGTATGTTTTCCATCCAATGACTGAATGGATCTCAGTCATAAATAACTCAGCGATTGGAAAATGTGAGGCAGGGAAATCAGCTCTAGTCTAAAACTAGCTCAGTAATACCTGTACATTAGCATGAGCGATGTGATCCATTTACAATACCGGCTTAACGACTCTAATGCCAACACATGAGTACACATAAAAGGCAGATATTACATTACGCTGCAGGGCTAGTTTTTTAGGTGTTTGAAGGTGGATGACTAGCTAATACACACCATGATAATAGTTCATACATAGCATGGCACGTCCAGAAACATAGTGGCATAGTACATGTCAAAATCTATGGTATTAATGTGGTGCACATCAAAATGATGTCATGGTATTATATCAATATCATGGTAAATTATAAACATCACATTGGCAATTTCTGTAAAGGATGTAAACAACATGTTTTAAATAACAAAATACCATAGTATTAACACCTAATGTCATCCCAGTACCATGGTAGTAAAGGGATTGCAAAAAAAACAAAAATGTAGGCCTAATTAATGCGTAAAACAAGCTAGAACTAAAAAAATGATAAACAAACAATTCAACTATACAGACACGTGAAGTAGCAATTAAATCATCTCTAATCTATATTTGAATAAGATAAATCAGTCATCAGGAAGCAATAATGTCATCACACACACACTGGTTTGTGACTATAAAACATCCTCTTGACCTATATCACAGCAAAACGTACACAACACATGATTCAAATCGTGTTTTTGATCATAGCAAACACACTAAGACCTCATAATATGATATTATAATTAAATAGTTCAAACATAAACACAACATTAGCATATTTAAATGCGGTATTCTCGGATGACGACAGCTGATAACGGTCACTCACCTCTCCTTCATTAAATGCTTGATTCGCGAAATGGCGCTCTCGTCGATCTTCCTCAGAAATGTTTTCAATCTCTCCCTCTTGTTTTCCAGCATTCTTCCTGTACACAGACCGACACACGCCGACAAAAACACGCCGTTTAACGGGGATGCGATGATCCGGGTTGTCTCCGGCGTCCCATGAGCGCGGCCTGAATAACAATATGAGACAAAATCGGACCAAGTGCTGGTGGCCAATCAGCGCGCATCTGATCAGTCACGCCGCCCAATCGCGGCGCGGCACTAGAGTTTAGACTCCACCCATGCCCTTTTATGGACAGGACGCGTGTTCGCATGTAACGTGGTGGTAGGGGGAGGAAGTCAGGGTGGGGAACTAGTGTCTTGTGAATGGTTGAATATACACTGTGTGTCTGTTTTACTGACTGACTGGGCTTGTGTTTTTGCATGTTTTTATACGGTCATGAGCTTTAACACATTATGTGTCTAAATAATACCTAGAGGTGGATTTGAGACTAAGAATGACACTGCTTCATTATTTGGTAATCAAATCATGCTCTTTTGCACAAAAATTACATTTCAACATTTTTTCCCCTCGGATCACACCATTGCTTGGGTCACATGACATCTCATGACCTGCATACGCCCTTTCATGCATTAAACATAGCGTGTGCAGAGTGTGTGTCTGTGTTTGCAGTCAGTAAGGAGGAAGGAGTCGACTGTGGCTCGGGTTACACTCAAACTGGCACTGAACCACTACAGGACGGATATCAGGACCAGTTCCTGGTGTCCATCTGACCTCTGGGCACTCCTCATGGAGACTTCTGTCATTTAAAGGGATGGTTCACCCAAAAATGAAAATTAGCCCATGATTTACTCACCCTCAAGTCATCCTAGGTGTATGACATTCTTCTTTCAGACGAATACAATCAGAGTTCTATATATTAAAAAAATGTCCTGGCTCTTGTGCATCTATCCATCATAAAAGTACATCCATCGATCATAAAAGTACATCCATCCATCATATAAGTGTATCTATCCATCATAAAAGTACATCCATCCATCATAAAAGTGCATCCATCCATCATAAAAGTGCATCTGTCCATCATAAAAGTTCATCTGTCCATCATAAAAGTTCATCTGTCCATCATAAAAGTGCATCTGTCCATCATAAAAGTTCATCTGTCCATCAAAAAAGTACATCCATCCATCATAAAAGTCCATCTATCCATCATAAAAGTGCATCTATCCATCATAAAAGTGCATCTATCCATCATAAAAGCACATCCATCCATCATAAAAGTGCATCTATCCATCACAATGTATCTATCTATCCATCAATCTATCGATCTGTCTATCTATCATTCTGTCAGCTTTAAAGGGATAGTTCACCCAGGATTTGTTTAAAAAAACAGAAACTTTTAGTTCACTCATTTTCGAGCTTTGAGAGAAGGACAAAGCAGAATTTATTTTATTTTGGGATGAACTATCCCTTCAATCAAAAAACCAGCCGATCCCCTTCAGCAGACCAAACACACACGCGCCGGCTCTGGAGTGTGTGGTGTGAATATGGGCCCTGTCGCCAGCACACGGACAGATGGTCAGCCGGCTCTCAGCCGCGTCGCTTCACTTCAGGTGTTCGTCCGGCTCTCCAGTGTCACGCAGCAGATCTCCAGCTCCAGTGGTGTCGGGTTCACTGGGAGCGCTCACCTGTGCAGCGTTGCCCGGCTACCCTCATCTTTCATTTAACACGCCAGACCCGAAACAGACGCTCTTCACCATGCAGGACTCGGAGAACAAGACGAGCGACCGCCAGCCCATGCCGAACGGAGAGGCCATGAGTCCCGACGCGCAGGACTCCAAAGGTTCCCCGGAGGACGAGGAGAGCCAGACGACCGTCCCGTCGGCCCCACCGCTCGAGTCCACGCCGTGCCCGAGGCCCAAACTGGTGTTTCACACGCAGCTGGCGCACGGATCACCGACGGGACGCATCCACGGGTTCACCAACGTGAGGGAGCTCTACGCCAAGATCGCAGAGGTCTTCAACATCTCCGCCTCGGAGGTACCGTCAGTCTTTTTTTCATCATTTTTTTCTTGAGATCACAGTTGGAGTTTGCTCGAACGGTTGTAAAAGTCTTGTTTACATAATATTATAGGTGGTTGAGGCTTGCTATAGAATATAGTGCCATTCCTTTATCTTGATTATCATGGCTGTTAAAAGTGTAAAATGTATTTTTTTGGAGGTTGCAAAAACAATAATTTCACAAACATGCCAGTGGCTAGTAAATAAAAACAGTGAGGAATAAACAAACAAACAAACAATGTTACACGTTTTTGTATTTTGCTAGTGGATACTAAATTAAAAAAACATATACAAAAAAGTAAATAAATTAATTAATATTTTTATATTTTGCAAGTAGCTAATAATTAATAAATGATTTAATGTTACACTGCTCAGGAAACGTTTTAAAATAAATAAATTTACATAAACCGAAGACAAATTTACATAAACCGAATTTTTCAAAACCAGTTTGAAAAATGGCCAGTATGAACTATTACATAAACTTATGTTTATATTACCCCCAAAGAGAAGGAAGCCTCAAAGAAATTACCACTGCGTATTTATCACCAGATCATCTTACACAACCAGACAGTTTTATCTGTAGTAGTTAGTTTTCTTTAAAATCACTTTACTGTCAAAATCATGGAAAACGTCCTTCAACGACCTGTTATCAAAACATCTGAGCGACAGGTCAAGGCTAGAAGAGTGGGTTATGTTATAATCTCAAACACAAACAAGCTTCAGTTTCAGAGTCTAAAGTTTAGCGTGACGAAAGTGTTCAAACAAACCGTATGCGTTACTCACATTTCTACATCCGAAAAGCTAAAAATATGTACTATCATTCGTTCTTCAGTACATATTACTCTAGTACAAACATGAAAAACGATTTAAATGAAAACCAATAAGGACACAGTCCCAGCTCGGCTAGCAAACTGGATTAGCATATTAACTAGCATAGTTAATTGTAATAGGACTACAGATCATGTTTTAATCAACGTTCATCGATGCTAACTACATATTTGACTTCCTAAACCTAGTAATATTCTAATGAAACGTACTAAGAAACCCCCACTGTGGAAAACGAATGATGTTTTGGTGTGTTTTCTCTCTGACGCGAGTATAAATCTCCTGATATTGTGCGTTTCCCCTCCCGACGCAGATCCTGTTCTGCACGCTAAACTCCCATAAAGTGGACATGCAGAAGCTGCTGGGCGGCCAGATCGGGCTGGAGGACTTCATCTTCGCGCATGTGAGAGGAGAAACGAAAGAGGTGGAGGTCATTAAAACAGAAGATGCCCTCGGGCTGACCATCACTGACAACGGCGCGGGATACGCCTTCATTAAAGTGGGTGTTAGTGATCACGTGACCCAGCGAACAAAACGTTCTATGGACTATGCCTACACAGACACAACACGTTCTGGCAACAAGTTCTCTCAAAGGTTGTTAACAAACGCTATTCTAGCAATAGAACGTTCTTTCAGAGTTATTTGAATCCCTCAGTACGTTCGATGATGGAACGTTCCATGCAGGTTTTTGAAAGTAACACCCGACAAATGCGTGTAAAAAATCACCAGTGGCGGGAAACTGTCGAATCACGAGCCAATTTGGCAGTTACTTGTTTACTCACTTTAAGTTCGTGTCAGAGAGATTTAAAGCAAATACTCGTGAGTCATCATGATAATTAAATACAGTGTATTTCTCAGAATCTGCTGAGAAATACACGTCACACGTCACTACACAACTAATAACGGCGCGCTTGTTCACTGAAGCAAAATTGAAAAGCATTTGATGAACAAAAAAAAAACATCCTATATGTTCTGTGTCCTGTATTTTTGATCTGTCCACCTAAAACACATTATTGAAGAGGGGATGCTGAATGACAGAGTATTGTTTGAATAAGAAATGAATGCAAGAAAATCAAACTTTATAAGCTGTGACGTAATTAATCGGTAGTTAATTTGATTTATTTATTCTGTTGGCTAGTAGAAGGATCTGAATGGCCGGTAGCTTAAAATGTAGTAGCTAAACTGAAATAAATCATTTCAAACCCATAACACGTTTTTGAATCCAGGTTTACTAACATTACTTTAAAAGAAAGTCTCAGAACGCTTTTTATATGTTGATTTACATAATATTATGGCACGTGTTTTCTTTCAGAGGATAAAGGAAGACAGCACCATTGACAGGATAAAAACGGTGTGTGTTGGCGATCACATCGAGGCCGTGAATGACCAGAGCATTGTGGGATGCCGACATTATGAAGTGGCCAAGATGCTGAAGGAGCAAACCAGAGGAACGCCGTTCACCCTGCGCCTGGTGGAGCCCAAGAAAGCGTTCGGTGAGTCCGAATATTAATATCATATCACATCAACTAAAGTGTCATAAAACGAGAATACACACGATTTCAAAAGGAGTGCTTGTCATCTATCTATCTAAAACACGCTAGACCTTTTATATAGTAGTACATCGTGCGCCATCGTGTGGTCAGACTATGAATAACACATTTCTATTTATATGTAGACATAGGCCTATATTCACGATTTAAATGTTTTCTTTTTAATTGCTAATTTTGTTATTCATAATTTCAAATGAATAATAATGGATGCATTTTTCTAATTTGTACATATCTGTAAAATCATGAATATGTATTTAAATCTTGAATAGAAACATGTTATTCAGGAGGATATATGGGTAGTAGGCTATATTAATATTTATTCAAAAATACACACACACATTCGTAGGCTATATATATATATATATATATATATATATATAATTTTTATTTAAATAAAAGAGACCTTATATTGAAGAATATAGCGCCATCATGTGGTAAAACAGTGGAACATATTATGACTTGTAAAATACAAGAGTGAGCCTATATTATGTACAAAAAGTATTTTACACAATATTTATGTAGGAAATAATATAATATACATAATTCAATGTATTTTATTAATTGTATTCAAGTAGAACACGCATTTGAAACGTTTAAGGCACTCATGAACATATTTATGTCATTCAAGCAGAATCTTGACCTTTCCATCAAGGAAATAGGAGTAACTCAAAATCTGGAGAGGAGATTTCCTGAAATTGTACTTTTATAACTGGACTCCGTTTTGAATCACAGAAACGAACGGAGAGTTACTTTTCCCAGCATTATTTGTCAAAGGAAACGTTCCTAGGGTTCAAAGCGAGGCAGACGGGAAGCTGTCTGAGTATCTGACATCCCTTTTTTAATTGATTTATTATTATTATTCAGTACAGAAAGAAATCATACAGAACAATGAACAGGAACTTGTCAAGAGAGAAAGGGAAAACAATAATAAAAAGAGTATGACATAGCCTTCTAAATCAAATGTCACGAAACACTGTTTGACAGACACACTGTGTTTAATCTGCATATTGCGATATAGGTAGGTCTATGAGCTTGTAATGGCTCTGATTCCTCTGCCGTAATTACAGTCTGTGAACAGTAAATACTCATAATTGTCCGGGTTTTCCTCCCACAGGTCTGAAAAACAAACACTAATCTCCATCTCTACACCTCGACACGCTCGACAGACTGAACACATTCGGAATTAGCCTTAATATGCGAGTGTAGCGGCTTCTGCTTTCTGTGACAGCAAATTACGGCCGTTAATAATTGAAAGGCCTTTGATTATCATTATAGTATTAGCTAATTGGATGTTTTAGAGTGATGGATTAGCCTTTGAGAGAGAAAGGCGGGTAATTACACTCCCGAACGCGCACTGACTTCACTCTGTGAGAGACGATCAAAGCCAGCTCTGCTAATTTGACGCTAATGTAGCTTGCTAGCTAACTAAAGCTAGTGATGCGGCCTACTTTTCAATAGCATGACTGGAGTTTAGATTTTCTGATTTATCATCGTATTTTTGAAGAGTGTAGCTTGTAGCGTGGTTTAGTGTAGTTTACTGTAAATTAGGTGTAAATATATTTTAAAAGTAACTTCTTTGGCTACAAGCTACTCCTTATTGAAGGTAAAGCTAACCTTCTGAAAGAATTTATTCCACAAAATACAGAAGCTATAATTAAAGGGATCTCTCCCTTTATAAATATAGTAAATGTAAATACATATTAATATAATTGACAGCAAAAAATGTATAAAACCACTTTTACAATTTATTAGTATTTATTACAGAACACACACACACACACACACACACACATATATATATATATATATATATATATATATATATATCAAATAATATAAATAAGGACCGACAGACCTGGGCAGATCGTTGTCGTTTGCGCTGACCACCTTTGTCCGGCGAAGACAGACCGATTCTGGAATTCTGCAATATAAATAATATTTAAACATTTAACGAATATTGAAATGAAGTATTTTATTATATTTTAAGTAAAAAAGAGATATGATTAAAATATGTATATATTAATATAATTATTACTAAGTATAAATATAAATAGACATTAATATAATTAACAGCAAAAATGTGTACAACATATATTAACATATTTAATTTAAATATATATGAATATTTATTAGATAGCATAAATATTAAAAGTATATACTTATATATTACTATAAATAATATTTAAATATGTAACATATTTATATAAAGTTTACGTTTTTAATGTATTTTATTTTAAGTAACAAAAATGAGTTTTATTCCATTTTTAAGTAACAAAAAAGAAATAGAAAAATATGCCTATGTATAACAGTATATATTAAGATAATTGTTGAATAAATATAAATAAACATTAATGTAACAGCAAAAATGTCTAAAACTAGTTTTACAACATATCAATATTAACATATATATAAATATGTATTACATAACATATATATTAAACATATATAATTAAATATTAACATAAATAATATTTATTTTAAGGTATGTAATATATATTTTTTTTACATTTTTAGGTTTTTTTTTAAGGAAAAATGTTTTTGCTTTTTGTAATAACCTTGATATACACATACACACAATAATAAAACAACATAAAATAATATATACATAGCTAATATAATACATTAATAACAGTACAATAAAATATGATTAATAAAACAGATTTACCTATGGGAAGCCCAGATAGCCTAAACAGGAAGCTGAAGCCTGGAATTTGTTTTCATCAATGGCTTTTGGTGATTCAATCTGTTTTCCTGTTGCCTTTAAAATGAAGTGTGTGTGTGTGTGTGTGTGTCAGACATGATAGGCCAGAGGACGCGAGCGCCGAAGTCCAGCGAGGGCAAGATGGTGAGCGGGAAAGAGACTCTGCGCATGCGCTCTAAAGGCTCGGCCACCGTCGAGGAAATCGTGAGTTCAGCGTTTATAAACTCCCGGATAACTTTTGCTCTCTTAACTCTTTCCACTCACCTCTCCATCCGTGTGTCCTCCACCAGCCCAGCGAGGTCGAGGACAAGGCCATCCAGAAGGTGGACGATCTTCTGGAGAGTTACATGGGGATCCGCGACCTCGAGCTCGGTGAGAGCAGATCTGGCCTTCAGCTCCGGATGTTCCCGTAAAAGCCCGCAGGAAAACGATCTTTAATTCCCACGAATTCACTGCATTACATCATTAGCATCGGGGAAAACATTTCTTGGCCCTCGGGAACCGGGATGGAATAATTCCCAAAAATCTATTTAGATTAACATTTATTTTTGGTCTGTCTTCAGAAAGGCAGGAATGTAGCGCTAACATATATAAGTGAAACTTGAAAATTAGAATATGGTGCAAAAGTTTATTTATATCTTAAAAGCTGAAACTAATATATTATATAGACTCATTACATGCAAAGTGAGATATTTCAAGCCTTTATTTGTTATAACTGTGTTTATGGCTTAAAAATCTTTTAACAATATTCTAATTTTGATTTTGGGGTTGTCATATCTGTAAGCCATAATCATCACAATTATAACAAATAAAGGCTTGAAATATCTCATTTTGCATGTAATGAGTCTATATAATATATTAGTTTCACCTTTTAAGATGAATTACTGAAATAAATAAACTTTTGCCCCATATTCTAATTTTTCGAGTTTCACCTGCAAGTCGTAACATGATGTAAACCCTCTATATATAGTCACAAACACTTGTGTCCTACAGCGACGACCATAGTGGAAGCCGGGAGGAACAAGCAGAACCCGGATGATTTCGCAGAGGCGCTCGACTCCGTTCTGGGCGACTTCGGTTTTCCCGACGTCTTTCTGTTTGAAGTGTGGGGCGCTCTTGGAGACGTCAAGAACGGCCGGACTTAGAGGTAAGGCCTGACAACTGCATGGTTTCAGATATTTCTTGGCATTTGTGGAAGAAAAGTGAACCATATCATCTCATCACCCTTTATTTAAATCCAGTCCTTACAGAAAACCATTAGCGACAAATGCTAAACATGC
This sequence comes from Cyprinella venusta, assembly GCA_038021265.1. Lineage (NCBI taxonomy): Eukaryota > Metazoa > Chordata > Actinopteri > Cypriniformes > Leuciscidae > Cyprinella > Cyprinella venusta. The sequence goes on from CM075887.1 coordinate 1,196,423, forward strand.
TAACGCTATCTTACACGAGCACATGCTTTTCCTCCTGTTTTTTCCCCCCAGAGTAAGTCAAGACATCTGAGAGGTTGATTTGTGATGTCTATCATCTGTTTTCATATACTCAAACCTCACAATTCCCACACCGATCCCGAGGAAGAATGGAGAACATCGAGGTATTAGCGGCTAAACAACGAGCTAACGTAAACATTCAAGTGTGTAGAGCAGTACGAAGTCGGTCACACTGCATTTCCCACCGATCTGTATAGCTAACTAGGGGTTAACCAATCTTTTACATTATATATTTGACTTTAAAAGCATTACAATCAAGTATTTGATAGCAGACATTAGCTTAGCTCATTAGCTTAGCTTAGCCTAGCCTTTGTTTGTTTTTGTCTTTTGTGTTATGCATCGTGTTACAGGTGAAATGAATGATCTTTCACGATTAATGAGATCTTGTGACACGGATGGCTTGTGTATATATGAATCATCACTTATCGACACAGTTGAATTAATATATGTACACATTTAACGTGTAGCTATTAAACTAAAAAATCTGCTAAGTGTTTGTGTATTGCATATCGTTTTCATTGTCCGTACCCCTTTTGAATGACCTGATGTGACAAATTTGAATATGTGTAAAGATTAAAAACACTCCAGCATACCACAAATTTTGTATTCGTAGACTTTTTACTTTCGTAAGACATAAACATCATAGAAGGTCGCTCACAAAATGGCTGACAAAACTCCTTCAGTAAACGTGAAATCAAAATTGACGCAAAATTTACTTTCTAAATTCTTTTTCTACCTCTTTTATAGAGCAACGGTCTGGTTCTGGATGTAAATATCGCATTATTTGTTTTTACGATATACGAATATTTTTATTTTTTTTACATATCATTATTTTTAACGATAATTGATCATTTTAACGGAATTGTAGTTCTTTCTCTCACCTAAGCGTTAAGTACAGTCCTGTATTTTTGTCCAACTTTCAAATACGTTTTTGCTTCAAATCAAAGTTTGTAGTGTTTAGATTCACCTCAGAACTGGTTAGTTTCATTACTATACGAATCAGCATTTTTGAACGAATCTCGATTGATCGATTCAGTGACTCACTCATAAATACACTTGTTTCATAACTGTGTGAATCAGCATTTTTGAACGAATCAAATGAAAGAAAGATTCAATGATAAACGTTATTTTTTTAACAGTAACGTAAGAGTCGCCACCTACTGGTGTAATGATACAAAGTTTATCGGAAGCATCAAGTTACTATGAAAAGGCGATTTACTCTAGTTTAAGCGCTACTGTAGACATCAGTGTTAACGTCAATGTTTTTTTAAAAGTAACGTAAGAGTCGCCACCTACTGGTGTAATGATACAAACTTTATCAGAAGCATCAAGGTACTTTAAAAAAAAGTTGATATACTCTAGTTTAAGCGCTACTGTAGACATCAGTGTTATCGTAAACGGTTTTTTTTAACAGTAACGTAAGAGTCGCCACCTACTGGTGTAATGATAAAAACTTTATCAGAAGCATCAAGGTACTTTAAAAAAAAGTTGATATACTTTAGTTTAAGCTACTGTAGACATCAGTGTTTAGAATCGAGATGTTTTCGCGATTAATCGTGCGGCTCTAGCCATTGGATGAGCTTCAGTGTGCGCAAGGTCTCAGCGACATTACTTGCCAAAAAAAACTAATCTCTACCAAAGATCCAAATACTTGGGAGAACAATTGACCAAAGCAATTCAAATAAAAGAATTTATTCTTGTGTTTCCTCACACAAGAATAACCAACTTTGTGCTAGAAATAATAAAACAAAGTTGATCCAAGACTAGAAAAGTTTAGTGTGTGGTCCTCCGTCTTATCAGCAAGGAAAAGGGAGTGTGTATGTCTAGGAAACGGGCCAAAACTGCAGTTTTCCCAAAGTTTCTACTGTACGTCTTCCTCTGCGAGTGCATGCGAGTTCACCACGCCTTGAAGAGTTCCCCGGCCAGCAAATCAAGGAAACGGTCGAACGGAGAAAAGGACGAGAAAAGCTCACTAAGACTGTATTTATTTGATTCAAAATGCAAAAAAAATACACACCAAGAACTATTGTGAAATAATATTTAAAATAACTGTTTTCTATGTAAATACAGTATAGTGTAATTTATTCCTGAGATCAAAGTCTTCAGTGTCACATGATCCTTCAGAAATCACTCTAATATGATGATATGATGCTCAAGAAACATTTATGATTATTATCAATGTCAATCTTTCCATGAGACGTTTAATCGTCACAGAAGCAGAGGAAGATGCAAGTCCAGGAGTGTGTTTCCCGTACAGCGCCGTAACTCGCGGCTTCACTACTATAGTACGATAAATCGCCGAAGGAATCATCATCTAGCGAGTTTCGACTGTTTCCCGAAACTGTACTGTCGCAAATATACAACGATATATGACAAAACGGCGCTATACTACGCACATGGCACCCGTTATCGTTAATATAGCACGCGCTGTGATGGGTAGGTTTAGGTGTGGGGTAGGGTAGTCTCATATTATGCTAAAGGATTTATGACGACTTGGGTTCGCGTGTTATATTAACGATAAAGGGTGCCATGTGCGTAGTATTGTGCCGTTTTGTCATATAGCGTTCTATGTGACGCTAAAGGATGAGAACGGGCTGGATTGAATTAACGCTAGACGTTTTGCTATAAATTACAGACATGCATCAGACCAATATTTCTCATTTTTCTGAGTTATTTTGCTTTATTTCGCCTCTTTCTTACACACTAGAGCTCGTTCGCACATGCGCACTCTTCAGAAACTACACTTTAAATCTCTTGACAAACTAACAGACGTAAATGACATTTGTATGTGTTCTACATACAGACATATATTAGAGCCAGACCGATATTAGACATTTTCGAAACATTTTCGATCGGTATCGGCAGTTATAATGGCCGATAAATGAATATTTAAAAAATAAAATGTTTTAAATTTATTATTTTTTTAATTTATTTTTTTAATTCTTATTTTTTTATATTTAAAATATAAAATAAAAACGGATGAAACACGCTTGAACCATGTCATGAGTGTTGGAGTTGTATAGTTTGTCCACCAGAGGGCGCTCAGTCATCAATCTGTTCTGTTTGACAATAAAAGGAACAGGTTTCTTTATAAAATGCATTATCATATTATTTTAGTTAAAACTCATAAATAACTAATGTTAGGGAAATCTGTGCATTTTTTGTTGAGCGTTTTGAAAAAAAAAATATCGTCCGATATATCGGATTTTAAAACCAACAAATATTCGTATCGGTATCGGCCTTCAAAATCCTTTATCGGTCGGGCTCAAATATATATATATATAACAACGGAACATAGTTGGCTAACGATGCTTTCGGGAAACACACCTCTGGTTTGCTAAACAGAGCAAGACGAGGCCGGGATGTTCTGCACGGGGAAAGGCGCCCCCTGGTGTCCGGTTTTGTCAGGATTTGTCCGGATGTTGTCCGATCGGTCCCCTGTTCCCCCCAACGAGGCGCGCGTGAGTCTGCGCAAGGACGTGGACATGCTCGCGATCGACTCGCGGGACCAGTCCATGTTGGGCGCGATCCGCTTCAGGACGGCCCGTCGGAAGAGGATGTAGACCCAGGGGTCCAGGATCTGGTTCAACGTCGCGAACCGAAGCCAGAGAAGCAGCTGGCGCACTTTGAGCTCGCTCCCAGACAGCACGGTCTGCGCAATAAACACCTGTCCGAGCAAAACACACCAGTGAGAAACACAAACACACACTCGAGCATACACACACCCTTCCCTCGCGGGGCAACGCGACCTGAAACCATTTCTGAATTAAATCGGGAGGGGTCCAAGACTTGTCACACTCGAACACATAAAAAAAGTTGGTTGGATTCGAGGAGTTTTGTGGTTGAAATTTTAAAATAGTAACAAATCCTTCCTTCACGGGTCAATTTGACCCGCTTTAGGACTGAATGAAATGTGAGGAATAAAAATGCTCAAAATTCAAACTGAAACTTTACCAAAAAATTATTTTAAAATGTGTATCTGATTTTAGGACCCGGCAGAACACCTCATTTGCTCATATTTGAGATAAAAGGCCATCTAGAGTCATGAAATATCATGTTATATTATTGTTCTCCACATGAGGGCGCCAAAGACACCCGACGCAAGATATTTAGAGCTGAAATAAAAGGGTAATGCATGTTTTGAATTCAAGTCGAAGGAATGGGCTTAAATTACTATTTATTTATTATTTATTGATCAAATCTAGTAATTTAAAGGTAAAATAAATTTAAATAACAACAAATTTCATTAAAAAATATAAATCAAAATTAAATAAAATAAGCTTTCTGTTCAAAAATAAATAAATAACGTATATTTTTGGGGCATTTCGAGGCATTTTGACCCGCGAGGGAAAGATGTGCAACAAAGTGCGAGGGAAGGATGAGGGTTTTAATAAAATAAACACAGTCATTATGAAGCAAACACTGCAGGCTTTGTCGTAGCGAAATGTTTATGAAAATGAGCAATGAGAATAACCAGAATACACAGTTTCCTGGAATATGATTACTGGCTGCATGCCGATTACTAAATATAATCGGTCATGTTTTTAATTTATCTCCACAAAAATCTGTCAGGAAAATATCCAGGACATGGATATTTGGATATTTGGACATGGATTTCAACCTTAAAATAAAAGTTCAAATAAACATAAAATGATGTAGAATATGTGGGGAATTTCGCTTAAGTGTCATGAAATATAATAAAATACAAGTTCCTCTGATTTGAGTGTTACGATTAATCGTGTTGTTGTGAGAAACTCGAGCAAAACAAACAGAAAGGCTGGAGGAGTGTGTGTGAGGCCAGCTGGGGTTCATCATGTGGACACGAGGATGTTAAGGATGAAGCCAGCTGCTCTCACACCACCTTCATGGATATTTTTCCAATTCCAGCAAGATACCAAATGTGTTTGTGGTGAACATGAACGCTTAGCAATGATGTAGCGAATACAGCGGCAATGGAGTGAGCTTAGCGGGTCGAGATCACTGACCTTTACAGTGTTCACTCGACAAAACACACACACACACACACACACAGTGCATTTGATGGAACATGACAGAAACACATTTAACCATGGTGAGTATAGTTTCTGCCAAATAGCTTCTATAATTACTGCTTATATATATTAGAGCCAGACCGATATTATCGGCCGATATTAGGCACTTTCCAAACTATCGGTATCGGCAGTTATAATGGCCGATAAATTAATATAAAATAAAAATAAAATAAAAAGGACGAAACACGCATCAAGCATGTCATGAGTGTTGGAGTTGTATAGTTTGTCCACCAGAGGGCACTCTACACCGTAAAAAAACTCATAAATATCTACAAATAACTAATGTTAGGGAAATCTGTTAATGTTTTGTTCCGCGTTTCTGAAAAAATAAATAAAATATCGGCCGATAAATCGGAATATCGGCTTTTAAAACAAACGAATATTTGTATCGGTATCGGCCTTCAAAATCCTTTATCAGTTGGGCTCAAATATATATATATATATATATATATATATATATATAAAATCAAGGCATACATATTTAATATATCTTTTAATATATATGTATTTAATAAAATATAAACAATACAATAACGTACACACACCCACATATACATATTTATATATATATATATATATATACACCTTTGTATGCATAAAGTATGAAGTTGCACTCATAACTATGCTATTTGGGCAGAAACTCTGATTAGCGTGGGTGAACCAGCGGATGAACAGCCCAGCGCCACAAACACTTCAAAGCAATCGTGAGGAGCGAGTGTGAATCCGGATCACGATCTGAATTACCCGCCGGCCCGCTTTACTCGCCTCAGTCTAGACTCCTGACACAGGATGTAAATCCAGGGGTCACAAATCTGATTGCAGGTGGCCAAGCGGAGGTAGAACAGAACGCTATAGGGGTCGGCGGCTACGGACGACACGACGACGGTCTTCAAAATGTATATCTGTCCAGGGAGAAACAAGGTTAGAGGCGTCACAGGTCATTTCCCAGAGAGCGTGTTCCGTCTAGTGACATCATCATGACAATAGAACACAGGAATTCCAGAGTGGTAATTCCCAAAGCTCCATTTCAGATCATCACAGGCGAGCGGCGTTTGTTTAAGTATAGGCCACTTTTCTTTTGGCTTTCAGTGACAGTAATCCCTTATATGAAGGATTTAGGTGAACTAGAGAGTGAGCATCTTAACTTTTTAAGCCCAATACAGTAGAAAAGTAGACGTTATAGAATGACACTTTATTTTGATGGTCCACTTTAGACATTCTACGAAACTACATGTCAATCATTATATTTTTCACCCTACCCTACATGATAACGTCGAGGATGTGCAAGACGAACATTTGTGGTTAAAAACTATATAAATGTTTATTTTTGTTATATAAATGTCCGCTGGTTTGTCTAGATAAGACTCTTATCCCTCGGCTGGATCGTGTCGAGACATTGAAGCTGCACTGAAACTCACATTTTCGACCGATTGGACCCCATTGAAGTCACTATATGGAGGAAATCCTGGAATGGTTTCCTCAAAAACCTTCACTTCTTTTCCACTGAAGGAAGAACAAAAGACATGAACATCTTGGATGATGTGGGGGAGAGTAAATTATCAGGAAATTTTAAATCTGAAGTGAACTAATTCTTTAATATCCGCTATCAATTCATATTGTAAATAGAGCCAGACCGATATTATCGGCCGATATTAGGCATTTTCCAAACTATCGGTATCTGCAGTTATAATGGCCGATAAATGAATATTTCAAAAATAAAATAAAAACGGACGAAACTCGCTTGAACCATGTCATGAGTGTTGGAGTTGTATAGTTTGTCCACCAGAGGGCACTCTACACCGTTCCTGTCGGCAACACTCGTTGAGTTGGTCACGAGACAACATTGCTTGAATAACAATTAAAAGATCATCCCCATCAGTTCTCTTAACTCAAATAAGCAGGACAAAATTTGTGACTATCAGTTTGTATACAAATATATACAAACATTTTTGGATGTTAAAATCCGATATTACGATATATCAGACGATATTTTATTTATTTATTTAAACCGTCAGCCGATATATATCAGAATATCGGATTTTAAAATCCCAAAATATTTGTACAAATCCGATACAAATATTTTTGGATTTTAAAATCTGATATTCCGACATATCGGCCGATATTTTATTTATTTATTTTATTTTTTTAAACTGTCGGCCGATATATCGGAATATCGGATTTTAAAATCCAAAAATATTTGTATCGGCCTTCAAAATCCTTTATCGGTCGGGCTCTAATTGTAACTTTATAAAGTAACATTGCAAGTGCATGTCAACTAACCCCAACCTAACAGAATCTACTAATACTCGACTGAGAGTTCATTTAGCACACGATTGGCTTACGGTGTTCTTGTTTTGTTCAAAATAATCTGAGTGTGTGTTTGTTGGTGAGGACTTCCTGTTCTTCTCCTCAACAGGAAATGGCTTTCCCCCATTAGTCTTATCAGCTGTTCTCACACAGCTCCCAAATGTTCCTCAACTCACAAAACATGGAAGAGTTTCCTGTGAGAAGAAGCTCCGAATGCGTTATTTGACAAGTAAAGCATCTGACTTTACGGCCTCAGTATTTCTGCTCTACATTAAACAAACAAATACTTAACATTAAGCAGGACTCAAAACAAGCAGCGTCACGGACGATTGAGATGGACGGTTACGAGAAGCAGTTCTCATTATATCACAGAGCAAGTAGGTACCAGACGCCACCGACATCTGGATCTAAAACGGGCTGGATTTACAGAACAGCATGCCAAGTAAACAGATCGTTTGAAGTCAGATAAGGACGGCATGGAACTAACGTCTGTGCAGTTGAAATCAGATCGACGTTCAAAACGACTTTTTGCCTTTTTTAGCAAATTGAGGCTGTTCCAAACATAGTGCCTATGGAAGTGTTATTAAAAAGGCTTTTGTTAAAGATAGGCAGCATAATTATGTTCCTAAGATACTTTTCTTGGGCCAGCACATGTGTCCTCTACGGTGAAGGACACACTAATCCCAGAATGCATTGCGCTGAGCTAAATGAAAAATACATTCAAGATGGTGGATGAGTCGTTTAGAGCTATCAATGGTAAATACTTCCAATTCCATATTTTTGGAATTGGAAATTATGCCAATTTTTATGCATTCTAGAGAGATGCACCAGCGTCAAATTTCAGGATCAACTGAGCAGAACGGAAGAAGTTGCAGAACAAGTTGAGCTCATTTGTGGCATATTGATTACCAATTATGCCAATTTTAAGACGATTTAGAAAGCAGAAATTGTTGTTCATGACTGTATTTCTTCTGTTCAATTTTTTTTCTGTTTATGTGAGCTGTAAAACTGCTTAAATCCTTATTTTTAAAATTATTTTAGAGTTTATGGCATTGCATTGTCATTGTAGCGAAGTTGTAAAATTGGACATGACTGGACTTTTACACGCTAAAATCATGTTGGCATGTTTATATCTTGTAAGTATTACAAAGTTATGGAAATTTACTGAATTGCACAAAATATTTTATATTTTAATAAAATATGCATTTAACAAAATTTTTTGACTCTAAAATTTCTGTAAAACCAAAGCCACATGTCTAACCAAGTTGTGTTCCAAATTTGAAGTTGATATCATAAAAATTTAAGTTCCCATGAGATTTTGTTTAGGCGCTGTATCAAAAATAGCCACTGGGTGACATATGTTCCATCAAATTTTGTTTTGATGCATTCTCTTGTACATTTTTTTTTAAATAAATTTTAGTCTAAATATACTATCTAGGTAACTTACAGTCTTAAAACTTACGTTAAAACTTAATAATTGGCATTGTCAATCAATGGTTCCAAGAATTTTACAATGTTCTTCACCCTATGATGAAAAAAATTACCCTTTTATAAAGAACTGTTCACTGAAACGTTCTATGGGGAACCAAAAATGGTTCTTCTAAGGCATTATGCAAAACCTTTTCCCACCAAAGTGCAATGGAAAGGTTCCATGATGGAACTTAAACGTTCTTAATGGAACCACAGATGCCAATAAAGAACATTTGTTTTTAAAAGTGAAAAAGGGAGGGAAAAAACTTCTTTATATTTTATAAATATTCTTCGCACTAAGTAAAAAATGGTTCTTTTAAGAACTTTGGGGAACCAGAAGTTGTAGATTAAGAGTAGATTTCGGGAACAGTTCTTAGTAAAGAGGAACTCACCAGTAGAGGGCACCAGCAGATGGAGGCGATGGCCATGATCAAGATGAGCTGCACCATCATCTCCACCTCATAGTCTCGTCTCCGTTGCCTGCTGTCCTGTCCGCAACACACCCTCAGGAGAGTGATCACGCTCACCGTGTTGAGCAGGAACGACACGGCCAGCGAGAGCAGGCCGACGAGCGAGAAGATCAAGCTGAAGGTCATGTCTAGAGGTTTGGAGCTGATGTTGAGGAAGCACCAGGATCCGGGTATCTGGAGGTGGTAGTTTCCCAACCCCGCCAATGGCAACAAGCTAATGCAACCGGCTGTGACCCACACAATGGCCACCGTTGAGCACGCTCTGGAGTTGGTCATGGCGGTTGAACGTGCGAAGGGTCGGTTGATGCCTATGTAGCGCTCCATAGCCATAGTGGCGCCGAGAAGAAGCGGGCAAAGCCCGTAGAAGACCATTGACATGCCCATGAAGTTGCAAAAGTGGCAGTGAGGGTCCAGATGGCGCCAGTTAAAGTGCGTGATGTGGAAGGACACCACGATGGACCCGGTGACCAACAGTCCCATGAAGTCGGTGAACACCAGACCGCCGAGGAAGAGCAGGAACGAGGAACGCGAGCGGCTCTTGGTGTGCTGGAAAGTCTTGGCCAGGACCACCAGGGCGAAGAGGTTGGAGCTCAATCCGACTCCGCTGAAGACCGCTGAGAAGTACGCCGAGGCGATGGTGTGGTTGGAAGTAGGGTTGTTGATGGAGAAGCAAAGCGGAGACGCGTTGCTTTGCGCGACCGTTTCGTCGACGGAGAGCAACGATGAAACCATGGTGGCGGCTGATGGGTTCTCTTCTCCAGGGGGTTTATTTCATCCTGTGGACACAAAGACAACGCTTAAGGGTTACTCATCCTCATGTCGGACCGAACCCATAATGGTGTGTGCACACCAAACGCAAAGCAAATATTCGCATCGCATTACTCGCGGCATGTTTCTTGTTTTTCACGTCACTCGCGCAAATTAAAACCATCGGTAAACCTGAGCTTCCAAACTAATCTTGTTACCCACCGTATTTATTTTAAAATATTTTATATATCCCTCTATGGCATGTAACTATGTGTCCAGGAGCTCAGGGGCTCCAGTGCGTCATCGAGCCCCGTTTTAGCCCCGCCCAAAAAATCCAGAACTCAGAAATGGTGAAAAACTGTCTAACTCCACAAATTCAGTACTTCTAAGTTCACAAACTTTGTAATGTTTTAGCAATACATTTCTAACATTTATAATGTGTTTAGAATCTTTTTGCTTTTCCCAGGGACTTTAACCTTAACCAAAATTAACCTTACTTAAATTACATCTGTTCGTTTACGATTAGAGCCCGACCGATAAAGGATTTTGAAGGCCGATACCGATACAAATATTTTTGGGTTTTAAAATCCGATATATCGGCCGATATTTTATTTATTTATTAATTAATTTTTTTATTTTAAACTGGACATGATAGTCACAAATTTTGTCATGTTTATTTGAGTTAAGAGAACTGATGGGGATGATCTTTTAATGTATGTATCGTGACCAACTCAACGAGTGTTGCCGACAGGAACGGTGTAGAGTGCCCTCTGGTGGACAAACTATACAACTACAACACTCATGACATGGTTCAAGTGTGTTTCGTCCGTTTATATTTTATTTTTGAAAAATGCATTTATCGGCCATTATAACTGCCGATACCGATAGTTTGGAAAAAGCCTAATATCGGCCGATAATATCGGTCTGGCTCTATTTACGATCTCTTTATGTAAGTTTTGGGTGAACAGACTTGTGGAGGGAAATCTCTTTTCTTCATTTGTGTTCCAAAGATGAATGAAAGTCTTATGGGTTTGGAACAACATGGGGGCGAGTAAACGATGACAGAACTTTCTTTTTTGTTTAAACTAACCCTTTAGTAAACATTGCTAGGCACTGTATTTGCCAGGATTGTGTACTAATGTACGCCACATGACGGGTTGGAACATTGTTTTGCTAGCAAACGGGAAAAACTAGTCACATCTCTGCATGTTGTTTTCCCAATGTCTTGAGCAATAGTACAGGACAGTTGATTCCAAGCAGACGTTCAACCGCACACAGAGACTAAAACACGGACTATAATGGACGTCAACAGGAAACGTCAAATATCTGACGAGTCCAATCTACAAATATATGTATGTTATTGTGACGGTTCCTTTCAAATATGTAAGATCATAACGACAGTAAACAAACCCAAACATAACATTTGCATAAACAACCCAGACAGCAAACTGACATTGAATCAACGTGGAAACGACGTCTCTCATCGTTGATCTGGCATTGTTTTACTCATCGAATTAACGTTGAACCAACGTCAGACGCGTCATTCTTCAAAGCTAAATGAAAATCGAAAATTGGTTTGCTTTCCTAATGTTGAAACAACGTTGATTTCAAGTTGGTTTTGAAGAATGGCGCGTACTGACGACGTTAATTCGATGAGCAAAACAATGTCAGATCAACGGTGTTTCGATGTCATGTTTCCACGTTGACTCAATGTCAGTTTGCTATCTGGGAATTAGTCCATGAAGAACTACAATTAACCTAAAACATGCTAATGTGTTAAATCATGCTAGCAACATGCTTACCATGTAAACAATGAGTTAAATCATGCTAGCAATCTAGCAACATACTTCATGTTAACAACATGTTAAATGTGCTAACAGTGTGTTAAAATAATGCCAGCACCATTGTAATCATGCTAACAATGTGTTAAATAATGCTAGTAAGCAACCTGTGAAAACATGTTAGCGACATGTTAAATCATAGTAGCAACATGCTTATCATGTTAAAACAATGTGCTAGCAACATGTTAACAACATGCTAAACCATGCTAGCCAAATGTAAAATCATATTAGCAAAATGCTAGAAACTAGTAACATGCTAATTCATGCTAGCAATGCGCTTTTAAGTTATTTAAACTTTCAGACAAGCCAACAACAAATTTGGTTCACAAACTTTCCCATCTAATTATTATTCTAAAAACATTCTATATGTAATAAAATGTAACTCAACTGTTGGGTTACTTTTAACCCAACTGGCTTTTAATCCAATGCAGTTGGGAAGGTGCTAGACCACCCCATCGCTGGGTTATTTTTAACCCAACATTATTAAGGGAGTATCATTATCAACTGAGGCCACGAGTTACAGTGATTTTAACATGATTAAGAGAGGATTCTTTGTTTACAATAATATCACTTAACCATTTGAACTCACTTTAATGGTAATGTTAATTCACGCTAAAAACACACCCTCTCAATAATGAATAGAACTTGTAGCCCTAAGGCTAGTAGAAGTGTTGTGGATCTAGATAAAAACACCAGGATCTCATGAATGTCTATGAGCCACACCCTTATTTAACGACGACACTGGCTCCGGTGTTTCCCTAAGGAATGTGAAGTTGCTCCTCTCCACTCTGGCCATTAAACATGAGTGGCTTCATCCACAAAACCCTTCAGATCGATACCGTAAGTGCCGTCACCTCGGCCATTATTTATCATCAGGCAAAAGGCTAAACATGGGAATACATTGGGGGACTGAGGATGCCGTCTCCACTCGTGGGTTCCTGTAATCGCTGCTAATGAGGATAGAGTAGACAGAAACCTGAGGCTGGTAATGGTGTTTATGTGTCTCTCTTAGCAGCATAATTCCAAAACAAACTCCATTAGCCAAACAGAGACCTTTGCACGGTGCGCTTGTAATCGAATTCGATAAAATGAGGCCCAGAAATAAGCTTAGCGAATGTCAGCGCCAGAGAGTGGGCTGGGAAATCCGGGGTTCGTTTCCATGCGTATCCATTCTCATCTTTAAGGATTTCAGTGTGGGTGAAAAATCAGCAAAAGAGAGATGCGACATTATTTATCAAATATGATTATGGCTATATTTGAATGCATTTGACAGATGCTTTTCTCCAAAGCGACTTGCATTGAATTTCAAGGTGCATCACACCATTATGTTGCTAACTAGCAGAAGACACTAGCAGGGTTTAAATCCCAGTTGTGCAGTTGGGGCATGTTGTCACACTGTGTTACTCTTAGAAATATGCTATTATATTCTATACTTGTATGACTTCTATTGAGAAAACATGAGAAACATGTAAATAAAGACTGAGAGTCAATGTTCGGGAATGATTAATTATTATTTTGTTTTGAACTATGCTGTATAGCTGTGTTTTCCAGTGTGTTTGTTGTGAAACTCAAAAAATTAGTTTATTTTTAATGATTAAAAATGCCATTATTTTACATTAAACCGTTAAATATTGTATTTTAGTAAGAAAATATTTGGTTTGACTTGTATGTATATATATATATATATATATATATATATATATATATATATATATATATATATATATATATATAATTAGATCAGATAGCATTTTAATCTGTCATTTGGTCATGTATCAATCATCCACACCGGGGCATGTTGTCACATTTCACTTCCATTCTTTCAGGGTAAATCAAGAAAAAAGTACACTGTATTAATAAACCAAAACCACATAATTGTACTAGACATGTGGGAAATTAATGTGAGCAAAAATAAATACTCTAAACCCTAAGTGGATTTACACAGACAAAAGCGATACACAGACAAAATTAAGTCAAAAAGCCCCGCTCTCCCCTAGTTCAAACTCAAGATTAAAACCCATTTGTAACATGACAAAGATATACATAGATATAATATAAATATATCATTTGCATTATATTTAACATTCCCTTACTTAAAAAACTAACCACGGTTTTATACAAATAAAACAGAGAGTTATGGTTGTATTTAAACATATTTGGTTTTTGTACACTAACCATAGATTAACCATGGTAGTTAACGGAGGTTGAACAAATGGCAATCAATCCGCCAAAAACGTGGTTACACTTTTACAATAAAATCATGGTTCGTTTTCGTAAGGGTTAAGTTTTGCACCTGCCGACCAATCGTTCAACTTTATACTTACATGCGATTCAATTTTGGCATTCATTGACAAGTTTACAAAAGTAGCCTAGATTCTTTTGAACAGAAGTACATCCACGCCGAGTAAAACATCCAAATAAACATATAACCCCTCCGCGCGCCGTTCAACTCGTCCGTTAAAGTCGACAGTGAGACGCAATGAATTCAAAACGTGACGTTTACCTGAGAACCCGCGAAAGTCTGGCGCGAATTCCTTCAGTCTCCAGAGATCCTCGAGCTCTGCCTCCATCACCTTAACCCCCATCCTGATAACACACACACACTCCTCCGCTCTTCGGCTCAAATACATGCACGACTGTGAGGATGAAGATGATGATGATGAAACACATCATCCTGTTCCTCCTTCCTCGCGCTTTGCGCCACTATTCCCGGAAGAGCCGGATCATCCTGAAAGAGTATTTGGACCTCCGCCAGCAACTTCTAAAACTAAAATCAATACCAGAAATTCTCCCATATGGAAGCTCATTTCCGTAACATTTTTTTTTTGTTCTTATATAATGGAAATGGCTCATAGCCGATAGCTTACCAACAATTAAGATTGATCGAAAACATGTTTAGATGAATGGCCTCTAAATCGTCTGTTTGTTTGTTTTTTGGTGTAGTTTTGCACGAATGGATATTGATTGTAGGAAAATGCTTTTGCATCTTCATGTTTTAATAATGTTGGAAGGGCTTTTTAAAGCACCGGATAAAAGTGACTAATGACTGAAGTGTTCTTGTGAGTGAGGAAATATCTTTATAGCCTAATAAAACACACGCAAGCCAATCACTAATGAACTAGTTAGTCGACAAATAAATCAAAAATGTTGTCTAAAAAACCTAGCCAAAATCTCACCCTGCGGTTAGCAAGATATTTGTGGAAGATATTGTGACTTATTCTCACCATCTCGCAATATGATTTGACTTTAAAGTCATAATTGCGAGATATAAACACGAAATTCCGAGGGGAAAAGTCAGAATTGCAGGTTTATTTCTCACAATAGCGAGTTTCTAGCACGCATATCTGAGGGGAAAAGTCATGATTGTGAGATGTAAACTGTGAGGATGCAATTGTGAGGAAAAAAGTCAGAATTGTGACAAAAAAGTCGCAATTACCTTTTTAATTTTTTATTCTGTGGCGGAAACAAGCTTCTAAATAGATTTCAAGTCTACTTCAACTACTTTTATTTTTACTCTGGTATCTTATATCTTCAAAGGGTCTGTTCTTCTGCAAAGTATTAGTGCTAGATTAGATTTCTGAGGGGTGAAGCTAAACGCCACCTCGGGATTTATAACCATAATAAATGGCCAGAGTTGAAACGTTAATTCTGCTGGACCTTCAGAGAACACAACGTCTGTTTTCAATAAGCCGTGGAATTGACATCCATCAACACTGAGAAATCAACATACGGTGCAATCTCTGTCTATTTTTATTCATCTATGGAACAATCAGTGTTTTAAGTAATGACACATCGTTTATTCCCAGCAAAGGAACGTTTTTAGAACTGACGTTCTGACAAACGTTCTTTCGGAACCGTTAACAGAACTTTCGTTCAAAGTTATCTGGTGCTTAATAATGTTCTTAAAACGTTAATACAAAATAAAAACAAACATTATCTATACATCGTTATGGAACATGTTACTGATTGTTTTAGAATGTTCAGGGAAGATTTGAAAGTAACGTTCCAATAATGTTTGAGGAATATAATGGAATGTTCGAGGTATTAAATCGAATGTTACCTTACAGTTCGAATAACCAAGAGACAGAGAACATTCCGAATTAATGTTTTCATGACATATTTGCGTTAGCTGGGTCATTTGACATCATGCAACAATAAACATTTGCAATCACTGCTAAACATCTGCCGTTGTGCAATTAGCAAGAAAAACATTCTCTGCGTAGTTTCGGTTTGTAAATAAAACTCTTTCGTAAAGACATATGTTCGATTATTAACGCTCTCCTCGGCATTACTGGATTCAGATGTCTTCACGAGGCCTGTCAGGTTTTGCCGATCATAACACACACCATATGAGCCTCTATAACCCAAACACGCACTGAACTTGTGACCTGGTTTACTTTAGCTGCAGACTTTTATGGCAAGTCTACGGTAATTTGCAGACGCTGACTCTCAGCCAAGTTAAGAGTTTTATAACTCATCTGAACTATCTCTCAGAGGGGTGATTGTGAACTGTGTCTCCAGGGAAGGGCGGTATGATATATTCCAGGATTATTGTTCGCTTGCGTCATACACTTTGATTTTCCTCCAAGTTACATATGCAGCTTCTGAACAGCTTCTGATTAGCGACATCAGACTAGCGATATTGGCGACCTCACTGGCCTTTTACAAACGTTCTCACACAGAACACTTAAAATAAATGTTCAAATGCAACTGAAAATATAGTTTTAAGAGTGTAGAACTTAAAATCGCCATCAAGCTTCTGATACAAGAACAAATGTGGGCGGGGCTTGATTTTGTCTCGGGGGAACTGATTGGATGGTTTTGGTTTGCTATTGGCTGATCTCATGTGAGTGACAGGTTACCAAGCCCTCATCATCACAGAAGAGAAGATGTGCTGCAAGAGGAGCTTATTCTGATTCAATATTACCAGGAACATGAATTTAAGAATGATGTATTATTGTTTCAACAAAACCCAATATCATTTTTCAGCCCGGTCTCATCCCAAGGCGCTTTTGCCAATGCGTACAACGCACATGGCACCCTTTAGCGTCAATATGAGACGCAGATATATATGGGCCAGAAGGCACCTCCTAGTGGTCGAATCCTAACCCTACCCCATAACAATGTTGACGCTAAAGGGTGCCATGTGCGTTGGATATCAACGCATGGGCAAAAGCGTCAACGCATTGGGATGAGAATGCCTTGTATTTTTCCATTGGCGTTTGGTTTATTGTGGAAAATAAGCTCCGCGATCAACAAAAGTTCATGATTCACACTTTTTGTCCAACACTTTGTTTTATGAATTTTGAAGCGTAAATTTAAGCGGCAGAAGTAAAAAGCTAGTAGGGATATTAGTATTACTAATGCTTTTTATGTTTCAGAATAAAACGAGAAACATCTCGAGCTTGTGTTCGCCACAGACCTTATTTCAGGCCAAATAAAACCCACTGACTTCTGGACAACGCAACTCGATTAGCTAAAATGCTCAAATACGTCATCCTTGGAGTGAACGGGCCTTAAATGAACTAAATAATTTTTTTACAACAAAAATGAAACATCACTGAGCGAACTTGAGCTGGACTATGACGATATTTTCTTCTGGAAACACACTTTGTTGCATTTATT
Source organism: Cyprinella venusta (assembly GCA_038021265.1). Classification (NCBI taxonomy): domain Eukaryota; kingdom Metazoa; phylum Chordata; class Actinopteri; order Cypriniformes; family Leuciscidae; genus Cyprinella; species Cyprinella venusta. The sequence continues at coordinate 1,213,991 of CM075887.1, forward strand.
TTCCTATTGTCTCTGAAAAGCTGCTCTCTGTGTTGTAAAAAGAGCTGTATTCATAAATGTGAGCTATTTGTGTCGTGATCAGGCAGGTCTGATGATCATCACGAGCCCACACCTGAATCCAGCCGCTCTGTCAGTCATCTGCGGCTAACAAACACACACGTTCTGCTTCATTTCACCCTGAATCAGTGCGTTTCCATGTAATTAAATTAAAGGCCTGCTGCCATGCCCACCGGGCAGCTTGTCAAGCCGCCCCTTTAATTGAGCACGGGCACCAGCAGCGCACATGCCAACACCTGATGCCCACACCGGCGCCCTGGCACACGGGTACAGATCAAGGTCACAACACACACACACACACACAGAGAGAGAGAGCAGCTCGCTCATCATTTAACCCAGCGTTACAGACGCCCTTTATTTGAACTCATGAGAAAAATCTCACGGCACGATCCCAGACGGATCACAATAACAACATCCAGACCAACACGACGGAGATCTGCTTTAAACACTGTTAGAATTCATCTGCATGAGCTCAGATTAGAGGCGACATTCTTCGTCTTTCTTATATTTTGTAGATGGAGAAACCCCATACAGGGGCCAGAAACACACACACACACACACACACACCTGTGGCATACTGCAGTGGACGGAGCGAAACACACCCGCAAACCTCTCTTTCTCCATCCCTCTCTTCTTCTCTCTCTCCTTTTTTCTCTTTTCACCTCCATCGCTGTGAAGTAAACACACATACATCACTTCACACAGAAATCTCACACACACACACTGTAAAAACATATTTTCTTTTATCAAATCAACTTTATTATTTTTTACTATTATTATTTTTACAACTTTATTCAACTTTAATTTATTTAGTTTCAGATGATTAAATTAATCTCCTTCATTGTATTACCTCACTTTTTCCAGTTCAATCAACTTAAAATTTTAAGGCAACCCAGATTACTTACTTTTTTAGTTAAACCAACAATATTTTTTTACAGTGCAGTCATGTACACTCACTCTCTCTATTTTTATTTTCTAAAAAAAAAAAAAATGTTAAACCAGTTCTGTTTGGTCCATCATTAATACAATTGTTTAATAAATTAAATTATTTAAAAAAAAAATTAGAAACTTTTTTAAAATGAAAAATGACTGTTTTTTATTAAAACACACCTCGCCTTAATATATAGTGATATTTTTTTTTGTCACAAACATCAATTACACTGTAAAAATGAATATGCTTTATCTAATCAATAAAATTGTGGCAACAGATTACAAGCAATATTATTTATTAAATTGAACAAATTAGAATTGAGTAATATTAATCAAATTAATATTCTAATTCATTCTAATTTGTACAATTTAATTAATAATATTGCTTGTAATATGTTGCCACAATTTTATTGATTAGATGAAGCATATTATTTTTTTCAGTGTATTTGAACAAATAACCAATTCACTTCAAATAAACACTTTCTTGTGCGGAAAACAAAGGAATGAATGGACATGCTCCAGTTTCGGTGAAAGGAAAACATGCGTCCATCTTCTGCTCACAAACCTTGTAAAGTTGCCTGAGATTGACCATATGTGTAGAATTAGATTCAGTGTTTAAAAAAAAAGAAGTTTAATTTTGACGAGTTACAAGCAAATGTCTGCAGTTGAAATCACAGTGCGGGTGTGTGTGAAGATCTGAGCCCTTACGTCATCATTAGTATCTTATCATGTTTCTCAGGAAGTTCATGCAGAACACACTCTGTCAACACAGTTCTGTACATCCTCCTGTTCCTGCTTACGAAACCGAGCTGCTATTACCATCAGTTTTCCCTTTCTGGGAAATATACCATGGTTGTAGCCTATAGCTATTCTACAGCCTAGCCTTGAACATAATCATTGTATTCAGAGAAATATCTATTTCAAAGTACCATTAGACCATTAGATCTGCCGCAGCTCATAGCGAAAAACACATTAAGAAGGTTTTGTTAATGTTCTCTGAGTGTCTCTTGTTTGTTTGTTATGCGGACGTAAAGGGAACATCCCGTTTGGTCATTCTGTAAACATTATTATAATGTGACGTCTGAACGTTCGCTGTCTGAATGCTTTCAAACAAGCAGCAACGTTACAAAAATTAACATTACCGACTAAAATGTTATCTGAAGAATGAGTATAAAAAGACCAGGTAACTCATAAGCAATGTCATTGCTACTGGAAGAATCTCGAAAAATTAGAATATCAGCGCAGTCTCATCCTATGTCATATTTGGGAAGTCTTTTGACCATACGTCAATATCCGCCTTTTTAAGGTACCCTTAAACGTCGGTTATGGTCAAAAGACATCCCAAGACGTCAGTTAAATGACTTCTTGGGATGAGACTGTGTCACGAATATCGTGCATTGCAGTAATTCAACTTAAAAAGTGGAACTAATATATTATATAGACTCATTACATGCAAAGTGAGATATTTCAAGCCTTTATTTGAACTATTCATATCTTACAGATATGAAAACCCCGAATTCAAAATTAGAATATTGTGAAAAGGTTTTTATAAGCCATAATCATCACGATGATGACAAATAAAGGCTTGAAATATCTCACTTTGCATATATTGAGTCTATATAATATATTAGTTTCACCTTTTAAGTTGAATTACTGAAATAAATAAACTTTTGCACCATGTTCTAATTTTTCGAGTTTCGCCTGTAAAAGGTCTTGAATGTACCCACAGATGAGATATTACGAAGTGTATTTGGGTAATGAATTCCATAATTTAGAAGGATTAACACTAAATAACACTAAATATTATAATGAGAATAAAACAATATTATCTGCCAATTGTAATGCAGTTATATCCCACAGTGCCACCTTAATCCACACTAGCTTCTGTAAAACCTGTGAAATATTAAACACAGTTGGATTGGAACGTATTGAAAGCTAAGCTAAACCACAAGGAAAAAGTCCACAGTAAGATTCTGTTTCTGATATTTCCACAGAATCCATAAATAGATATCATCTCATGTCACTTCATTATTATTATTTCATAATTATTTTAAAGAGCATATTTAGCGTCCAACATTAGCAACATCCTGGACCTGAAATCATTTGGGCTTCGTTTTACAGTAAATCATTTCCAAAAAATGAAATTGCTTCCAGTGTCTGTCACAAGAGGGCAGCACAGTGTCAAGCTAGTGGAGAAAACTAAAATCCCGAGAGAGAGAGAGAGAGAGAGAGAGAGAGAGAGAGAGAGAGAGAGAGAGAGAGAGAGAGAGAGAGAGAGAGAGAGAGAGAGAGAGAGTAAATGGTTTTCTTAATCTTACTCTTTCACTTCCAATCCTCCAATGAAGCACGCTCATGGGCGTCGGTTTGGTTTATAATGTGCTGAGTACAACGATGCATTTTCTCCTTTGCGGTGGTCATGTTTTGAAGGATGATGTCAGTCCTGTAGAAGAAAGCCTTAAGTTTTCAAAAAGCATTAGACATCCATAAGTTGCTGCTCCATGTGGACAATTACGTGGTTTAATGTACCTAAACAATGTTTTCCCTCTCATATTGCTCCTCATAACCACTGAGAACGGTCAAAAAATCAAACCCAAAGTCCAATTAATATGGACGTTATCTTTCATAAAGCGTTTTTGCTTCACAGGGGAGCGGCGGAGGGTTGACTCCCCACGGTTCTTATATAGCCTAACATGAAAAAACTTTACGTGGTTTGCCTAAACTACAACTAAACGACTAGTTGTTGAAGTGTTGCGAACAGAAGCGTGTATCCAGCGTAGCAGCAGAACGGCTAAATTGAGTTCGAAGTGGTGGGTAGCCTACAAAATGTCGCATGACACCGAAATCGACGTCTAGCACAACATGAAACATTTTTTGATTTATTTATAACTCTAAAACCCGCAAAAGAGCAAAATGAACAAACAAACTTAGCTTAAAACACTAAATACCTCCAAATAACAACAGGTTAGACTGAAGCACATGCGCGGTAGACACTACTTTTTTTTTAGCTGAGGAAAAAGTAAATCATGCAAGGAGGAGTCTGAACGTTTTTATTTAAATCTATGTGCGAACGTAAAGGGAACATTGGATATGGTCATTTATAAAACGGTTTTCAATCCTTGATTCTGATTATCAATAGCTGTATTTTATTCATGATAAAAGTATAAAAGTACACGGCTATGACCGCTTACCTCAACGGTTCTATGTATCACTGCGCAACACTCCACCATGTTGTTTTTATTTGAGTATTCAAGCATATTACACATTGCTGTTCACGTCAGGGACTATTTTTTTTTCTAGCGGAAGGAAGGCTTGTGATTTTACTTCATGAAAGTTGCACTAATAGCCTACATATATATATATTTTTAACTTTAATACTTAAAATCGTTTTATAAAAGCAATAAGGTACTCGAGGCAAGTGCTGTATCGTGAGTAAGTCACAAGGGGTTAATATAGGCTACGCTTCCCGTCGAGCCTAACAACGCCTTCGCGTTCAGCCGTTACTATTCACGATGCAATACTCGGCATTCTTATTGTTTTTAACGTTCTTAGAACGATGTTCACGTGCTATGAAAAAATACAATATTGATAATGATATGAAAGATATGATTAATTTGAAATAGTAGGGCTACTTGTAGCCTGTAATACGTACCCACAATAAAGCTGATGGTTGGTTTAATGATAGTTCCAGGACCAATAAAAGAAGCTGACCCATCATGTTTGGGATGTATAAAGCAGCTCTGTAAGTGCCGTGAAAGTGTTTTTGAGAACATGTAGTTAAAAGAGCCCAGAAGCTGCGTATAAACATGCGAAACGGCTCGTGCCGCAGCGAGTCGTCCGTGAACAGTGATTATGAAGGGTTGCGTGCAATCTGTCAAATTGTCTCATTTGCATAATAAACTCGGAGAGCAGCCACTCTCCTCACGCCGAGATAAACCGTAAGTGTATTCAAGCGAATTTTCAGAAAGAAGTCATTTGCTTCCCCAAAAAGGGCTCGGTTAAGGTCGCATAAGAATTGGATTAGCATAACATAACAGAAAACTCAAACCTTTCTGTTACTGAGATAATTAAAGCTGAATTCAGTAACATATTCGCTCCAGACACGCTGAGAAACATCTGGAATGGAGGTGTTGGAAGCCCACTACCCAAATTACACCACATAAGAATCATAATTATGACATAAAAGTCAAAATTGTGATATACTAAATCATATTTATGATGAAAAGTGGAAATTTTGACATATAACATTTTGACAAAAAATACATTATTTTGAATTTCGACTTTTTATGTCATAACTCAGGTATTGTGGAAATATGATGTTCAAGATTTAGACTGACTTTGATACAGTCAAATTTCTAAAATATTTTCATAATAAATCAGAAAAAGTAAATTTACAACTGTGAAAAGGCATTTTTTTAAATAAAAAATGAAAAAGTGGTTTTACAGGTAGGCTAGTTTCAGAGGGAACAATTGAATAAACCGGTGCACAATTCTAGTGATAATTTCGACTCACATATTAAAGTATAAAGGTTGCTGTTTTCCAAACCAGGCCTAATATAAAACGTTGTTAACCCACATCTCAAGAATCAGTGCTGCGTTAATCCGAAAGATCTCAAGAAAACAAATCAGCCGCATCGTTGGATCAAATGCATTCGAAAGTATTCAGCCTTGATTAGTTCCGAATACAAGTGCATTGAAAATATTTCGAAGCAATTATTCTGGGCAAAATGCATTCTATCTTGTTCATCTCCCATAGATGATGTCTGGCTCTTTCTCCAGGATTACTTTTCCATGCCTTGATTCAATTGATGCGCCATTTGTAGCTGAGCTCCGCCACGGGCGGCGGACGGTCCAATTTACTTCTATCTCATTTATTAGAAATTTCCATGGCTTTTGGCTGCTCTGATGCAAACGGCGCTTTGATGGGCTCCCGAGGAACAGTGCTAATGAGTTAGATGAGTGACGAGAAAAGCAATTAGCCCTGGATCTCCTTCACCTTCTCTTTTGAATCGTCTAGAAAATTAAGATTCTAAGGGCCGGTTCACACAGAACACCTTTTTGCGGTTAAAAATGCGAGACGCAAACCAGTGGAATAGACAAATTCTATTCAAATTCATGTTGAACAAACCATTCTCGACTGTCTTCAGAAAAGGATTTGCACTGAATCACGTGATATTAGCATAAACCGGCACAATACAAATCTATGATCAGTGTTGGGTAAGTTACTCTAAAAAAGTAATTAATTACTAGTTACTAATTACCTCTTCAACAATGTAATTAGATTACTGTAGCCTACTAATTACTCTCTTTAAAAAGTATTTAATTACTAATTGCTTTCAAAATCCCATATACAATAATAATACAAGGATAGTCATGAATCTGTTTTAATTCTTTCAAATAAAATCGCATGAATTATCCTTAAACTGAACAAGGTGGAGAAGGTTACATTATAAAAACATACTCTTTAACATCGGACAATACATTTTGATGTTAAACCCACGTGACATTTCACACTTTTTTCATACATATTTTACAATAATTCATACGAATTTGTACGAGTGCGGTCGTACGATTTAGACACCTCATTAAAATGCAAACGAATCGCTGTGAGATCGGATTGATCTGTACACAGTATTTACCTCAATTACATCAGAAGTAACTGTAATTAAATTACAGACAAATGAAGAGTAATCCCTTACTTTACATTTTCAAGGGAAAAGTAATTCAATTACAGTAACTAATTACTTAGTAATTGCAGTTAGTCGTTTTTTTATTCGTTTTTTCTTGTCATTTTAAGTGTAAAATGGTCGAACGGTGTGTATGGGGTTCGTGCAACTCCGACACTAGCTAATTTACTCTTTCCCAAGCCACATCTCAACTGAGATAAGTGTCTGCTCTGGAATCTAAACGTGGATAAATTAAACAAAGATGTCTACATCTGTTCTAAGTTAAGCTTAGCTTTAGCTTTTTAGCTTTAGGCTAACGTTAGCCTAGCATTAGAAAACGTTAACGTTAGCTCACTTAGTCACTTAGCTTCATTAACGTAACTTGACCGTGTGTCCGAGTGAGTGGAGGGGGCGGGGCTTAAGTTAGCCATAGGTCAATTGGACGTAAAAAACAATTAATCAGATGCGTTATCTAATGGTTTATCCTCAAACTTGGCAATCAAACACATGTCATTGACATCCCGGTGTCGTCACGGTAAAATTGTGAGCCGCGGGTGGCAAAACGCATCAAGATGAGATGTTAGATTATGAAGCATGTTGAGCTTATGGAGGTGTTTAGGATTCAGGTATCAGGCCAGATTGTGAAATAATTGATTGTTCTGTTGAGATGCCATGTGCGATGACAGCTGATTGGTCGTCGTATATGCAATTTCGTTTCGCCATCTGCCTTGTCAAAGTGAGCTAATGAAATTTTAATGATATTGTGGAAATGTAATGCCGGATGTGACTTAATATTAAGTGAAGGAAACATGGTTTTCAGACAACAGTTCTTTAATACAAAGTCAACATATCTACATACACAGTGGTTTCAAACCAGTTATTGTGTCCATCAGAAGTAACAGTTTGAAAGCGATAGCACTTGGCCTTTGTACAAAGAAAACTATCTTCACGTTCGAGTTTGGCTTTTTTTTTCTTCTCTTTTTTTGTTGTTGTTGGCCGTGGTTTTAATACGTTCGCTTTTGAATATTGGTTCTTCGTTATTTGCACGCTAATCACTTGGCTCCCGTCGTCGAAAGGTCCAACGTCAGGATAAACTTCTGAGCACCTCTGCCGTCGTAGATTAGCCGTACGAGTGTCCATCGCGCTTTCCCTCCCGAGGAAAAGTTCGTCAGAAACACACAAAACTCCCAACAGTTTAAAAGGCAGCGTTGAAATTTCCAGATTCCTCTCGTACTTCGTCCCTCAACAAATGAAGAAACATGGCATGCATCTGTAAACTTCTAAAGCTTTGTAATGAACTACAACTTTAAATAAAAGATGGAACACAGCGGCAGTGGTGAGAGATAACGCTAGCGATAATGACGTGACGCTAATCGACTCAAGGCAATTCGCTCTCGCTGTTCAAATGGGGTTTTATAGGCACTGGGCATCCCAATCTCACTCAAAATGAGGAAAACACTAAATGATTACCGCTTTAGGCTAAAAACGGGATTCATTTTGAGGTCAATTTCATTGAGAAATTCTATTTTGCTTGGGGAAAGCCAAGTCTATATTTGAGACCAGTAAGTCTCATTGGTGAAGGAGAAGCGTCGTGATTTCTCTCACCACTGGACCGCAGTGTGTGGAGGCGAAGATAAGAATAAAGAGTGAAGAGTGTGAGGAAAAAATAAATGAACAAATGGATCAGGGGGAAAAAAAAAGAGGAATGAAGGGAAGAGAGATAAACAGAGCTGTTAGCGTGAGACAAAGCTTCTTTCAAAACTGTGGAAGGTTCCCGTTAGCATAAACTCTTTGTTGTAGTTTATCTCAGTACTGTTCAAAGACATACATCTTGTGGGTCAAATTGTACAAATACATATAATATATATTTGTTTATTTACAGGCATTATATTTAGGATCATAGTTGATATCTAACAAACGATCGAACATTCGGTGGTTTTGAAAAGTAAAAAACAAAAACAAAAAAACGAAAGATTCCAAAAAAAATGAACGCTTTCACAACGATGGGTTGTAACAAAATTAGAGTTTTTTTTTAGTAAAATTTGGAAAGTACATTTTTTTTGTATTTTTTTTTTTGTTCAATTGAATATTTAGCAAACCAGTTCTACATCTTTTATAAAAGTAATACTTCAGTTAATACTAGTACTATTGATGAAAAACAATAGGATTGAAATCGTAATCCGTCCTTCATTATTGGCCGACAGGAAGTCAAAGTTCTCAAATTCTTTAAAAAACAAAAACAAAAAAAGTCATTCATGATTTCATACACGCAATAATTTCATGGTGGTATAAAAACGAGTGCCCACTTCAAAAAAGAAAAAAAAAGGCTATTCATATGAAGATTTGGATACATCTTTATATTCTGCATTTAAATATATCGTGAGTGTGTATGTATACATTCATGTCCCATTCGTCCATGTATACATGCACACAAACACATCTCACGTAGCATTTCTACAGTGAAAAAATAGAATGTCTTTTAACGTAATATGAGCAAAATGAGCATTATTTTTCTTGCTAATAAAAACAAAATGAGTACGTTATCTTTGTTAAAAAAAAACCCAAAACACTAAACCAAGAAATAAATCAAAAGTTTGTTAAGTAAGGAGATAATAGTCAAAATAATACAACGGTAATGTATTTTCTTTTCCCTATGATGTCACAAGAATAAGGCTTTTTGGAAATAAGATTTCACTCTCTCACCAATCAGAACACTCCAAGTTCAGGCATTCTCCAGAACAGCCAATCAGCAGTGACTGCGGAGAGGAGACCCCTCCCCCTCATGAGCACGTAAAACAAGTCCCACCTACAACAACAGATTCACAAGATAGTTGTACCGCAATTTCATTGCCCGTTTCTCGCTGTTCGTTGGAAAAAATAAACGCAAGTAATCCCAAAGTAACCAGGAATGGGTCGTTTTGATGGTTAAATAAAGTTGGGGCGACCGTCGGGGCATTAGGAAATGGATCGAGAGGTGGGACCGACACACGTAAATCACACTATCGCACACTTCGTCCGTTAAATCGGACTCTTCACATGTACACGTACAGCATAATGGAGCGAAAGCAGCATGTTTGGTATCAAGAGCAAAACGAAACCAAAAAAACAGTTGGTTGAAACGATGGCAATGAACGTTGGTCACTGGGGACGTAGCCACGCATCCCCTATCCGGTGTGACTTCACCTAATCTCCATTTGACCCAATAGTTCAAGCTCCCATTGGCTCTTAACACGACGGACATGGAGCTACATTGGTAGAAACGTTTTCTAGCGTGTCCTTGAATGCACTAAAAAAACCCGGACGTGTTTACGGGATGCGATTAGGCTTCAACCATTTCCTTAAATGCCTCAAGACGTGCTTGTCAGCTCCAGTGGTTTCGAAAGGAGGGTTACTTTCTCAAGTGGATGAACGGTTCGCCTCGAAATTGCTCTAAAGTGGCTCCCAATTTTGTCCGAATGGCAACATGTCACTTGAACCCAAGACGTGAGCAGCAAAATAAGTCTCGTTTGTACCCTTCCTCCATCGAATAAACGTCACTGATGTCCTCTGCTAGTTTCAGTAAACAAGGATTTCAGATGCCAACCAACCAATCAGGTACTCTCCATCTATCGGTGTCGTTTACCTTAATTTTCAGTCTTTTTGTTCACAGAGTTAGTTTGGAAAGAAACTGTTTGTCCGCCACGTCAGAACACTTGAGGTAAGGTTAGCGGTCCGACGCCGACATCATTCCCACCCTCCAGCCTGAGCCAAAACGTTGGGACGTTGGAGTGTTTGGGATCCGTTTGCGCTTCTCCAGTGTTGCCGTCGGATTGGGGTTTCGATTGGTTCCAAAAGACGATTCGTTGAAAAAAATTGTATGAATTTTTGTATAGTTGTCATCGTTTCATGTTTTCAAGCAAGTTTTTATGGCTCAGGAGGCTGTTGGGGGGAGGGGGATTGTGGGGCGGGGGGGGGAACAAAAATGGCTTTTTTACGTTGCATAGTGATCAAAACTTCCGAGGTACTCCAGAGCCGCCTGATAGCAAAACTGGTACTCGTCCTGTAGAGGAAAACGCAAAGACGTCAGCATGAGCGCTCGCTATAAATTCAAATCGCCAGCCGTTCGGCGATTAAACGAGGCGATCTGCATGAAAACCGAAGCTTTAGACTCTCACCTCCGTTTGCACCATTGCTGGCCGTTGTGTTCTCAACATTTTGACCGTTTGGAAGATGTCCACCACACCCTCGTAACGCATTCGCTCCAGCACGATGCTTAGCGTGATGAAGACCCCGGTCCGTCCCACACCGGCACTGCGTTGAGGAAAACATGTACAGTTTGGTAATGTATCTTTCTGATGTCACATGAGAAATATTTTCTGCAAAAATCGTTTTCATGATTGGTTTTCTAGCGGAAATATCATTGAAACGAGATGCATTTACTTACAAACATAATTGCGTAACATTTGAATTGTGTTTATTTATTTTTTACATTTTCTTATCCTACTATTAATTGATCTTATTTTAGGTGCTTTTGGAAATGGATATTAGCAGACTGCTATATTGCATTAATTTACACAGACAATTGTTGGTTACACTTTATCTTAATGTACTCAAATAAGTACTGAGCAATATTGATTAATTACGTGAACTTACTATAGAGTTGTGGTTAGGGTTTGGCTTAGGCTTACGTACTTGTAACTATGCACAATTTACTGTTATTATTATAGTAAATACATGTAGTAATGAGTAACTATGTCACCTTAAGATAAAGTGTTACACTATTTTTTTTTAAATTAATATATGAAGTATTATGCAGTATTAAATTGCATCCAGTTGAGATATCAGAAATATTTTTTTGTGCTTTTAATCCATTTTTTAAACAAATAAAACAAAATATTTGTAAAACAGCAACAGCAGAAATAATTTTTTTTGCACTTTTAATCATTTTATATTTAAATTAATATATGAACTATTATGCAGTATTAAATTGCATCCAGTTGAGATATCAGAAATATTTTTTTTGTGCTTTTAATCCATTTTTTAAACATAATTAAATGATAAATTAAGTTAATAATGCTAAAAATAAATGCACAACAAATAACAAATAAAAGAATAAATAAACAAATAATAAATAAAGAAAAATGAGGAAAATAAATAAATAAATAAAAATAAAACAAAATATTTGTAAAACAGCAACAGCAGAAATAATTTTTTTTGCACTTTTAATCATTTTATATTTAAATTAATATATGAACTATTATGCAGTATTAAATTGCATCCAGTTGAGATATCAGAAATATTTTTTTGTGCTTTTAATCCATTTTTTAAACATAATTAAATGATAAATTAAGTTAATAATGCTAAAAATAAATACACAATAAATAACAAATAAAAGAATAAATAAACAAATAATAAATAAAGAAAAATGAGAAAAATAGATATCAGATTACCATTTAAGATTACCATTTAAGATATCAGAAATATGTTTTAATAATTAAATAATAGTAATAAATTAAAGCGATAATGATAAAAATGAAATGAAAAATTAAACAAAATATCTGAAACAGCAACAGCAGAAATAAATATTTTTTTTGCACTTTTAATCATTTTAAAATTTTAATTACCTATAAATAAACCCAAATAATAACTAAAAATAATACAATAACAATAATAAATATATCAGTAAATTTGAAAAAAAAAAAGTAAAGTAAAAAATAAGTAAAATTGGTCTGATCAAATAATAAATAAGGAGCAAAGTATTGTGTCCATTCATTTTTCACACTGGAAGTGCATTGTGGGATACAGATATTGTGTATATATATATACGGCACACTACATTATTTCATTAATTCACCTTATCGGCATCTACATAAACAGCAGAGCGCTAGCATAAAGCACGGGCGTTTGGTGTGAACATGCTAAGCCGCTCTGGCGGTGACAGCGCTGGAAATAGGAGGCGTCCTAAGTCTGATTTTTCAAGGCTCCTCCATAAGCTGCTCTGGCACCGAGCGATTTCACCAAGCCAACAATAATTGATATGACAACGGGCTTATTTTTCCCTTTGCCTCCACTTTGGCGAGATTGAAAGTGACAAAATGGCTTGGAAAAGTGGGGAGGGAGCCAATCACAGCGCAGCGTTGTGACGAGTTCGGGAATCTAACGAGAAGGAAAACTGTCAGGAAAACAAAATGCTTTTGACGGTCCTGTCCGTCCACGATGCCAGAATCCTCCGGAAAGGACGAGAAAGAAAGAAGTGTCTCCCTTGGCTCTCAGACTTCACCGAAGCGCTGGTTAAATAGATAGACTTTCAAATCTGACAGGCGTGAAGGAGCAGTGAATGAGAGGATTTACACTTCCATTCAGTCTACGTAATCATGCAATTAATGACAAAACCATGTGGCTCTATTAGATATCAAATCTGGGGGAGAGATGGATGGAGACCAGAGAAAGAGGAGAGAAGCTTCAAGAAATACGCCACTGAAAATTTGATTGATTTCAATTCATTTAATAATCATTTCTCAATTCAAAACTGCAAAGTGTTTGTGTATTATTCTTCACCTTTTCTACACTGTAAAAAGAAAAGTTGTAAATAAAAGAAATATTATTGGGGTATGTTTTATGAAAATACCATTTCACGTGTAATTCATCGAGTCTCTCGCAGTGTTTGTGAAATTTACCAGCAAGAATCAATCAAAATATAGTCTTGATATTTTGCTTCTCGAGTAAATATAATAACTGGTTTTAATGATGTTTAGATGTTTTCACTGGAAAACAAGACTGATTTAGAAAGATTTTTTGTTTTGTGATGCAATGCTGATCCAAAAAGGATAAAAAAAGACTATGAGTGAGAAAGTGAGAGAGGGAGAGAGAGAGATTAATGGCCAGTGAAGCCTCCTGCGGCTCTATAAACACAGATGTGTGTGAATGACGTGTGTGTGTGTGAGCAGAAACAGGTGTGAGCGATCACTGCGTCTGGAGTGTGTGAGTGAAACAGCAGCGCTGACGGACGACAGGATAACAGAGAGTCTGGACAATATCAGAGTAACAGCTTCACCCTAACCCTAATACCATTACATCTGTCGGTCAGTGAGGGAAACTAAAATACAGTTGTTATAAGTTTTGTAAACATTTTATTTTATTTAAATATTATTTATTTTTATTTTTTAAATATTATTTCTAAATAATTTTATCAGTCAGATGTGACTCATTGTTTAGGAAAATACGATATATACGTTGTTTTATTTTATTTACCGTTATTTTTTAAAATATTATTTCTGAATAATTTTATTAGTCAGATGCGAATTGTTAAAATACTATTATAAATTTTATTAATATTTTAAATGTGTTTTTATATTTTCTGTTTGTATTTTACTTTTCGTTAATTTTTTATTTTGTAGTGGGATTTTGTCATTTTTAAAACTATTAAAAAATATTTATGTAGTTTTTTTTATTTCAGGTTTACTTTTATATTTTTTATTATATTAAACTTAATGGAAATTTATTTTTATATTTATATATTTACATTTTATTACAGTTAAATTTTATTTTGAGTAAATCATTTTTTTTTTTACAGTTTTAGTTTTTTGTTTGTTTGTTGAGTCTATAAAAATCTTGTTTAATATATATTTAAATTAGTGCTGTCAATTGACTAATCGCATTAATTGATACTTTTATACTTTTTTATACTTTTAATTAATTGATTTGACAGCACTAGTTTACATATATGATATATAAATAAATAAATAAATATATATATATATATATATATATATATATATGCTTTGTAATGGAATAACCATAACGATAAATATATCGTTCTAAAAATCGTTCTAAATATAAACGAATAGCACGGTCCACACCACAACAATAACGGCACAGAGAAACATCAATGAAATTAACTCACTTTCAGAACAACTAACGATAAAACATCAACAGCCAATCAGAACCAATCAAGCATTTAAAGCGACAGACGACAAAACTGCAGCGTGAGCTTAGAATAAAATTAAATGCTAATTGGTTAGAATAAACAGAACAATACTGTGTGGATACTAATATATTTATTGTTCTTTGTGTGAACGCGCTTATAGAGATCATGTTTGCGTGTGTTCTCACCTGCAGTGGACAGAAATGGGCCCGTCCTGGCCAAACTGCTCCTTAGTTTTATGCACCTGGCCAATAAAGTCAATGAATCCCTCTCCCGATTTGGGAACGCCTTGCTCCGGCCAATCAGTGAACTGGAACTGGCGCACGGTCCTGGATTGGCCGTCCTGCGAGCGAGAGAACAAACACACACAGATACGTACACGTCAAGACGAGTCCCATCTGTTCATTGGCCGCTGACAGGCCCAGCAGATACGGGAGAACATCTCCTCTGCGATCTGAGCCGACTCCACAGCCTCCTGTTGTCTTTTCCTCTGGAATAACTCCGGGTTAAGGGAAATCGATGGTGTGACGAGCGTCGTCTCGTGGAGACGCTGCTAAATGGAGTGATCCGGGCGGGTGATCGATGGCGCGACTGGAGGTTTGGAGAAACCCAGCGGCTCCGGCACTGACGGATGAGAGGACGAGGCCTGTTTCCCAATCGAAGGGACGCTCAGGCAGAACGAGGCACAATTAAATGGTGCAGAAGGGGCTGGAAATATTCACTCATCCCCGCAGCGAAGAGAAGCCCACGGATCCCAGTCCCAACTCAATCACAGGCTTTGTGCATTACGGAGCACTTCCTCTACGTTTCTATTTCATAGGCTGGGCGTTTTTTATTTCGCTTGTGTTCAAAATTCGATTAATCCAACGAGTTTCCCTTTTGTGCATTGAAACACCCGCCAATTATCACATCAGTCAACCAATAAAACACGCACCAATTATTGTTAACGACAAAAGCATGGTTCTTCTAAACGATTGATTTGCTCGCGTAAACGTAATTTTTTTTATGATTATTTATTTATTTCAAGGTTTAACAAGGTCCACAAGTGCGACCACATATAACTATATACAAAACCTGGGTTTGCTTGTACAAAAAAATTAAATAAATAATAATAAAAAAAAGCGTAAACGTAATTTTAAACTAGCGGTTGCTATTTATGTAAGTGGTTGTGTTGGCCAGGCCTGATAGGGTTGGGTATCGAGAATCGAGTATCAATTGGAACCGGGACTAACTTTTCGTTTTTCCCGGAATCGTTCAAAAGTTAAAATTTCGATTCCTAGTTTCGATATTCACAATCCGCCGACCAGAAGAAGAAACCGCCGAACAACACCAACGAAGAAGCGTCTACCGGAAGTGTTGGCATAACCGCGCGAGTCGAACATGAGTAGCTTACGTCAGCGGTCCAAAGTGTGGCTTCACTTTTCTAAAAATAACGAAATCTCGGCAAAATGCAAAATATGTGACAAAAGGAGTATTTCCTTCAGAAAGACCGTTGGTTAGCAAGATTAGCTAAACTTTATTGACCCTGCCTCTTAAAAGAATCGGAATCGAGAATCGTTGGGAACCGGAATCGAAACAAGGAATCGGAATCAGAATCGTTCAAATTCAAACGATACCCAACCCTATTCCTCTTCCTCTTCTGATCAATTGAAACAAGCAGTTTGTTTTTGCTGCTGGTGAAAGAAAAGGCCACACACAACCTACAGGCCGAGCGGTGTGATTAAATCCTCCCATCATGCCTCAGTCCAGGCCCCGCCTCCACCAGTCGGCTCTGATTAAAGTTCTCATTGATTCGGCGGGCTGATTGCTGGAGAGTCTGTCTGGATGATTCAATCACAATTAAAGTGCTTGGCTGGAGTGAGCGACGCTCGGGATGCTCATTTGCACGTACGGTGACAGTCCGAGTGTTTGGCTTTAACGGTTTTCTGGAAAGACACTCGACTGATGAGGGCTCCAGTCGTTCGGTGAGAGCTTCTGATAACGGTCAGCTCTGAGACTCGTGAAAAGCCCAATTACAAAAATGTCTTTCACTGCCTTTTTCTCCTAAAACACTTCGTAATCTGTATAATCGTCAAAAATGCAACGGTTATTTCAGACTATAGATCAAATACCATGATTTACCATGTTTTTTTTGCACATACATCCCACATTCTTTGCAGTTATCACATAAGTTCCATGGTATATGAATATGCTAATCATATGAATATACCACAATATTACCCATGATATTCGTTGTTGTACCTTGGATGGTACCATTGAATATAGTAATATTTAGTACCGCAATGTCAATATGACATGTTATTTAGATTATTTCAAACATGGTACCGCGGTAATACTGTGTTTTTTTTTGGGCATGTACCAGTCTTTACAAAAACACTATATGGGTACCAGGGTAGAGAGATGGTAATACTATTGCTTTGACATATACCATGGTAGTGAAATCCATGGAAAATGTCCAAAATTATGGAAGCTTGTTTCCGCCACTGAAAAATAAATAAATAAATAATTGCAACTTTTTATCTCACAATTACGAGATATGAAGTCAGAATTGCGTGATATAAAGTCGCAATTCTGAGAAAAAAATAAAATTGTGACTTTTTATCTCACAATTCTGACTTTTTTTTCTCACAATTGAGAGTTTACGACTTTATAACACATAATTGTGAGTTATCAGGCCAATTCTAAGGGGAAAAAAAAGAGTCTTTTTCCCCTCAGAATAGTTTATATCTCACAATTCTGACTTTATAACTCGCATTTCTGACTTTTTAACACAATATTGCAACTTTATATCTCACAATTCTGACTTTATATCTCGCAATTGCGACTTTATATCACACAATTCTGACTTTATATCTCGCATTTCTGACTTTTTAACACAAAATTGCAACTTTATATCTCGCAATTATGACTTTATATCACACAATTCTGACTTTATATCTCGCAATTCTGACTTTATAATTCGCAATTGCGACTTCATATCACGCAATTCTGACTTTATATCTCGCAATTCTGACTTTATATCTCGCAATTCTGACTTTATATCTCGCAATTCTGACTTTATATCTCGCAATTGCAACTTTATATCACACAATTCTGACTTTATATCTCGCATTTCTGACTTTATAATTCGCAATTGCGACTTCATATCACACAATTCTGACTTTATATCACGCAAATCTGACTTCATGTCTCTGAGAATTCTGAGAAATAAAGTAGAATTGCGAGATGTAAACTCGCAATTGTGAGAAAAAAGTCAGAATTGTCAGATAAAAAGTCGCAATTACCTTTTTTATTTTTCATTCTGTGGCGGAAACAAGCTTCCAAGGTATTCTCTGAAACTTTTGTTGTAGGATCTACTTTGAAACAATTTTCACAGAGAAATTGCTTATAAAGAATTATAAAGAAATAGTATTTTCAACATAAAATAATAATTGTTTACCAAGTGAATACCTTTCGTAAGGCGTACGAACATTCAGTTTTAGAGGTATTTTTCAGGACTCACCCGGGCGTCCGTCACTTTAAACTCTCTGAGGATGTACTGTGGCATGTTGTACTCCGCCATTGGATCCACCACAAAGTACTGATATCTAGCCGAGCGCTCCGCCGGCCAGTATTGGTGACACTTTTCCTGCGAAAACACGCCAAAGCACAATTAAAGTCCATCATCCGTAAGCCAAAAGCCGCCGGTCTCGAAGAAGAGCGACACTCACTCGGCCCATCTCCCTCAGTTTGGTCAGCATCACCACAATGGTGGAGTTGTTCTCCCACAACATCCTCCAGAAGTCCTCGGTGGTCTCCGCTAATGGGCCCTGCGTGGCTATATACGCCTTCTGTTGTCTACAGGAAAGATAAAGTCAATCCCATCCAATTAAAAGCAGCGGGATTGGCAAAACAAACGACTTCGCTGTCGGTCTGCGTACCTGTATCCGTCGATAAAGCTGGAGTTGATATAGTCAGACCCTTCCAGCCCTCTGATTGGCTGCAGGCACACTCGAGTCGTCTCGTACGGCATGATGTTGACCAGGCGGTTTTTGAATTTGTTGCATGGCAGATTGGCACTTATGAATCTGGATGTGTGGGCTTTGGAGTTGGCCAAACGCTGTGGGAAGAGAAAAACACCAACAGGAGAATTTAATTGAGCCAATTCCCAACACAGAAGGGCATGACTAGCTTCATGGGAATCTCAGACACTCATTTAACCAATGGCTAATGGCTCTGTTTTTTCCCACTCCACCTGTTTGTCTCAGACTGTCTATAACCGGGCAAGACTGGATGACCCAGTTTGCTTGTGGTTGCAGGAACCCGTCATCGCTCGATCGCTCCAAAAAACCGGAAACTCGGGCCAAACTTTGGTGACAATCGGCGAAATGGGTCACTGTCACTTTTAGGATGCCGTTCAACATTGTGACCACCGTTTTGTAAGCACACATTCACCTCGTACTCTCATGTCATGATCCAAATTAGAGCTTGTAACCATCAATTAGCATCAACCAGGCCACAGTACCCGCAATTCTTCTCCGTTTCTAGGTCAGTTGTCTGGAAGTATTGTCTCCTTTTAACCGGACGAGCCTGGCACATCTAGAAACGGTGCCTTGCTCTCGCTCTCTCTCTCTCTCTCTCTCTCCTCTGTTCTGCCAGGTAATGCCTTTGCCCCGATATAAATCCATTCAGCTCCTGCTCCAGGCCTAGTCTTTCTCTCTTTCTTTCAGAAGCGGCCACTGGCTGTTTGTCTTTCCTTTGAGTCTTTGAGTAGCTTTCAAAGAGGGACCTGGAAGGGCATTCCGGTGGGAAGCGGCAGCCATGAACCGAGCTCTTGAAATAATAAGCACGCACACACACACTTTAGCTGGCTGGTTTAGCGGTCCGCGTCGAGTTTAAAAGTGGTTTGTGATATGGTTAGCCCAATTACACAGGCACCTTATTAACAATTACTTAAAATCATCTCTCACACTGCCGTTGGGAAATATTCGATCCCTGTTGAGTCCTCTCCATCCACGTAAATAGGATAATAAATATCTTTTAAATTAAGTCATATTCACCTACAAATGGTCAAATTAACCTATTCTCAGTCTGTTTTCTAGTTACTTCATTAGTGCATACTGCTCTTTGACCTGCCAGACTAGCAAACCACTAACTGGTTAGCGTGCCATCTCATACCTCTAGCCGATTAGCCTGTTAGCTTAGCATGCCACTTTTTGGCTAGAAATGCATACCACTACCCAATTATCTTGCCACTTCAATGTTCACAAGGATTTATGTGAGCAACTGATTCTAATTAATTGGAAAACCAATTCAGACCTGGACGATTCCTTTATAAAGATCTCAAATCGGACATCGCTAATTGAGGTTTAGCTAACAGAAAACAGAGGGCTATGCGACTGAAAAGTTACACAATTTTCGAAAATGGCAATGGTACATTGATCCTGCGACCTGTTGCTCAACTAATTGCTTTGCAACCCCGTTAGTGTGCCATCTCATCATAGCTCTAGCCGATTAGCCTGTTAGCTTAGCATGCCACTTTTTGATTTTCTGGCCAAAAATGCATACCACAACCCAAATATCTTGCCACTACGATGTTCACAAGGATTTATGTGAGCAACTGATTCTAATTAATTGGAAAACCAATTCAGACCTGGACGATTCCTTTATAAAGATCTCAAATTGGACATCGCTAATTGAGGCTAAGCTAACAGAAAACAGAGGGCTATGCTACTGAAAAGGTACAAAATTTTCGAAAATGGCAATGGTACATTGATCCTGAGACCTGTTGCTCAACTAATTGCTTTGCAACCCCGTTAGCGTGCCATCTCATCATTCCTCTAGCCGATTAGCCTGTTAGCTTAGCACACCACTTTTTGATTTTCTGGCTAGAAATGCATACCATTACCCAATTATCTTGCCACTTCGATGTTCACAAGGATTTATGTGAGCAACTGATTCTAATTAACTGGAAAACCAATTCAGACCTTGACGATTCCTTTATAAAGAACTCATTCACAAATTGGACATCGCTAATTGAGGTTTAGCTAACAGAAAACATAGGGCTATGCTACTGAAAAGTTACAAAATTTTCGAAAATGGCAATGGTACATTGATCCTGCGACCTATTGCTCAACTAATTGCTTTGCAACCCCGTTACATAGGAGCTGGTGAGCATTGCTTTGTTCCAGGCTAAAGAAAGAGACCCAGATCGAGTGACGAAGCCAGAAAGAGGGAAAAAAAACAGGAAAGAAGGAGAAGCTTTTCAAGGTCTTAGAGGCCAGAAACCTGCAGGAGTGTTTAAGTTGCCAATTGAATCCCACAATCCCTGTCTGCTAATTAGCGAACGCATCCGCTTCTCCTTCATCGGGTGTTAATTACCCTTCCCAGAATCCCTCTCTGGCTGTCTTCAACTCATCGACAATGTCTCTGTCACAACTAGAGCTTGATTTTCACACCTGCATCCTCGGAAAACAAAAACATGCCCCCGAGAGAGACAGAACGTTATTAACTATCCGATGTGGCACTTTCGATTATCTTGATCAACACCTTCCGGAGCATCTCGTCTGATGAGTTGCAATTAGAGGTGAGGACTGCTTTTGCTTGGCTAGTTGCACACAATAAGACTCTATCTTTGGCGTTCCCTAATTGCAATGTCTCCTGGTTACCTTAAACTCCAGTTCCATGCCGCTGACGTGCTCTCCGACCTCCACCTGCGCCAGCTTCTGGATGTAGGAGAAGAGGCTTCGTGCCGCCACCTCCGTGTTCCCACAGGCGACGGCCTCCAGAAGGGCATCGTGGATGAAGCTGTACTGGTCTTCCGTCTGTACCATGTAATTCCTCTGGGAGCGCATGAGGGTCACGTGACCATAGATGTCTACCGTCTTCTCGTGCTTGATGCGTTCTAGCATAGCGTCGATCACGATGAAGCAGCCTGTGCGGCCCACACCAGCACTGAAAACACATGTTGTATAAATCAGGGATCTGCCCTTTCGAATGGGAACTCGTACTATGTCCCCTAGAGGACACTATGGGGAATGCAGTGTCCTCTAGGGGACATGGTGCCTCATTCCCTTTCTTAGGGAACCATGGTTACACTCATAACCTGAGACGTTTTCTTTGGAGAACATCTAGTTTATAGATGTAACTTTGCTCTAGACCTAAAGTTTCCGGCATTAGGAGCCTTGAGAGGTAGGAACAGGGTTCAGACCTGCAGTGGGCAATGATGGGACCGGCGTCTGGTGGATTGCACGTTTTCACCCTCCTGAGGAAGGCCAGGAACGGAGTGGGGTACTCGGGAACGCCGTGGTCCGGCCAGGCGGTGAACTGGAACTGTCGAACCTCTCGCTTTTCACTAGAACCATTCTGAAACGAGAGCAAGTCCTATGGGTTATATAGTGATTAGGGTTGGGTATCGAGAATCGATTGGAACCTCGACTAACTTTTCGTTTTTCCCGGAATCGTTCAAAAGTTAAAATTTCGATTCCTAGTTTCGATATTCACAGTCCGCCGACCAGAAGAAGAAACCGCCGAACAACACCAATGAAGAAGCGTCTACCGGAAGTGTTGGCATAACCGCGCGAGTCGAACATGAGTAGCTTACGTCGGCGGTCCAAAGTGTGGCTTCACTTTTCTAAAAATAACGAAATCTCGGCAAAATGCAAAATTTGTGACAAAAGGAGTATTTCCTTCAGAAAGGCTGTTGGTTAGCAAGGTTAGCTAAACTTTTTTGACCCTGCCTCTTAAAAGAATCGGAATCGAGAATCGTTAGGAACCGGAATCGAAACAGGGAATCGCAATCGGAATCAGAATCGTTCAAATTCAAACAATACCCAACCCTAATAGTGATACATCTAATCCTAGTTCTAGTAATGCATGGTGTACATTTAGCTGACGCTTTTATTATTTAATTGCTATATATGTCAGAGTTCGCACGCCTCTGGAGCAACTAGGGGTTGAGTGTCTTGCTCAGGGACACATTGGCGTCTCACAGTGGATTCGAACCCGTGTCTCTCACACCAAAGGCGTGTGTCTTATCCACTGTGCCATCACCACCCCAAGATTTAATTGTGTTAGCATAATCGAGCACCTTACAAGTCATGCTAGCGGTGGTACATGTAATCATGTGTTCTAGCACCACCAAAATGTCTTCTACATTGTACTTCGAGCCAGGAACATGTCTGCCGCATAGGACATTTCGGGCAAGAAGCGGGAGAGACATCAGTGTCCTGCTAGTTCCACTGCTAGCATTTCTGGGCATCTTTAAAGGGAGGTTTTGCATTTCAATGTCGCTGCTGTTTCAACAGAGGCTCCCTTTGAATAAATGAATAAATAAACGATGTAATTAAGAGCAAACTGGCCCAGTTTTGCCGGATACTTTTTTTTCCCCGGCTGTCGTCTGCCGGCTGTGTTTCTCTCTGCAGTGGATGGGCTTGTGCAGGATTGTTTTTAAGAATTCATGACTCTGGTTTTACTGTATGTGCTACTGCAGGATATGCACACACATAAATAAACCTCAGTGTTCCAGCGAGTGAGTGTGTGTGTGTGTGTGTAAGGGTTTTAAGGAAACTCTGACTATTCAGCCATGCAATGCAATACAACAAACTGTAGTGCAACAAAAACACACCTCATCTGTATTCGAAGATGTCCCACTGCTATACGACTAATCAAAACTGTCCAAGAAGACAGTTTAATTGCTCATGCATAGCTCAGGAGATCTCCCGAGATCTTGTGGATTATTCTTTCGGGGACAAATCAGGGAATATCCAATTACTGTCTAGGAGAATCAATCGAGATATTGAAGAGATCTCATTTCTCTTTGCAGTGGGTTTAAAGCGAAAGCTTAATCCCGTAACCACGAGCACACTCTTCATGCTCTCTACAGCAGTCTCTCTTTAATCAATGCTTCGGCTCGTGTCTTACGGGCGCCCTTCACTACAGTAAAAGCTCAATCCATTTTAATTCACATTACGGTCCGACCGTGCAACTCGCTGACCCCGCTCTATTCCTCTTCCTCCCTTCCAACCACTTCATGTTTACTTGACCGCTGTGCCGTCTGGGATGCCAATTTCGCAAGGAGTCGTTTTGCTCTGGCCACTTAGCTAAGTGCCTCTCTTTGGCAGGCGTAACATTAAAAGATGATGGATGTGGAACGAGGAGATTATAAAAAGATGTGCGCGTGTTGGTGGAGATGAGAACCCGGTGAGGGTTACGGAACAAATGTCTCGTTCGCCTCAACCGTTTGCAATTATCCTGGTTGCGTACGTCTGTGGGGGTCCTAAGGCGAAACAGTGTAATGCGTCTGCTCTGAAGTCCCAACAGGCCCATGCACAGTGTAAAACTCTTTAAAACAGCCAATGCAAAGTGTTCCTGGAGCAGGGAGCGCACTTATCTCAGAAACACCTTTCGTGTAGACCAAGTCCCTCAAAGACACCTGCCCAAATGTTTCCCGAAGAACTTGATTAGTTTAATTAGGGTTGGAGCTACTGGAGTAGAGCCAGACCGATATATCGGCAGACCGATATTATCGGCCGATATTAGGCGTTTTCCAAACTATCGGTATCGGCAGTTATAATGGCCGATAAATGAATATTTCAAAAATAAAATAAAAACGGACGAAACACGCTTGACCCATGTCATGAGTGTTGTATAGTCTGTCCACCAGAGGGCACTCTAAACCATTCCTGTTGGCAACACTCGTTGAGTTGGTCACGATACATACATTGCTTGGCTCACAACTGGACACAAAAAATCTTACCTTGTGTAGGGAGAAGGTGCGCACGCAGAAGGTGGCGAGTTCGATGGTGTCCAAGAGCGTCACCTGAATCATACCGTAGGTCTCCGTCCCTCTACTCGGCCAGTACTGGTCGCACTTTATCTGCAGAGGGCGAGGGAACGTCAGCATATCTGATGCCATTCAGGGGGCGTTCCCCGAAAGTATCGTTAGCCAACTATAGTCGCAATTTCCATTGAACTCTATTGGTAAAGACGTAACTTGCGGCCGTAGTTGGCTAGCGATGCTTTTGGGAAACGCAACCCAGATTGGTTTTTCTGTCTTTATTGGATGTCTTTGACTCAGATTTACCTATTTCTATGCAAATTTCAGTGTGCTGAGGAATCACGGTGCCGTTGAACTAAACCTTGCCGAGATCCAGCTCTTTTTTTGGACAAATAATCATAAGGGATTCAAAATAAAGCCTTTTCCAAGGACATTATGATTCTTAAAATGAGAACTGTGCGTTCACGCCGGACGCAAATAGCGCATTAAATGTCAAACTCATCAATTAGTTTAACGCTTGACCACTTTGTGTTAATTCGCGCGTCAAGAGTGAAACTTTTTTTTACGCGGCGCGAATTGACGCCAAAGTTCGGATTTTTCAACTCAGGCGGCAGACGCGAATTCGCGTCAAACGTGTGAGTGCACAAATACCACTAAATCATTCGCGCGTAACACGTTTGACGTGCCAGACGCTCAATTTGCAACATTCGCGCGGTGTATTCGCGTCTACCGCGTCGCACTCTATGCCTCATTTGCGCGCAGGAATTTTTTACGCGCGTAACGCGTCTTCTGCATTGACTTCACATTGAAATCATTCGCGCCTAACGCGCTATTCGCGTATGGTGTAAACGCACCATAAGGGAGTCAAAAAAGCCTTTTCCAAGGACATTATGATTCTTAAAATGAGAAGTAACTGTGCGTTCACACAAGACGCGAATAGCACATCAAATTCGCGTCTACCGCGTCTAGTTTGACGCTTGACCACTTTGTGTTAATTCGCACGTCAAGAGTGAAACTTTTTTTTACGCGGCGTGAATTGACGCCAAAGTTCAGATTTTTCAACTCGTGAATTCGCGTCAAACGTGTGAGTGCACAAATAGCACTAAATCATTCGCGCGTAACACGTTTGACGTGCCAGACGCTCAATTTGCACCATTCGCGCAGTGTATTCGCGTCTACCGAATTCTATGCCTCATTTGCGCCGCAGGAATTTTTTTTTACGCACATAACGCATCTTCAGCATTGACTTAACATTGAAATCATTTGCGCCTAACGCGCTATTCGCGGACGGTGTAAACGCACCATAAGGGAGTCAAAAAATTCGCGTCTGCCACGTCTAGTTTGACGCTTGACCACTTTGTGTTAATTCACACGTCAAGAGTGAAACTCTTTTTTTACGCGACTTGACGCCAAAGTTCAGATTTTTCAACTTGCGAATTCGCGTCAAACGCGTGAGTACACAAATAGCACTAAATCATTCGCGCATAACACGTTTGACGTGCCAGACGCTCAATTTGCATTATTCGCGTCTGCCACGCCGCACTCTATGCCTCATTTGCGTCACAGGAATTTTTTTTACGCGCGTAACGCGTCTTCTGCATTGCCTTAACATTGAAATCATTCGCGCCTAACGCACTATTCGCGTACGGTGTAAACGCACCATAAGGGAGTCAAAAAAGCCTTTTCCAAGGACATTTTGATTCTTAAAATGAGAAGTTAGACTTCACTCCTGCAATCACAAACCCTCCTCTCCTGCACATGTCAGATCAATTACCTTGGCATAATGTTTTCCTTCCCCACTCTGACACCTGACCCCTGGCCTGCCACAGCCCAAATAAAGACTCGCTCAATACGGAGCATGGCAAGCAGTCAGGCCGCCCCTGTGCCCTGATGCGATGTGACAGCCCACTGCTTAAAAAATGTGCAGGTTTAATGCGTTCTTTGCGCTTATGCTGCAGATTGAATGGCTCACTGTGATCGCATCTGACAGAGCTCTAATACACCATGTGGCGCCCGCTAAGATGGTGAGAGAGAGCAAGAGGCGGTGTCCCGAGATACTGACTGAGTTTGCTGAGCCTGACAGTCTAGGGCGTGACGGACTCGTCTTCAATGAACTTCTGGACGTCACGGCTGAGGAAGTCTTCAAGATGAGGCCTCTCTTTGAGATGATTTCCAGGTTGTTATCGGAGAGCCTATGTCTTAATTTCCCCCTATTTTTCTCCATCCTTTTTTGCTCATCCATTCAACCGGCAATGGCATTTCAACTGGAATAATGTCAATTTGTTCAGTATGAAGCTCAGTCTTTTTAACAAGGGTAAAAGAGACGGCCTATTAGCTCTCTTCCACAATCTAGTGAGCTGCGTAGACGGGATTTGAAGGAATCACCAGCACGCTCCGTATGCAAAGGTTATGTAACGCGTTGTGTCAGGAGGAAAAATAGGGATAGTTATTGCAGAGGACTCAAGACGGCGACTTCCACTTTATTAAAACAGTCCAAGATTTTTCTCCATATAATGGACTTCAATGGGAACCAAACGGTTCAAGGTCCAAAAGACAGTTTCAGTGCAAACTGTTCAAAGGGCTTTAAACGACTCCAGACGATGAATAAGGGTCTTATCAAGCGAAACGATCGCTCATTTAATAAATAAATAACAAAGTTTAAGTTTTATAAGCTCAATTGGTCGCCTTGCTCTGTTCTGTGATGCGCGTTCGTGACTCTCCTGTTTAACAAAATGAACGAATCTTTTTTCGTGTCGGTTCTTTCAACGAACGAAATGAGCGAGTTGACACTGGAAAAGATTTGTTAATATTTGTCGTTTCGCTAGATAATACCCTTATTCATCGTCTGGTGTCGTTTAAAGCCCTTTGAACAGTTTGAAACTGTCTTTTCGACTTTGGACCGTTTGGTTCCCATTGAAGTCCATTATATGGAGAAAAATCCTGGAACGTTTTCATCAAAAACCTCAATTTCTATTCGACTGAAGAAAGAATGACTTTAAAAGTGAAGTCTGTTTTTTGACTAGCCTCACCCGGGACTTCTCCTCCAGTCTGGTCATCATGACCACGGTGGCGGCTCGTTGCTCCCACACCATCCTCCAGAAGTCTCCGAAGGTCTCCGGCAGCGGCCCCTGCGTGGCTATGTACGCATTCTGCTTCCTGTAGCCGTCGATGTAGTTAGCATTGATGTAGTCGCTGCCTGTGATACCTTGAAACGAAGCATGAAGGTTGGTCACTGTGAAAGTCAGAGCCAGAACGACAGACACGTTCACTTTAAAAGGGACGCATCATAAAGAAGATCAGTATGTATGCATTAAAGTGGTGCTGTTTTCACATGCAAAAACGATGTCTTAAGAACATCGGCTTGAGAACACTTATGTGCCGACTTTAAAAGTGTGGTTTAATACCCGTTTCTCGACAGTCCCAAAATGGCTGACAATGTTGCTGTGTGAGTCTCCTAACTGGTGAAAAACTTGCGAGTCCACTAACGTGATATACAGTCACAGTCTGGTTAGAGGCTATTGCAGAGCTTGTGACAGATATCCATCATAGAAAATAATCCCCATGAAAGAAAAGCCATTGAGCCCCTTCACTGCCTTTTCTCACTTCCTTCCAGCTTTTTCAGCCCTTTCTAGCTCTCCAAGGGCCGGCCAACGGCTTCCACTGCAGCTGATTTAGGACCAGATGCTATACGATGGAATTAGGCTGGACTAGGACTAAATCAGCGAGCAGAACCCACGCCGGACCCTGTCTCGCTCTCTTTCTGCCATCGCTCTGGGCGGCCCGCAGTAAATCTCCCATAAAGCAGCCAAACATTCTCCCGTCTAAGCTCAGGATTGGTGAGGCGGCGGGAATAAAGGTAAAGCCCTTGTGTGCTACAGCTAGAGGTAACAATCTTATGGTCCAGATCTTGAGACCTGGGTTCTCCCAAGGTTTTTTTTTTCTCTCCATTAGGTCACTTGATGGAGTTTTTCGGTTGCTTGCTCAGTTGGGGATACTCAAATTAATTAACCAATTAGCTCTACCAAACGTGGATGTTTTTCCAGACATTGTTATTATGTTTTGATTGATACTGTGAAGCTGCTTTGATGCTATCTATATTGTGAAAAGCACTGTATGAATATACTTGACTTGACCTCTCAAAACCACATGCATGTGGCCTTGGCCCTCAAAATTGGGATCTTGGGGTCTAGCTCTAGGTCTGGATACTCCACTTTTTATGGAAATAGGCTCATTTTACAACTCCCCCAGAGTTAAACTGTTGGGTTTTCGAATACATTCAATGGATTTTCTGATATTTAGATGAAACCGGACAGTTTCTGGTCCCATTGACTTCCATAGTAGGAAAAAATGTATACTATGGAAGTCAATGGGACCAAAAACTGTCTGGTTACTGATATTCTTCTAGATATCAGAAAATCGGCCGAATGGATTGGAAAACGGTAAAACCCAATGGGGGAGTTGTAAAATGAGCCTGTTTCCAAAAAAAGTGGAGTATCCCTTTAATGAGTCACAAACACAGTCCCAAATATCAGCCTTTGCTTTAGAGATCAGCTTGGTTGCCATAAAGGGATACTCCCCCAACTCCCCCAGAGTTAAACAGTTGGGTTTTACCGTTTTCCAATCCATTTAGCCGATTTTTGATATTTAGAAGAACATCAGTAACCAGACAGTTTCTGGTCCCATTGATTTCCATAGTAGGAAAAAATGTATACTATGGAAGTCAATGGGACCAGAAACTGTCTGGTTACTGATGTTCTTCTAAATATCCGAAAATCGTCCGAATGGATTGGAAAATGGTAAAACCCAATGGGGGAGTTGTAAAATGAGTCTATTTCCAAAAAAATTGGAGTATCCCTTTAATGAGTCACAAACACAGCCCCAAAGATCAGCATTTGGGAAATAAGTTCATGTCTACAGAGCCGAAACATAATAGAAGTTTTCAGATTTTGCTTCCATACTATATATGTTTACCTACTATGGAAGTCAACGGGACCAGAAACTGTCTGGTTACTGATATTCTTCTAAATATCAGAAAATCGGCCGAATGGATTGGAAAATGGTAAAACCCAACTGTTTAACTCTGGGGGAGTTGCAAGTCTTGGTTTTGGAACCAACATACCGTTGTCATAATCATCATACTTATATAGGTGATTTAACAAGCAAATGTAAATATTTATATGATTTAATGTCATTTGTGTTTGTGGCACAAGGGGTGGGGGATGAATTATGGAACAAACTCAACACTCAAGATTCGGGGTTTGTTCAAATCCTCAGTAATTCCATCAATTCTCCGAAACAAGTCACTTGTAATTACACTCGGGGTCCGCGCTCGCTTCAGACCTCTGGCAAATAACCTACGAGAGGCATATTTAATTGTACAGTTTACCCAACACAAAGGCTTCAATCACAAACACAGGCCCATGGCGCTAAATTGTTGTTTTCGTGCTTTAACAACGAACAATGAAACACTTGGCTGTGCTCATTTTCTAGCCCCCGCTACGTCGGAGAAAAAAGACAAAATTAGCAATCAGGGGGAAAAAAGAATGCCATTAAAAGCCTCTTCCCCGTCTCACCGAGCGATCGCGGGAGTGTTTGGCTTTAGTCATAGCTAAGTGAACAGAGCACGGATTGTTCCACCGCTGTGTCTAATGGCGAAATCACTGCACTGTAAAATGGAAATTTCCAACCTGATTAATTTATGCATTTACGGGCGCTGTCTTTGTGATGATTCTGTTACGCTGCGTTATTGCTCATCTAAATTGGGTCGTGGTGAACCGTGGCAAAAATCGAGGTGACGCGACGACGAGCGAGGGAACCCCGGGGAAAAAATATCTGTAAACGGCAAAAGAGAGCATCCACAGTCGCCTCCGGATGGGAAACTTTACAGCAGATTTTCCACTGAGGTTTAATCTTGACAGCTTCTATACCCCAACTGAAGGCACTTTGGGATAACACCGTTTGCCTGCTGCTTGTGAATTATCTGACTCTTGTTTCTTTGGTGTGTGTGAGCAGACAATAAAATTGTGTGGGAAGAAGAGGAAATAAATTGATTTACACGGATAAAAACGTATAATAAGGACATAAAAATGGATGGCGATCCTCCCAAATGCTAAGACTTTGGGATACATCTCTCCAAACTGCTTTTGGTGCGTGAAGCCAGACGGATCTGTGGGGGCAGTCGTTCTGGAACCTTCAGGAGATGGATTTCACTTTTAAAATCTGTGTGTGTGTGTGTGTGTAGTTGTGCCCGACCTTCGATGGGTGCCAGGATTACGCGGGAGTGGTCGTAGGCGATGACGTTGGCGTATCGGTTCTTGGGTTTGTTGACCTCCAGGTTGGAATGCTCCCAGGTGAACTGCTGACCCGGATCGATGGACTGTGGAGAGAAAGTACGGATTGAAACCACCCTCAGGGCTTTTCCCAATCCCTCGGCATCACAGGCATGAATACTAATGCGAGAAGAGAGCGAGTCCGCATCCGCCAGAACATCAGAAGGAGGTGGAGAAACAGCGGAGAGTTCAACTCTCAGAAAGCAAGGTTGAGTGAGTGAGGACTAGAACTAGCGGATGGGAACGAAATGAGACAAACGTTCACAACGAGATAAAAGTCCGCACATTAAAGTGTAATTAAAAGCCGTCCGCTATCGTTCTAAAATATTCACCAGCATTCGGCCAGGTAGCTTTGTCGGGACAGTGAATAATAGCGAAGGGAACGCTGATATAAGAGTCTGTTCCTTCCTGTGAGGGGTGAATTATCTGGCGCCAGCAAGATAAATGCCACCACGTTCCCAATATGAGAATTTCTGAATAAATATTCTATTCCCCTGTCGGGGTAATTTAGTATTCCATTATGATCGCGAGCCTGTTCTCGGGCGATGGCTCCGTCCCAGCTCTTCTAGCTTGAGGGATGTTTTCATTTAGGCGACTATCTCTGCATGCTGAAACTGGGACTAAATAACCCACAATGAGGGGTTTGATGTAACTGTTTACCCTGCGATGATTACAGGCACGAATAACAGAGCACCGATCCTCCGCAGGTTGTCCGTGCTCTCGAACACGTCTCTCTCTTATCGTCGACCGCCTGTGGGTTTTAACGCATTGGTCTGGTTCTGGTCGTAATATAACGGATCATGTGTGAACGGAGTTTGGTAATCCACGGCAACACCCCAGCCCACGTCCTCGTATCGGACTTTTCCTGCTCCACATCAGCTTCCATCATCTCTAATGTTTATCTTTAATCATCTCTAATCTTGTAATGTTATCATCAGCTGACCTCAATTATGTACTTGAAATGCAAGTTTAAAGGGTTTTTCAACCTTGCAGTTCCACTCTAAGCCTCTAGGTGTCCCTACTCCGCAGTTTACAATTTATGAACCTCTGGATTACGCCATTGTTTACTCACTTTTTGCAGGTAGCGAGGTCAGAAACTAAATATTCAAGGCTGCTTAAGAATGACTTTCCTTTCGTTGGCTAGCATACGCGGCGAATGCTAATCTATATGCTAAGCCAATGTTCCAAAAATGATAGCGGGATGGCTCAACTCAAGCGTGCCCATGTTCCTGCTGAGATTTCGGGTCTGGCTCACGCTGGGAGCCATTTAGGATGGCATTAAGCCCGGGGGGTGTTGATGGCACCGCACACTGTGATTTAAGATGGACGACGACATTTGCACTATGCAAATTAAGGCTGATTCAGCAATAGTAAGGGCTAATCAGCAGCCGCTACATGTACGAGCCCAGCGCTCCAAACAGAGACATTCGAGCCACTGCAAAACCCCTGGGCACATGAGTAAATGCCATGTGAACAGGACAAAAAAAAAACTCATATAGCAGGGCCTAAAATTAACACTCACCAAGCACCAAACGAGAGTATGAATCGGTGTTGGCGAATATACAAAACAGTGTCAATCGCCGTTAGCCAGTAACATTTTTACGAATTCCAGTGTTATCTAACTATTTTACATTTGGTTACTTTATTAAATAACTGTACCTGAAAACTACTTTTAGAGCTACCTGAAAAACCTGAAAAGTACTTTTTATTTAATTTGTATCTTTGTTGTATTGTATTTATTTGCGCTTCTGCCTGTAATTTGAATATTTGTTTGATTATTACTGACTTAGTCATTTCACTTCACTTCTAGGCTAGTAGTTTTAGCTGAGGTCTTGAAATTGGAAGAAAAAATTGTGAATTTTAACGCAAAACCATTTTAACGGCGTTAATTATTTTATCGCGCGATTAACGGCCTTTTGGTCCAAGCAAACTTTGTCGTTTTTTTTCACATGCTTTCGCAACAGGACGCGGTATGCGCGGCACTGCGCTATGAAACCCATTCATTTCAATGGCTTGCGCCGTGCTAGGACGTTTTGTTGCTCCGTCGACCAAAGCGCAAGCGGATCTAGCTAGACCGGAAACAAAACAACAGGCACGCCGCACACACTCGTTCGAGCTTGCGAGACGCCAAATAGTTGGTCAACGTAACGTTTTGAGTGGACGACGAGCGCGAGACGGCGGAATGGATGCCAATAAGATTCTGAATTGAAAGTTAACTTTTAAAAAGTTGATTCAAAAGTCCATTGACACTGAAAAAATAATGAGACAAAAAAATTAAGATACATTTAGAATAGATTAATTGCGATTAATCGCGAGTTAACTATGACATTAATGCGATTAATCGCGATTAAATATTTTAATCGTTTGATGGCACTAGAATTTTCACTAATGAATGTCATTACTGCCTGCTTTCGCAAAAAAAAAAAAAAAATTATTTCCGGTAAAAAAAATATATAATAGAAATTATAATATAAATTAAAAATATATATAATATAAATTTATATATAATATAAATTATAAATTAAAATATATAATATAAATTATTATATATAATATAAATTACCCAAAAGTCACCGACTATTGGCTGGTGTGGCAAAAAGTTAGTTTTATACCCTGAAAATAATATTTTTTTGCCAAAATACGCCGTACCTCGTACTCCTGGGAGAGCTTCAGGTTGTCGTTGGCCTTCAGTAGATCGGTGTGCTCGGCTAGCTCTGAGATGGGTATGGGAGGGTGGTTCATCATACCTGTGCACCAATCAGGAGAAGAAGACAGAAAGACAAGGTCATTAAGACCACCATGGCCAAGAAAGGCAGTTAGAAGCAAAATCCCAAATGCTGGTGGAGAATGCGGGCACAGGGGTGGGGGAAGACACCCAAGCAGGGAAGATAATGAGGTGGGACTGGAGTGAGGAACAGTAGGTGATGTTAGGGACACAGTGTGACCAGGCCAGAGCTCTACATCATCAATCCGTCCAATCAGGATCATCCTAATACAAAAAAAATCTGACTGTCTTTATATAGACAATATGAAGGCAAGGAGCTAAGGACCATCGCTAAGGTGCTACTTAAACCCCAGACCAATTACAACACTGATAGGGGTCAAATGGTTCCTAATAGCTTTGCAATATTTCCAAAGCAATGAAATGTCTTCTGTCTCACTCCACTAGAGCTAAAAATGATGAGCTTGCACTCGGACAAACCATATGTTTTTACTCAATGGACTAAGACAAAGAGATGCCTTAAAGGGATACTCCCCCAACTCCCCCAGAGTTAAACAGTTGGATTTTACCATTTACGAATCCATTTGGCCAATTTTCGGATATTTAGAAGAATATCAGTAACCAGAAAGTTTCTGGTCCCATTGACTTCCATAGTAGGAAAAAATATATACTATGGAAGTCAATGAGACCAGAAACTCTCTAGTTGCTGATATTCTTCTAAATATCAGAAATTCGGCCGAATGGATTGGAAAACGGTAAAACCCAATGGGGGAGTTGTAAAATGAGCCTGTTTCCAAAAAAGGTGCAGTATCCCTTTAATGAATCACTAACACAGCCCCAAAGATCAGCCTTTGCCTTAGAGATCAGCTTGGTTGCCATAAAGGGATACTCCCCCAACTCCCCCAGAGTTAAAAAGTTGGGTTTTATCGTTTTCAAATCCATTTAGCCGATTTTCAATATTTAGAAGAATATCAGTAACCAGACAGTTTCTGGTCCCATTGACTTCCATAGTAGGAAAAAATAAATACTATGGAAGTCAATGGGACCAGAAACTGTCCGTTTACTGATGTTCTTCTAAATATCCGAAAATCGGCCGAATGGATTCGAAAATGGTAAAACCCAAACAGGGGAGTTGTAAAATGAGCCTATTTCCAAACAAAAAATGAGTCACAAACGCAGCCACCAAAGATCAGCCTTTGGGAAATAAGGCAATGTCTACAGAGCCAAAACATAATAGAAGTTTTCAGATTTTGCATTTGATTAAATCTGTTTCACCGAGGCGAGACAAAAGGCTAAAACCACAATACAAATACAAGATTGATGCGTGTCACAACGATGGTAATGGGATCCATGTTCCCTATGTAGTGTTACTCTAAAATAGGGGAGTACACTCCAACCTACCAATAGGGTTTAGATTGATCCCCAATTAAAGCCACCCGAAACGGCCAATTAACGTCTTGCGGGTCACCAGAAACATCCAGGCAGGAAAGTGGCCAAGATTGGACACCCCTTTCCCAACCATAACTCTAATCCTGTCAAGTAGGGAGTGACTTTGAACACAAAAGTACACAAGCTTCCGTCTTGTATTTCACCAAACAGACACATTTGCATGTCATCTTGTACAAAAGAAATACCAAAAACGAAATATACCGTTCTGCGGGGGGAAATCTGGAAAGCTTCCACACTAAACACGAAAAATATGAGCAAGCGAGAGGTAGAAAAATATAATATTGCCTTTCCCAGAGGAAGCGTCTTGCCTTAATATTTCCAGCAGCAACCCTTTTGGCAGAGGCTTGCAATAATTTCCTTACGTAACCCTTCATTTGAGCAATGATGGCGAATAAAGCTCGTGAGGTGGAGGGCTGATGAAGGGGGTAATCAGGGTAAGGTGGGGGGTTTATTCGAGAGTTCTGGCCTGGGTTAAGATGACCTGATGGTACCGGTGCTCTCAGCTTCAGTTCAGTCAAAGCGTGTCACAGAAGCAGCCACCCATGCTAACCCTGCAAGACCTTTCCTCAAACAAGCACCAGTTAGCACGCGTTAGCTCAGACCCCCCAAAAACCCTAGGCCGTGCTGGAGTTAATCTAGTTCTTAATTAGCAATGGAATAAATGGACGCTAACTTATTTACAGAGGCCACTGGACTTTCTTTCACCAGAGGTCAAAAGTTGACATCTTCCTACAAGAGCACTGTGATCTAATTAGGCATAAATAATCTGCATAATCATATTAGCCACGCTCAATTTGACACGTTTTTTTTTCTTCTTCTCTAAATGTTGTATGCTGCAAATGAGTTGATTGAGATGCAAATAATGCCACTCAACAAGACGTCCCGTTTTCGTTATGGGAGAATTGGTTGAATTAGCGGATGCTAACACTTCTGTAAGTCTACAAATGTTATTTTCACCAGCCAAGAGATTGTCTGGAATCAGTTTTAACCTCTTAAGGTGAACTAAGATAATGTATGCCAAAGCACTCCCGAAAAAGATGCGAAGGGCAACTTTGGCAAACAACCTGAGATCAGACCTGCATGCTAAATGACAAAACCCCCATAATGCAATGAGAAAGGCCAATCGAAGCCTAACAAACTCTTTCCAATGTCAAGCTATTCCTCAACTTTGCTCCGTGTCAACAACAATTACTCGTCGTCCATTTTTCTATTTCATGAGCAGGCTGTTATTTGTTTGTTCTCAGGAATTTTTTACCGAATCGATTATATTTAATCCGACCGGGGAGCAAAAAAAAAATGCTTTAACCTCTGCCGATGTCACAAAGTTTTCTCTGTTATGAAAATTAACCCTTCGGTGCTGTTCAGGTTTCCGCCATAGTTCTTTTGTTTGATGAATTTTGTAAATTTTTTACTTCATCGGAATGGTAAGAAACTTGGTAAAGGTTTTGCTACTTGCTGTGTGAACACACACACACACACACACAGAGATCATGGACATGATTTGAAACGGTTAAGTCACTTATATTGTTCAGAGCACATTGGAAATGAATGGGAAGCTAATTTCATCTAGTGGAAGCGTTTGGTACTGCGCCCAATGCAAATCTCATTTATGGGTTTGATTTTCTGTCTCACATAAAAAAAATTAGAATTACGAGAAAATTTTTCACGGAAAAAAAGTTTTTGCTCTGTTTTTCTGAATTAATGAGTTCATTATCTCAGAATTACGAAATAATTTTTCATGGGAAAAAAAACGTTTTTGCTCTGTTTTTCTGAATTAATGACTTCATTATCTCAGAATTACGAGATAATTTTTCATGGGAAAAAGTTTTTGCTCTGTTTTTCTGAATTAACGAGTTCATTATCTCAGAATTACAAGATAATTTTTCATGGGAAAAAAACGTTTTTGTGCTGTTTTTCTGAATTAACGAGTTCATTATCTCAGAATTACGAGAATTTTTCTTGTAAAAAAAGTTTTTGCTTTTAAAAACTAAAAACGGTAAAAAAACAATGAATTTTAAGTGAACTTTTTACAACTTTTTTTTGGAATTTTTTTTGGAAATTTCATAAATGAATATGTAAATGGTAATAACTAATCCATAAATATTATTTAGTACCATAAAATCCCAACGCTATCTCACGACCAATTCGTACGAGTGATTAAAAAGTGGCTAATTCGTATTAATTCATACGACCTCACTCATGCGAATTCGTACGATTCGTCTAAACCCACGTGATGGGTAGGTTTAAGGGTGGGGTCAGGGGTAGGTCATTCGTACGAATTCATACGAATTGGCCAACTCGTAAAATACGTACGATTTAGCAAAAATAGCACTAATTCGTACGAATGAGGTCGTACGAATTGTTACGAATTAGCCGCCTTGTAAAATTCGTACGAATTGCTGTGAGATCGGGTTTAATAGACAATCTATTAAATTAAAAATATTATCAAACTAAAATATAGTACAATCATTTAACTGAAATTTAAAAGAACACGTGAACAGCACCAGAGTGTTAACCATATTCAATTTCAAGTATTTAGTGACAGATACTAACAAGTGTACTTTAAGTGTGTATAAGAAAGCTATATAACTCTTTCAAGGACAAATTCCCGTTGCTGTTAATTCTGCTTTCTCTGCCAGGATTTTTCTTTCTCTCGTTCTTTTTATCCCATGCAATCAAGCTCAAGATCACGGAGCGCGAGAGAAGCAAACTGTCTAATTACATATTTTCAGTCTCTTATTTGTGCTTGACAGGTGATGCAAATAACAAATCCTTTTGATATCCCCCGCCGCTGTTCGCGAAACGGTTTTAAGCAATTGTTCATTTACATATAAAAGGGAAAAACTCTTGGTATATTTTCCCATAAAAACAACCAAAAAAGTGAGCCGTGTTTCTCTTTGCTCTGCCTCGCTGGGGGGCGGGAGGGATGTATCAAATGTCGGAGTATTGTTTGCGGAGGGTTTAATTAATTCGGCTCGTTATCTCTGCCTGCAGAGCGACCCCGTCGGGGGAGGGGGGCCGAACGGACAGCTGAGCTGGAGGCCGGGAAGAGGATGCTGGGATATGTGGAGACCTGTGCAAAAACCGTCTCGACATCGTCAGCTGTGACTGCAGTGCTTTACTGTGGATTAATAGAGTTCAGCCAACAGCCTGTGAGAACAAAGCAATCGACAAGCAGAAGTACTAAACACATCAAAAAGGAAAAATCAAAAGCCGCGTTACGAAAGAAAGTTAAAAGCAGTCATAATTAGGATGCATTTGCTTAATGCAGAACAAATTTGTGGGTGTATCTTTTATCCATATACATTTTAAGAATATATGTTTTATATTTTTATGAATATGGATACACCGAAGCGTATTGCATTCACTTGAAGAAAAAAAAAATCTACTCTGTTTTTCTGAATTAACGAGTTAATTCTCTCAGAATTACGAGATAATATTTCACAGATTTTTGCTCTGTTTTTCTGAATTAACGATTTAATTACAAGATAATTTTTCACGGAAAAAAGTTTTTGCTCTGATTTTCTGAATTAACGAGTTAATTATCTCAGAATTATGAGATATTTTTTAATGAAAAAAAAAACGTTTTTGCTCTGTTTTTCTGAATTAACGATTTAATTACAAGATAATTTTTCACGGAAAAAAGTTTTTGCTCTGATTTTCTGAATTAACGAGTTAATTATCTCAGAATTATGAGATATTTTTTGATGAAAAAAAAAAACGTTTTTGCTCTGTTTTTCTGAATTAACAATTTAATTACGAGATAATTTTTCACGGAAAAAAACGTTTTTGCTCTTTTTTCTGAATTAATGATTTAATTACGAGATAATTTTTCACGGAAAAAAACGTTTTTGCTCTTTTTTCTGAATTAATGATTTAATTACGAGATAATTTTTCATTAAAAAAACGTTTTTGCTCTGTTTTTCTGAATTAACGATTTAATTACAAGATAATTTTTCACGGAAAAAAGTTTTTGCTCTGATTTTCTGAATTAACGAGTTAATTATCTCAGAATTATGAGATATTTTTGAATGAAAAAAAAACGTTTTTGCTCTGTTTTTCTGAATTAACAATTTAATTACGAGATAATTTTTCATTAAAAAAAACGTTTTTGCTCTGTTTTTCTGAATTAATGATTTAATTACGAGATAATTTTTCATTAAAAAAAACGTTTTTGCTCTGTTTTTCTGAATTAATGAGTTAATTATCTCTGAATTACGAGATAATTTTTCATAGAATTTTTTTTTCTGAATTAACTATTTAATTACGAGATAATTTTTCATGGAAAAAAACGTTTTTGCTCTGTTTTACTGAATTAACTAGTTTTTGAGATCATGAATCATGTAATTAATTCAGAAAAAACAGAGTAGATTTTTTTCTTCAAGTGAATGCAACTTTTTATGCTACATTCTGGCTAACATTATGTCTTTAAAGCACCAACAGGAAGGTAATGTTTACCCTAAATTATGCACCTCTTATAGGAAAAGCAATCGCTAATGAGATTCAGTTTTAGGTTTCACTTGAGGCTCGACTCCTTTTAACTTTCCCAGGGTTACGGGAGTGAACATTAGCGCAGATCCGGCATTTGTGAAGGGAGGGGGAACAGAAGTCATATGCAAATGTAGTCGGAGAACACAACCCATTATTTCGGATGTGGGGCAGACGCATTAAAAAAAGATCAGAAAACACCAAAGCTCAGCGCGAGACGCGAGCACTAACTTTCATAGTCAAAACCGGCTTCACTGACAGGACTGCTTAGGCCCGAATCTGTGAAAAACAGCAAACACCAAAAATAAAATAAAAGCATCCCTTTTAAATGCACTGAAATGGATTGAAATAAATGGAAAAATAAATGGAAATGAATTAGCTTCTCTTTTACACATCTGCTCCCCTCTAATTAATTTTTCACACTATATTGTGCATTTTTAAACAGGCAGAAGTAAGGACCACCCCTGCTTTGAATGAAGGCGGTAATCCTCGCGAGGGTCCTCGTGTTGGATCCGACGCCAAGCCGTCTGTCAGACAGTGGAAGTAGGACACAACCCAACATCAGATGTTTATTACACACACAGATCCACGCTGTGAACCAGTGGAGAGACTACACCACGGAAAATCCAACATTAAGACGCAATATAATTCACTATAGCATCGACCTGACTCCATGTTCGTTTTTTTCAAGGAATAAATTCTCGAAATATCAGATGGCAGCGTCGATGGAGCGGTAAAAGCACATACGGTCAGTGTTTAGCGCTCGACGTCTGTCTGGATAGCGAGCGGATGAGGAATGTCTTTAGCTTCTGTTGTTGAAGTCTGAACCATCTGTGATGACTTTAGGCACACGACACCTATACAGACGGGTCAGATTAACATGTTAGCAAGTGGATCAGAGCATTATAATTAGCCATTTAAAGGGATAGTTCACTTTGAAATTAATGTTTGGTGTGATTTATCTTACCTCAAGGGCATCCAGGATGTAGGTGTTTTTGTTTCCGCAGTATTTTCAATTTTGATATTTTCAGGTCAAACCGTCATATAATGGAGGTCTATGGTCACCACCTCAAAGAGCATGCACAGAGAAGTCCAAATTAAACATGATTTAATGACTCGTAAATCTAAGTACACATTGATGGACTAAGACACGAAACGAGCGGATTGTGTGAGAAATCGAACATTTATATCGTTTTTATCTCTTTTAACCAGATCAATTGGAAGTGGCTGTGGTTATAAGAGGTAAAACGATATAAATACTGTTCGTTTTCTCACACAAACCGCTCGTTTCGTGTCTTAGGCCATCAATGTGTACTTACATTCACGAGTCATTAAATCATGTTTAATCTGGACTTCTCTGTGCATGCTCTTTGAGGTGGTGACCATAGACCTCCATTATATGACTGAAAGACAAGAACGGTTCGACCTAAAAATATCAAAATTGAAAATACTGCGGGAACAAAGACACCTACATCTTGGATGCCCTTGAGGTAAGATAAAACACACCAAAAATTAATTTCAAAGTGAACCGTCCCTTTAAGTAGACTTTCGACAAAAAGGGACCTTTTATGCTGTATGTGGGCTAACATGACTGTTGTCAAGCTAAAAACATTGGTGCTCATGTTTGCATTAGTTAAAATAAAATAACAATTAAAGTTATGGGTTATCTATATATGCCAAAATGCCTATAATGGTGCATCAGTACAAATTAAAGTTAAAACTAGATTATTATTTTAATTAGCATTATACTGTAAATAGGAATGCATTAAACATATATAGGTAAAAAAGGTTTTTTTATTTATATATTTATGCTATTTATGCTTGTTTATTTGTTATTTATTTATGTTTGATGGTGACCATGTTTACATCAGCCCCCCAAAAAAAGAAAAGAAAGATAAAACTATACAGATTTATAAATTCAAAAGTCCTATCGTTTATCATTTGTAACATAAAAATAGTTATCGGTTATGTATATCAACCAAAATTTGAAATAAGTGCATTGGTAAAGCAGAAATTAAGGTTAATACTTCATTGAGTGGATGAATTATCAAATTCAGGATTATTAATAACTTAAATTTTTTAATATTAACATAAAAATAGTCTGTATGCAAAATAATAATAATAATGTTAAACATTAATTTAGAAATTTTTTTATTATATATATTTTTTAAAATTTGATTAGTTTTAACAAAAAATTATTCAAATAAAAATTATAATATATATATATATAATTTTTTATATATAAAAATTATATATATATATATATATATTTATAACTTTTTTAATAATATATATATATTATTATATATATTTTTTTAAATTTGATTAGTTTTAACAAAAAAATGGTTAATTAAAAAACAGTTTTTTTGAAAAAATATTAAAATAATTATCAGTTACTTTTTTTTTAAATTTTCTACATCGGTGCATCGCTTTAATTCTAAAATATAAACAGTATTTACAATAAGCATCGTTTGTCTTATGTAAATATCAAACGTCAATATGACAGCCATTTTTTCTTCTATAATGCGACATATTTCTTGGTAAAAGAGAATAAACCAAAAAATAAATATACAGTGATATGCATCAAGATTTTAGCAAGCGGCCAAATAAATAAATAAATAAATAAATAAAAGATGGGGATTACAAATCTTCAATTCACAGACACGATTCATCACAGGCTTAGAGACCCCCTGAGCGCTGCTTTCTTGCGCTTGTCACGTTAAACAGTTTGCTCATAAAACCCTTTGTGTTCTAAATGACTTAATAATAGCAACACAAGCAGACTAAAGAGGAGGAATCGAGCACAATCTGACCCCTAAATGTGCCACGAAACAAACAGAACGCGTGTGTCTGGTCTCATTAGGATGAGCGCAGTGGTCGAGCCATATGTGCCAGTCATCCATGTGAACTGAAGTGTGCTCCTCTGAACAATGGACCCTTTTAGCTAATGGAAATGTCGCCGATGTTTCCCCGTCCCAGTTAATTGAGCTAAAATGTCCGCTTAAATAAAAATTCCCCGAGCAAAGAGATAATGACATCCCCGCGCTTAAAAAGAACAACGTCGCGTCACAAACCGAACGCTCCTCAATTAATAAAGTCCGACGAGGACGACATTAACGAGGCGAACCTCTGATAGTGTTGAGGCAGACGAGACAGGCGAGGAGTGAGATGAAAGCACGCCAGGCTCGTCTCAGATGTGTTATTAGGGCGGCTGCCGGACAAGATGCCCCACAATGGACAGGTGATTATGGGAAATGAGGTTCTGATAGAGGCTTTCTCGCGTTCTCCACCTCCATTTCTCATCCGGCTCTCGTTTTATCTCCGCTGAAGGAGGAGAGCTCCGAGTTATGACCTCCTCCGCCGGCCGAGGCCAGATTACCGCCTTTGAAACAAGAGCCGTTTGATGGAGAGAGCGGACAGATTCACTTCAAGGAGCCACGGAGAAATGTCAGACTGGGTTTAACGTCCAAAGCCGGGGAAAATGAGAACGCTCTTTGAACTGGAGGATTCGGACGAGACACGAGATCATCGAGAGGAAACGCGTCTCTGAAGCGGCCTCAGTCGTCGAAACAAACATAACAGAAAATGATTGACAGGCCGCGTACAGTTATTAACTAATGTAGAGATGCAAATTAGAAATAGCAGCTGAAACTGACAGTTAAATTAAAGCTAACTGACTAAATATGTCACTCCTGCACACTTCAAAGGAAAATAATGTCAAAATTCATAATTATTTTGATTTGAGGGTGAAATATGATGTAAAAATAGATATGACAGGTTTGGTGAGATGACAGTTTACAGTAGGAGGATATATATATCTATATATACCTGGGGTCTGGAAGTTGATGCGCCTCATCTCCACGGGGTCAGTGGGGTGGTGAGGGGTGATCTCGGCGTTGTTCAGAAGGCATTTCGTCCGTGGCTCTGACTCTTTCCGTTTGCTGCTTTAAAAGAGGAAAGGGAAACGTGGAGACTAAATGAAAACTGACAAACGAGATGGAAGAAGAACTACGGCGATCTACCATGTCACATTTAAGAGCGTCAAAAAGACCTTTATTATTTGAATTTAGTGATTTTTGACTGATATATCGGTGCATCTCTTAACATTTTTATTTTTTATTTTTTTAATTAAACATTTAAATTTTAATGGCGTATTTTTTTTTATC
Source organism: Cyprinella venusta (assembly GCA_038021265.1). NCBI lineage: Eukaryota > Metazoa > Chordata > Actinopteri > Cypriniformes > Leuciscidae > Cyprinella > Cyprinella venusta. The sequence continues at coordinate 1,257,455 of CM075887.1, forward strand.
GCGCGATTAATGGCCTAGCAAACTTTGTCGTTTTTTTTTCACATGCTTTTGCAACAGGATGTGGCATGCCCGGCGCGGCGCTATGAAACCCATTCATTTCAATGGCTTTCACCGCGCGAGGACGTTTTGTTGCTTCGTCGACCAAAGCGCAAGCGGATCTAGCTAGACCGGAAACACAACAACAGACACTCGTTTGGGCTTGCGAGCTGTCAAATAGTTGGTTAACGTTACGTTTTGAGTGGATGGCGAGCGTGGACATTTAGAATAGATAAAAATGTGCGAATAATTGCGATTATTTGTGAGTTATCTTTAATGTGATTAATCGCGAGTTAACAATGGCATTAATGTGATTAATCGCGAGTTAACAATGGCATTAATGTGATTAATCGCGAGTTAACTATGACATTAATTGCGATTAATCGTGAGTTAACTACGACTTTAATGTGATTAATCGCGAGTTAACTATGATATTAATTGCGATTAATCGCGAGTTAACTATGACTTTAATGTGATTAATCGCGAGTTAACTATGACTTTAATGTGATTAATCATGAGTTAACTACGACTTTAATGTGATTAATCGCGAGTTAACTATGACTTTAATGTGATCAATCGCGAGTTAACTATGATATTAATTGCGATTAATCGCGAGTTAACTATGACTTTAATGTGATTAATCGCGAGTTAACTATGACTTTAATGTGATTAATCGCGAGTTAACTATGACTTTAATGTGATTAATCATGAGTTAACTACGACTTTAATGTGATTAATCGCGAGTTAACTACGACTTTAATGTGATTAATCATGAGTTAACTATGACTTTAATGTGATTAATCGCGAGTTAACTATGATATTAATTGCGATTAATCGCGAGTTAACTATAACTTTAATGTGATTAATCGCGAGTTAACTATGATATTAATTGAAATTAATCGCGAGTTAACTATGAGATTAATTGCAATTAATCGCGAGTTAACTATGACATTAATTGCGATTAATCGTGAGTTAACTATGACTTTAATGTGATTAATCGTGAGTTAACTATGACTTTAATGTGATTAATCGCGAATTAACTATGACTTTAATGTGATTAATCGCGAGCTAACTATGATATCAATTGCAATTAATTGCGAGTTAACTATGAATTTAATGTGATTAATAGTGAGCTAACTATGACATTAATTGAGATTAATCACAAGTTAACTGACATTTATGTGATTACTCGCGAGTTAACTGACATTAATGCGATTAATCGCAAGTTAACTATGACATTAATGCGATTAATCGCGATTAACTATTTTAATCATTTGACAGCACTAATATATATATATTTATATGTATATACACACACTGTGTTTTTATAGTTAATATAGAGGAAGCTAGATGCTAGCACAAACAAAGCTATGTCCACAACACAACACAACGCAGCCGAGGGGCACATTGGTTGAACCCGCTATTTCATTGCCATCTAATTAAAACGCGCTTTTATGCTGAGGCAGGTTGTTTTCTTTTGCCCCTTGAAAACAGCAAAAAAAGTACAGCTAAGCCTTACCTGTCAGGCTTGCTGCTTCCAAAGAAAGCATTGAAGTGAAATAAATATATAAAAGAGAGAAAACACAACAAGAGAAGAAGGGAGAGAAAAAAAATCAATAGAGTTCATTTAAATTCACAGGGCAGGCTAGCAGTGCCGGATTAGCTTCATCTGCATTTGGACAGACCTGTAAAGATGTGTGTTTGCTCATCTCCAGACACCAGAGGTCAAACTCAAGGGCCTGCCGAGGGAGGAAATACTAACCAGGAGTCGTTCGCTTTTAACCTCGTCCGCGAGGCGCTAATGAGCAATAGCTTCCGCACGTTTGCATGCTAAAAGTCAAAGCGATCTGCTTTGGCCGTGCTCTGAAGCTAATCGCTATTAGCCATCACCTCGTTAAATTTTGATAAGATCGAATTGACTGCTCTCCTCAGATCTCCACACGATGCTAACGGCTGTCTAAAATAAGCTTAAATCATTCTTTTAGCGTTTCTTCACCTCATGATGCTTTTACACTACGCTAGCTTGACGATAGTTCCACCTGCTTGTTATATAAAGAACAAATCAGGTCAGAAACGGAGAACAAATCAGGTCATAAATTCATTAGAATGTGAATAAAGTCCACTCACTTCTTGTAGAGGAGAATCGCAATCACAATACAGATTATGAAGACCACCGCCAGAACGGGTCCCACCACCCAGATGAGTCCGTCTCCTCCCGTCTCCAGGGGCTGAGGGTCCACGTCAGGAGCCATGATTGGGTCTGTATAGGGGCTCGATGCAAAGGATTTCTGCACCAGCACATAACAGGTTTGCATTTGCCACTTTTCGGTTGTCATAACACCAATTTGTGATGGATTAACCCTCTGGGGCTCTTCGTTTAACAGTCACACTCAGGACCTTCGGGTCAAAGGGCGGGATTCATATTTAAAAAAGAAAATCATAATTTTTTTTACTTGTTTTTTATAATATTTTTTCTTTTCTTTTTTGGTGTTTTGAGAAAATTTCAAAAATTAAAAAAAATGTATAATTAGTATTAATGCATTAATGCAATAATTATGACCAAATTTTCCCCCATTGAATATAATAGAAAAAAAAATATTTAAAAAAAATATATATTTTTTTAAAGCTGTATTTCATTTTGGAGTCAAGCCTAGGCCTCATAAAAGCAATTTTTGAAATGAGATGGATGCCATCTCTTGGACAAACTGAGCTTTTTAAAAATGCAAAACACATGTATAATCTGAATTTTTTGGTGTGTGTGTGTGTCTGTTTTGCACTCTTGATGTTTTATAGATTCACCCCTTCACTGTTGTGTGCTTTTTTTCGAGATCGTTGCTGATTTGTAGATTGTACGCATAAAAAAACTCAGTATTTTCACATTTTTGCCAATTTCCCATTCATTTCCTATGCGGGTCATTTTTGACCCGAAGGTCCTGAGTTTTTACGACCACTTAGACTTTTCAAATCCTGTCCCCGATTTTTTTGGGTGTTCATATGCCAAGTACCAATAAAGTCACCAAGTTTTGGACCATTCCGATGAAGCTACGATTTTTAACATTTTTTTATTTAAACGCTTCGGGTCATTTTTAACCCGAAGAACCCCAGAGGGTTAAAAAGGCTTTTCCTCATTTTTCACTCACCCCTCCAGTAGTGTTAAGCTCAGCTAGGATGAACAACACGTACTCCTGTCCAGGGTCCAGAGCCCTGTTTTCAAAGGCGCTATACACTCTCTGGTCGCCCAGGATGAAGGACGACGGCATGGATGAGGGCTTGAAGCTGGCCGCGATGTAGGGCCGCTTTCCGTCCACCTGCTTGAGCTGACGGGTGGTGCGAGCGTGACGTTGAAGTCTTCTTTCGCCCAACAGCTGTGGGAGAAAAAAACGGCTTGAGAAGAACTGAAACCAGCATCTAAAACACAACATACGCACCAAAGTGTGGGCCAAAAATCTACTATTAAAAACTAAGTCCCAGTGAATAAAGTAATATATAAACAGAATACACAGCTCAAGGTCAAGTGGCTAAGCGTTGCAGGATGAGAGCTGTGTAATTGTCCCCTTTTCCCTGACAAACCCCTCGGGAACGTTCCCACAATGCTCCTGCGGGAACACTTTCCATGGCTGTGGCTCCAGTGTGTCTGCGACTCAAGGAAAAAAAGGGCATGTTCACCTCTTCCAGGTCCAGCTCATCTGGGTTCTTGATGTGTCTGATCGGTCCTCGTCCCTTCTTCAGAGGAACCACCACAATATAGATAGCCCTGAGAGAGGTCAAGATGGTGAACAATGGAAATCGTTAGTATATCATAAAAACATTATCTACATTTCTGTATCCATTAGAGCATTACAAATGGGAATATCTAGCTAAACAAAACCTGAAAATTGAAGGAGTAATTGAAGGTGTCAGCCAAGATGTCCACGTCGTTCTTTCTTCAGTCGAAAAGAAATTAAGGTTTTTGATGAAAACATTCCAGGATTTTTCTCCATATGATGGACTTCAATGGGGACCAAACGGTTCAAGGTCTAAAAGACAGTTTCAGTGCAAACTGTTCAAAGGGCTTTAAACGACTCCAGACGATGAATAAGGGTCTTATCAAGCGAAACGATCACTCATTTAATAAATAAATACAAAAGTTTAAGTTTTATAAGCTCAAATGGTTCTGTGATGTGCGTTCGTGACTCTCCTGCTCGAACTCGTACATCAAAACGAACGAATCTTTTTACGAGTCAATTCGCTCGTTTCGTTCGTTGAATCAACCAAATGACTCGAAAAAAAGATTCATTTTGACGAACGAGTTCGAACAGGAGAGTCACGAACGCGCATCACAGCACAGAGCAAGGCGACCATTTGAGCTTATAAAACTTAAACTTTGTTATTTATTTATTAAATGAGCGATCGTTTCGCTTGATAAGACGTATCATCGTCTGGAATCGTTTAAAGCCCTTTGAACAGTTTGCACTGAAACTCTAATTTGGACCTTGAGCCATTTGGTTCCCAATGAAGTCCATTATATGGAGAAAAATCCTGGAATGTTTTCATCAAAAACCTTAATTTCTTTTCGACTGAAGAAAGAAAGACGTGGACATCTTGGATGACACGGGGGCGAGTAAATTATCAGAAGTTTTTTTTAAAAGTGAACTACTCCTTTAACACAGGTACTGCATTCTCAGTATGGCCACAAGGGGGCACAATAGAGAACAACAGCATAATCTTTCAATCAATCTGTACACTTGGGCAGAGGTCGGATTTCCTCACTTGATCAAGTCTTTGGCCTCCAGCGGTGGGAAGAGAATGGTCAGCATACTGTCCGGCTCTCTTTTCAGGTCCAGCTCAGGCTTTCGGATCAGGATAGCCGGCGCCGTTCGGGCGATGAGCTTGTGTTTGGGTCCACCGTCGCTGCTCTCCTGGCAGGTGATTCTGAACTCATAGGTGACGTTGGGTCGTAAATTGGTGATGAGAGCTTTGGTCATCCTAGCATCAACGTCAACCTTCTGCCGGTTGTACTCGATCTGTGGGAGAACGCGCATGGATAAGCTGTCCGCGATAGCGTAAATTGACACCATGCATCGGTATAAATCGCTCACCATGCATCGGTATGGGGAACGGCTATCGGAAAACTTCCAGGTCAGCAGGACCGTGGTCTTGGTGACCAGCTTCACGGTGAAGTTCTTAGGAACATCTGTCCAGAAGTGAACGGAGGAAACAAATTGAGAAAAACAAAAGGGAAAGAAGGCTGACTGAACGATTTTCTTTTTTTCCCCCCCAAGGGAACGGGGCTTTGGTCCCTCGGAGTGAGCGGAGTGTGGCGTTAGCTGTGAAGGGGAGGGAGGGAGGCGCTCAGTTGGGACAAACAGCACGCTAGACTGGACTGGTGAACACATAACCACAGAACCTGCCCTGGCCCGGCAGTGCCGCCCCAACAAGAACATTTTGGCAAGCAGTTCCCATAATCCCCCCTGAATGCTTCCCCCCAACGTTACGTTTCTACGCGCTCTTAAATTTGGATAGGCACTGCCGTGGCAGGAAGCCCGACAGGAACGAGGACAAACCCCAAAACACAATTGCAATTGTCATGCCCACACTTGTTAGCAGTGCATCATGGGACACCATGCTTCAAACCATCCCAGTGTGGGAGCTGGGAGGGGGGGGGGGAGGTGAGTACAGAAGAGAGACGTAAAAAAATAAACAATAAATGAGAAAAACCCAAAGTTTCACTTCAGATCGACGTGGTTCTCGCCTAGGGACATTTCGTGATTGGATGAGTGAATGTGCTGGGCGTGTCTGACCAATCGGCACTTACCTCGCACAAATTGACGCTCCTCCCCTTTCAAAACTGACTGACTTTAGCTTACTGACTCATTTTACCTTGTTGTTTGTTGTGGGGGAGGGTGTTAGTGAGGTATGTGGCTCCCAGAGAACTTTATATAATCGGGTGTAGGTGCTTGCATTGTAGAGTCCCTTGAGGCGGGGAAATGAGCAACCCCTACCTGCTTCGTAGGCCACCGTTCGATACTGGATCGGCGGGCTGAAGGGCCCGGGACCTACACTGGTGTGCGCTCGGATTTTCACATCATACACTGCGTTGGGTCTCAGGCTGTTGAGGGTGTAGCTGTTCTTGCTCGCCGGAAGGCGCAGTTCCTTGGGAGCCATTCCCGCCTCCTGATAGGCCAGTGTGTATTCCGTTATGTCGCCGTTGCGCTCCGCTAGCACCGGAGGCAGCCAGGAGAACTGGAGCGAGCAGCAGGTGATGTTGGACCCTTCGGTTATTTGAGGATACCCTCGAGGAACCTCTTCGGGGACTCTAAGTTCTTGCGTAGCCTCTTCGCCAAATCCCGATTTGGACTTGGCGGACACTTTGAACAAGTAGGCGGCCCCTCGGTGGATACTGCTAATGGAGTATTCGAACTCCTGAGGGCCGAACTCCAGCGTGGCCAGGGGGCTCACGTCTTTCCGGCCGAACTGCAGCCGATAGCCCTGCACCTCGAGACCCGGGGCGATAAAATCTGGGGGTTGCCAGCGTACTAACGCGGTAGTCTCTGAGATTTGGTTGACGGAGAGAAAGGGAGGCCCCGGTACTGTAGAGAATGTAGAGAGAGAGGGGGGGTATTACATTAAGTTCAAATGAAGCGTATCTCACTTAAGTGTGCTGTATCAAAACCAAATGTCTTTTCATTCTGTTACTCCCTACTAAAGTTGAGGCACCTGAAACGAATTTGAAAAGGATTACAAACCCATTTCCTGTAAAGTACTCTTACATAAGCATGGATTTATTGTGGAACTGCCATAAAGGTGTTAACCACACGTATAAACTCTAAAAGTAACTGCGAATGTTTCAAAATCAAAGTCGAACAGCAAAACTGTTATATTTCCAGTTAAACGGATACTCCACTTTTTTTTGGAAATAGGCTCATTTTACCACTCCCCCAGAGTTAAACAGTTGGGTATTACCGTTTTCGAATGTATTGAAACTATTTTTTGATATTTAGAAGAATATCAGTAACTAGAGAGTTTCTGGTCTCATTGACTTCCATAGTATATTTTTTTCCTACTTTGGAAGTCAATGAGACCAGAAACTGTCTGGTTACTGATATTCTTCTAAATATCAGAAAATCGTCTGAATGGATTTGAAAACGGTAAAACTTGACTGTTTAACTCTGGGGGAGTGATAAAATGAGCCTATTTCCAAAAAAAGTGGAGTATCCCTTTAAGGGGAGACACCCCAGGTCAATAGGGGGAAAAATTTACTAATAGATATCGGGATGAAATTTCCCCAGTTGATTACGGACATTAAGACAAATATCTTTTGTATCGCAAGTTTTTAGAATATTTATGTTTAAATACGCAATTTTGGTATTATCTCATTAAATATGCACTAATTTGCATATACAGTATTTCTAGAAGAACATTGGATAAAGCCAGATTCAAAATTCTTGCTTCATTTTGTTGACATATTAGAATTCTCAAAGGTAGATCTCTTTTTATCACAACAAAATATCAGCAGCCATAAAAAAATAAATTTTCGCCCTGTTTTTAGGTATAAAATGTTGTATACATCAGAATCTGAACGATATATGAACAATAGGAATTAGAGCCAGACCGATATATCGGCCGATATTAGGCTTTTTCCAAACTATCGGTATCGGCAGTTATAATGGCCAATAAATGAATATTTCAAAAATAAAATAAAAACGGACGAAACACGCTTGAACCATGTCATGAGTGTTGGAGATATATAGTTTGTCCACCAGAGGGCGCTCTACACCGTTCCTGTCGGCAACACTCATTGAGTTGGTCACGATACATACATTAAAAGATCATCCCCATCAGTTCTCTCAACTCAAATAAGCATGACAAAATTTGTGACTAATCATCAATCAAAAAAATAAATAAATAAACAAAATATCCGCCGATATATCGGAATATCGGATTTTAAAACCCCAAAATATTTGCATTTTCAAAATCCTTTATCGGTCGGGCTCTAATAGGAATAAAACTGGAGAGTTTGGTGTATGTAAGCGATCCTGAAGTGGAGATTGAGAAAAAAAAAACATTTTGAGAAAAAGGCCTTTAAAGAATTGACATCAGCCAATGTGATTTCACTTTTAGAGTTCTCGATTGGTTGCTGATAAAAAAGGAAATGACCATATTTGGATCCGACAAGAGCGAGAGCAGCGGGATGACTTAGAACGCCAACTTTGGACACAAACTTTTGACCTAAAAGTGTATTTTGGACTTTTTTTTCACCACAAGTCTGAAAGTAGACACGTTATTGAAGACAAATAGACCTACATTTTTAAATTGACCAGTGAAAAACACACACAATGTTTTTGCCTTAACAGAAGTGACTAGTAGACGGTTGTTGAACAGATCTCCGGATGCGAGACGGTGGGTTAACAGCCGTATGATCGAGACAGAGGGCATGAGAACAGATAGGAGGACAAATGACTCGAGCTGATGAAGCTCATCGCAATCTGCCGCAGCGAGAGGACATGGAGGGTCAGAGACGGTGTGATTGTAGCGCGCTTCCCCTCACCAACAGCACTCCAGTCCACTCCACTGGACGACACACAATCCTCCCCACAGGACCACAGGCACGTTTCCCATTAGGCCTTGCATTAACGGCCACTGTTGACCCACAGCCACTGATTAAGATAGGATTGCGTTTCAAACTCACGCCCTCCCCTTCCCCACTTCCCTCTCGCTCCCTGTCCTTCTCATCTCCAGTAGAGGAGACGCGTCACAGCGGCTTCGGAAGAGAACAAAATAAAATAACCTTCAGCTAACATGCAATTAACCTGCCGACAGGACTTACAGTGAGTTATATTAGGCGTATAAAGCGCGACTGCCAGCTGACATGACTTAGCCCTGAAAAAACTGCAGCGCTGCATTCTGGGCCCAACTGATATCAAATATACAAAAGACAAGGGCGATATAACCGTCCGACTTAATGTCCTCAGCACAGGATAACGAAAGGGGCGACGTAATTAAAAGTCTTTAATTATTAGAAAGAAAATATGGCAAGATACTTGCTAAATGTTAAAGTTCACTTTTAAAAAAACTTTTGCTGATAATTTACTCACCCCCATGTCATCCAAGATGTCCACGTCTTTCTTTCTTCACTCGAAAAGAAATTAAGGTTTTTGATGAAAACATTCCAGGATTTTTCTCCATATGATGGACTTCAATGGGAACCAAACGGTTCAAGGTCCAAATGGGAGTTTCAGTGCAAACTGTTCAAAGGGCTTTAAACGATTCCAGACGATGAATACGGGTCTTATCAAGCGAAACGATCGCTCATTTAAAAAATGAATAACAAAGTTTAAGCTTTATAAGCTCGAATCTTCTTTCGAGTCATTTCTCCTGTTCGAACTCGTTCATCAAAACGAACGAATCTTCTTTCGAGTCATTTCTCCTGTTCGAACTCGTTCATCAAAACGAACGAATCTTCTTTCGAGTCATTTCTCCTGTTCGAACTCGTTCATCAAAACGAACGAATCTTCTTTCGAGTCATTTCTCCTGTTCGAACTCGTTCATCAAAACGAACGAATCTTCTTTCGAGTCATTTCTCCTGTTCGAACTCGTTCATCAAAACGAACGAATCTTCTTTCGAGTCATTTGGTTGATTCAACGAACAAAATGAACAAACTGACTCTGAAAAACATTCGTTCATTTTGATGAACGAGTTCGAACGGGAGAGTCAAGAACGAGCGTCACAGAACCGAGCAAGGCGAGCATTTGAACTTATAAAACGTAAAATTTGTTATTTATTTATTAAATGAGCGATCGTTTCGCTTGATAAGACCCTTATTCATCGTCTGGAATCGTTTAAAGCCCTTTGAACAGTTTGCACTGAAACTCTCATTCGCACCTTGAACCGTTTGGTTCCCATTGAAGTCCATTATATGGAGAAAAATCCTGGAATGTTTTCATCAAAAACCTTCATTTCTTTTCGACAGAAGAAAGAAAGACATGGACATCTTGGATGACATGGAGGTGAGTAAATTAACAGCAAACGTTTTTTTTTTTTTTTTTAAAGTGAACTACGCCTTTTATGGCATTTTACGTCACAATGCCTGTTTGTAATCCCATAATCCAAAAAAATTCAATTTTCAGAAAGGTCAGTATCCTGGCTTCAGACGCGACTGGACAAGAAGCTCCAGAGACCAACAATCAGGACTGGAGCGAGTGGCCCCAAGTGGGCCGATTAATTGAAGGGAATAACCACAGTGCCGGGAGGATTGCGAGACATCCGGAGCCGTGGCGGCCGTCCAAGCGGGCAGTCGTGAAGAACACCTCCAGCCTCTGCATTAGCATGCAATCTGCTCATCTCCCACACGGCCGAGGAGACCGGAGGAAACAGGCTCCTACTCCAAACTTAAAGGCGTTGCAGTTTGCGTTTAATGCACATCGCGAATGATAAGGCGTATTAGCGGCGAAGGCGTTTGACGGAGCACACATCAATCAATCTGTCGGCTCTGAAGCGAGAACAGAATCAATCATTTCTGCGTCGCTCCTCACGGACAACAGGCAGCATCAATTAGATCGATACAAGGACATCTGCTTTGAGATTAAGGCGCGGTTAACCGATAACGCCGCTCTTTCAACGCAACATTAATAATGTCCGACACATGACTCAAAAATAACCCGGAATGACTAATTAGATTTGCGTTGATGTTCAATGGGTAACACTTAACTTGAAGGGGTGTGTATAAGACATGACATAGTAGGGTTTATGCATATTTATGTTTGATGTTTGATAATTAATCTGCTATGTCATGTTGCGTTGTCTTAGTAATGTAAGTTGTCAGGTTATGATGTATTGAGACATCTCAAACGATGTCATATTTGCATTAAAAATGTAATTTTAAAGGGATACTCCACTTCTTTTTTGGAAAGAGGCTCGTTTTACAACTTCCTCGGGGTTAAACGTTTGAGTTCTACCGTTTTCGAATTCGTTCAGCCGATTTTCTGATAATTAGAAGAATATCAGTAACCAGACAGTTTCTGGTCTCATTGACTACAATAGTAGGATATAAATATACTATGGAAGTCAATGAGACCAGAAACTGTCTGGTTACTGATATTCTTCTAAAAATCAAAAAATCGGCTGAATGGATTCGAAAACGGTAAAACTCGACTGTTTAATTCTGGGGGAGTGGTAAAATGAGCCTATTTCCAAAAAAAGTGGAGTATCCCTTTAAGACACTTAAACATGTTAGTCTTATGCACACCCCTTTAACTAAAGTGTTACCTACCGTACTATTAAAATGTACATTATCATTGTGATTTTGTGTTGTTGTTGACCCACTTCAATGCTAACGCGCACATTATCCCGCCGCTCGCAGCTTGAATGACGGCTCGGCGTGAGCGTAGAGCCTGACTGACTTGAGTCGCGGTTCTGAAGTGTATCTCCGACAGGCAGAGTGGCAGCTCGGGGACGGACGGCGCTCGCGGATGACAGGCGAGACTTAAGGAAGGTTCCGGGTTTGAAAGGGGCGGGTCGGCCCTTATCAATACAATGAGGCCGGGGCTTAAATCGTCTGACAGCATTATGTCGCGGAAATGAGGCGTGAAAGTGCCCCGGAGAGCCCCATTGGTCAAGCTTCCCCTCTGTTCTGGCACTTGAAAGAGCGTGATGCCGCTTCTTTAAGTAGGGCTGAGTCGGCCCTTGTTTATTTATTTATTTCTTTTTGTCTGCTGTGAGCGTTTCGCCACACTTTCGGAGGCGGGAAGCACAGGGACATCCTTCCTTTGAGCGCCACATCACAGAGGGAGAGAGACAGGCGCTGGGAACTGTCACACTTGACACCTGGGATCGGCACACCTGTCTCGTCAGCGCTAAAAAAACCAGCTAGGCTACGACACGGTTTCGTATAATATACTGCTTAAGCGGTACTTTAAAGAATATCATGGGATTAGCATGAGGGCAGTGTCCAATTCACTAGCATGGTATTCACTTGGAGCATTTAAGAAGGAAAACCCCTATTATTGACCTATGGCTAAGCCACGCCCCCTCCACACACTCGTTTCCCAGGAGGCAATTGGTGATTTTTGGAGACAGAAAGATTATTTATCATCTTGAAGTCACCCTAACTATGCATTGGAGGGTTATATTAATAATTTTATTGCTGAGAAGGTCGATGAAAAGCTTGTACAGGTCACAATGTAAACATGATTAACCGTGTATCGTTGCTATAGTATTTACATGAATCATTCAGCACAACATTGTTAACATTTGTTATCTTGGATACGTTAATGAAGCTAAGTGACATGATGTACAACGCCGCTAGAAGCTAACGTTAACGTTTTCTAACGTAAAGGCCTGTTCACACCGCGGACGGATTTCGCACGCGTTATTCGCCGACGTTTAACGCCTCGTGACTAAACAAAGGGCGCCAATGTGAGTGTGCACGCCGACGCGGAAAATCGTCATTTAAAAAAAAAAACGCCTCGGGTTCGTTTTTTTTTAGTTTGATGCGCCGCGTCAAAAACTATCCGACCAATGAGATTGACGCTTTTGCTCGCGTGTTTGGAGCGTCTAAAGTTACAGTAAAATACAACTTGGGGGCGCTCAAACACAAAACGGTCTTGCCGATCACACATGCGTAACGGCGAAGAAGACATACGCCAAGTAGCGTCGCCGTCTACACTGGCGGGAAGAAATAAGACGAGGAAGACGCAAGGGAAGATGAATGTAGAACTGCTGGTCTCGGAACATGAACTATACGACAAACGCGACAGCGACTACAAACATCTTGATAAAAGAGAACTGTTATGGAGTGGTATTGCAAAGCAAATTAGCGCCATCTAATGTCAGGGAATGAATCTGCATGTTCGCTCACCTCATCGTCAGCGAAAATCTCTTGAATGCGTTGAAAAACGCTGGCGATTAACGCGCGCTGATATTCGTCCCGGTGTGCGGGCCTTTAGGCTAACGTTAGCCTAATGTTAACGTTAGAAATTTTAAAGATAACGTTCAAATACGTTGTTGATTTAACTTAGATCAGATGTAGACATCCGCGTTTAGTTGGTATTGTCGTCTAACGCATAACTTAATCCAGAGCAGATACTTAAATATCAGTTGAGATGTTTGGGAAAAAGTAAAAAAAAAAACACACACCGTCGCCCAGCCTTTCGAGAACCTAGTGTCGGAGTTGCATGAACCCCATACACACCGTTTGACCATTTTAAACTTAGAATGACAATAAGAAACGAATGAAAACTGACTAACTGCAAGGCATTTCAATGGATGTGGAAGCACAGAATGCGCAAGTGTATTGGGTTAGCTACGCACTGTGATTGGCCCATCACGTTTGGGGGCGTGGCTTAGCCATAGGTCAATTCCAACAGTCGGGATGTATAAAATATTTTTTAAATGTCCTACTTAGTGGGTTGTGTGGTGATTAGTTAGCTTGTAGCCTTGAATAATCAGGCAACATTAAAGCTAACTATGCTAGTGCTAAAACGATTTTTTACTTCAAAATAAAATGCTCATCATGACAATCTGTGTACAGAAATAGAGCACTTATAAGAATATCATGGTACTAAAAACTCCCTCTGCATGTGTATATAAAGCAACAATTAGAAAACACTTTGAGTCTAATTTAATGATGCTACGTTAGCATGCTGTTTAGCACACACAGACTAATGACTCGTCATTATCTCGTTAGGTTTTCTAAAAACTAAACTTTTGCAGTAGCAACCTGTGGCTAACCGCTGCTCACACACACTATACAGGCCATGTTTGTTTGTTTCGGACTCGACTGAAGTCCCTTAAGGTTCATTTAGCTCCTGTAGCCAATAACACCTGGCCCGCGGTGCAGTGGAGCTCGGCTAATGATAACGCCGTGATGACTGACCTGCTCCCTTCGTCACCACCAGCTTGGGTTTGCTGCGGGCACCGTCTCCTTTGGTGGTGTAGGCGGCCACGGTGATGGAGTACGTGGTGTCAGGTTGCAGGCCCCCGATGACCATCTCCTGTGTTTAATGGACACCGAGAGGAAGTTAGCACTATGTTAGGAGCGGACTTTTGCAACATGTCACTTGCACAGGCACAGCGTCAGTTTCCCCTCTTTTCAATGTCACAACCTGCCCTCTTTTTTATTTTTATAAGAATATTAAAGGGATCGTTCACTTTGAAATTAATTTTTGGTGTGTTTTAGCTTACCTCAAGGGCATCCGAGATGTAGGTGTCTTTGTTTCCGCAGTATTTTCAATTTTGATATTTTTAGGTCAAACCGTTCTTGTCTGTCAGTCATATAATGGAGGTCTATGGTCACCACCTCAAAGAGTCCAAATTAAATAATTTTTCTCACACAAACTGCTCGTTTCATGTCTTGGGCCATCAATGTGTACTTACATTTACGAGTCATTAAATCATGTTTCATTTGGACTTCTCTGTGCATGCTCTTTGAGGTGGTGACCATAGACCTCCATTATATGACTGACAGACATATCAAAAATATCAAAATTGAAAATACTGCAGGAACAAAGACACCTACATCTTGGATGCCCTTGAGGGAAGCTAAAACACACCAAAAATTAATTTCAAAGTGAACTATCCCTTTAACCAAGCAACTATTCACATTAATACAGAATGTGCAATCACATAACTTATGCGTAAATGTATAGATAACTTTTGATATATGTACACACACTATTTATATTTTTTATATTATTTATGTTAAATGTCATAATATTTCAATAAATTATACATAAATACATACGATATAGGTTTATACTGCAGTGTGGTGTGGCTCATTATTTTTGGCATTTAGCGTTATCATTGGATTACGATTCCTGCTCATCTATAACACATGTCTGTGAATTAATTCAACAGAGCCTGAGCAAACAGACCGTCAGAATAATGAATTTCTCGGGGTCGGCTGGTAAGCTGTGCACACACACACACACACCCTTCAGACGAGCCCCTGTTTTCCAATATTTCAGGTGAGCTTTGATCAGCGCGCATGACGGAGAGGAAATTAATGGCAAGCGCTCGCGGAGAACAAAAATCACCCGCGGGTCTCCGAGCTTCACATCAAACCTGTTCATGCAATCTAAGGGTTACACAAATGATCCATTTATAAAAATAAATAAAACTCAGCGATACACAACATCACAGCACAAAACACACTCGTCCATGCCAGGCATAAAAGAACCCCGATGTTACATCATTTCTCATTTTATTTTTCTATAGCCGTCACACACACATACGATGCATGAGTTGTTGTGGCTCATTAAAAAAAATCTGGCAATGCAAGAAAACTCTTTAAATGAGAGACAAAACTACATTTCTTATGGTTTGTGTTTCCATGATTAGTCGTGCGACACACACACACACACACGCTCATCATCTGGGTCTGATGTAACATCACAGGTTCTCTGATCACAGCGAGCGAACTCTCGCCGACAGCCATACTCACGTATTCAGCTGTGTCGTCCATTTCCCACTAACATCCCCCACCCGGGAGGAGAAAGAGGGAGCGCGAGCGAAAGACAGACAGAAAGAAAGAAAGAGAGGAAAGCGTAAGACGAAACAAGGTAAAAGTGCCAAGGAAATGGAAGAGTGTTTTAAAGTAGGTCAGTGTGTGGATTAGGGTGAAAAAAATGGTGGAGATTGAAGACGAGGCAGGAAATTGAGTGTCCGCCGCTATCTGAGCGTGTCATTCCTGCAGCTTTCATTTGCTAAGTACGAGTGTAAAAAAACCGTCTGTTTTCCCGCGCGATATCAGATCAGAACTTCTGAGGAAATATGCAAAAATTAATTGGATGAGTAAAGGCATTGGTGAAAATCACCTCACGAAACCGTACTGATATTTTTACCCCAGCATCAAATGTGATTTGGTGAATAATGTCAATATTTTCCTCAAAACTATTGAATAAGACGACTATGAACTTGCAAACGAAAATGGAAAACATTTTACCTCACGAATCACGATACTGAATCATTTTTAAAAAGTTTTTGAAAAGATAATAAAAGATTTAACCATTATTCAATATGAGATGACAATATATTTACTAAAATGACACTTTCTATTCATAAAATTCAATTCCAAACATTAAGTCCACTTCAAAACAACGCAATATGTCACCGTTTGTACTCAATCACAACATCGTCGCGACCCAGATATCAACGGATTCCCACGACTGTCAACAATTCCACCATAAACACAAGCTTTAGTCATGCTAATATTTGCCGCTGTGAGGAGAATAAGGATGACAGAAGCTTGTATTATAATTTGAGGTTGCAGCCAGAGGCGCTCGCTCGCTTTTTCTTCCTTCCTTTTGCCGCTCGTGCTTTTAAATCAAGTCTGAATTGTGACCGCAATGCTCAAGTGCCTCGTGTTTTAGCGGAGCTCTCGGGGCGCTCAATACGGCAGACATAATCAGCTTTTGTTGACTTTATCTATGACACTAGAGCCTTAGAGGTTAAACTTATTAGAGGTTTGACTAAACCGTGCAATTCTAATGGCTGATAAGATGTTTTGGGCCGCTTGTGGAGAGCATTCTAGAGGCTATAAAAGAACTTCACAGATTAAATTATTTATAAAAGGATTTTCATATGTTTGTTGCAGTGCATGTGAAGACTTTAAAGCACTTTTGCTGCAACTGTGGCATAAAAATAAGTATTTGTTTGACGAAACGTTAATAATCGCGCTAACATACCTGTGCATCGGCTAGCATGACGTCCTTGATGAGGGGCAGGCCGCGGGATTCGCCGTTCTCCACGCGGACGTAGTGCACCTGGTACCCGCGGATCTGCCCGTGCTGTTTCCCTGGCAACAGTGAGCGCCACATCACCTTGATGGCGGTGGAGTTGAGCACATCGACCTCCACGCGGCGAGGGGGGGCCCCGGGAACTGCGGTGGGGCAAGAGATTGACTAATTGATCATGTTTGTGATAATTAAAACTAGATTTTCACAGTTTTACATGCAGTAAACTCACTGATATGATGCAAGGGTGTTGCTATGCTATACCTGACTTTTCCTCATATTACTAACTCCTCTTAGTATTTACCTTAGGGACATTAAAAATTGTGTTTTAATTACACAAATTTAACGCTCAATTACCACTCACTTTTTCATTTTTCACCAATTTTAGGGGATTTTTTTTCAGTTACGGAAATATTTCTTTTCTGATGAGACTCCGAACCACTAGGATTTGAAGGGGACAGTTTTTTCTTCCAATCCACCAATTTTCATCCCAATAGGGAAACAAAAAGTCAATCAAAATTTGCGTTGCAGTTCCAGAAAACAATTGCGCCACTGACCAGAAAAAAAAACTGGTCTAAAGTCAGTGGCGCAATTGTTTTCTGGAACCATTAGTCTTTAATGAACACAATTAAGACACTATTATCGCTCATTCATCTACATATTTTTCACTTCCTACCAACTTCAGAGGCCAATTTCGAAAATATTTCTACCTTGACGAGAGTCTGAACCACTCGGCCTTTTAGGGAACACGGTTTTCTAGCAATCAACCAATTTGAACAAAGCTAGTCCCAAATCACACAAATATGAGAAAAGGCAATACCATACATCTTTAATTACGTCTGAGTCTGATTTTTTTAAAATAGTACCAGTCCTAATTGAGCACCTCAGACTACGTCCCCACCTCAAAACGGCTGAATAGAAAGTAAGCCCTAGCGTCTCAGCTAGTATGTACATTCAATTATGTGAAACCAGGTTACTGATTAAGAGCCCATCTTCAGGGATATTTAATCAAATGTAATATCACACCCCCATATAGCCGAGCAACCATTTCATCCCGTTCAATTTCACTATCATTCTTATCTGAGCTCTGATCAATTTGCTGTCTGCAGACCTGCGAGCTAATGAAAATCCTTTTATACGAGGCCTTGATGTTTAATACCTCCGGTCATTCAGTCCTGCTATAAGGAGGAGACCGATTTCCTGTATGTTCAATAAAAGACCCCATAAGGGGAAGCACTGTATTTTGGGGCCCGGCTCCACCATATAAGACGCTTTAACGGTACAAGTCTCCAAGGATGTGACTGTCGTAACCTCTCGCTACTCAAATAACTCCAAGTTGTGGGGTTGGTCAAATAAGATTTCCCATCGGAGGTCTTGGGGAAGCGTTCCCTCCCTCTTGACCCGCCTACCGCGGTTGACCAGCCCGTTCAAACCATCCATCGTAGGGCGGCCCACAGCGCTGGCGAAAGGCTGTGCTCAGTATTGATTACTAGCTTGTATCCTGAACTAGCGCTGTCAGTCACAGAGAAAGACTGCTGTCACCAGGGAACGTCCGACACAATTTCTTACTCTGGCTAGATTTATTTCAGTGCTCATAAGCTGTCCGAGTGCTTTTACAAAGAGGTGTGACAGATGAAAATGATGCTAAGTCAATGTTTCCTCCATCACATAATGCAAGTCAATAGATCTGCTCCCAAAAAGAGTGAGCTGTCCACACAGAGGGATAATCAACATTTCTCTCACTTCTTCCACCATCTTAGATTTATTTTCTCACTAAGCTTGGCTAGAGACTTTATAAGGTCACTGGGAAAAGAATGGGCAAATAAAACCAAATACAGAGGCTTTAGAAAAGTGTTACAGTAAAGAACAGATTTTTTTTTTTAAGCATGAAAACAGCTGATTAATTTTTCATGCTGTAAGATTGTATTGTTTTGCGTTGAAGCTCTGTCTACTAGGTTGGACTTTTTAATAGCTTTAAAAGGCCATTTTACATTTTTAATTTTGCTGACCATGAACTATCTAAAAACAGCCAAAACTTGTATATTTTCCATTTAAAATATGTAAAAATAACAAGATAAACATACTTGAGTAGCAACATTGCACAAGATATTAATACTTGTTTTCAGAGAATATGCCATTAATACAAGTGTATTTTTGTCTTCACTGGCAAATACAATTCTAATCAAGAAACTATCAATGAAAACGTCTCGGTTACGTATGGTAACCCTCGTTCGCTGAGTAGGGAATGGAGACATCTCGTCGTAGGAGTTTCCAACGAATTTGGATCACACTATGCGTTGGAAAATTAATCCGTCGGAAACTCAAATTGGGATCACACTATTCGTTGGAAAACTAATTTGTTGGAAACTCGTCGTAGGAGTATCAAACGAATTGGGATCACACTATACATTGGAAAACTAATTTGTTGGAAACTTGTCGTGGGAGTTTCCAACGAATTTGGACCACACTATTGGTTGGAAAACTAATTCGTTGGAAACTCAAATTGGGATCACATTATTTGTTGTAAAACTAATTCGTTGGAAACTCATCATAGGAGTATCCAACGAATTGGGATCACACTATTCGTTGGAAAACTAATTAGTTGGAAACTCAAATTGGGATCACACTATTCGTTGGAAAACTAATTCGTTGGAAACTCGTCGTTGGAGTTTCCAACGAATTGGGATCACACTATTCGTTGGAAAACTAATTAGTTGAACTCAAATTGGAATCACACTATTCATTGGAAAACTAATTCGCTGATAACTTGTCGTAGGAGTATCCAACAAATTGGGATCACACCATTCGTTGGAAACTCCTCCGATAACACATAGGAGTTCCCTAACGAAAGGTAACAAGTCTTCGCATCAAGCAGTGTTACTTCACAAGTAAATTAAAACTCAATTAAATTTGTAATTATTAAATTGTTGGAAGGTTTCAGTACCATCCTCGTCCGTGCGGCAGAGCAGCGGCTCGCTCTCGGGGCCCGGACCCACGCTGGTGGAGGCCGCCACGGTGACTCTGTACATGGTCCATTTCTCCAGCCGCTGGAGCACGATCTGGTCGGAGCTGGACGGCACCGCCGGCTCCTCCACGGGCTCCGTGCTGACCTCGGCCCCGGCGCCCACCACCGCGTAGCGCACTATGTACCCGGCCAGGGCCCCGTTCTGGCTCTCGGCCGGCGGAGGGCGCCAACTTACCAGCAGGGTGGTGGAGCTGGAGCTGGAGCACTTAATGTCTTGAGGGGGGGCGGAGGGCTCTGCTCAGGTTTGGGAAGGGGGAGAGGAGGGGTGGAAAACAAAAAACGAAAAGATGGGAAAGAGAAAAAGAAAATGATAAAAGGGAAAACCCAACTGAAAAAACAAAACAAGCAAAGACATACTGAAACGCAAGAAAAAACGAGGAAAACAAAGGGCAAATGCAAACAGAAGAGCTTGGTTTTGAAGGGGTCGAGGTGTTTCGCATGCATAAATATGAAGCATGAAGGTTTGACTTTGGCTTGATTTTGATGTCAAAGATCTAGAAGAAACGCCAAAGATGTTGGGCGTAAGATACAGATAAAACATATTTATTTTCTGCTGTATTTTTGGGGTCATTTAATCCTTGATATATGAACTTTTCTCAAGTTAATGTATCTTCATTTAAGGAAGTTTCGATTTTGACTGGAAAACAAGACAAAAACACTAAGAAACTACAACCGCCAGTATGCGAGCCAAAGATTTAGCCCATCTTTCACAGTAAATACCCTGGGCTCTCAGGATATATTTCCACCATGAGAGGAAAATAGATCACATTATTTGCATTTGAATGAAGGCCATTCATTGCGGTATTTCGAGGCGTTTTTGTCGAGCACTTTCCCGGCACATATCAAAGATTACAACGTCTGTGCAGTTCTAAATCAATATAAAAGTCTCGTTTGAAATGCACAGAGTCCATGCCTACTAAATGCTCGCGCATATGGATGTATTACACCGTTTAAAGGCCTGTAACATTTATCTCCATTGTAAATTAAACATTAAAAGTTACTCTGTCACACTGATCCCTGGAGCCATAAGTAACACAAATGAATGAGGGGGAGACGGACAGATGGGGATAAAACATATTTGTGACTGAAATTCAAATGGATGAGCACCATCGTTGGAAAGCAAAACAAAATCATTCAAAACAGATTACAGGAAAATGAGCAAAACTCTCTGCGAAATAATGGCTGGGAAAGAAAATGTTAGGACCCGAAATGTCAACTCAGAAGAATCATGGGAAAGCCACCAAGCTTCAAACAGAAAGGAAAACCATTAAAAACGGCAAAAACCAAAACAAAACAAAAAACACAAAAGCATTTTCCTGTACATTATACGTACCTGACATCTTCAAACACTAATTTTTAAAGACTTTCTTACCACAAGCACCCGATTCGAGGGAGACTATATTTCCCTAGATTCGGTTGGGTTCGGCCCTCTCCCTCTACTGCTGAGCTAGCCGAATACAGCTCAATTCAAACTATCGACATTCATTTAGTTTAGTCAATTTGTTGAGTCATTTGGCCTATAATGTGGATGTTTTTGGGGCTGGAGGGAGAGAGCGTTCTCTGTGCTTTCATCAGGCTGCACTATTCACTGTTTACACTAGCCTGAGGGTCCACAAGATTGAGATCAGGGTGCTAGCACCTCGCTAACATCCAACCACCCACCCATACCCATGTAATATAATCCCCCCCTTAACCGAACTCTTACTTTACTTTTCTGAGTAAAAAACGTTCCCTGTTGTGCTTTGTTTGTGATAATAGTTAACCGACTTGTCCCATCACCATAGGTGTCACCTGTCCCAGAGTTCAGCGAGCAACGTTCTTCAGAGCCCTGTTTATTCACCAAATGGGCTTATTGGATTAAAGTTTTACAGGATTTTCATCTTCCGTTTGAAGATATATTTTGAAGATGTGCTTCCTCGCTTGAAGAGCATTTGCATTCAGTTCTTGTAAAATCCAGCTGGTTGGAGTGCCAAATGAAAGTTTGATATCTGAGAGTTGCAGAACTACCTGAAGGTTTAGATTCATGATTCTGGGACTGTATTATACATCAAACACAAAAAGAGTCTAGGATTTCAGTGTTCGAAATGAAATCACTCTTCAAAACCAAAGGGTTGCGCCTTAAACCCAAAACTGTCTCAATTAATGAAGATCCGGGCCAAATGGTGGCGCTGCTACCAAAAAAGCCAACTGAGAGATGGAAACTACTGCAATTACAGATTTGTTTTGCTGTTGATAAGAAGGTTGGAGTTCATTTATGAGCCAGATGCTGTCAACTTATTCGATTGGACTTGGCTGGAATAGGACCTCCAAGATTTTCTTGCACCAAACCCAAGATTGGTGCGGAAACCCTTGCCCCCAGTTTGTGGACCCTCTATGACCATGTTTGAAACCTGAGCATCACTCAATAGCCATTGACTCTTAAGCACACTTCCCAGAATGCCACCCACTTGGTCAAGGCAGGAGTGTCTATCTCCACTTACCCTCAAGAGTTTGGACACATCCCCCAATATTTAACATCCTCCAGGGTATGCAAACAAGTGTTGGGGGATATGGAGGGTGAGGTGAGTACTCTCTGCCGGACCACCGAAGGGGCTTTGGTTCGTAACTGTGGGCTGACCCACGAACAGTGACCTGACTGAGCGTCAACTCAACAGCACTGTACCAAAAAAAAAGAAACAAACACAATACACTTTCCGTTCACGCCCTCATGAGGAAGACCAGTATGCCAATTGGTGTAGTGCGAAGAGGAAATCTAGGAAGACTAAACGTCTTGGAAACTCTCTGTGAAGATGATTCGAGCTTGTTTAAGGGATTTGAACCAATTCCGCTGGTGTATTGGTCACTTCTACGCCTACTTATACGGACTGTCAAGTTGGGTAAGTGGCCGATTTCTGAAAGATGGGACGGCAGACTGGGCTTCCTCCGAACGGCGGTCACTTACCTCACAGGAATCCACACTGTAATGTTTATGTGTTAAGTTGGGGGGCAGTTGTGCTAAATTGCTTCTAACTGTCCGAGCTTGTCGCCTCCCTGACCTTGTTATGGGTAAATCTACACTACTTTAGAGCTTCTGCTCAAGGGAAGACGTCGGCAGATGTAGTGAACCACGTCTGGGCGAGACCCTGCGGGACAAAATCCCATAACTCAAGCAAGAAGCCTACGGTCATCCCGCCGGGATACTTACTCTCACCTTTACTTTAATGGATTTGCTTTGGCAATGCTAAGTGCTGTTGCTGTATGTTGAGCTTGTCAAGGAAAATGAAACCCCGACAGGAAGAGCGAAAAGGCTTAAAGTGAGTGTGTTAGAGTAACCCAAACTGAAATCAAATCAAATGAACTTGTGTACTGAACAGAAATGAATTAAAACCAGGTAACGTCAAGCCGGAGCAGGTGAGCTTTAGTTTCATTTCTGGAGTGAAACACAGAAGAGCTAGAAAACAAAAGGGAGGTAAAAAAAGTGCACTGCATTGTTCCAGAATACAATACATGAAGACACAAACAGCGGGACGGACATATAGAGATGGAACAGAAGAGGACACACAGCGTATGACGTGCATTAACAGAGCGCCCCCCAGGGGTAGGAGGAGGTAATACATGCATTCAGTGCTTGCTCTCTCAAGCTCAGGTGTTACGTTGTGTGTCACCCACTCAACCAACCCCATCCCACCCAGTCTGCACAGGTAGAAACAGAAGATGAGTTAAAATGGGCCACGACTGCCATGGCTTTCTGGCATCGTCCGCCCACCGTAAGTTTATCCAAGTCTGGAGGACTAAACCATTAAACAAAAGGAGGATTTAAAGTCAACATGACAACAAAATGCATTCACAATTCTAGAAAAATCCAATTCCTTCCAATTGTCTAGATTACAGTTCTGAATGCCATTTCATGTTGACTTTAAAAAATGCCTAGTTTTAAAAGGTTTTTCTTTGTTGAAGCTAGCTAACGTGAAACAAAAACAAAAGCTTTCGTAGAAATGCCAATCTACCCGTCAACCTTTATTAATTTATTCAACAGTTGAAAGCATCCGATGATTGATTACAGTAGTATAATAATTCTTGTCTAATCCAAGGGCTGTCAAACGATTAATCGCGATTAATCGCATCCAAAATAAAAGTTTGTGTTTACATAATATATGTGGCTGCACTGTGTATAATTATTTTGTATATATATTAGGGCTGTGCAAAAGTTAATTGCGATTAATCGCATCCAAAATAAAAGTCTGTGTTTACATAATATATTTGTGTGTGCTGTATATAATTATTTTGGATATATAAATACACACACATGCATGTATATATTTAAGAAAATGTGTTATTCATATATAAAATATTTATATTTATATAATATAGATTTTGTATTTAAATATATATACAGAATTTAAGTGCAAATAATTCTTAAATATATACATGCATGCATAGGTATTTATATATACAAAATAATTATATAGCTACAGCACACACAAATATATTATGTAAACACAGACTTTTATTTTAACTTATAACTTTTGCACAGCCCTAATATATATATATATATATATATATATATATATATATATATATATATAAAATCACACACATGCATGTATATTTAAGAAAAAAATATTCCAATATAAAATATTTATATTTATATATCATATAAATTATATATAAATCTATATACAGTATATACATGAAAATATTTCTTAAATATATACAAGCATGTGCAATTATACGCAGCGCACCCACATATATCATTGTAAACAAAAACTTTTAATCGTTTGTAATTCGTTGTAAACAAAAACTTTTATTTTGGATGCGATTAATCGTTTGACAGCCCTAAATGAAACAGCTTAAAAACTACGTTTTTCAGTACTCAATAAACTTAAGTTAACTAAATATAAAATACAAGAGATCTTGGCATACAAGTTTGAGATCACAAAGAATTTTTTTGGTTTAACTTCTCACTCAAACCGTTATGCTTAGAAACCAAAACCTCTGTATTATACAAGAAAAGACTGCAAAATAGATGGGTTTTCACTAGACGTTTGGACCCCTCCGTTTGTACCGTCAAATAAGCCGTACGCAAGTACCTGCAATATTTTAGCGCAGGGCACATGCCAGCTTCCCCACAAGCATTGAGGATTTCATGATGTGACTCAGCGAGGGTGTATTTTTAGGCCGGAGGCTTGAATAATTCAGACGGTCTCCCAGTGTAAATGCTGACTACCTGCAGGCGCCAGCGGCCACAGCCTGAGCTGCTCTCGCTAATACACAGTGAGGGACTGGATGTGGTGGAAAGCCATGGCAGACCCCAGAGTCAATAATATTTTGTGCGCTTCAGTCGCATGGGAGGAAAAAAGTGCATTTGCTGTTGACACATGAAAAAGAAATACGAACACAGAAGAAAGAAGGGAGCACGCAGGGGAGCCAAACGGCACGCTTGCCGCAGATCAATCAGCCCACATTGATTTGTTTGTTTCACATGTAGGAAATCTCTGAAGTACATAACTGTGACATAGAGAGACCCAGATGAAAGAATCACCAAACAAAGAAGAAAAAGAAGTGTCCTGCCAAGGGGCGAGGAATCCATTCAACTAAACAACACGGGTCATTTAAAAGTTTAGGTTTACGCGCTCTACACGAAATAAATTATGGTTAAAACATCAAAGTCTGAGGCTCTCAATCATGCATTGCAAGCTGAACCAATTCTTGCATAAACTGGTGCATTGAACTGAATGCAACAATTTACATAAGAATGCACAATTTACACAAATTCGTTCTGCTCGTACTTATCTCCTCTTAAATAAACAATTCGTCAACATGCACAGAGAGAAATATTGAAAAATCATCAAGTCATTTGGAAATACTCTCAACAAAACAATGCCGACGGCCTGCATGTAGCAAGACTCTCTTCGGGCTCAAAGGTGATGCTGTTTTGCTCAATTCAGGTGCATAAACCCACTTTAACACTTATCTGACACCATTATCATTTACTCTTGACATTTCTAGAGTCGATGGACAATATCCCTGGATTGGGAATCGGGGGTGAAGGTTATCGTGGCCCTCTCAAACAGTGCCTTGTTGTATCCCGACCCCATCGAAAGCTCAAAATAGCCATTATGTCTTGGCATTTCCCAAACAAAATACAATATTAGACCCCCCCAACCCTTCATTCACATCCTTAGGAAAGGAAATGGACTACATACTGGCTTGGGATGTCCTTTGGGATATTTCATTGGTGAAAGCTCCAATGCCCTTGTTGGAGACGGCAGCCAGAGAGAAGTAGTACTCTGTGTTGGCGCGTAGGCCCTCCACCACATAGGAAGAGGTTGGACCGAATGTTTTCTTTACCTGTTTGGTGGGAGATGATAACAGTTACTTCAGAACTGGAGCAGAATTGAATGTATTTGGGAAGGTTTGTTGTTGGGAAGGCACCTGAGGTCCTTGACTGCCCTCTTTGTAATGGAGCTCGTAACTGATGATTCCCTCTTTCTCGAAGGCTGGTTCCCAAGTGAGCTCGACAGCTGTGTCTGACACCTCGCCGACTTGGAAGTTTGTCGGCTGTCCGGGGACTACAAATGGAGCCAGTGTTGACAGTTTATTAGACAGGAAATTACAGTTTTACAACTGCATATTTAGTGAAAGTGTTGGAGAAAACATTTACCCCCATGGCAACAGGGTTAGAACAATGTACTTACTGTACATTTTTTGTCTCACTCAATAGAAACATACCCAAGCACCAAACCCATCTTGCTACTGTACATTTTTAACTCCCCAACAGTAAAATTTCCAAATGCTAAACATCTTCAGCTAACCCAAGACTGACAACTAGATCTGCACGATGACGGAAAAAATGAGAATTATTTCTCAAGTGTTTCAAACAGAGATCCCGATTTTGAACCGACAACTAGAAGTTCTGACGAAATATGAATTGCTGCAATGAACATTAAAATAAAATTGGTTTGAATAAGGCCGGATTCACATATAGCGCCTAAAAACGGGCCGTATTCGCCTTTTCCCAAAGCGCTAGGGCAGTTGCGTTCCGGTTGGTTCTTGTCACGTGACCTACTGTGAGCTTATGGTGCGCTTGCGGCATTCTGAAAAGTTGAGATGTTTTTATCTCGATGAGGGCCGCGTCGCTTCCATTATGACCGCGCATACCGCGCGCCTACATTTGAAATAACGAACTTGAGCGCGCAAAAGACGCGATATGTGAACAGGCCCTAAATCATTCAATGACAATGACTTTTTAACAGTCACTCGTCGCCACCTACTGGTCGACTAATCGATACAATTGTTATTTGAAGCACCATGTTACTTTCAAAAGGCGTTTTGCTCTATTTCATTCAATGCAGCTCAACTGACAAGAGTGTTAAACTCACTTTGCTATATTGTTAGGTCGCTGAACACTGACAGTTCTCAACGGCTAAACTGACTATGCTACACCTTCAGCTCACCCGATACAAACAATGGACCTTTCCGATAGTAAAACTCACCTTGCTACATCTTTTGCTGAAAAAAGGAAACTAAAAATTGGCAAACAAACCTCCTTGAAGCACTTTGACATGAATGGGATCTGAGAAGGGTCCGTCCCCTACAGACGTGAAGGCCAGCACTCGGATGGTGTAGGTCTCGGAGGGCACCAGACTCTGAATGGTGGTGATCACGCTGTCCTGTACGTTGTGGATTTGCCACATGCTCATGAGCTGAGATGGGTCCATGGTGAAGTACACCCGATAACCCTTGATCTGTCCGTTGGGCTCCTCGGGTTCATCCCAGCGTACCATCATGGTGTTCTGGGAAATGATACGGGCTTGGATATTTCGCGGTGGGCTGGCGGGAGCTTGCTCCCCAGTCCTAGCCTCGACTGGTTCACTGGGTGGGCCCTGGCCAATGGTGTTAAAGGCGGACACGCGGATCTCGTAATCGGTGTTGGGAGAGAGTCCTCCAATACTGTAGCGAGTGGTGGTGATGGAGTCCACGGTCTCGAACTTGCTCTCGGGAGACTTGGCGCGATACTGGATGATGTAATGGGAGACGGGTTCAGGGTTGCCACTGTCCCAGGTGATGGTTATGCTGGTGGCGGTAGTTTCGGTCACGACAGGAGTACCTGGAGGTTTCGGCAAAGCTGCAGTGGGGGATAATAAAATACTGTAGTCAATACTGGAACTAGAATGTACGGAAGCTTGTTTCCACTACAGAATAAAACACAATCTCACAATTGTGACTATATATCACGCAATTCTGACTTTATATCTCGCAATTCTGACTTTTTAACACGCGATTGCGACTATATGTCATGCAATTCTGACTTTATCTCGCATTTGCAACTATATATCACACAATATAACTCGAAATTGCAACTATATATCACGCAATTCTGACTTTATAACTCAAAATTGCGACTATATATCATGCAATTCTGACTTTATAACTTGCATTTGCAACTATATATCACGCAATATAACTCGAAATTGCAACTATATATCATGCAATTCTGACTTCTCGCAACTCTGACTTTTTAACTCGCAATTGCGACTATATATCACGCAATTCTGACTTTTTAACTTGCAATTGCGAATATATATCACGCAATTCTGACTTTATAACTCGCAATTGCGACTATATATCACGCAATTCTGACTTTTTAACTTGCAATTGCGAATATATATCACGCAATTCTGACTTTATAACTCGCAATTGCAACTATATATCACGCAATTCTGACTTTATAACTCGCAATTGCGACTATATATCACGCAATTCTGACTTTATAACTCGCAATTGCGACTATATATCACGGAATTCTGACTTGAAAACTCGCATTTGCAAATATATATCACGCAATATAACTCGAAAATGCAACTATATATCACACAATTCTGACTTTGTAACTCGCAATTGCGACTATATATCACACAATTCTGACTTTATAACTTGCAATTGCGACTATATATCACGCAATTCTGACTTTGCAACTCGCAATTGCAACTATATATCACGCATAACTGACTTTGTAACTCGCAATTGCGACTATATATCACGCAATTCTGACTTTGTAACTCGCAATTGCAACTAAATATCACACAATTCTGACTTTTTACTCGCAATTGCAACTATATATCACGCAATTCTGACTTTGCAACTCGCAATTGCAACTATATATCACGCAATTCTGACTTTGCAACTCGCAATTGCAACTATATATCACGCAATTCTGACTTTTTACTCGCAATTGCAACTATATATCACGCAATTCTGACTTTGCAACTCGCAATTGCAACTATATATCACGCAATTCTAACTTTATAACTCGCAATTGCAACTATATATCACGCAATTCTAACTTTATAACTCGCAATTGCAACTATATATCACGCAATTCTAACTTTATAACTCGCAATTGCGAATTGCGAGATCAAAACATTCAATTCTGATATGAAAAGTCAGAATTGTGAGATAAAAAGTCACAATTACCTTCTGTAGCAGAAACAAGCACTTGAAATATGGCTTAGTTTGAGTTTCTTTAGACCAGAGGAACCCTCGATACAATTGATTCTTACACTTGACAATGATCTGGGACACAGCCTCAATGATGCCCAGGCTGCTCATGGCCACGCAGGTGTAGTTGGCCGACTCGCGGACGCCATTCAACTCCAGAACGTTCCTGCCCACTGGCATCTCGTCCTCAGGCGTCAAGTCCTCCGAGTTGAGCATCCACTTGACGTAGGGCATGGGCGAGCCCACGGCGACGCAAGTGATGTTGACGCTACCGCCCGGCATGATCTCGTGGCTGGTGGGCAGGATGGAGAAACGTGGAGGGACGCGACGAACTGCAAAGGGCGGAGGAATAGCGACAAGAAAAAGAGAAAGAGAAAGGTAACAAGACGCGTCGATGAAAACAAGCCTTTCTTTAGAACGTACATGTTGTCTAAAGAGAGGACAAGAAATTATACAAATGAGACTAGACAACTTCACTTTAAAATGACGATAAAGTAACTAAATTAACAGAACTGCTTCACCAACAATATAGATTGACATTAAAGCAACAAATTCATAGCAACAAGGTTCCATTGACCAATATTTGACCCATCACAGCACGATTAATTGCACAAAAATCTATTATGAGTTTCTCATCTTTTAAAATTAGATCTCGATGTGACTTGTAACTACAGCAAACGAAAAGAAAACCATGCATTACTGTTAAAAGAGTGGAAAAGCTCTACAGAGTGAACAGAGAATGCTCCTTGTTATAGTTAGAAAGTGTGATGTACGAAACTTAATTTTTTGTTAAATCTACCCTACATATGTACATACACGTTGGTACGTACATACACTGGTAATGGCAAGGCCCTCCAAGAGGGACTAAAGATGAGAAACCTTAATCAGATTTTTGTGGTTGAGAGTAGATCAACTGGACAAAGCCTTTTAAAGATCTGACACGCTTCCATTGATAGATGCAGCTGTCATTTTCACAGACATCATGCAGAAATAGGTAGAGGTCAACCAAAGAGTAAATGGGAACAATAAAACCAGAGAGAAGTATTTGAGATAAAATGCATAGAGGAATATAACTGAAGGGTCGCTAGCATGCCCAGACAAAAGACAACTGGAGAGAAAAGAAAGAAAAATAAGAGAATAGAACGCGCAAAAGAGCGAGAAAGAGGAAGAAAGGGGAGGGTTGGGAAAAGGAACGAGGGGGGGAACCCACTTCAATGCAGAGAAAGGCTTTATATCGTCTCCAGCCAATGTGACGTAATGTGACAGGGTTGTATTGTCACATTGCAGTCCCGGCTAGACATTACACAAAGTTTTATGGCGGAAACTCTGGATTCAGTCAATAAGTAGCTGTCAGTTCAACTCAACTAACTATCACACACACACCAATAAAACAAAGAAAATGAAAGAAAATTGACCAAATAAGTGCACATGACTGGTCTACAGTGATGACAGCGATGCAACTCAACTATTGAGATGCCAAACCTACAAACGAGAGAAAAGATGAAGGATCTGTAGGGGGGGAAAGGTTTGGAAATGAGATATGGCGTGGAACAGGCTTTTGTTTTTATAGCCTGTCTGGCATGTTCATTCTTGGTAGCCTTGCTTTTTTGATACGACTCATTGAAAGTCAAGGTCTGAAGGAAACTTAAATGACTCTGTTCCAATACCAAGTCAGGCAGTTCCCATCTGAGGCAACTTTCTAAACAACTGCAAATACTGTTGAGTTTGACGTTAGCATGTTGCTAAGCTAACGGCATTAGCTTTCTGTGATTGATTCTGGGATTGAATTCTCGCAACGCCATTGTATAACTTAGTTAGTTAACCCTTTGGGGTTCTTCGTTTAACAGTCACACTCGGGGCCTTCGGGTCAAGATTCATATTTAAAAAAGAAAATCATAATTTTTTTTTTACTTGTTTTTTTTATAATTTTTTTTCTTTTCTTTTTCAGTGTTTTGAGAAAATTTCAAAAATAAAAAAAAAACTATAATTAGTATTAATGCAATAATTATGACCAAATTTTCCCCCATGGAAAATAATAGAAAAAAATATCTAAAAAAAATATTTTTAAACATTTTTTTTAAAGCTGTATTTCATTTTAGAGTCAAGCCTAGGCCTCATAAAAGCAATTTTTGAAATTAGATGGATGCCATCTCGTGGACAAACTGAGCTTTTTAAAAATGCAAAACATCTGAATTTTTTGGTGTGTTTGTGTATAAAGGTGTGTGTGTGTGTGTGTCTGTTTTGCACTCTTGATGTTTTATAGATTCACCCCTTCACTGTTGTGTGCTTTTTTTCAAGATCGTTGCTGATTTGTAGATTGTACGCACAAAAAACTCAGTATTTTCACATTTTTGCCAATTTCCCATTCATTTCCTATGCGGGTCATTTTTGACCCGAAGGTCCTGAGTTTTTTACGACCACTTAGACTTTTCAAATCCTGTCCCCAATTTTTTTGGGTGTTCGTATACCAAGTACCAATAAAGTCACCAAGTTT
Organism: Cyprinella venusta; assembly: GCA_038021265.1. Classification (NCBI taxonomy): domain Eukaryota; kingdom Metazoa; phylum Chordata; class Actinopteri; order Cypriniformes; family Leuciscidae; genus Cyprinella; species Cyprinella venusta. The sequence continues at coordinate 1,289,200 of CM075887.1, forward strand.
CGGACCATTCCGATGAAGCTACGATTTTTAACATTTTTTTATTTAAACGCTTCATTATTGACCCGAAGAACCTCAGAGGGTTAAGTTGCTGATGAAACGTTGGATGTGTTTTTGATATCCAAGTATCTTGCAAGGTTTTGGAACAGAGCAATAGACTCAAGAGTGCGAGTACAAACACGTAGAACTTCACAGTTTGGTTTCCCCAAGAATCGTCGAGGCATCTGCCTCACTGATGTCGGTGGACGCGAATGACCAATGAAACGGGGAGTAGGATGTGCTAGGTGTGTCCTAAGATGGCGGGTGGTGAGGGGGTCATGCCTCATTTACATTTGGCAAGAGGAGAAAGAAAAGACAGAGGGACAGCAATGTGTGCTGGGGCTAGCTCAGAAATAAAACAACCGAACCAAACGAAAATTAACAACCCCACACAACGAGGACAGAAACAACAGGTAGAGACAGGGCACAAGGCAGAACAAGACCTCGGCTGCAAGACAGCAGGGGGTGGGGGAGGGGCAGACTGGAAGGACAAAATGGCGGATGCACATGTGGGACTAGAGACAGAAGGGAAATAACACAGGGAGTGAGAGGTGGGGATTGGGGCAAAGAGGAGACTGTAACCCTGGGCCAACTGGAGCAAACGTCTGTGGGTTTGACTTCTCACACAGTGGGGCTTGAAATACACGAAACGTTCACCATAGCCTTGGAAACCAGCAGTCAAAGTCTTCGATACACCATCGAAAGCACAGTTCAAACGTTTTAAATCTAGTTTAAAAATTTGAAATTTGGCGCCAAAATACTTTTGAATAATAACAGGCTCAACTTTTACATTCTAAATTCCGTAATTGATTACTGTATAAAGCCAGTTCGAGTTAACTTTATGTCATTAGCTTATAATGTATCTTTTTAGCATTGTATATTAATCAATTTTATGAACAAATTTATCCATTTTGATATTAATTAGTTTTAATACCGAATTTTGGTTAAATGTTTAAGGTTCAGTTCTATCCACGGCATGAGGATGAATATAATTTTATACCTTTAATTGCAATTTTAGCTTTTTCGCCACATTACGCCACAACTCCATCCGGGAATAATTTGCATTGAGGAAAACTACTTTTTGATTTGTTGAGAAAACAAAAACAACAACAACAAATTAAACATCGACATACTAAAATGACCCCCATATAAATGCATATTGAACAAATGTTCAACAAAGGTGAAAGAGCAGCCCACGTTTCACAAGGTGCATGCATGACCGAAGGAAAGACAACGACAGGACGCCACCAAACTATCCTACCGCTACAGTCAACACATATTTGTGGCATGCAAACCCTCCCCAAGTGCAATATTTTTAGGGAATCCACACATTTGAAAAGTCAAAATTGGTGAATTCGTCACAGCACACACATATAATCACAGTGCAGGAGTGTCCTTAAAGGCTCAACAATGAGCAAACACAGAGAAACGTGACAATGACAAGATGAGTGTGGTTCTTCCAGCAAATAAACGATGGACAGGCCCAGACTGCTGATGCTTATGCATTTCTGCGATTTAAGTAAAAAGAATATGAAATACACAAACATGCTTAATATGTTCTGCTGGCACATGGGCGATGCAACATTTGGCCGTTCTTAAAACCTAATCGCTTCCTAAGGCCAGATTAGTCGAGCACTAGCGGGCTGCAACCTTTCACCTTGTGAATTATTCCCAATCCTGTAACATTCTTCAATAACTCAATCCGGTTGTTTTCGAAACGAAACAACCTTTTGAAAAGACGCAGAATAGCTCGGCAACTTCAAAGTCGCCGGCAACACTTTACGCTTGAATAAACTGGCGAAATCATAAGCGGGTCTAATGTTTTCAGATGCATGTCGACATTTACGACTGGCGCTATCGGCTTTGAAATGCCATCGCACAAAGCTTTATCTAAGTCCCGACACATGGTCCTATAGCTTGACGTTTGATGTGCGATGGTGATATACGGAGGAATATAGAAACGCTCCAATTGGACGGACATGCTCCTCATTCACTAAGACCAGGAGCCCAGCGGGCCGGGAGCGATCTCTTTGAGGTCAAAATCCCATTTCAAGCCCAATGTGGAGACAACTCGAACAATGGACAGAGAAAGACTAAATAAAAAAGGCCAAAGTGTCTCACTCCGTGACGTCTCAAAGGTGGCCATTTTGGTGAGACAGTCTGTCCAGCCCCAAAATCAAGGTAGGAAGGGAAGCCAAAATAATGCGCAGCCTTTAATGTCACATTGAAGCTGAGATTACACCCTGTTTGATGTTCAAAACCCACAATAATCCATTTGGCTTGAAGGTAGCGAGGCCATTTGCATGCAGTCGGCAGGGGTTCCCCGTATTAATACGCACACCTCCGCCGCTGCAATGCAACACAGCCACCGTAGGGGTTCAGACCAGTGCTGGTAATGGGAATTGGAGCATTTGTGAAACTCTACAACCCCTGATCAAGTGCTATATTGCTCTTGAGATTTTGCACCAAAACATGCACCGTTACAATACACTAAACACTTGTTTATTGAAAGTAGGCTTTGCTTTGAAAAGTAGGGTGTGATCTAGCTTGCATTTCTATTTATACCCCGAAAGAGCATGCAAGGACATGCAACACGACCCAAAGTGGTGGCATCACATGCATCTACATGCGCATACACCGAACATAATCATAGCATTTAGCATGGCGTACGGTACAGCTCAAGTCTTCCGGCATCTCAGAGTGGATCTGTGAGGTTTCCTCGAGTCGGGCACTAATTGATATTAATATGCCCTGGAAACATTCTGGGATCTTGAGTCCTTAACATTTTGGCTTTGTCACCGCATTATGGGGAGTTGAATGGCGGAACGGTTGAGAGCTTCATTGAAAGATTAGCAACAATGAAAGATTAGCGACTACACTGAAACAAGAAGAATCATAATTTCTGTTATTAATTCGGTGCGGAAGAGAAGGGAACTATTGTCGAGGCTCGGGGGGGATTTCGCCATACGGAAGCAATTAACCGTCATGCCTGATGTAGACGGCTAACAAGGAGACTGTCGAGTATAAAATATATCGATTGAAATTTGAAAGAGCGGAAGCAATTTTTTTTTTTTACATTAGCAACCCCTGCTGAGAAACATATCTGCCTAAGCTGGTTTTAGCTGGTCTCCCAGGGAATTTGGACATTTCTTTTAGCTGAATCTTAGCTGGTAAATCTGGGAAACCAGCTAAAACCAACTGAACGCTAGCTTGACTAGCTCGGCCAGCCTGGGAGACCAGCTTAAACCAGTTAAAATCAGCTAAAACCAGATGAACACTAGCTTGACTAGCCTGGGAGACCAGTTTAAACCATCTTAAACCAGTTAAAATCAGCTAAAACCAGATGAACACTAGCTTGACTAGCCTGGGAGACCAGTTTAAACCATCTTAAACCAGTTAAAATCAGCCAAAACCAGCTGAACACTAGCTTGACTAGCTCAGTCAGCCTGGGAGACCAGTTTAAACCATCTTAAACCAGTTAAAATCAGCTAAAACCAGCTGACCACTAGCTTGACTAGCCTGGGAGACCAGTTTAAACCATCTTAAACCAGTTAAAATCAGCCAAAACCAGCTGAACACTAGCTTGACTAGCTCAGTCAGCCTGGGAGACCAGTTTAAACCATCTTAAACCAGTTAAAATCAGCCAAAACCAGCTGAACACTAGCTTGACTAGCTCAGTCAGTCTGGGAGACCAGTTTAAACCAGCTTAAACCAGTTAAAATCAGCTAAAAACAGCTGAACTATAGCTTATCTAGCTCGGCCAGCCTGGGAGACCAGCTTAAACCAGCTTAAACCAGTTAAAATCAGGTAAAACCAGCTGAACACTAGCTTGACTAGCTCTGCCAGCCTGAGAGACCAGTTTAAACCAGCTTAAACCAGTTAAAATCAGCTAAAACAAGCTGAACACTAGCTTGACTAGCTCAGTCAGTCTGGGAGACCAGTTTAAACCAGCTGAAACCAGTTAAAATCAGCTAAAACCAGCTGAAAACTAGCTTGACTAGCTCAGCCAGCCTGGGAGACCAGTTTAAACCATCTTAAACCAGTTAAAATCAGCTAAAAACAGCTGAACTATAGCTTATCTAGCTCGGACAGCCTGGGAGACCAGCTTAAACCAGCTTAAACCAGTTAAAATCAGCTAAAACCAGCTGAACACTAGCTTGACTAGCTCATCCAGCCTGGGAGACCAGCTTAAACCATCTTAAACCAGTTAAAATCAGCTAAAACCACCTGAACACTAGCTTGACCAGATTAAACCAGTTACTTCAAGCTTAAACCAGCTAAGACCAGCCAACCAGTTACTAGACTGGTTTCAGTTGTTTTTCAGCAGGGACATTAGCTCAAAAAAACTGCATTTGAGAGTGTTTTGTACAAGATTTGGTAAATTGTTTCAAAAGAAGCGATTATTTTGGCCGTTCTGATGGGTAAACATTTCCACCTGAAATATTTTGCCATTCTTTTATTTTTAAGCTACATCATGCTAGCCACTAGCTGCTATCAACAACATTTCTCATTTAGCATCATAGTTAACTGATTAACGTGCAGCTAGTGAAAGCTAGTGCGCTCACACTGTTCGACTTTCTATATGCTAGGGAGCTATCAGGGTAAAAGCGGCACAGATTTCACAGTGGGAAAAGCCGGATATGAAAAATAAAGCTCTGTCAATAAATGCCAGGCCCTGAGAGACAGAGTAGCGGCAAAGCGCACTTCATTATTTATAACCCCAAATCATGTGGCGTCGCCCCCCTCCCAACAACACTGTGTCTGTAAAAACTGAATAATTTAGAAAGCCATTTAGTCTCAGACATCACGAGATAGCTGGCAACATGTTAGCATTAGCCAAGTGAAGCAGAGGGTCTTGTTCTGTGTCATTATCCCTGACAAACGGCCGTCGGAAACGCGGGGAGACGGATGACATATCAACTGAGAGTTAGCCATCCGCACGATTGGACAAACTTGCCTGGATAAATCCGAGCTTTCCGACTGATTTCTGTTTCTACAGCTACAAAAAAAAAAACAGAGCGCTAACAAGCTAAGTTTAACGCATTCAGTGACATGATATGCTAAATGTTTGGTGCTAATCTACAAGCGTGGGGCAATTTTAAACTATTTTAAAAGGGCACGGCTATTTGGACTAAGTAGTCGTTATTTACATTAAGTGTTCGAAAGTCATCGAAACAACGTTGATCTGGCCTTTTTTTTAATTAACGAATTAACGTTGAACCAACGTCAGACGCGCCATTCTTCAAAACTAACGGAAAAAATCAACGTTAGGAAAGCAAACCAATTTTCGATTTTCATTTAGCTTTGAAGAATGCCGCGTCCGACGTTGGTTCAACGCTAATTCGATGAGCAAAACAATGCCAGATCAACGTCGTTTCGATGTCACGAGAGACGTCGCTTCCACGTCGATTCAATGTCAGTTTGCCGACAAACTAGACGAAAGTGGGCGGAGTTAGTGTAAATAGACCCTGCAAACAAGCCAGGCGTTTAACGTAAATAGACACTCAGTTTTAAACGTATTAAAAACAGATGCGATGCTAAACCATATATACCAACGTATTTGTCTTGTTTTCCAGAAAATATATAAAATAAAATCGATAAATATTAAGATTACTTGACATGCAAAAATTATGTAGCTATCCCAGATAGCAAACCGACATTGAATCGACGTGGAAACATGACATCGAATTAACGTTGAACCAACGTCAGACGCGTCATTCTTTCAAAACTAACGGAAAATCAACTTGAAATCAACGTTGTTTCAACGTTATGAAAGCAAACCAATTTTCGATTTTCATTTAGCTTTGAAGAATGCCGCGTCTGACGTTGGTTCAACGTTAATTCGATGAGCAAAATCAACGTTGATTCGATGTCAGTTTGCTGTCTGGGTAGCATAATAATAATCACCCCCTTGCCTTGAGTGCTAAAGTTTGTTAGCTAGCATAAATGCGCACTTGCAATGCGCTGGCTCACTATTTGTTTACTTGCGTAAAATGTGTTTCTAGCCTTTGGCTAATGCTAATAGCAGCCCAGATAGCAAACTGACATTGAATCAACGTAGAAACATGACATCGAAACAACGTTTGACATTGTTTTGCTCATCGAATTAACGTTGAACCAACGTCAGACGCGTCATTCTTCAAAACTAACGGAAAAGTCAACTTGAAATCAACGTTGTTTCAACGTTAGGAAAGCAATCCAATTTTCGATTTTCATTTAGTTTTGAAGAATGCCGCGTCTGACGTTGGTTCAACGTTAATTCGATGAGCAAAATCAACGTTGTTTTCGATGTCACGAGAGACGTCGTTTCCACGTTGATTCAATGTCAGTTTGCTGTCTGGGATGCTTATTTTTTTGTCTTACTCTATAGGAAAATGGTCTCTCCTTGTATATATCTGTGGACAAATGTAAATGTAATGGTTGCAACAAATAAACTCAGCTGGATTAGCGAAGGATTAGCATGGAGAGACTCAGAAATTTCGTTCTGGTCCAATTTGGGGGTTTTAACACGGCATATTGTGGCCAAAAAAAAGATGTATGCTCGAGCGAAGGCTAAACCCTGATTTGATTGAGCCTGCGGACTGCGAAAGGGCACATGTCGCTATTTCTGTGCGGAGATCATTACATCTGGCACCAAAAAAACTAATTAGCAGACCAAAACTAAAGCTTCGTGATTCAGAGGATGGCAGGAAAACTGTCTGTAGACAACAATGCACAGAAACACACACACACACACACCACATCTGACAAACCAGAAACTACAACAAAAAGGAGAACGAAACTCAAGGGTGCACATAACACAAACACCACAACACAAGGAACCGACCACACGAAGGAGAACTGGACCGAACAAAGAGAATAACAAAACACAGGAATGCGACGAAGCACGACGACAGCGTCTCGAGGCATGCAAGCGCAGTTACATTCTCCCATCATGCATCGCTAGTGCGAGATTTCCATGACAGCATGTGCACATGAGCATTTCCTCTGGGCAGAAGCAAATACTGAAGGATGCAAACGAGAAAAGACCCATAATGCAAACTCAAAAACGTAAAAAACGAACCCGAATTGGCGGGTTAGCTACTGCTAAGTTCTTATTTAGCTCGATTTTTTTAAACTCCGAATCGCCAATGAGCCTTCCAAATCTAGATCAGTCAAGGTTAAGGTTTTAATACATGTTGATTTTTTCGATTTAATGTGGGTTAAAAAAAGTGAAAAAAGAAAAAACACACCAACCTTCTCGAAGCTCTGAGGGATGTAAAGGGGTTGATGCAGAACACAATGACATGAGGAGAAGAGAAAAATAGGGGAAACACAGAGAGAGTAAAAAAGGCCACCTCAAGGCGTTTAGCTGCTACATTTCTGTCGCCTGATTATCTGCCGCGTTTACCTGCTTTGACCCAAACACTTTGATCTTTGATTCACCCCAGTGGTTGCTGGGAAAAGCGTTTCGGCCACTGGAGTCAATTCAAGCATGTTATAATGACAATGCAAAATTACAAGGTCTTTAGCCACCTGAAGAGCTGCCGCTGCGGCTTTAATTACACAAACGAAACAAAGAGACAAAAACACAAATCAATGAAGCAACCCCGAGAACCAACCAAATCAAAGCGACCGTACAAATAAAAAAAACCACATAATTAGCATTTAAAGTTAGCAGCTACAATCGAGACGACCGCGTCGGTTTCGCTCGCGTCGTTTCCTCCACTGTAGCTGCTAATTTCAAGAGCCGTTAATTCTGGAACAGAAAACATTTGATTGTACTCAATAATTAGGCTTTGGAAAGAAAGAAAAAAAGACAAAAGGAGATGGGATATTAGCAGTATGCGCATAATCAGTGAGAAATTAGCATACCTATGTTGGATTAATTACCGCTGTGGTAATTCGAACGGATTTTCGGAAATCTCCAGTCACCCAATTACTGAAATGTCACTAGGAATCAGATCAAATGTTACCGAACATCTAACACTGTTTAAGGTCTCTCGTCCCAATAAAATCCCTTCCAGGTCAGCCCTAATCCACGACAGGCCGCCGACTCCATCGCGGCGGTGAAAATCGATCTTAAAAGTACGGCCTCTTGTGGATTATTGCTGGTGGTGACTTGATGAAAGATTCAAACGTTCAAACGTTAATGAGAATTCCAATTTAGAATTCTGTTCAAACCCAAAAGAATCGTTCTGTCATCGCTCTTCTTTCTTCTGTGGAACACAAAAGACGATCCTTTGAAAAACGTCGTCTATTCAATGAAAGCAAAACCCATCATCATATTCTGCAGAAGAAAGAGGTTTGAAGTAAAAGATGCATCTTCTCTTCTCTCTATAGTAATGAAAGGACAACTCTCTGGCCCATTTTATAATGTAACGGCCAGTGAATAATTTATCCGGAACAAAGTTATTTGGTACACAGCGGGTTTTTAATATGCATTGCCTTGATTTATTAACCCTCTGATGGTCTTCGTTTGGGAGTCACGTCCTGAGCCTTCACGGTCGGAAGTGACCGGACACCTAAAAATGATACTTCCTCCATCTCGGTAAAAACCAATGCAATTTATTTTTGTGCTATAATATTTATTCTTTTTTAATTTAGTATTTTGAGACACTTTGATTGAATTTATTAATATTTATGCAATATTTATGGTCTATTTTTGCCATGGAAAAAAATCTCTCTCTCTCTATATATATATATATATATATATATATTAGGGCTGTGCAAAAGTTAATTGCGATTAATCGCATCCAGAATAAAAGTCTGTGTTTACATAATATATTTGTGTGTGCTGTATATAATTATTTTGTATATATAAATACCTCTGCATGCATGTATATATTTAAGAATTATTTGCGCTTAAATTCTGTATATATATATATATATACATATAAATACATAATCTATATTATATAAATATAAATATTTTATATGATAACACACTTTCTTAAATATATACATGCATGTGTTTGTATTTAAATATACAAAATAATTATATACAGCACACACAAATATATTATGTAAACACAGACTTTTATTTTGGATGCGATTAATCACAATTAATTTTTGCACAGCCCTAATATATATATATATATATATATATATATATATATATATAAAATATTAATGCAATATTTTAGTTTAATATAGAGTCTAGGCCTTCAGAAAAAAAATCTCATGTGAATTCCCCAGCTGTGCATGAACACATTTACTTTTGTTTTGTTTTTTTGGATTTGAATATATTTCAAACAATCTCAAAAACGCTTTCTTTTAGATTTTAGATTTTTTAAGTGTTTTTGCATTATAATTACAGCCAAACATTGGATTAGAAAGAGAAGCTTATTTTTCTATTAGCAAATTTTATACCCATTTTTTTCTGAACTTGTACCAATTCGTTCAATTATAATTCATTCAATTATATCACTTTATGTAGAATAACAATTTTTAAAAATTGAAGAAAAAAAGGTGAATTTTTGTCAATTTCCCATTCACGTCCTATGGGGGTAATTTTTGACCGAAGACCAAAATTTTGACAAATTTTTTCATGACCACTTGGCATGCTCGGATCATGACCTCAATTTTTTTTTTGCATTCACATACCAAACGCCAGAAAAGTCACCAAGTATCATAACCTTCTGATGAAGCTGTGATTTTCTAAAATTCAAAACTTACTCGGCCAGAAGTGACCGAGGACAATCAGAGGGTTAAAGTCATCAACCTGAAGATGCAACTCTTCTCAAAGTTAGCATCTGCGCTAATGTAACGCCTCAAAACAGACTCAGACGTTCCTTATATTTGAAATACAGATTTATGTATACACTTCACATACTTTCGTTGCAACACTTTTACCTCTTTACCAGCATTTTGATTGGCTTATTGCATTGGCCAATCAAAATCAAGACTTACCATCGTCCTCCCGACCCAAGTTTCCACCCATCGTAGAAAAGACTGAACGCGACCCATTAAGTATCGAAAATGTGCATATTCTGTGTTTATTTTATTTACGACTGGTTTCATTGGTTGTTTTTTCGATGGGCTCCAGAGCCGGGTTGCTCCCTACCTCGCACATACAGGTTGGCAGGGGAAGAGTATCGGACGCCTTCGATGTTAGACGCCACGCACTCGTACTTCCCCTGGTCCGTTTCCTCGGTGTTTTCGATCTGCAGGGCACCTGGGAGAACAAAAAATAAAAAAGTACCCCAAAGAAAAGGGATGAAAGACAGAGAGAGAGAGAAAAAAAGGGAGAAGACGGCAAACTATTAGAGGTTTGAAAGTAACGAGGCTGTCAGAAACTATTTTATTTTGTATGTTTGGTGCGGCGTCGTATTCTCATGAATTGCTCAAAGGCCTTTCCCGTTCGAAAGCCAACTTGTATTCTGTGTCGCACTGTGTCCAATCTGAGCAGTTCCACACACTCAAGGCAAGGAAGATTAGCCTGATCCAAATATGTCCGAACGCATCACGTCAAAGAGAACTAGCAGCGAAGTTATGGTGTTCGCAGGAGTGCTGGATCGCATCAATCAGAGCACCGGGAACGAGTCGGAGGAGATAAACCGTCGCTCGGTCCCGACGGGGGGGAAGTTGGTGAGGGTCAAGACTGAGACATCCATTAGTTCATGTCGAGCTCCACACAACACTTAAATCCCACGGCATGCATTATTCCAGCCGGTCTCACAGGAGCCGTGGCAATACTCATGTCAGTGGGACGGAGAATGCCTATTGGCTTGATATTAATGTCATGTATCCCAAAACACATGCAAATGTAAGTTTGAGATACGTCAAAACTATTCAGGCGAAATGATCTTTACATTCGCCTTCACTTCCTCTGAAATAACCTCTTAAATATAATATATTATACTGCATGTGATCAATTGATTTGAGGGCTCTTAAAGGGATAGTTCACTTTGAAATTAATTTTCGGTATGTTTTATCTTACCTCAAGGGCATCCGAGATGTAGGTGTCTTTGTTTCCGCAGTATTTTCAATTTTGATATTTTTAGGTCAAACCGTTCTTGTCTGTCAGTCATATAATGGAGGTCTATGGTCACCACCTCAAAGAGCATGCACAGAGAAGTCCAAATTAAACATGATTTAATGACTCGTGAATGTAAGTACACATTGATGGCCTAAGACACGAAACGAGCGGTTTGTGTGAGAAAACCAACATTTATATCGTTTTTTACCTCTTGTAACCATAGCTACGTCCAAGTAATTTGAGGGCGCGGGCGCTTCGGTCCACGCAAGCGCCGGAAGTGATCTCTCGCGCGTGTACGTCGCTCATCGTTTACACAGATTTCAGAAGCGTTACCGTTCACTGTGACGATCTAAACATATTTAGATTTACAGGAAATCGCAAAGGAGGACGATTTCGATAAATCAACAGACAACGTTGAATTTTTTTCCACAACCGCGCAAGAGATCACTTGTGGTCACTTGTGTGCTGTTCTGATCAACATATAAAGCCCCTCCGGAAGCGAAAAACACAAATATTTTGGCGAAAACTCGACGTGTCCAGGGGAAACAGGGCTCCTTCGAACCGTCTCACAGAACTGAACAAAACGTTCAATATGCGTTTCGTCATTTTTGGTGGAGTATTCGCGGAGATTTTAGCCGAAAACCGTCGGCCGCGCTCTGATATGGCGCCATGACCTCGAGAGAAAATCGCAGATATCTCGGCGAAAAATCAACATTTCGGCGCCAAATTTTCATCGAGTGGTGAACGGACCGAGATCTTTCGAAAGAGACCACCCCCAGCCTCGTGGGCACCCGGTGGCACGAGATACAGGCCCCCAAAACCCCTCCGGAAGCGAAAAATGCAAATATCTCGGCGAAAACTCCACGTATCCGGGGGAAACCGGGCTCCTTCGAACCGTCTCGCCGAACTGAACAAAACCATATGCGTTTCGTAATTTTTGGTGGAGTATTCGCGGAGATATTAGCCGAAATCCGTCGGCCGCGCTCTGAAATGGCGCCACGAGCTCGGGAGAAAAATCGCAAATATCTCGGCGAAAAATCAACGTTTCGACGGCAAATTTTTATCGAGTGAGCACTTGCGCCGACCGAAGCGCCCGCGCACTCAGATCACTTGGACGTAGCTGTGGTTACAAGAGGTAAAAACGATATAAACGTTTGTTCCGCTCGTTTCGTGTCTTAGGCCATCAGTGTGTACTTACATTCACGAGTCATTAAATCATGTTTAATCTGGACTTCTCTGTGCATGCTCTTTGAGGTGGTGACCATAGACCTCCATTATATGACTGAAAGACAAGAACGGTTCGACCCAAAAATATCAAATTTGAAAATACCGCGGAAACAAAGACACCTAAACTAAAACATACCAAAAATTAATTTCAAAGTGAACATAGGCATAGCATAGGCGGTTGTACTGTATATGTTGACTAGCTTCAGGAAGTTAGCCTGACGCTGGACACAGTGTTTAGGTTCGTCTTCTTTTACCACATACTACAGCTGCCCCGATGGACATGTATAACTGCTCCAAATTAAATAAACTTTAATTGAATACCCCAGCTATATGTGATCAGTTGTTTTGAGAACACTTTTAACGCACTCGAAACGCACTTCCCCGTGGTTCCCGCCTGCTGCTGAAGAGATCCAGGGATTTACAAATGACAAATCTCAACATCATCTCAGGATTCAGGTCTGAATGTGATGCTAACAAACAGATTACTTTGAGAAGCATCCACCTTTCCATTCCACACTACTTTCTTTCTCCGTCTTCGAGTTCACCCCCATTGCATTTCTACGGGTACCATCGACTCCATCCTCACGTTTATTCTGGCCGAACGAAGCCGTCAACCTTCATCTACGCCACATGTGGTGAAGGGACATCAGCAGCGGGGGTTTAAGAGCGCAGTCTGTGTGCCAGTGAGACTACGGCTTCTGGGTGGATGAATCACACCTGCTCGCGGCGGATCAACAGCATGATGGGATCAGGGAGTTTAGAGGCGTGGCGGGGAGAGACTAAAATGGAAGGTGGTTTCTAAAGTGTGTGTGTGTGCACGGATCGTTTGATGTGCACATTGGCGCGGCGGGTGTCCGGGCGACAGCAGGTGGGCTTGGAGAGCTTTCTAAAGTCTCCTCAGGTGCGCAGCCGAAGGAGAACCGCTCGCGCGCAACCTGTGCTACGTGACGTCGTTGGAAAATCTCCGTCAGTCAATTCTGGAGAGCAGAAAACAGGCGTGGATCTGAATGCTGTCGGAGCAAGGGCTGATAAATAAACCATGGCGCAGTGGTATGCCAAGCTCTGAATTCTCCTCATCATTCTTTCTCATCTTCGCTGGGCTTTGTAACCCCTTTTCTACGAATAGTCAGGCTAATGATTGAGTAATGCCATTGAGGAACTCCAAATTCATTAAATCCAAACGAATTCCCAGCGGCTCCAAAGCTAGCACATGTTTTTGGGGCTCCTTCCTGCCTGAACAGGACTATTTTGGGTACTCCTGCTTGCTATTCAGCCGACTGACGATTCCCCACTGACTTCATTACATATTTGCAGCTGTGTTTTTCCCCCCGCGCCTGTTTCCGCTCGGGCTCAGATAAGCTCGCTGAGAATATATGATCTTGGGAGGGATTGGCGGTGTTCCTACTTTAGCAGTCTTTCTCAAAATCCATCAATATCTTTGTCCTCACTGCTGATTGGTGTGGAGGGGAAACTTTAGCGTACGGCTAATCAGGTCCCTGCGTTCTCGTGAGCTTAATTTTCTCCCAAACCGTCCTTAGCTAACCAAGCGAGGGGGATATTTAACAACAATGTCGGAAAACGTCTTTGATCCCTTTCGCTGAATGTTTTCAGTTATTATCTTTTGTGTATAATTACATTTTGAATTTCCATTATCCATCCTGCCCCGCGGCGTCTTTGAGGCTGCCGGTGTAGCCTTTCCGTTAGCGGCGCGGCTAACGACAAAACAAGCTGTTATCTTCCTTTAACAAATAGCGTCAAGCTCAAAGAGTCAGAACGCCGCACAATAGCGTTTTTGTTGAAAGGCAAGTGGAAGTCGTTTTCTAAATATCCGTGGCACGACGCAATCATCTAGCTGACATGAACCCTCTAGCTATGAACTATTATCTGAAGCTGAACAATAACGAATATATTAGAGGATTTGAATGTCTAGGAATAACCAAAAAGCAACAGAACCTTCAATTGGAAAATCAGCAGAAGTTTGTATAAGAAAGCATGATCAATATATCATATAATGCCTCTTTTCACAAGATGTAATATAAATCTCAGGTGTCCCTTAGCCTGGGTTTCCCCATAATGGCTTGTATGTAGAGCGACAGAAATGGGTCAGAGATTTATTTGCGTTCGAAACTACTTTATAACAATATCTATATTGACATTGAGATGTGGTCTGGGAACCACATGTTCATTTTCTCGTATTTGAGACGTGGTTTACGAATGCCCAGAGCCGTATTATTGGGTGTTACGAATGTCTATCAAATGCGCCGGTACGTAGCTCGTAGCCAATCGGTTCAGTTATACCAGATGACGCATGTAGAGCGACAGAAACTAGACGAGGAAGATGACGATGGGTCTGAGACTTATGGCGTCTATATCCAAGGCTATATATATATATATATATATATATATATATATATATATATATATATATATATATACATTTTAGGTGCTAATATGGACATTAAGGTGCTAATATGGACATTTAGGTGCTAATATGGACATTTAGGTGCTAGTATGTACATTTTAGGTGCTAATATGGACATTTTAGGTGCTAATATGGACATTTAGGTGCTAATATGTCCATTTTAGGTGCTAATATGGACATTTAGGTGCTAATATGGACATTTAGGTGTTAATATGAACATTTTAGGTGCTAATATGGACATTTAGGTGCTAATATGTACATTTTAGGTGCTAGTATGGACATTTTAGGTGCTAATATGGACATTTAGGTGCTAATATGGACATTTAGGTGCTAATATGTACATTTTAGGTGCTAATATGGACATTTAGGTGCTAATATATACATTTTAGGTGCTAACATGGACATTTAGGTGCTTAATATATACATTTTAGGTGCTATTATGTACCATTAAGGTACCAATATGCACCCTTTAGGTACTTTTGAAAAGGTACATCCCCAGTGACAGCTTTTGTACCTTTTTTTCTGAGAGTGTAGGCAGTCTGGATACAATGGACCAAATTTTCGCCTCAGATTCAGATTTTCATGATATTTCGCCTTTAAATAAACCAACACAGGGATGTGTGAATGACAGCCAGTCTTTTTTCTATGGAAATCAGTCAGGGATTGTGGAAAGCTTCCCCACCGCATCGGTGTCCTTTAAACAAGCCATTAAATGTTTTTGTCACGATCAGCCGGAGTTGCCGTGAGCTCGTGACTGGCGGACACGCGGCAGCCGTTGACCTGCAACCAGTTGGGGCTTTAGCGACGGCCTTGGGAGACAAAGTCTTGTCATCTCCCGTCATCCGCCCGATCCCGGATCATGGGGGAAAACAGGCTGGGCTGTCTGTAAAGTGGAGGCCGTGTCAGGAGGCGGCTCTGCTGGGGCGTGGAGCGCGGCAGCCAGGTGTGGAGTCGAGGAGCGCGCTGAACCGTGACTAGCGCTACCGTGCAGCTGTCTATTAGAGCCGGTGCGCACGTGACGGCTCTCGCCACGCTTGATTAACCTCAGCTCTCCTCCAAAAGAAACCTGACCATCTTCAACACACACACACAATTTCCAGCACCTACAGTCCCATTTGAGTAATTCAATTAGTGGGCGATGCTGGCGCATGATTGATTTGTTTGTGGGATCGACCGCGTTCTTGTTATTTTTTCCTGCATGAGCGGGACTGATTAGGAGAGAGAGTGTCACACTACCTGGATATAGTGTGTGTATTGTTTGGCATGCTCAGAAGAACGGGATGACCTGCTAAGTTTGTCTATTTACATTTACATTTGTGCTTTTATCCTAAGTGACGTACATCACAATGCATGATATATCACATCCCAGAATGCAGTGCACTTTTAGTTGACCTTTCATTTGACAGTGCGACTAATGACCTGGAAGTAATTATAATTTAGCACTCATCTCCTTTTTGATAGATTTTTTGATTGGCCCACCAAAAGTTAATACTACCATCCTACTGCATTTTACTCTCTGATTGTTTTTTTGCACATTTCTTGTAAATCAGACGACTAAAAATGGAAAGAAAAATGAGACTTGAGCATTAAAAAAGATGGCGAGCAGTGACTGAGCCTGAGCTTCTATGGGAGTAGTGTGTATGCGTATGGACACACACCAAGGTCATTATATGTGAAGCCTCATCATGGGGCCGAGACGTAATGCAATTGTTGTCAACTTCCATCTGTTGGCTTGTAGCGCTCTGATAGAGACGGCGATGACGCGTGCACACACCCGACGGGTCCGCCTCGGGCCCCCGACTGTCGTCTAGAGCCAACTAACTCACATGGGCATGACTTAAGATCATGTTTACGCAAACACGGAAGCAAGTCGCTAAGCTAACCAACGCCGTAACTGAGCTCTGCTAGGACGCCCAGAACCGACGCACAACTGTGCTGCACATTTAGCCCAGACCGGGCCTGAATATGTAGAAGCTGCCCTGGGCTAAAGCTCTGACTTGGATCACTAATCTCATTATGCTAATGCCGCTTTATAAGTCACGTTCAGTTTAGCGAGCAGCGAAATGATTAATGCGCAGTGTTTTTGCATTATAAATATGGATGTTGGTCTGTGTAATTGAAGAAAGAGCTTTTATGCTGTAGACTTTACTAGCTGATGCCAATATCTATCTATCTATCTATCTATCTATCTATCTATCTATCTATCTATCTATCTATCTATCTATCTATCTATCTATCTATCTATCTATCTATCTATCTATCTATCCATCCACCCATCCAATATCCATCCATCCAATATCCATCTAATATCCATCCAATATCCATCCACCCATCCATCCAATATCCATCTATCCAATATCCATCCAATATCCATCCATCCATCCATCCATCCATCAAATATTCATCCATCCAATATCCATCCATCCATCCAATATCCATTCAATATCCATCTAATATCCATCCATTCAATATCCATCCATCCAATATCCATCCATCCATCCATCCATCCACCCATCCAATATCCATCTATCCAATATCCATCAAATATTCATCCATCCAATATCCATCCATCCATCCATCCATCCATCCATCCATCCATCCATCCAATATCCATCTATCCAATATCCATCAAATGTTCATCCATCCAATATCCATCCATCCATCCATCCATCCACCCATCCATCCAATACCCATCCAATGTCCATTCAATATCCATCCATTCAATATCCATCCATCCATCCATCCATCCATCCATCCATCCATCCATCCATCCATCCATCCAATATCCATCCATCCATCCATCCATCCATCCATCTATCCATCCATTCATCCATCCATCCATCTATCCAATATCCATCATCCATCCATCCATCCATCCATCCGTCCAATATCCATCCATCCATCCATCCATCCATCCATCCATCCATCCATCCACCCATCCATCCAATATCCATCCATCCATCCATCCATCCATCCATCCATCCATCCATCCATTCATCCATCCATCCATTCATCCATTCATCCAATATCCATCCATCCATCCATCCTTCACGTTTATTATTAAATTAGATTATATATAAATCTAGCAGGTGGAGCTGGGGAGGTGGAGGGGTCAGAGTAATATAGCGCTGCGAGACTAGCCTACATCAAACACTGAATCAGACTATTTAAATGTTGAGCAAGCAATGTCATTTTTCGTTTTTCGAGTAGCACGACTGAACTAGATATACGCAGTTTCGCTTGCGATCCAATTGTGATATTGTAACGCATATTGAATCGTGACACAAGGAAACCCGCCACTAAACAAATATAGACAAACGCGAAAAGTTTAGGCACCTGGAAACATACAAAATTGAACATTTAAACAAGAAGAATGCACAAAATTGTGCATTTGTGATGATTACCATTTGAATCGTAGCTTCCTTCACCCAGGAAATGAATGTAAAATCAATACAAATTCGCTCACCTACCTGTTCGCTGTGAAAAAGAAGGCATTAGCATTAGAAACAGCACACAGTTTTGATATATATCTATCTGGAGCGAACATCAGCCCTGATATCATCTCCAAACTCTGTGGAAACAGAGACATTTTAGCAGGAAAAGGGCTAGGTAAATGTGTGTAACGTTAGCATTGGTGATTGGGCTGGAGATAAGATCAGGACTGCTTCGACACCGTTTACCCAGCGTCCTCATTAGCGTGATAAGTGTGGCCTGAAAGCGCCCCGCCAAACAGCACAAATGTCACAGACGTAGGTAAACACCAACCCCGACACCTGTCCGACTCCCAACACTGACATTAAACACACATGAGACAGGACACAGACACAAACACACACACTGAAAGCTGGAGGAAGAAGAGGACAGCCGCTCTCCGACAGCAAGAGGTCGTCTGGAGTCATTAGTTAGTTGAGGTAGTTAAGTTAAGGTTAGTTGTGTTTTTATATTAGTGTCTTACCTCGGATGGGAGTACCCTCTGGAAAAAGACACAAACGAAACAGACAGATCAGTTTAGTTCACGGTTAACAGAGAGGTGCAGGTATGACGTCGCTGTCGGCCAATCAGCAGTTAGCATCGCGCTGGTTCCCTCGACGAAACATTGACTCTGGTGCTAAAATGCTAACTTGTTTCCGCGTTTGATGTGGCGAAGTGATGTCAGACCTGCACCGCTCCATGTACGTTCAGGTTATGACTCTCTTAATGTACGGGTTAGTTTAGTTTGGGATTATCATCACAGCTTTAGTAAAGGTTAAAGACCTGCCAGTGCTGGACGTGGAGCTTTATGTTCATCTTTCTTTCCCTCCTCTACTTCATAGATGAATTTAAACAATCGGATATCTTTATAGACGCTACAGAAAAAGTGTTTGACCAATTTGTAACGTTATAATTTTTTTTAATCAATTTATTACAAAATATTTAGCTTTATTATGTATAAAGAAACCACGCATATTATAAAGCATAAATTAAATATAATGTTTCTTTGTATTCATTTATTTTTTTAATTCCATTTATTATTCCGTTTACTTTAATTTATATTAATAATAATGATTTATTAATAAATAATATTAAATAAAATAATTACTATATAATAAAATAATATTACGTAAAAATATTAGATTATTAATAAATAAGTTATTCATTAAATAATTTACATGAACAAATTCATTATATAAATAAAATATAATAGTAATTTAATTATAAATCAAAATATTTATACTTCATAATATATTGTTAAATTTAATGATTTATTTTATTAATCTTATTATTGTTCATTATTAGTATTATTGAGTTGAATTTTTTAGGCTGTACAACACTGAAAAAAATCAGTCTAATTAAAATAAATGATACATTATTAAATATGTTTTATTTTTATTTGCTGGGGTCCAGTGAAAATGACAAAAAAAAATCTATAATAATAATTAAAAATGTATTTTCTTCATAATTACATACTAATATATATATATATATATATATATATATATATATATATATATATATATAATTTAAATTATTTAATATCCATTACTAATATATATATATATATATATATATAATGAATATAAAATAATTATATATATATATATATATATTAGTAATGGATATAAAATAATTTAAATAAAATATTAATTTAAATGCTTTATACATTCATTAATTTTGTATTCTGCTAGGGTTCACTGCTAAAACAAATCAAAACACTCCACAATTGTAGCCAGACATGTAAAATGAGGCCTTAAAATCAAGAATTACTTCCTAGCATTATCTTAGCAACGTCTACGTGATGTCATATCAACCAAAGCTGTCTTTACCCCTCGTCCGCCTATCTTTAACACCGCAGTGTCCTGTTTTAGCTTTATTTCTCCACTATAATCAGCTCGTTGAAGTCCTGTCCCTCTCTGAACCCAGCGCTATACACACACACAGCAAGCTCTTTTGTCCAGCAGCCGTGTGAAGGTCATCCGTGTAACGTGAAGGATATTTTGCCTGCTTCTCCATCAGACTGATATTAACTTCTCACCGTCTCCGGCAGTGCAGAAACGCACCATTTTACTCAGTATTCCTGTTTAAAAAAACCACCAACATCAGGCCTGGAAATAACGCCGTGCCTTGACGAACAAAATATAATAAAAAGAGTGTAAATAAAAGAGGTTTCATCTAGTATTTATATTTATGAGCCCCCAAACAGCAATATACAATACAAATGCACAACGCTGCGAGAAGTGCACTAAATAATTCAACCTACAGCCGAACGCATGTGAGCTTTGAGGCTCGCGGAGGGCGTCTTTTTGAAAAGCAGGCAAAATATTCATAATTTAAAAGTTGTTTATGTATATTTAAGGAGTTGAGGAGGAATCAGAAGGGCACGGGGATTAGGGATCGTCAGTGTTTAGTTAGTATCAGGGACGTTGAGGCAGCAGAATTAGCTTGTTTTTGTTCCTACTAGAATCAAAGTTGTGGTTAAGCTTTGGAAAGAACTGGTTAGGTGAGGTTAGGTTAAAGGTTAGAGGTTTTCAAACACACAAATTCCACACAGAATGACTGGACAAAATGCTAAAAAGTGCTGTCGTTTGCTCAAAGAAGCTTCCAGATATCTACTCTGGAAGGAAAAAAAGTGAGTTTCATAAGAGGAGGCAGACCGCGGTCTTAATCCATCTCCATCGGCTCACTGCCATGCGTTTAGGCCCGAGTGACCTTAAAAATGTCTCCGCAGATCTCGTCTCTCCCTATAGAAAAACTCACCGCCCACGTCATATCAGACGGCCAATGATCGCAGAGCGAGATGCCCCTCAATGGGTGGAGCTTAACATCCAGCCACACCTCTCTTTACACGATTGATGGAGCTTGACATCCAGCCCCGCCTCTCTGAATGCAAAGGTTGTGGCTTGACATCTAGCCCCGCCTCTCTGTATATGATGGGTGGAGCTTGACATCCAGCCCCGCCTCTCAGTATGCAACGGTTGTGGCTTGACATTCAGCTTCACCTCTCTGTATGGAATGGGTGGAGCTTGACATCCAGCCCCGCCTATCTGTACGTAGTAAGTGGACCTTAACAACCAGCTCTGCTTCTTTGTAAGTAATGGGTGGGGCTTGACATCTATCCCTGCCTCTCTCTATATAATGGGTGGAGCGTAACATCCAGCTCCACCTCTCTGTATGCAACGGTTGTGGCTTGACATCTAGCCCCGCCCCTCTGTACATGATGGGTTGAGCTTGACATCCAGCCCCGCCTCTCTGAATGCAACAGTTGTGGCTTGACGTCCAGCTTCACCTCTCTGTATGTAATGGGCGGAGCTTGACATCCAGCCCCGCCTCTCTGTACGTGGTAAGTGGACCTTAACAAACAGCTCTGCTTCTTTGACTGTAATGGGTGGGGCTTGACATCTAGCCCCGCCTCTTTGTATATGAGGGGTGGAGCTTGACATCCAGCCCCGCCTCTCTGAATGCAACAGTTGTGGCTTTACATCTAGCCCCGCCCCTCTTTATATGATGGGTGGAGCTTGACATCCAGCCCCGCCTATCTGTACGTGGTAAGTGGACCTTAACAACCAGCTCTGCTTCTTTGTATGTAATGGGTGGGGCTTGACATCTAGCCCCGCCTCTCTGTACATTATGGGTGGAGCTTGAAGGTCCAGCCACACCCTAACCCTAATGAGGCCAAGCTCCAGCCATTACACCTACAATGATCGGTCTGTATAAATGAACACACTTTCAGTACAAACAGACTCAAGCCATGAAAGCCTTCAAACGCTTCTAAAGAGCTAACAATGACACATCATTGTCTTTAATAACCACAGAACCATATAGCAACGCTATAGAAGTTCATTTGGGTCCATCAAGTCACAGCGTGCGTCCTGCTCTTAACCACTGTAGCAGAGCTTAAAAGCCATCAATTAGACAAGCACCTCGGGGCCTGTTCCAATCAGACACAGGAAGTGCAAACCACAGCAGGAAGCTGTCCATTTATCTGTTCCTCCCAAGGTATCGCCTGCGGAGATTCCAGGAGGAGCAGCTGTACCCACACCAAGACCAGATCCATATATCAGACGACGGCCGCGGCTGTGACGGCTGCTGCCAACTAAAGAAAGGACACGGGTTATTCAAAAGCACACCGGATCTTGTTTTCCTCCCAATGAAAAATGACTTCGGCCCCGGTATGGAAACTAAAGAGATCAGTTTCACTTCGGAATTGAGATAAAAACAGGAAAGCGGGAGTCTTGGCTGGTGTCGACAGCTACAGGCCTTTTTCTCATCAGCATAAATCCCTCCAGGTCGGAGGATCGCTCGAAGGTAAACATCCCTACGTAAGACACCTTGACTCGCTCTCAGGGCTCTGCTGAAAGAGCTGTCAAACAAAACAATCAAACCACTTGAACTAGGACGAGGTGGTCTCCTAGATGCCCCAAATCCCTCTAAAAGTGGCTGGCGGACCAGTTTGACCAAGACTTGATGACTTGATTTCTTCAGCTGAGCGTCTGAGGTCATTGAGGTCGGGATGATTTAATTAATAGCCAATTTTTTACACATTCCAATCAATTCCGAAGTAAAATGGGGTTTGATTGCCACTTTACCTTTCGAGCGCATGAACTATGGAGGACCTGCAAATGTAATCCATCCCTTGGGTACAGGACCTCGGGTGATGTTTGCTTTTGGCTTTCTAGATCCAGGCTGGGCCGGAAGGCTCCAAGGCCCCCGTAGTTTTCAGCCATCTAGGCCGGTTCTGCTCAGATGATAAATATGTTATTGTGATGGAGTTGAGCAAGCGCTCGGTGGCGCACGGACCGAGGGTGTGTCCGGCGGTCAACAACAGAACCGCGACCGCTTGGCCGGAGCTTCTGAAATTCTAATCTGTTATTCTTCTGTTTTATAACCATCGGAATATTTGTGGCCGGTGAGAGTTGAAGCAAAGCCAGAGAGCTGGATGTGAATGAAGAACACTAGACGGTTTAACAAGCGCAACTCGCAGACTTTCTGCAGTGTGTCATCCCTCAAAAAGCTGGGTCGAGTCTTGAGAGAAACTGGGAAATGTTTCATGTTAGTGGGCGAGGAGAAGAAAAAGAAATAAGGAGGGTACAGACAGACGTGAAAGGGAAAGCAGAGGGTAGGACATGCATTTTAAAGCGAAGTTAAAATGCCATCTGCTTCAGGGACACGAGGAAGCTTGCGCACTCACTGAGACACTTACCAAAGGCTTCTGGAAATGATAATAAACAGAAAAAGAAACAGAAAGGAACAATAAAACAGGGTCGGATTCACAGCGGCTGCACACATCCTGAAGTCAACAGAGTTTAGTGGGGAAGATCTCTTTGTAGGATGACGGTTAGATGCACGTTAAACAGATTTTAGACACGTTTTATAACCTCACATGGGGGAATCTCACAAAACCTGTCTAAAAAAAAACTGTTAAATGTATAGTTAGAGTTAAGGTTAGGTTTCTGCTTTATATATGAATTATTGCCTTAAGAAATTCATTAACATCTCTAAAGATTTGGAAAAATATGGCATTTTAATTACCAATTAGACGTTCCAAATAAATACTACTGAAAGCATTTAGATAACTCACTAACGCACAAATTGAATTAAGACCGTGATTATGGCTAATTTATACATGCTGTATGCTGTGCATACTGAATTTAGTTTGTCTAATTGGTAGTACTCCAATGGTGTGTTAATTATTAAGGCCTAGTCAATGTTCTGCATGTGAATGCCGCCAGAAACCTGCTTCAATCGAAATAGAGACAAGAGAACAGAGAGTGAAGCACAACAACAACACAAAGTGACGAAAAGACAGACAAAACGTACAGAGGGAGGACAGGTCGCGACTGTTTCGGCTGTATGCTAACAAACATTCTCAGATTTGTCTGGTTGGGAAGAGAAATTAGCCTTGCAAAATGTGTGCTAGCCTTGAGGCTAGTGACTTGGCTAATGGAAGCTAAAAGGGTTGACTATTTAGTCCTCGACTGGACAAGTCAAAGGCATTTGTGTTCCTGTACCACAGCCAACGGTGTTACGGAGGCGAGTCTGGGTCTTCCATTAACACAGAGCAAAACAAAGTCTAACATACTGTAAGTGAGAGCAGATGTAGCCATTTTGCTTGAATCTGAAAGTCCATTTTGAAAACGCCATGACGGATCCTGAAAGGGGGAACTCTGGGTAAGCGAGTTAAGGTCAAGGGTCGGTAGCCGAGTATCCACCGCCCATACCGATTTGCACCAACAGCTCTGAATCAAATGCAACCCAATAGATTTTCTTGTCTCTGTTGCTGACAATTCACTGACCCACAACGGTGGCCTTGGGGCGACTGGAGCGCTAGACTTAATGAGATATATAATTAGACTCTGTTTTACTGGGTCTTTCAATAAAGTTTCATTAGCCTAAACCAGACATTAATCATACGCTTGCCACGAAATCTGGACTAAGCTCCTCTGACACTGTTCATTAAAAGTCATTATCTTTCCATTTCAGCTTCCCTAGCAACTTTAACGCTCTGGGTGGTTGTTTTGGAAGACCTACAATCAGAAAGAGGACCGATACAGAATCCTAAAACGGAAGCAGTGAGGAGGAAAAGAAGCGTATTAGTCGTTTGTCTTACCTGATCTGAGCTGTTTGATTCTGCCGTTACTCGTGCTAGGGTCGATGGGAAGGAAGTCTTTGAACCAGGTGATTTCCGGGTCGGGGTTACCGCTGGCGGCGCAAAGCATGGTAGCCGTGCGCGTGCGCTCCACTACCTTCAGCTGTGGGCCCATGTCGATGTTGGGGAACCCCCCAGGAAGTAGGTCTTCTGTTGGGGACAACATAGAGAAGTTTAAAGACAATTAGATGGCAATTACCAACTGGAAAGTTGGAAGCGAGAACCACCTTGACATAGAATGAGCTCTGTTGTGGAGAATGCACGAGGTTTGGACACAAATAATGTAAGAACTCAGATATAGGTACTAGCCACCAGGGTGGTTCCCCGAGAACTAAATGTTCCCCAAGGGCCATTTTCCTGGTAGGAACTACGGACGTAAGCCGTGCTTGTTTTGCACTTTTATTTCGAAGGTGTGGCGGACATGGACGGCACATAGTGCTCCCGTTCTCCCGTGTTCATTAGTTTACGATCTGTTAAAGGGTTAGTTCACCCCAAAAATGAAAATTCTGTCAGTATTTACTCACCCTCATGTTGTTCCAACCCCGTAAGACCTTCGTTCATCTTCGGAACACAAATTGAGATATTTAAGATATTAAGATCGCTCCTGCATACTAGTCCATAGGCTTCTTGAGGGAATGACACTTGATTGCCTCAAAGTCATTAAAGACATCGTTAAAATAGTCCAAGTGACTACAGGGGCTCGATCTCAAGTTTATCAAACGACGAGAACATTTTTGTCCGTAAAAATAACGACTTTATTTCAACTATTCATTTATTTCTCTCTCTGCGCGAGTCAGATTACTAGTTTAATAGCGTAAGCTTCTGTTATTGAACGTCACACGCATCACACACATGACCAGCGTCGGCCAATAGTGAGCCTACGTTTGGCGTAGCTTTACGCAATCACACTACGTTAACTGACTACAGGCCCATAGAGAAGGAAGTGAATAGTTGAAATAAAGTCATTATTTTTGTTTGTTTTTGCGCACAAAAAGTGTTCTCGTCGTTTGATAAAGTTAAAATTGAGCCACTGTAGTCACTCGGACTATTTTAACGATGTCTTTAATGACTTTTCGATGCCAGCAAGAGTCATTCCCTCAAGAAGCCTATGGACTAGTATGCAGGAGCGATCTTAATATCTTAAATATCTTAATTTGTGTTCCGAAGATTGGGTTGGAACAACATGAGGGTGAGTAAATACTGACAGAATTTTAATTTTTGGGTGAACTAATCCATTAATATGTGATTAGATAGAACTGTTATACAAAGAAAGTAAACCGTATATGAATATATTAGCGTTTGCAATGTGGTTGATGGCCATTGTCGCTAGCTGAGCAGAAATACCTAATCATGTTTGGCTTTGTCCCCTCAAAACTCGAGTCGGATTTTCTCCTTAGTGTAAAGACGTCTATTCATCACCATTTTTCATGTTCATAGAGTTAGTTTGTGGAGTAAATATATAGGCTATAATCTGTGTGTTTACATAGCTTTTAAACAAAACTTGCGGGTGCTGGTGTTTCGAGCGCATTTGGCCAATCAGTATACTTTCACGTCATTGAGAGATCGTACTCTGAAGTAGGAGATAATTTAGTTCCCCCAAACGGCGGTCCTAGGACTAAAATCGTTCCCAGTTCCTGCAGTGCGAACACGCCAAAAAGTGGGTACTTCCATTGTTATTTTGTGCGATAGCCCCTTATAATCTACTCGAAAGTTCCTACTAACTCTAGATACTACTAAACGAGCATCTGGAAGAACCAACTTGGCTTGCAATGAGCGGGTGGACCTTTTTTTCTACAGGGATTGCTGAGGGGCAAAATCCAACATTAGCATAGCAAAGAGCTCACCCGTACCATCATACATACCATTCGGGCCCTACAGATCAGAGTCTACACTAGCGACAGGGCCGTTTAACCGGGGCAAGCACTGGTGATATTTCACCCCAGGTTCCTCCATAGTTGAAGTCAATTTGAAGAGACAGGTGACATACAAACACACAATAGAGTTTGACAATTCCCCCCTCTCGCTCTTCAGCAGAATCCAGAATGGCTGATGCCTGTTGTTGTAGGCCAACACAAGCTTTCACACTCTTTCACAGACAATGCCTGATAATGTAAAGGGAAAACCTTTAATTTCTTAGTCCTGGTGTGACTCACACTGGCTGAGAACTGTGGACACTGTAGACTTCGCCAATGGGCACAAGTCAGGCTCTAGGTGTGAAGGTCACATCCTTTGAACCCTTTGAGAATCAGAAAGGTGTGCCAAGATTTGTGATATTACAGGGAACCAAATCAATGCACCTGGTCCCAGAAACGGTTGTTTTTACACCATGAAAAGGGACTAGAGCCAATGTTTTGTCTAATGACCTTTTATTTCCATGTTCTTTTATTCAGTGTTGGCTGGGGAAGCATTATGACTAGGGTTGGGTATCGAGAATCGAGTATCGATTGGAACCGGGACTAACTTTTCGTTTTTCCCGGAATCGTTCAAAAGTTAAAATTTTGATTCCTAGTTTCGATATTCACAGTCCGCCGAGCGGAAGAAGAAACCGCCGAACAACACCATGTTGGCATAACCGCGCGAGTCGAACATGAGTAGCTTACGTCGGCAGTCCAAAGTGTGGCTTCACTTTTCTAAAAATAACGAAATCTCGGCAAAATGCAAAATTTGTGACAAAAGGAGTATTTCCTTCAGAAAGACCGTTGGTTAGCAAGGTTAGCTAAACTTTTTTGACCCTGCCTCTTAAAAGAATCGGAATCGAGAATCGTTAGGAACCGGAATCGAAACAAGGAATCGGAATTGGAATCAGAATCGTTCAAATTCAAACGATACCCAACCCTAATTATGACTGCCCTTTGATTATTAGGTACTAGTATAAGGTACTACACAGGTAAGTGTCCTTTCAAAACAAGCTATTCTGTAATATTTCAGAGAGCGACAATCTTTGTTTATGTGATCCATGGCCTGATTATCCATGCTGTGACACCAGAATAGGATTTCTGAAAACCACACAAATTAAGCCTTAAACACACGATGAGTAATTTGATTTGAGCTTAATTAAAGGCAGCAAGTGCTGGGTAGTCTTGACTGGTGGTGGGCGAGCGGGAGCGGCGAACAGAGCCACTGATGGAAACGTCAAAGCAATGCAAATTCTATTTGTGAAAGAGGTCGAGACAGGACTGGCAATAACACCAGTGTCATGGTGCACTGCCATAATGACTGCGGGCATTCAAAAGCAAATGGAAAGAGTGTCTATATTGTCACCAGGACGCAACAACTGAACTGGAATCATCCGTAAAAAGAGACTTACCACGAGCACTCCCGATGTAGAGATGTCCTCTACGGGTAATAGTAATGGAGAATGGCTAGAAATAGAATTTGCCTTGCAGATGTACTCTTCAAACACTCAAATTGGTTCAGGGTCAGTTGCTCTGGTAAAATACGAAGGAAATCAGGCAGTGGGGAGGCATATCCGCGCCAAGAGCCCTTAGTCCTGTCCTGGCTTGCATTCATGCTTAAAAAAGCCCTGGAGTTATAACTCCAATATTCCCCACCAATCCGACCACACAATTAGGTAGCTATTGTCTCCACAACAGATTTTTGATATTGTCACAACCAGTTGATTTACAATTAAGCTCTGGGCATGTGCACTAGAGCCTTGTGGCATCCCATAACCCTCAACGCCAGTTTTAATTGGAAGGCTTTCAAATAGTTGTCCATTAGACAAAACACAGCTTTCCCCACTCTCAGTCGCCACGCATTTCTGGTGCTAGATGCTAGCCCGTGCTTTGTTCTGCACTTTGCAGAGGGCTAATTCAACATCACAGTTCCTTAAAAAATGCAATTAGCGGAATGCAATTACAGGCCTATGCCGGTTCTGGGTTTTTATCTGGGCGGCTCTGAAGGCCGCCTCTGGCCCGGCTAAGAGGCTGTTAAGCCGCGATGATAATGATGCTGTTATGATGTTCAGTGTGGCGGGCTGAGTGCACCGGCCACTTTAGCCAACAGCTGCGCGTTCACCGATTCAGCAGGGCACTGAAGTCGTCCTGAACACCCTGCCCCTCACCCCTAACCCTCCGATCCGCTAGCTTTGATGCTCGTGGTTATTATCTGTAATTGCATTTAATTGTAGCTTGTGATTTAATGGCATTATGCAAGTGACAGGTGCAAAGCCTCTTAACCTGAGCGGTCAGTTTAGTGCAAGTGGATTCGCAGACGCGCATCCATGGTAATAAGCAAATGAGTTTTGATTGATTTATGATGATCCCTGAAGCTCATTATCCGTGCAGCTGTAATATTTCACATCACAGATTAAAAGTAAAATGGCTATTGCGGCGTGTTTTGATCCTGAGATTCAGTAATCTTTCAGAAGTTGTATAACAGCGCCCCCTACCGTATAACCGTGAAAAGAAAAAACGTAAAATGGCAAAATTACGTCATCGGTGGAGAAGTGCCGTTTCATAAATCAAGGGGAAAAGAGTTCAAATACAACCATAGTGACAAATAATAGACCATTTACTATGCATAACACGAAATAAATTGTGTACTAGCGCCCCCTACCGTATAATCGTGAAAAATGGAAAATGGTAATATTCCGTTTATGTAATATATAATATTTCACATCACAGATTAAAAGTAAAATGGCTATTGCGGCTGTTTGAGGCGTGTTTTGATCCTGAGATTCAGTAATCTTTCAGAAGTTGCATAACAGCGCCCCCTACCGTATAATCGTGAAAAAACTGAAAATGTTAAAAATTACGTCATTGGTGGAGAAGTGCCGTTTCATAAATCGTGGAGAAAAGAGTTAAAATACAACCATAGTGACAAATAATAGACCATTTACTATGCGTAACACAAAATAAATTATGTATTAGCGCCTCCTACTGTATAATCGTGGAAAAACGGAAAATACGGTAATAATCCGTTTATGTAATATATAATATTTCACATCACAGATTAAAAGTAAAATGGCTATTGTGGCTGTTTGCGACGTGTTTTGATCCGGAGAGTCGGTAATCTTTCAGAAGTTGCGTAATAGCGCCCCCTACCGTATAATCGTGAAAAAACGGAAAATGTTAAAATTACGTCATTGGTGGAGAAGTGGCGTTTCATAAATCGTGGAGAAAACAGTTAAAATACAACCATAGTGACAAATAATAGACCATTTACTATGCGTAACACAAAATAAATTATGTATTAGCGCCTCCTACTGTATAATCGTGGAAAAACGGAAAATACGGTAATAATCCGTTTATGTAATATATAATATTTCACATCACAGATTAAAAGTAAAATGGCTATTGTGGCTGTTTGCGACGTGTTTTGATCCGGAGAGTCGGTAATCTTCCAGAAGTTGTGTAATAGCGCCCCCTACCGTATAATCGTGAAAAAACGGAAAATGTTAAAATTACGTCATTGGTGGAGAAGTGGCGTTTCATAAATCGTGGAGAAAACAGTTAAAATACAACCATAGTGACAAATAACAGACCATTTACTATGCATAACACAAAATAAATTGTATACTAGCGCCCCCTACCGTATAATCGTGAAAAAAAAACGGAAAATGTTAAAATTACGTCATTGGTGGAGAAGTGCAGGTTCATAAATCGCGGGGAAAAGAAATAATAGACCATTTACTATGCATAACACAAAATAAATTGTGCACTAGCGCCCCCTACCGTATAATCGTGAAAAAATCAGCTTGTATATCAAAATAAATAGGTAACATATACACAAATGCCGCCTTCTGCCTGTACCGTGACATTCTAGCATTCTTTGAGTAGCGTGTTTTTAAAAACTGCTCTCCGGCAAACACTTTCCTGCTGATAAAAGTCTCAGGGGCGGCATCAAATTCCATAGACGTGTCCTCCCCTGCACTGGCTATTTTATTATTTTCACTTACCGAAATGATTTAATTTCATCAGTTCCTTAATCAGGTTAACTGATTAGCTCTCGCCACAGCCAGAGATGGCTTTAGACGCACATTAATATGACAGAGAACTCCGCTCAGGAGTGGGCGGAAGAGCAAAAGAGAGAAAACTGGAATATAAACCATATGATGGGAGGTGGAAGATGTGTTTTTTTTCAAAGGCGACATTTAACTAATCTGTAGCCCCAGCTGTTCGGATTTGAGAGGTGGTCAATTTAATTTCCCGTGCTCCAAAAACAGCTCAATTATCATAACATGGTCTCTGACAATCCCAGTTTCAAGAAGTTTCTTAAAAATGCTTAAAAATGTATTTCTACAACAGACAAACTCTTAAAACGGAGCCATCTGACATTAGCATTTCAAACTGAGCCTAAAACGTAGAAAATCTGGACCGTCAGGATTGGTGAAACTCTGGATTTTGCACAAATTATGGTAATTCACAACCCCAGTTATAATTATCCACCTCTGTTTTAATAAGACCCTACAGACTCACAGATACAGCTGCTAGATTTATGTCTCACTATAGGCAACCCTGAAGCTATTTTACCTTTTATGATATCAAATATAAGGCAAATACTAAAAAATAAGGTGGAATATTATGCTTGATACCAAATGCAAGCTCAAAAATCATGTTAAATACTAAATGTCAGCTCAAATATAATGTATAGTACTAAAATAAGATAATATACATTTAAAAAATACTAACTAAAAGTCCAAATTCAATGCATAATTTTAAATAAGCTTAAATATATAAAATACTAAACATAAGCTTTAATATCCTAAAATACAATGACTATATGCTTCAATATCATATAAAATATATTATATAAAATACTAAATATAAGCCTATATAATAGACACAAGCCTAAATATCACATACAATATTAAATATAAGCCTAAATATCATATAAGATATTAAACATGATCCTAAATATCATAAAAACACTAAATATAGACCGAAATATCATAAAATACTAAATATAAGCCAATATAATGGATACAAGCCTAAATATCATATAGAAAACTAAATATAAGCCTAAATATCATATAACATATTAAACATGATCCTAAATATCATGTAAAATGCTAAATATAGGCCGATATATCATATAAAATATTAAATATAAGCCTAACTATAAAATAAAATATTAAATATAAGCATAAATATCATTTAATATAATACAGATAATCCTAAATATCATATAAAATACTAATTAGAAGCCGAAATATCACATAAAATACTAATTATAAGCTTAAATTTCATGCATAAAACTATATTTGGGCTTATATTTTGTAATTTATCTGATATTTAAGCTTATTTTTAATCTATAAGAAAAAAATAATTAACACTAAATATAAAGATTAAAACTATAGGTATAAAGGTTAAATGTTACGCATGATACAAATTATAAGCCTAAATATCATATAAAATGCAAATTATAAGCAGAAATTTCATGCATAAAACTATATTTGGGCTTATATTTTGTAATTTATCTGATATTTAAGCTTATTTTTAATCTTTAATTATAAAAATTTAATTTATAAAAATATAAAAAATTTTAATAAAAAAAAATAATTAATACTAAATATAAAGATTAAAACTATAGGTATAAAGGTTAAATATAAGCATAAATATCATATAAAATGCAAATTGTAAGCTCAAAATTTCATGCATAATACTAAATATCTAAGCCCAAATATAATAAAAAGATCATGAATATATATAATATGAAATCATGATTAGCTGATTTAATGCTGAACAGGTAGTCAAGGACCGCCAATGATCACTCAGTGCAGTGTGCAAACACTCAAAAACCCTGTGTGTGTTTAGTTGTGTATTCCAGCGGCGCTGCAGACGTGTACAGATCCCGCTCCCCGTCGGGCTTTGATAGCGCTGCGATCGCACAGGCTCCGTCGGCCGCTGTATAATTAGGCGGTGGCGTGTGGCGATGGTTGCGTGGCAAACGTCTGTCTGATGCCCGAGTCCAGCTGTTTCTGCGGGAGGACGATTCTAAGGGCCCACGCACTTCTGGGGCCCCAGAGATGGACTTTATTAATGGAATAAATGGGTGAAATAGGGGGCCCGACCTCTTATTCTTTCACAGGGCCCAAAATCGCTAGCGGCGCCACATTGTGACAGAGCGACAGTGACAACCGGCCCGCTAAGTGGCTCTCCGTCTGAGATCTCACAGCTGTGTTTACAGAGCCGGAGCCCCGGGACCAGGAGCGCCCGTCGAGGTCAACCGGACACAAGTCAAGTCACCTTTATACCAATACAGGGATGAAAGGAGCGCCAATAAAGGCATTTTACCTTTTATAACGTCACATATAAGGCAAATTATCATGTTTAATGCTAAAATAGCATACATGATCCTCATATGACATCATGCATAATTCTAGATAAAACCCAAATAGAACGTATAACGCTAAATATGAACACATATCATACAAAAGGTACTGAACATAAGCCTGATTTATACCATTTAAAATACTAGTTATAAGCTCATATATAATTTACTAAAATAAGACCTGTATATTACTAAATATATAGAGTTAAAAGTAATATACAATACGAAATAAGTCTAAATATCGTGTAAAATACTAATTGTCTGCTCAAATGTCATGCTAAATAGTAATAAAAGCTTAAATGTCATTGAAATCCTAAATATAAGCCTAAATATCCTAAAATACAACTACTATCCGCTTAAATATCACATGAATTATATAAAATATATTTTATAAAATACTAAATAGAAGCCTATGTGATTGATACAAGCTTAAATATCATATACAAAATGAAATATAAGCCTAAATATCATAATGCATATTAAAAATAATCCTAAATATCATATAAAACACTAAATATAGGCCGAAATGTCACATAAAATACTAAATATAGGCCAAAATATCATATAAAATTCTAAATATAGGCCAAAATATCACATAAAATACTAAATATAGGCCGAAATATCACATAAAATACTAAATATAGGCCGAAATATCACATAAAATACTAAATATAAGCCAATATAATGGATAAAAGCCTAAATATCATATAACATATTAAACATGATCCTAAATATAAAAAAATGCTAAATATAGACCGAAATATCATATAAAATTGAATATAAGCCAAACTATCATATACTTAATATAAGCCTATCATATAAAAAAATTAAACATAATCCTAAATATCATATAAAACACTAAATATAGGCCGAAATATCATATAAAACACTAAATATAGGCTGAAACATCACATAAAATACTAAATATAGGCCGAAATATCACATAAAACACTAAATATAGGCCGAAATATCACATAAAATACTAAATATAGACCGAAATATCATATAAAATACTAAATATAAGCCAATATAATGGATAAAAGCCTAAATATCATATAAAAAAACTAAGTATAAGCCTAAATATCATATAGGATATTAACCTCTTTAAAGTATTTTGATAAAATATTACTCCTGGATGAATTTGCTCTTTATTTATTTTTGTTTTTAATTAAATAAAATATATGAGAGATAAATAAGAATCCAATCATGCTTTGATAGCAAAGAAACAAGGACTTCGGTGTCCAACAGAAGTTGGAAAGCAGAGCTTGAGAGCAACAACCGTCAGTGAAGGTCCGTCAGACGGAGCCGAGCCGGAGCCGTGCCGAATCAGCCTCCATTACAGAGGATCAAAGCAGACGAGCTTCTCCTCCGGAGGCCAAGCGTGTGCTGTGTGTGAATGCACATCTCCAGCCCGGGGGAACACGGATCTACTGGAATCGGGTGTACTGTCCTGAATCCAGTTAAAAGAGTTCTGCCACTTTCTATAGTCTCGTACGACGGCTGATTTCACTCTCTTAAATTCACTCTAAAAATGCTGGCTTGTTTTAACCCAATTTTGTAATTGGGTTTGTCCGTATTTGACCCAAAATTGGGTTAAAACGATCCAGAGTGTAAACGATTTTTTAGAGTGTAATAATATATATACATAATAAAAATAAATTATTTAAAATTATATTAAATATTTAGTAAAAATCATTTCTAAAATCCCAGGTTATAGTGGGAGATCGACGTCATTACCGCGTCGCGACGTTAAAAACATTGCGCTGATTGACAGGAGGCTGAGGGATCAAACCCAAATTCCACAACTGTCAATCATGACGTTTTCTGTTAGCATGTCGCTAAGATAACAACGCAACACTCAAATACATGTATCACCCAAATACTGGTTAAAATAGCGCACTTGTAACCAGCCCACACGGGGTCGAGTCAATAGTTTAGTAAACATGGAGAAAACACACTAGTGCTACAGACAACCAGTCAGTAACTCTACTCCATGTGCCCTGCTAACACAGGCCAGCGCTAATTACAGCCTCGTATTGACCCAGCGGGATCAGCCATAGACAGAGAGATTATTCAGAGAGAAGAATCAATAGAGGAGGAGAACGAGACTGGCGAGACTTAAAGCCACGGCTCCTTAAAAAAAAGTGTTTCTTTGCTTATAACGTAGCTTCAGCTCACCTTTAGCATTGTTTTTAAGCCGCGCGTCTCAATCGTAGCCACCCGCTGTGGAAGTAGTGGTCTGTGTCGACGGCCTCCGGCGCACTGATGCGTTATAATGCACTTCTCGCTACTGGACGCGGGCGTAACAGCTGGAGTGGTAATCAGCTATGCTCTTTTACTTCAAATCACTCATGGCGGGGCTTTAAGAACCAATACCCACAATCCCCTGGGGCCCGAGCATCCAATGCTAAGGTTTATCAGCTATGTGGAGAGACGTTTAACCCTGATCCACCAAACCGAGCTGGAGAAACCAGGCAATGTCTCTCATTACCGACCCACAAATAAGTCTTACGAGTTTAAAAAAATAAAATATAACGTGTGAGGTCATGAATCCAACTCTCGCTGAGGAAATGACACTTCAAAGAGAGAGAAAAGTGACATAAAGATTCCTCAACCTGTGCTTGAGTGGGACGAAACAAGACGGGGACGAATCTGGAAATGGCAGCGCGAAAGCTGTGATATAAAACGGCTAATAAAAGGGGCTCCGCGGCGAGCGTCTGGGTTTAGAACAGTCCAATTAAAACAGAGCGAGGAGCGGCAGAACAAACGCGGCTCGTCCTGCAGGGTAGCAGCCAATTAAAAGCGTCTGATCAAACGGGCATGGGCAGTAGTGAGATCATCCTCTCTGGCGCTCTGCAGTGCTAACGAGTTCCTGCGCTCAGAGTTTGAAGGAAGAAGGGTCACAGTGTGAACTCTGGATGTGAGGGATGAGATTAGAGATGAGAAGAGGTGAAGAAAGCGAGACAAACTGACAAAAAGATTATTTTTTCTACCCAAATTCTGGGTTGAGGCTTTTAGGTGCATTTTTTGGGTTATTTTTTAAGTGTTTGGTTAGTTTTCGTATTACACAGCTCCTGCGTCAGACGCAACAACCCAATGTTTGGGTCATTTTTGCGTAATCCAGCACCTGTGTAAGACGTAACAACCTGATGTATGGGTAGTTTTTTACGTAACCCAGCTCATGGGTCAGACGTAAGAACCCAATGTTTGGGTAGTTTTTGCGTAACCCAGCTCATGGGTCAGACGTAAGAACCCAATGTTTGGGTAGTTTTTGCGTAACCCAGCTCATGGGTCAGACGTAACAACTCAATGTTGGGACGTTTTTGCGTAACCCAGCTCCTGTGTAAGACATAACAACCCAATGTATGGGTAGATTTTATGTAACCCAGCTCATGGGTCAGATGTAACAACTCAATGTTTGGGTAGTTTTTACGTAACCCACCTAATGGGTCAGATGTAACAACCCAATGTTTGGGTAGTTTTTACATAACCCAGCTCACGGGTCAGAGGTAACAACCCAATGTTTGGGTAGTTTTTGCATAACTCTGCTCCAGGGTCAGACGTAACAACCCAATGTTTGGGTAGTTTTTATGTAACCCAGGTCATGGGTCAGACATAACCCAATGTTTGGGTAGCTTTTGCGTAACTCCGCTCCTGGGTCAGACGTAACAACCCAATGTATAGGTAGTTTTTGTGTAACCCAGCTTATGGATTAGACGTAACAACCCAATGTTTGAGTTATTGATTGCTGGCTTTTTGCAATCTCTTAAGGAGATGTAACTAGTTTTTGTGTAAAAAAAAAAACAGACAGTTTCTGGTCTCATTGACTTCCATAGTAGGAAAAAAATATACTACGAAAGTCAATGAGACCAGAGTCAATGAGTCTGGTTACTGATATTCTTCTAAATATCAGAAAATCGGCTGAACGAGTTCGAAAATGGTAAAACTCGACTGTTTAACTCTGGGGGAGTGATGAATTAGCCTGTTTCCAAAAAAGTGGAGTATCCCTTTAACCCAGTGTTTTTTACTCTATTTTCAACCTTCTAACTCAACTAAAATAGTGTTCCTCACACAGCAGACCCTGTCTCCAATTGAGTTTCCCATTAGCATAATTTTAACACTCTTATTAGCCTAACAATACATAGCACCCACAAATATTGGTTCAAATATAACTGTACTCGACTTTTTTTTCCCACTGTGCATTCTGGGATTGCCTTGAGCAATAGCGTTCACATCTGGTGTTAGCCTACTACGAATTAAAAAAAAGTGTAAGGTTTTGGACGAGAGCTAATGTTATGGAAAGGTGGTCTGACACCTTTGGATTTGGGTTGCACAATGCCAAACGCTTCCAGCATTGCCGTTTTGATCTTTTGTTGGCCAGCACCCTGAACCCAGCATTCTCACAGCGTGACCAGGGGCAAGTTAAGGCCAGACACACCTGAATGTGTAAAGAAGTGTGTGCCTCGCAGGGTGCGAGCAGATGGCCAAACCTGGGCTGCTGTTGCTGTTGGACTCTATGAAGTGCTAGCTCTGGGTCAGTGGTGGACAAGACTGCCAAGACGGGCTCGAAGCCAGGGTCAGAATGAAGAGGAAAGCAGAGGAGGGGAAGAAAGTGCTCAACACCCGTAGTGACATAGAGGAGAAGCACCGACAGTTGCAGGTGTCTTATCCTTGGTTTTCTCCGAGACTCCTCCAAGGACTCTCAGAGGACTCGGTGGAAAAGCAGATGGCACATCTTAAGCATTCTGCTCACCGCTCTTGTGGGCAGCCAGAAGGCAGCTAAAAACAAACCTAAGCCCCTGGAAAGAGCACCGGCAGATTTACGGCAAAGCCTCGTCTCTGCGGCAGGCGGCGGACACGCCCTGAAGAAGCCGGCAAGGTGACTGAGTGCTTAATGAAGTCACTAGCTACACAAGTTGGCCAGGGACGAAAATGAAAGAAGGCGGACGACGGCGGACAGTTTAATTGATTTTGATTGAAGTCCACGCAGGTGTCCATGAGCCGAGGCACTGTCCTCTGGGAGCGTGTGGACACATGTGTCGGCCTTTGTACAAGTGTGTGTGGGGCTTGCTCTTCTGATAAGGCGATGTAAATGCGGCCCACAGCAGATGGGGATGAGAGAGCGAAGGGGGGGGGCAGTAGTTTTTCCCCCTAGTGCTACAGCCTGTGTTCCTTCCTGAGCCGCACGGGTCTTGCCAAAGCCAGGATTTTCATGTAAAACTGGGCTGCCTACAAAAACCCTCGGCTTGGGTTGGGGCCCAGGAAGAAGCCTGCAAGCTGGCTGCTCCAGCGCTCGGCAATGACAAGGCAGATGGATGGGCCTCAGCGCACGGGGAACAAACGAATAACTCAATGGTGAAGACGACAGAGGTTCTGCAACTGGCCAGGATGGATTTAGAGTTTCTGCAACGGTGATATTGGGTCACGTTCAAGTTAACCAAACTAGTGTTTCTCAACTCCAGTCCTCGGCCTCACTTCTCAGAATGTTTTAGATGGCTCCAAATTCATCAGATGAATCAGTTGGTTTAATTAGTTGGTGGGGGCGAGGGGGGGTCGTACACTCTTAGAAGAAATGGTTCTATTGAGAACCAGAAATGATTCCATCCCCCGCTTGATATATGGAACTCCAAAATTGGGATTTTTTTTGGGTAAAATTTTCTATTGGCCAAGTATGGAACCCCAGGGTTCTATATAGAACCCAGAGGAACCCTTTTTTTCTAGAACCAGAAATTTTATAACCAGATTTAGAACCAGAAATGGTTCCATCCCCCGCTTCATATATGGAACTCCAAAATGGTTCTATATAGAACCTTTTTTTTTGGTAAAAGGTTCTATTGGCCAAGTATGGAACCCCAGGGTTCTATATAGATCCCAGAGGAACCCTTTTTTTTCTAGAACCAGAAATTTTAGAACCAGATTTAGAACCAGAAATGGTTCCATCCACCGCTTCATATATGGAACTCCAAAATGGTTCTATATAGAACCATTTTTTTGGGTAAAAGGCTCTATTGGCCAAGTATGGAACCCCAGGGTTCTATATAGGGTCCTTTTTTAAGAGTGTATAGAACCTTTTAGGGGTTCCAAATACGTAGCGCTGATAGAACCTTTTAAGGTTCTATATAGAACCTTTTCTTCTAAGAGTGTACACAACTTAAAGCAGGGGAATGCTGTTACCAGTAGGGTCGCCCTCTAGCAGCGTTCAACTCCAATCCTAATATAATAAAACACACCTGAACAAACTAATCAAGTTCCTCAGGATCTGGCATTATGACTCCAGATGAAACTGGATACATATTCAGAGTGTTCCAATCCAGTCTGACTGATAATGCTGCCTGAATCATAGGCATACGCTATTCGTTCGTCAGAGGATAACTGGCCCCCGACTGAACCTGGTTTCTCCCAAGGATTTATTCTTCTCTCCATTTCGTCACTTGATGGAGTGTTGGTTCCTCGCCCCTGTCGCCTTGGCTTGCTTTGTTGGGGACACTTAAAATTCAACAATAATATTGATCTGCCTGCATTGGCATCATTATATGAGTAGAAGATGACATCACTGTTTTCCCAGAGCGGCTGTATTTATAAATGAATTTACCCATGGTACCCATTCAAAAGGTACTAATATCTACCCTTTAGGGTTAAATAAGGTGTATCTTTTAAAAGTGCACTACCCTGGTGACAGTTTTTGAACCTTTGTTTATGCGAGTGTAGAAACTCCTTGGCAGGAATTTGGCCCTCCGGAAGCAAGAATTGCTGTCAAACCCATACGACTGTACTCTTACCTCTAATGATCGACAGCGTGGCCTGGACACTGTCCTCGCCTTCGCTGTTCTCCGCCACACACTCGTAGATGTTCTCGTCTCGAGGCGCCCGGAGAGGCTGGATCCTCAGGACGGCCCCCGCACCTTCGTCAAACTCTATCGTCTGTGCGAGAGGGACAAAGGCAATGTTTCATTGATAAATGTCATTAACAATCGCCTTGTGGTTAAAGAGACAAAAAGCCCATGAATTCAATCCCAGAACTGGAGCGTTCCCGATTCTAAGAGCCCAAAAGCAAGGCATTTAAGTCTTGGTAAATGACACACAACTTCCTAATTGAAGAGTTTTGGTGCTGGTGTCCTTGGTAAACCCGCATCCCTACCATTTAACATAACCTTAACTCATTTCAGGTCAAGTTAATTCTGATAAAAATGGTTGTGCTTCTATTTTTAGGCTCCTGTAGCATCTATATGTCGCTGCGAGCTCGAATTATGCAAGAGAGTTAATTAGGCTCCTGCGGTGCTTTCGCATTTGATGTCATTGTAGCGAAACAATCGCACGAATCAATAGGGAATGACAAAGAGGAACGAGGCTCTTTGTAAGCCAGTGGCAAAACTCTCTTGGTTTTTTTTTTTTTTGTGTGTGTGTGTGTGTGTGTGAGTTTTCAAGGCTAGGATAATGAGAAGCAGCCCAGTGATGGCACACTGTCCTAAGTGTGTGTAGATCAATATCAAAGCAAAGCCTTCGGGGGAAACAAATTAATTCAAACCCCTCACAAAATGACTTTTAAACTCAACGAAGATGATAATTTGAGCCCGAGTTGAGCGTACTCTTGGGTTTGCTCCGGAAACACCAACGCATTTTTTTGAGGGAAGTTTTTCATCTTTGTTGAACAGTGACAAAATGGTTAAAATGCAAGCTAGTTTTAATTAAGAAACACTAAACATCGATCAAGACACTACAGCTGCCAGCTGTGTTATGATAAAAGAACGCAGCAAACAAGCAAGACGCAAATATCCACAGAAGCTAAGCTGTGCGCTTCATAAACACTTGAGAACTAACCCAAAAACAGTTCCAGATGCCTTTAATGGCATTTAGCGAGTAATCCCACATGAATAGTTGATTATTTAATTGATATGTTCGCCCCTTAAAGTCTTACCTCGATGCGTTGAGAGTTCACCCGCTTGCCTTTCTTGTTCCAGGTTACTTTTGGCTTGGGGTCACCCGCGGCTTGGCAAACGAAGGACACAACACCCCCGGAGACGCCAATCAAGTTTTGAGGTCTTTTTGTAAACTGTGGTGCGGCTAAACAAGAAAAAGAGCAAAATACTATTAGCATTCAGCTTTAATGGAATACTCGCTTACTATTTACAACACTGCCTTCAATATTTGGTCAAAAATAGCATTTGAAACAATACGCTACATATAGAGATCCTAAGTCCCGCCCCTCCGCTTCCGGCTCATGGGACCTTATTTCAGGAAAAATATGTGTGGCAGTGCATGGCGAGAGACAACTTTTTATTCCATCTGAACTGTGCCCTGAATTACACATATGATGTTTGACAGGCATTAGCCTCAGTAAAGCTAGCTTCAGTAAAGTTAGCTTCAGTAAAGTTAGCTTCAGTAAAGTTAGCTTCAGTAAAGTTAGTATCAGTTAAGTTGGCGTCAGTAAAGTTAGCTTTAGTAAAGTTAGCATCAGTAAAGTCAGCTTCAGTAAAGTTAGTTTCAGTTAAGTTGGCGTCAGTAAAGTTAGCTTCAGTAAAGTTAGCATCAGTAAAGTTAGTTTCAGTTAAGTTGGCGTCAGTTAAGTTAGCTTCAATAAAGTTAGCTTCAGTTAGCTCCAGTTAAGTTAGCATCGGTAAAGTTAGCTTCAGTAAAGTTAGTTTCAGTTAAGTTAGCTTCAGTAAAGTTAGCTTCAGTAAAGTTAGCTTCAGTAAAGTTAGTTTCAGTTAAGTTAGCTTCAGTAAAGTTAGTTTCAGTAAAGGTTAGCTTCGGTAAAGTTAGTTTCAGTTAAGTTAGCTTCCGTAAAGTTAGCTTCAGTAAAGTTAGCTTCAGTTAAGTTAGCATCAGCAAAGTTAGCTTCAGTAAAGTTAGTTTCAGTTAAGTTAGCATCAGCAAAGTTAGCTTCAGTACAGTTAGCTTCATTTAGCTTCAGTTAAGTTAGCTTCAGTAAAGTTAGCTTCAGTAAAGTTAGCTTTAGTTAGCTACAGTTAAGTTAGCTTCAGTAAATTTAGTTTCATTCATTGACAGAAAATGTGCGCCTTTGGGGTTTGTAGTCTTTGTAATGACGTATTTTCACAGTCTTATACCTCAACAGTTTTACCTCAAACTGCGACTTTCTTTACTTTAAAATGTATCTTTTAAATTTACAATCATATGTGTAATTCAGGCTCACAATTCAAGATCAAAATATTTGTTGTCTCCCGCCATTGACTACCATACAATATTTTTCCGAAATAAGGAGGTCGACCGGAAAGGGAGGGGCTTAGGCTCTCTATTGCGTTAATGTTTAAAACAGAGGTATGCAACATTGTTTTCGAATAAATTTCGAATTTGCATGTAATGACTATGAACAAACACAAAAAAATGACTTCCTATTCACACAGGAAAAGATCAGTCAAGATGAACACATTGCATTTTGGGAAAAAACATTTACATAAAAAAACGTACATAGTAAGAGTTGCACTGTAACAGCAAATCAATTAAATTAAACAGCAGAGTGATTGAACACACACCCACATACATGCAATTTAACAGTTACTCAAAGTGCATTGGACCATGAGAGAGGACTAGCGCTGAAGTGGGCTAGCGTGATGGAGAAACCGAGGCGGCGCCAATGTTTCAGCGCGCCGTAATTACACCACACAAAATAAGCACGTCGACGCCATCGTGAATGATTTATTGGTCAATGAATAATAAAGTACCAGTGATTCTGCCATGGATTGAAAGCCCCTTGTCAGGTAAAGCATCCAAAACCCCACGCACGTTTGCTAAAAGACACGCCAGCTGTAAGCTAATGACATCCAGGAGATGATTGGGGCTGACAGTCGTGACCTAGCTATTCCAGTCATTCGGTCTACCCTTACTGCTTATACTTTGTAGACTACGCTAGATAAATAAAAACATGTGATTTTCTTTCATCAGACCCCAGCGCGGTTTGTTCTCGGCTCTTCAAATTATGATGCCATGTACCTCGAGTCTTCTCGGTGGGCCTCGGCTTTTTTCTCTCGCGGGGCAGTAGGTCAAGCTTGACACAACAAGACATGAGAAGAGGCTCTCTAGGGGAACATGCTAAAATCCAGAGAGCGTGCAGATATGAGGAGATGATCAAACGGTCGGGCAAGCACGGCAAATGAATTATTAAGCGCCCGTGGGCAGGCAGGCAGGCGAGCCCCTGAATCTCCGGGTGCGGATAAACACACTTGAAGCGCGTGAGATCCAGAGAGTGGAGAGGATGATGCCCGAGGTCTTTCTGTCTTATCGTGAAGTTAAGAAAGTTCAACTTTCACAGCGCAAAAACACACACAGGTTTACTAATTTAGTTGGTGTGAGTCATAATTATTTCATAGAGCAAAAAAAAAAGAAAAACTCAGACAATTGAGAATCATGATCACGATTCTCTCGCGATTATAAACAGACAGATAAACAAAGTTTCTGAAACTTGTCTAATTTCGAATCAAAAAATTGAGTTGAGTTAACGATTCACTTTAAACAAACGTTTGCTGATAATTTACTCACCCCCGTGTCATCCAAGATGTCCATGTCTTTCTGTCTTCAGTCGAAAAGAAATTAAGGTTTTTGATGAAAACATTCCAGGATTTTCTCCATATAATGGACTTCAATGGGAACCAAACAGTTCAAAGTCCAAATGAGAGTGAATCATTCAAAGGGCTTTAAATGATTCCAGACGATGAATAAGGGTCTTATCAAGCGAAACGATCGCTCATTTAATAAAAAAATATCAAAGTTTATGTTTTATAGGCTCAAATGCTCGCCTTGCTCTGTTCTGTGATGTGCGTTCGTGACTCTCCTGTTTAAATCTTTTTCCGAGTCAACTCGTTCTTTTCATTCGTTGAATCAACCAAACTCATTCATTTTCGAGTTCGAACAGGAGAGTCACGAACGATCATCGAATCTTTTTTCGTGTCATTTGGTTCATACGACGAACTAAATGAACGAGTTGACTCGGGAA
The DNA here is from genome assembly GCA_038021265.1 of Cyprinella venusta. Classification (NCBI taxonomy): domain Eukaryota; kingdom Metazoa; phylum Chordata; class Actinopteri; order Cypriniformes; family Leuciscidae; genus Cyprinella; species Cyprinella venusta. The sequence continues at coordinate 1,333,190 of CM075887.1, forward strand.
AAGATTAGTTCGTTTTGACGAACGAGTTCGAACAGGAGAGTCACAGAACAGAGCAAGGCGAGCTTGTGCTTATTAAACTTAAACTTTGTTATTTATTTATTAAATGAGCGATCGTTTCGCTTGACAAGACCCTTATTCATCGCCTGGAATCATTTAAAGCCCTTTGAACAGTTTGCACTGAAACTCTCATTTGGACTTTGAATCATTTGGACCCCATTGAAGTCCATTATATGGAGAAAAATACTGGAATGTTTTCATCAAAAACCTTCATTTCTTTTCGACTGAAGAAAGAAAGACATGGACATCTTGGATGACATGGGGGAGAGTAAATTATCAGCAAGTTTTTTTTAAAAAAATGAACTACTCCTTTAATACACACAGCTGAATCATTGTCATTTAGGAATGAGATATTGTGGGTGTTTGAATCGTAATCTTTTTACGATTAATCGTGCGGCTCCACCACAAGACGAAGGTCAGAAAAACCAGCCGTGAGTGATGGACTGACTAGTTTAACCTCTGCTGTGTAACCTCTCTGTTCGGTTGTGTGTGTAGCCCGAGGTCACACATTCCCGCCGGCTGTGTATCGACGCTTCACCCATGACCGTTAGCGGCCACATGCGTCGGCCTACAGCGCAGTCGTTATGGATTTTCTGACAGAGTGTAATAGAGAAGCTTTGACGATCTGAGGCAAAGAGGATCACTCACACAATTAACCTTTCCACTAGCCGACACTTACTTCTGTTTACGGTACACACGACGCTATGAAGGAGAAATTATATGAAAAGAACATGTTTTCATTTTACTGACAGCACAAACAAAGCACAGATGGTGATATACACCCACCTAAAGGATTATTAGGAACACCTGATTCATGCAATTATCTAATCAACTAATCACATGGCAGTTGCTTCAATGCATTTAGGGGTGTGGTCCTGGTCAAGACGATCTCCTGAACTCCAAACTGAACGTCAGAAGGGGGAAAAAAGGTGATTTAAGCGATTTTGAGCGTGGCAAGGTTGTTGGTGCCAGACGGGCCGGTGGGATTTTCACACACAACCATTTCTAGGGTTTACAAAGAATGGAGTGAAAAGGGAAAAACATCCAGAAAATGGCTTGTTGATGCTAGAGGTCAGAGGAGAATGGGCCGACTGATTCAAGAGCAACTTTGACTGAAATATCCACTCGTTACAACCGAGGGATTCAGCAAAGCCACAACACACACACAACCTTGAGGCGGATGGGCTACAACAGCAGAAGACCCCACCGGGTACCACTCATCTCCACTACAAATAGGAAAAGGAGGCCAAGAGCTCACCAAAATTGGACAGTTGAAGACTGGAAAAGTCAGAATTTGGCGTAAACAGAATGAGAACATGGATCCATCATGCCTTGTTCCCACTGTTCAGGCTGGTGGTGGTGGTGTAATGGTTTTCTTGGCACACTTTAGGCCCCTTAGTGCCAATCGGGCATCGTTTAAATGCCACGGCCTACCTGAGCATTGTTTCTGACCATGGCCATCCCTTTATGGCCACCATGTCCCCATCCTCTGATGGCTACTTCCAGCAGGATAATGCACCAAAGCTCGAATGATTTCAAATTGGTTTCTTGAACATGTCAATGAGTTGACTGTACTAATATGGCCGCCACAGTCACCAGATCTCAACCCAATAGAGCATCTTTAGGATGTGGTGGAACGGGATGTCCATCCCATGAATCTCCATCAACTGGAAGATGCGATCCAATCAATATGGGCCGACATTTCTAAAGAATGCTTTCAGCACCTTGTTGAATCAATGCCACGTAGAAATAAGGCAAAAAAGGGTCATAAACAGTATTAGTATGGTGGTGAGTGTAGATACATATACGTTATTTATTTTCATGTCGTGGGTAATCTCCTTTCAGACTCCTTTACTTGTGTTAAGAAGTGCAAGACTCCTGAAAAGCTTATAATAATATGATTGGGTCGCCTCCGTTTGGTGAGTCTCTTATTATAATGGGAGGCTCGGGGTGACAGATGACTAACTATAATCAACGCAGAAAAAAAGAAACCTTCCCAAGCTTTAAAAAAACTACTCCATTACATTGAGAATTAGAAAAATGCAGGCGCAAAAAAAAAGGCTGCTCTAAGAGCATCACTTGTCGCCCATCTTGTTTAAAATAGCCACCTTTCAACCACTGATTCAGGCTCATTGAAAGGGTAAAAAGCCACATTTTGGTATCATACATACTTTACCCCTGAAAAAGGCAATTACAGGGATCCCAGTGCCGGATAATGACCTAAGTGGCTGTAATTTGAGAAATCAATGTTTCGGCCAAAACATCTGTAATGTTTGGACTCTGTGCATACAAGTCAAGCACCTGCTCTTAGACCAACAAGACTGGGGTTTGACACGAACATTATGAAGAGTGTGTTTGCCTAGATCCTTAAACTCATCTTTAGATTCATACACTGTAAAAAATAGTGTTGGTTTAACTTAAAAAAGTAAGTAATCTGGTTGCCTTAAAATTTTTAAGTCGATTTAACTGGAAAAAGTGAGTTAATACAATGAAGGAGACTGAGTTAATCATTAGAAACTCAAAATAATAAGTTATCTCAACTAAATAAATTATTATAAAGTTCATTTGAAAAAAGAAAATATTTTGTGATAACAAATCTTGAAAATGTTTTTTACAGTGCAGCAAACCACAAAAATGACAAAAAAGGTCTCGTAGACTAGTCTTTGTGACCCCGAAATGAGTAAAACCAGAAGAGGAAGTCGTGGTGAGAGGAAAAGGGCCGCCGCAGGTTTAGCTTCGCCTGCTTGAACACGGAGATTTGTAGCCGTGTGCTCGACTGACTTCAGACCAACCGTGGATCGTCCTCCCAATTGGACTCTCTCTCCAGCCACACAAAGCCAACATCCCCATCGGTCGACAGATCTGACTTCAGACGTCGCTATGGAAACGCGTTTCTAACTAGCTAATCGAATGCTGCATAAGTGGGAATCACACGATAGCAAGATCTAGTTATGTGGCGGAGCATCTGTGAGCAACTAAATCGACTCAGAAATGATTTCTAAACAGATGGCAGTAAGGACGAACGCGGGTTTTGTGCAGATGTTTTCATGACGTCATCATTAACCCTAAGCGGGTCAATTGGGTCCGTTACAGTCGAGCATGACAGCGGACTGACACACCGGTTTCTATTAGATAACGTCTTAACATATAACATAACATGACATCAAGCCTTGAAATGACTTAACATAACATATGACAAATAACATGACATACAGTAGGTAGACAACCAGAATGTGGCTTTTACCGCGGCGGTAAAATTTGGGGTGTATTTGCTGCCTTTTACCACTAAGAGCCGCTACAATCAAGTGTTCGTAAAGTGTTGAAAAGTGTTCGTTTATTGTGTAATCTGCGCCGCGGCTCATTCAGAGCGATTGAAAGCTGGTAGCAGATTAATTCAAGTGAAACGTAGTTAAATTAATTAATCACAATACTGAAATTAAATTGAATAATAAATGAAAACTTATTTTAACTTTTGGCCTATTTTATCTTTTGATTCATAAAATGTTCTGCTATGAAAGTTTGCTATATTCAATTTTAAATGTAGGCTACTTTTACATAATTACGTTTTGCTTTCGCTAAATGTCCCTTTACGCCACCTGGTGGTCATTTCGCGAACGACTTTGAAATACGGCTGGTTTATTTTTGCCGCGGTGGATTTGTCGTGGCGGTAAGTGTTATTCTGGTTGTCCACCTACTGTATAACATAACATATAACAAATAGAGCCTGACCGATAAAGGGTTTTGAAGGCCGATACCGATACAAATATTTTTGGGTTTTAAAATCCGATATTCCGATATATCGGGCGATATTTTATTTATTTATTTATTTTTAAACTGGACATGATAGTCACAAATTTTGTCATGCTTATTTGAGTTAAGAGAACTGATGGGGATGATCTTTTAATTGTTATTCAAGCAATGTATGTATCATGACCAACTCAACGAGGTGTAGAGCGCCCTCTGGTGGACAAACTATACAACTCCAACACTCATGACATGGTTCAAGCGTGTTTCGTCCGTTTTTATTTTTGAAATATTAATTTATCGGCCATTATAACTGCCGATACCGATAGTTTGGAAAATGCCTAATATCGGCCGAAAATATCGGTCTGGCTCTAATAACAAATAACATAACATCATATCACGACATAACAAAATAAAATATAACAACATTTTTGACATGACATAACATAACATTATAATATGACAAAAGCATGACGTGACATAACATAAAATGTTAACATAAACACCAGTTGCATCAGATTCTTTAAAACAATAGTTTTAATTTAATAATAAAAAACTATTGAGATCTGCACCTTTTTAAATACAATGACTATTTGTTTTTTAAATAAATAAAAAATGCGCTGTATTAAACCTCTCAATTATTGAATGAGCTCTAGTGGTTTACTTTTTCGTCTCATTATTATGATTTCATCTCTTATTTTTAATCTGCATGTCAAACATTGACTCGTGTCTACTTTGATTTTGGATTTAAATGAGAGAAAAAGAGGAGATACTCTATACAGATGCGAACAACAGGAAGTGGGTTGTTTGGTCCCACTGTGCTTGTCCTCTTCCCACAATTCTCCTGTCATGTTACTACAATTACCGCCGATTATGATGCTCAGCCGACCCCAACGTCTGGATGAGGAAATCTTTAGCAGGTGTGGGGTGAGGAAGTCAACGTCTACCGAGAGCTTTAGGAAATTAACTTTAACAATAAGTCCAATTTTGCAACTGAGACGAGGAGGAAAATCGCAGCAATCTGCGGTGATTTGCGGCGACCGCGGGCGATTGGGACTTGCTGTCAGACGGACCTCGTACAAACGGACGCCGCGATCGCTCGAGGGTTAAAATCACAAACGTCGGCGATCACGATAAAACTATAAAGGACAGATGTGAAAGACCGCTAAAACACAACCACTGCTGAATAAAGCGCCAAAAACAACATTATCATGTCAGTCAGGCTTGAATTCAACGGCTGACCGCTTTTAATTGTAGCCGTGACATCAATTATGCAAATGAGAACAATAAACAAACTAAAACGTCTGGGGTTTGATCAAAAACACAAACAAAAGCATCAATTTCTCACCCCAGTACTTGTAATACTGTCAAAGGCCTCTTGATTAACTGTTTACTTCACGAATAAACACACACACACTCACTGAATTTGATCGTGGAGACACAAAGAAAGTCTTTTCAGTGTATTGACTGTGACGGGACTCTGCTAGAGGGCTCCGTCGCTGATGCCGGATCACAAAGGTGACATGCAATAATCATTTTTGACATTCAGCAAATCCGAGCCTGCTAAACTGCCTGATGATTAATCTGAGCTGCTCGGGAGGTGTGTGTGTGTGTGTGTGTGTGCGCAGGTGACACGACCCACGAGGCGCCATCTGCTGGTCCACTCGTCTACTGGAGGATTTTAAACTGACACACACACTCATGTCTACTGTGGAACATTTAAGAAGATATTTTGACGGATGTTCAAGCCGCTCTTTTCCATTCAACGAAAGCGTAGCCTATGGGGGCTTTCAAGCTTTGAAAAATAACCAAAAAGTTACCATAATAAGTCAAGTCGGGTCAAAATGTATTTCTAGATCACATATAAAAGCAACAGAGCTGTACGATGCGACAGAAACGACAGAAGTCATGCGATAGATTTGCATGAGAAATGGACAGAAATTAAAGTGCTTTACTTCGAAAGTCTGGTGTCGCAATTGTACGTTTGCATACTTTTGACACATTTAAAATTAGCGTCCAACTTAGCGTATTTAATTATCACAATAGCTGCATGATTATTTGCCGAGGCTAATAACTTTGCGCGTGTCAACTTATTTAGTTTTAGTTGTACTTTATTGTCCAACCTTGGCTACAAATAGGTCTTTAGCCTCGCCATACATACAACAATGTCGACACAATCAAATAAATACTTAGTCACCCTGTAGTCATTAGCTGACCCTTTAAAACTCATCTATAAGCGCCAAAATGACATTTAAAAAAAATCAATAAAAACTGTTTTCATGAGTGAGTGGAGGCAGGGCTAATTAGCATGGTAAAAAAAAAACGTTTAAAACGATTAACTACAGGCGGACTTTAATTACTGGACGAATCTGTGTTTTTGAACAAATCTCGCGAATGAATGATTCAATTACGTACATTTTAAGGCACTTGTCGCCACCTAGTGTTGTAACAATGCAATTGATACAAGCGCCATTTAAAGTTATTTTCAGCGGATCTGAATGTTCTGGTGAGGTTCTGTCAAAGGTTTAATGGACGAATCATTGTCATTTCGTAATGGGAGTTTGCGATCTTTTAACGATTAATCGCTCAGCTCTAAAAACACAACTTTTCCTGTGCTTTTTTGAGCTTGATATGACATTTTTGACATCTTGACATTTTTACTAGCAATTTCTGCGACACGCGATGTATTTCCAATTAGAAGTGGTTAATCATACAAACACGCTACGCTGTTTTTATGTCACACTGTATTGCACACGTAGCTTTAGCATCATGCTAGCTGATCCAACAATCAAAACGGCTATCCTAAACTCTCATTAAGAAATCCAATTAATTTTAGTGAATCACAAAAAGAGTTATTGTAACTGAATTGGTTAAAAAAAACGTCCTATTTGTGTAACTTTGTGAAAATGTCGCTAACTCTTAAATTTTAACGTTTAAGTGCCAACTCCTCACCAAAATAAGTAGCTTGGCCGTTCCTAAACTTTCATTTGAAGCGTTAGAAGGGTAATAGTGAATAGCTAAAATAGTTAAGTTTAAATGAATCAATAACTTTAATTGTAACTTAAACTGCTAACTTTTAGCATGTAAGCGCTAACGTCTTTTCCAAAATAGCATACCGACGCGTACCAACTTTCAATTTGCGATAAGTCCTGTGCTTTTTTGTTGTGTGATATGGCCTCCGCACAATTCTTGGAAAAGAGCAGCACGAACATTCGTCGAAACGTCTACTTTGGCGCTCTACGAAAGAACGAGTAAACGACGGCGGGAGTAATTTTCCATTGAACAACTAATTTAATTAATTAATATAATCATCAGTATGACTTGTTAGATAGATAACGTATCTTCGAGTGGTGAAAATCAGAGATTTGCTTTAGCGGCGTTGGGAGGTTAAACCTGTTCGCCGCACAAGCCAGGTAATGAGGGACATTCAGGGCCTTTTAGCTGATAACTTTAAAGAGACAAGGCGAAGGGGGGGTTCGTTCCCTCGGGGAACTGAAAACTCTCACTTGGAAGCTTCAAAGGAAAAATAAATTATTGAAATCGCTCTCGTCACTTTCTGCCCGAGTCAATCAAAGCGGAGGGGATCTGGCAAGGGCGCAGACTGCATGCGGACACTTAAGGAGATTGCTAAACGCTACACGCCGTTTCCCGAAACACCACCGCGTAGCGAGCATCGCTCTGAGGAACCACAACAAACAAGTGGCAGGATCTCAAACCAGTCATGAGTCGCACTGGTATATTTGTGTCAATAGTCAACAATACATCAAAATTATACAGTTTTCTTTTATGCCAAAAATCACTTAAATTTTAAGTAAAGATGAAGATATTTTGTTCCTGAATATATTAAAAACGTATTTTTGTGAGTGGATGCGGCACAATCTTGAACATAAAAGGGGATTTTCTCAATGTTCGGATTTCGATAGTTCTCGACCAATTACTGTCCTATCAACGGAAAACTTAATTAATCAGCATTTTTATGTTTCGTTTTATTTAAAAAAACGGGTTTTGTGGTCACATATAGCCACAGGAAATGATAGTAACTGTAAAGGGAGGAGTAACCCGAGCCTGTGATTGAGCAGCGGTGTGTGTTTGTGTGTGGGACGGCAGCGCTGTGCAGACTGTGGTGTTCAGTTTCGACTCGGGGTATTTCGGACGCTGGAGGTTTTCAGGGGTGAGAGGTTCAGATTGGGGGTTGTGTGGTCAGACGGAGGCGCACCCAGGCCGATCCGACTGTTTTTAGAGCTGGAGTGGAGGATTGTGGGAAAGCGGACCCCCGTCTGACGCCTCGTCCCACAGTGAAGGATACGGACTAATGAGCGGGTTGATGTAATGCTGATATACACCAATCAGAAGCTGGACACACTGAAGAAAAACTGAGGATGGAGACTGTGTGTGTGTGTGTGTACTCATAAGCTAATTGTGTAATTGTAAAGCCACTGGACTTTCTGCACACACACACACACACACACACACACAAAACAAGCCCCCAGCTTTATTACCACAGGCCAGATTTATTCACAGCCCTTTTTTCTTTTTGATTAAAAACGTCTCCTCCACATGTTGATTTATGAGCACAAGAGCGAGCGCGAGGGAGGCGGTGAGGATGACATCATGCAGTTGGCAACCTCTCGCAGAGGTGACACACACTCGCTTTGTGTCCGTGTCGAAATAAAAGCCTGCGTGCGTGTGGTTCAGCTGAACGACAAAACCGCACGGTCCACCTGCGCGCATTACCTTAAACAGCGGCTTATGGGAACAACAATCATTTAAAGTCGATACGCAAACCAGATTTACGTCCGTAATTGATGCATGAGTGAAATGAGATATTAAGAAATTGATTAATATATCAGTGTTGGGTGCGGCTAACTACTGGCAATGCTACTAGCTTAACTACGCTGTGAAAACGTTTTGAAGTCGCAAATCAACTGGTCCACTTCAAATTTCAGTTTATTTGATGTTACTTGCCATTTTTACTAGCAATTTCTGCTACACGCGATGTATTTCCAATTAGAAGTGGTTTATCATACAAACATAAATACAAATCGTATTGCACACGTAGCTTTAGCATCATGCTAGCTGATTCAGCAATCGAAACGGCTATCCTGAACTCTCATTAAGAAATCCAATTAATTTTAGTGAATCACAAAAATAGTTAATGTAACTGAATTGGTTAAAAAAAACTATTTTTGTAACTTTGTGAAAATGTCGCTAAGTCTTAAATTTGAACGTTTAAGTGCCAACTCCTTACCAAAATAAGTAGCTTGGCCGTTCCTACCCAGATAGCAAACTGACATTGAATCAACGTGGAAACATGACATCGAAACAACGTTGATCTGACATTGTTTTGCTCATCGAATTAACGTTGAACCAATTATTCTTTCAAAACTAACGGAAAATCAACTTGAAATCAACGTTGTTTCAACGTTATGAAAGCAAACCAATTTTCATTTAGCTTTGAAGAATGCCGCGTCTGACGTTGGTTCAACGTTAATTCGATGAGCAAAATCAACGTTGTTTCGATGTCATGAGAGACGTCGTTTCCACGTTGATTCAATGTCAGTTTGCTGTCTGGGTAAACTTTCGTACGAAGCATTAGAAGGGTAATAGTGAATAGCTAAAACAGTTCATTTAAATTTTAATTGTAATTTAAACTGCTAACTTTTAGCATGTAAACGCTAACGTCTTTTCCAAAGTAGCATACCGACGCGTACCAACTTTCAATTTGCACTAAACTTCACAAGTGAGTTTCAAAGCTTCTCCAACACTGAAAATGACAAGAGAAAAACAACAAAATGTCCCCCCGTTCAGCCGGCTGTGCCGCGCGACAACCTGTCAAGACAGTAATTAGCGATCAGAGCCTGTGAGAGCACAGCAGACGGCATCGCGGCCAATCAGACGGCGCCGTGCCGAGGGCTTGGGTGGCTGGGGGGTTTGAGGGGGGGTGGAGTGATTAGTGCTCTGGGACCGTGTGCACTGCCTAGTAAACATCTGAATCACAGCGACCCACACACAGACTCGAGACAAACACCAGGAGCAATTTTGAGAGTGTCACCATTAAAAACAAAGACTGATAGTGAGTGATTACATCCCCTACGATTATAAAAAAGAAAGGCATTGCATAGTACTACACTGAGCTTAAACGGACGACAAATGGAGGCTAAAGAACGGATCTCAATAACGTCTCAAACACATTCTTCCGGAAATTCACTATTTAAGGCCCCCTGAAATCCAAATTTAAGTTTTTTAGCTTTTAGTTTGAATACGTTAGCCTTAAGGTTATGAATAAGCTGTGTTTCAAAACAACGAAAAAAATTCACATTTAGGAAATTTACGTATTCGAAACTTAAGGGCCGTACACACCGGGACGAATATCGGCGCACGTTACTCGCCAGCGTTTTTCAAGACCGTTTTGTGTTTGAGCGCCCCCAAGTTGTGTTTTACTGTAACTTCAGATGCTCCAAACACGTGAGCAAAAGCGCCAATCTCGTTGGTCGGATAGTTTTTGACACGACACATCAAACTAAAAAAACGAACCCGAGGTGTTTTTTTTTTTTTTTAAATGACGCTTTTCCGCGTCGGTGTGCACACTCACATTGGCGCCCTTTGTTTAGTCACGAGGCGTTAAACGTCAACGAATACCGCGTGCGAAATTCGTCCCGGCGTGAACAGGCCTTTAGTCTCTTCCACTAAAATGGATCACGTGTTTTAATAACATCATCACTAGGCCTGTTGGAACGAATTCCGAAATTCGAATAAAATTCGAATATTAAAAAAATCAATACTGTTCGAATGCTGAAGTTACTGTTCGAATATTGCATTTTTATGTATATTTTTAAATTTTCTTTAATATGCAATCTTGCCTTTTCGCCGCCTTGGCTTACGCGCATGTGAAAATGAAATGCCTTTGTTTCGTCGCATGAACAATAAAGTTTTTGAATCGTAACACAAGTGTGCACGTTATCCACGGTGTATCATCATAACAACTGTCAAAAATGGTAGCCTAAATGTTTAACGACGTAAAAAGCGCCCCCCAAAGGCCCTGTGAAGCGAAAAACGCAAATATCTCAAAGGATTCGGTGCGCACCGAGCTTGTTGGAACCGTCTAGTCGAACTGAAAAGAACGATATAACGATATAAGTGTTTTCGCGGAGATGTCAGCCGAAAACCAACGGAAGCGCTTCAACCATATTCAGCACGAATAAAATGTGTATTAGATGTCCCTCTAGTGGACCGACCGTGTAACAACAACCACATGCTATAGTGGCATTGGCGATACATAAGCATGTGTAATGTCGTAAATATTAATAGGATACATTTTTGCATTCGTTATTTGAATATTTTTTGAATATTAAATAAAATAAGGAGTCGAATTTGAATAGTATTGTAGAGGAAGATTGACAGCCCTAATCGTCGCAGAGCTACTCATCACATCTTCTGTCCAATCAAATGCTCTCTAGAATTGAAAGCTCCGCCCCCTTATGCTATAAACACTACCTGGCCGTAGCGTCCGTTGACACTTTGTTGAGCAATATGGGTTGCTTACGTTTTCCAACTGGACATTGGTTAAGAATGAAAGGATAGAGATAGAAAACGCATTCTCTCTAACCATTTTTGAATGCAAACGCATCTGAAGTAAACGTCTCCTTTCAATGTGAATCTGAATAATCTCACACGTACAAGCAGCCTGCCGACTTGTAATAGTTTTCTCACCCTCATTGCATACAAAGTGAAGGCATCAGAGATGTATGTTGCCTTCTCTTCAGGGCCACCCTACAAAACCAACAAATAGGAGAACAGAACAATGTCGGGCACACAAAGACTGTATCTGACAGCGGCCCATTCTCATGTTATCTCTCAGGCGGCGCTTGAATTACACCTATTTTAGGCTTGAAAGCAGTAGGTGGAGGCTTTACCTCCGCTTTCATCCCGCACTCGCCCCTCTTTACTTCACTTGACTCTTTGTTTTGTTTCCCTAATGCGTCTCTAAACCCATCTTAGGGGAGAAATGGTGCAGAACAAATCCTGACTTCGAGCTTTGCAAATTAAAAGACAGCGCAGGCCCCGATCCGTCTGATGAAGAGATATACACGGGAAAAGAGTCGAAATAATCCGATAAACAGTGATCTCGCGCTTCACGTCTCTACGTGAACGGGGAGATCCTTAAACCCACACAGCGGTTCCTCTTTTATTCTTCTGATGATTATGAAACAACCTTGAAACTGTGATTGTACACTAAAATTATACACTTTTTAAATAAACGATTCGGTGGGTCGTCTGAACAACTTGTCGATTGATCAGTTTTGAGGTGGTGCTATATAATTAGCTTGGTTTTGGGTTCAACTGACCTAAAGAACTACTTTTTTTGCCAAAATTTCCTGATCAACTAGCGGGTTATTGGGCAGCTAGTTAACCAGTTGATCATGGTTACCCATTCATAATGTTAAGTTAAAGCTTTAGTTTAGTTTTAACCTTAAAAAAGTCATAAACATAAGGCCAGAAACTTAATGCAAGTATATGAATGCAAAAATAGCCTAATTTCTTAATCAAATTATTGGATGGCTAGTCAACTAGTCATAGTTGACCCAAAATAGTCACCCTCAACCACTGGATCTGCCAATAGTGGACCTACAATGGTTCTACGTCAATGTTGACCCAAAATGGTCGCCCTGAACCACTGGATTTGCCAATAGTGGACCTACAATGGATCTACGTTGTTGTTGACCCAAAATGGTCGCCCTCAAACACTGTATCTGCCATCAGTGGACTTACAATGGATCTACGTCGATGTTGACCCAAAATGTTCGCCCTGAACTACGGAATCTGCCAATAGCGAACCTACAATTGTACTACATCGATGTCGAACCAAGATCGGCTGCCCTCAGCCAATTACATTGAAATTTGCATGGCACTTACATACTTCATTCATTTTGATGTAAAACGGCTGCCAAAAATGGAATTATATTACTTATAGACATTTAAGACACCTGAGACTTGACTTTTAAGCTCAAGTTCATCTTAGTTTGCTTACATAAGGCCAAGGAGCCGGTGAGCAGCGGAGACAGCAGCAGGGCGCTCAGGGAGAGCAGGATGGGCAGGTGGCCGGCTGGCATCGTGTCACAGATGACCTATGACCTGGCTGGAGAGCCGCGGCCCCACAGGCTGGAGACGAGGGGTCAGCACACTGGACGTTTGGCACTCTGGAGGAGACAAAACAGAAGATTCCTGATGAGTATTATCAGACAGACAGCGAGATAAACACCAATGTGTTAACATAGTTTCACCAGTCAACCATCAAACGTGCATTCACAAGCTCTACCCAAACGTTCACTTTTGAGCCTGTTCAGAGAATCCCAATTTCAGTTTCACACAACTCATAATTAGTCAGGCTTTATCACTGGATCTCGTCATTATTTACTTATCCACCAATCTTGTAATTACCGAGCCACTCATCAATATTTCAGACGGCGTCTCTTTGTTTTAGCCAAATTGCGATTAATCCCCTTGTCACCACTCTCTCGTTGCCTCGGGAGTCAACTTGCGGGTTGCTGTGTCTCTCGCACAGACGGGGTGGAAACCCGGCAAATGTGCTTGTACACCATTTAATTAAAGATGGCAAGAACATCAGATGGCAAGATGGCAAGAGACGCGCAAACACGTGTAGTTGCTTTCGGAAGCACTCGCTCACGTCGAGAACGAAAGAGATGTTGACATGAAGCACTGAGACTCTAAAGAGCGACTGTCTTCAGTAGACGAACCTCCAGGCCTGTGTGACTCAATAAGGGTGTTCAAACAAGTCGGAGTCCAAGCTGGCAGTTTTTTTTTAATTCGTGCCCTTCGGGTTCTGGTGGAGTCGAGGAACTACTAAATAACCCGGCAAATGGCCAAAATTAAATGTCTGAAAAAATAGCCACCACAACCAATAAATGCCAATTGAATGGCAAAAAATGTCAGTTGAATGGCCAGAAACCAATTTGGACACAGAGTGCATTCACAATAAAAATAAATATGTACAATATTTCATATAATATGGTACAAGATATATAATAATACTGTTTGAAGTATTATTGCATTAGGCCTATTTATACAATGTATACTTATAATAACTGTAAATGTAATGGAAGTCCCAGACGCTTCATCACTGAAACCCAAGAAAGTCAAAATTCACCAAAAGCCAAGATCTTGACGGTGGGTGCCGACATAACGCACCACAACAGGACCCTCTTGTTCTTTTCCCCAGAGGGCACGTGAGACACTTCAAACTTTAATAATAAGTCCTTTGTGTCTTCAACACAATAACACAGTCATCACACACACACACGCCGTGTCAGTCTGCACCACTATTTGTGCTCTTCTAGTGCAGCGTGTTAAGTTTCCAGAGAGGCTGGAAGTCATAATGCGCGAGTGAGGACCTAGTGACAGCTGGCTTGTCAGCTTGGGGTTTCCTGTCAACCTGCATGGCGACACTTGAAATTCCGCCCCGCATAAACAATTGAAAGCGTCAGTCGAGGGATTCGATTCTACAGCGCCACAACCAGAGGGCCAAAGCAGGCATGGCATACCCAGACAAAGAGGAGGAATATGTCCATGCTGATTTACGGGCTCCCCTACGCTGGCCGCCCAAGTCCCACTCCTAAAGTAGCTCCCATTCACCATGTCTGGAACGGGAGGGTTTGACGTTTCATTGCAACAAGACCTTAAAAAGAAACATGGCTGGGATAATAAATCAATGCATCGTGAATCGAAAAATGATTCTGATTGACTTTCCGAATGCATCGCGATTCTCTCTCGAGTCCATTCTGAGTTTAGTGTTTAACAGCAGAGGGCGCTGCGTGCTCAGCTGTAATCTGCTGGCTTCAAATGCCTTACACACACCACTTATGTGAATAATCATTCATAAAGTCCGAAAAGGTTGAAATGAATTAATCTCGCGTCATAAAAACATTCTGAGGAGCGAGTACATTTTCAGACTCAGACGAACGCCCGAGCGCTCTTCTTCATGAGCATTTGAGTGCAGGGTTAAGCCTAGAGCGCCGTCCGCCGTTAAAAACTAGCCTAGAGCGCTCTCTGCTGTTAAAAACTAGCCTACAGCGCCCTCTGCTGTTAAAAACTAGCCTAGAGCGCCCTCTGCTGTTAAAAACCAGCCTAACCTACAGCGCCGTTTGCTGTTAAAAACCAGCATAGAGCGCCGTCTGCTGTTAAAAACCAGCCTAGAGCGCCCTCTGCTGTTAAAAACTAGCCTAGAGCGCCCTCTGCTGTTAAAAACCAGCCTAGAGCGCCATCTGCTGTTAAAAACCAGCCTAGAGCGCCCTCTGCTGTTAAAAACTAAGCTCAGAATTGATTTGCGATGCATTTGGATAAAAATGGAAACGATCCATGAATCGCGATGCATCGAAATATTGTCCCAGCCCTAATGGACTGCCTATATTCGGCCTATGATAAAGCAACCGAGTTAGGATCTGCTCTTAAAAACTAGCCTAGAGCGCCGTCCGTTGTTAAAAACTAGCATAGAATGCCGTCTGCTGTTAAAAACTAACCTATAGCGCTCTCTGCTGTTAAAAACTAGTCTAGAGCGCCCTCTGCTGTTAAAAACCAGCCTAGAGCGCCCTCTGCTGTTAAAAACTAGCCTAGAGCACCCTCTGCTGTTAAAAACCAGCCTAGAGCGCCGTCTGGTGTTAAAAACCAGCCTAGAGCGCCCTCTGCTGTTAAAAACCAGCCTAGAGCGCCCTCTGCTGTTAAAAACCAGCCTAGAGCGCCCTCTGCTGTTAAAAACCAGCCTAGAGCGCCCTCTGCTGTTAAAAACTAAGCTCAGAATTGATTCGCGATGCATTTGGAAAAAAATTGAATCGATCCACGAATCACGATGCATCGATATATTGTCCCAGCCCTAATGGACCGCCTATATTCGGCCCATGATAAAGCAACCGAGTTAGGATCTGCTCTTAAAAACTAGCCTAGAGCGCCGTCCGTTGTTAAAAACTAGCATAGAACGCCGTCTGCTGTTAAAAACTAACCTATAGAGCTCTCTGCTGTTAAAAACTAGCCTAGAGCGCCCTCTGCTGTTAAAAACTAGCCTAGAGCGCCCTCTGCTGTTAAAAACCAGCCTAGAGCGCCCTCTGCTGTTAAAAACTAGCCTAGAGCGCCCTCTGCTGTTAAAAACTAAGCTCAGAATTGATTCGCGATGCATTTGGAAAAAAATTGAATCGATCCACGAATCACAATGCATCGATATATTGTCCCAGCCCTAATGGACCGCCTATATTCAGGCCATGATAAAGCAACCGAGTTAGGATTGCTAATAAATGCGACCATAGTTTTGGCGCAATCAGTAATTCACAACAGAATACAGGCGTTCCTCGGACTGAATGCTCTCGATTGATGTTCCTCACCTTGGCTAGTACCTCAAAGGCTGGGAAAAGAGGCGCATTTCGACCGCACCATCATGCAATATGCACAAGGACCAGTGTGTATGAATTATTGAGCTGTACGGAGAGGAGAATGCTGGGAACTTGTTGGAGAACAACACTACACACACAACGGCACGGTAAACTTTTGCGTCATGCCATTGTGTTTTTTATGCATTCGCTGACAAAGCGGGAATGTGTTTTATAATCTCCAAACTAATGCTAGTGTTTTAAACGTGCAAATAATCCAGGATTCTGCCATTAAGGCAACCACTGACGGTCGGTCGAGCATCTTTCTCGCATTTATGCGTTCTCAGGTCCTACATATTCAGTTCCTTCTCCCCATCTTTGACACTACCTCCGGCCAGTGCCAATATGCTGTACGACTGTTTTTCCTTTTTAATGGAGAGCACCAGCAGTCAGATGTAATCAGGGTTGCGCTCATGACTGGCTGGCTTCCTAATCCTGCACGTTTCCATGCATTATTAATGCTAATATGTTGTATTCAGCACTGAAACGGAAAGATACGGCAACAGACAGAAAAGAAAAGAGAGAGAAAGATTGAGAGATCCAACATGGAAACGCTTGCAGTGTTAAAGTACTATTCTAGCACATAAAAACATCTTATAAATGAACGTCGCAAAGAGTCGTAAACACTTGGACCGTCCGAGTACGAGCGACGGCTGCGGTGCCGCATTAAACGCGTTCGCATTAACGTGAGTGATGATTATGAAATCCGCAGTGCTGTTTATCCTCCCGGGAAGTGCTGACAGAGAGACAGAGTTTATGTGCATGTACATGAAGTAGTTCGTCCTGGTTTTTTGCAGATTGATGCAAAAATGCAAAAATCCAGTAGCAGGGCACGTCGACGAAGAAACCACCGTGCACGCGCTTAGAAGGGAAACAGATGCAGCTGCGTAACAACTGGGAGGACGATAGTGTGTGTATGTGTGATTTTTAAAGCTGGATAATCAGAAGAGGAAGCCAGATTGGAGTCCCCAGTGAGTCAGTGTGAGGGAAATGGAAGGAAGAAACCATGGCGAACGTCCAATTAAAACTCCCAATTAAGCGCCCCAGAGAGCGTTCCTCAATATAGAGATCAAACCGCTGATAGCGGCGCAACCGGCCGTGATACAAAGACATCGCACTACAACTTGTCTGCAATGTTCCCTGTAACCTCTTCAGTCACATTTGACTCAAAACGACCGAGATATCTTAGTTTTCAGAAGCAACTAATACTGTTAGCACAAAGATAATGCGCGAATTAGCGTATAAGTGCATTTGAGGCTAATGAAAGGCTAAATAAGGTTCTACATTGGCCAAAGTGAAGCAAAGATAACATACTTGTAACCTCTTTGACTAAAAGGGAATCCGCAAGCATTCGAAGCCAACAAACGCTAGTATGCCCACAAAGAAAGTTAGCATGATGGGCAATTAACACGCATGCATTGAAAGCTAACAAATGCCTATTGCACTTCTACATTAGGTAAAGAGTAGGTGATGTGATAATTTTGGGCTACGCACCACCAAAATGAAGTAAAAGATGATTTTTCACCAATAAAATGGGCCGGCTGATTATACACGCACTAAAAATGGGATGGTTTTAAAACCAGATTCGAGACAAAAGACCTCAGAGGGATCTCATAAAACAATGCTGCGGCCGTTGCTATTTACGAGCGAACGTAATACCCCTTAAAGAGTCCCTTGTAATGGCAGCGTTCCCTCCGTATGCTACAGGCACCGTTTTAAAACAGAGGCCCTTCTCAATGGCTCTTGATTCTGTCCAATTATCAAGGACACACACTCCTCCTGCGGTCACACACACTTATGTGTCCGTCCGCCGCAGTAAAGCGCGAGAGTTTGAGCGCACACACATCTGGCTTTCATGTCAGCGCCAGATTTGACTGTGTAGTCCAGGTGGCTCGAGTTGGTGTGTGTCTCTCTTTGGTGTCCAAGCTGCCATTTTGAATTGCACACAAAGAAAGGCCAATGGCAAAAAAACAGTATCATATTCAGCCAGAGGTCCTCTCACAAATCCACCACCATTTTCTCTTCAGTTTCGACCGTATAGTTGACAGTTTGCTTAAATCACTGTGTGATATAATGACTTTAGCTCTTTTGCCCATTTTTACAAGATGTCATGTAAGTCTCAGGTGTCCCCTGAATGCATGTCTGAAGTTTCAGCTCAAAATACTCCACAAATGTTATGGTTTTTGAATGGAAGGAAACCCATGCAGTTTTCGTGCCTGAATTATTGGAAGAATTATCGGTTATCGGCTTTCAAATATAAAGAAATATCGGTCATCGACTTTCAAATATAAAGAAATATCGGTTATCGGCTTTCAAATATAAAGAAATATCGGTTATCGGCTTTCAAATATAAAGAATTGTCGGTTATCGGCTTTCAAATATAAAGAAATATCGGTTATCGGCTTTCAAATATAAAGAAATATCGGTTATCGACTTTCAAATATAAAGAATTGTCGGTTATCGGCTTTCAAATATAAAGAAATATCGGTTATCGGCTTTCAAATATAAAGAAATATCAGTTATCGGCTTTCAAATATAAAGAATTATCGGTTATCGGCTTTCAAATATAAAGAAATATCGGTTATCGACTTTCAAATATAAAGAAATATCGGTTATCGGCTTTCAAATATAAAGAATTATCGGTTATCGGCTTTCAAATATAAAGAAATATCGGTTATCGACTTTCAAATATAAAGAAATTAGAGATGTTCCGATACCCTTTTTCTCTTCCCGATACCGATTCCGATACCTGGACTCAGGGTATCGGCCGATACCGAGTACCGATCCGATACCTGGGTGTGTATAGTATCTATTCAGCTGCAATTCATTCTAGCACTGTATGAATTGATAGAATTATTATGGTATGCTTCAAACTTATCCCTAAATTAAACATGAACAAATACATAGAGTGAACTCGAGTATTTTTATTATCTGAATTACAATTCATAGCTATATTTATCTTAAGTGAAAAAGAAGTTAAAATGCAGCTACTACACATCTAATACTGTAAACTAAAAAAGGTATTTTAGATTTACAAAATAATATATATAAAAAAGTGCAACAAATAAATCTAGGAAAGGAATCTAAAAAGACTATATGAATAATATAAGAAAATAATCTCTTTATAACTGAAGATCAATAAACCATTTTGTTAAATAAAGGACATTTCAGTTTGGACTGCGGCTGATCATCCAGAATAATAAACTCAATAACTTTCATGTTGTTGGATATATTTATTGTTCGTTCGCTGTCTTTTGAAAACAATTCTCTTCGTTTGAGGTCCTGTTTACACGAGAGGTTGTATGCAGGCGCGTGGGCTTGGTGTTTTAGTATGCACTAGCCGCCTGGAGTGCATACTACATTGAATTTCACAGACTTTTGTGTCACCATCTGCAAGCGGATTTCACACCCAAACTGCTCGTCTAAACGCAGAATAAAAAGTGAAAACGCAACGCCACTTTTGCGTTTTCTCTTCAGAGTCGTTTCCGTGTAAACAGCCTTAATGAAGCTTTTAGAGATTGTTGATTCTGACGCGGCTCATCCTCCGTCTGCCATCGTGTTCTACGGGTTGACGGGTCTTCAAATGCTTAAGTTACTCATGTTGAAGGTTCTAATACTTGTTCTACCCCTCGAAATTGCTGTATTGCATGAGACATGCAATACAGCAATTGTGCTGGCTGGCATGGTCCAGTCCGAAATATAATACAGCCAAACTGCGGACATTATGCCAGGACGCACGCACGCGCGTTTTCTTCTTCGCTGGTCTAAACAGTGGTTGCACGACTTCCTGTGTTTACACTAGCGAGTTCATCTCCGTTTTGCAGCGGTTAGCAAAGCTAGCGTGTATAACTAGACATTGTTTAATAAAATGGTATCGGATCGGTGCGCGGATAGAAGTACTCGCCGATACCGATTCCAGAATTTTTATTGGTATCGGCGGCATTTCCGATACTAGTATCGGAATCGGAACAACTCTAAAAGAAATATCGGTTATCGGCTTTCAAATATAAAGAATTATCGGTTATCGGCTTTCAAATATAAAGAATTGTCGGTTATCGGCTTTCAAATGTAAAGAATTAACGGTTATCGGCTTTCAAATGTAAAGAATTATCGGTTATCGGCTTTCAAATATAAAGAATTGTCGGTTATCGGCTTTCAAATATAAAGAATTGTCGGTTATCGGCTTTCAAATATAAAGAATTGTCGGTTATCGGCTTTCAAATATAAAGAATTGTCGGTTATCGGCTTTCAAATATAAAGAATTGTCGGTTATCGGCTTTCAAATATAAAGATTATCGGTTATCGGCTTTCAAATATAAAGAATTGTCAGTTATCGGCTTTCAAATATAAAGAATTATCGCTATCAGCCAAAATTTTCATATCGGTGCATCCCTAGTATCGGCCTTCAAAATCCTTTATCGGTCAGGCTCTAATTTAAAGCCGTATCAGTCAAACGTCTGATATATGGGGTTCTGAGCCCACACAACCGAAACACTTTCATATTTATGGGGAAACAAACAGAGAGGATGTATTTTCACCACAATACGGTGCTTGTGTGCACACACTGTGGACGCAATTATGTTCAAAAAGAGTATAAATATGCATAATAGGTCCACTTTAAAGATTAAATTTGACATGTGACAAGAATAAATAGGACATGTTCTTGACAGATTCTGTGAGATTCATCCTAAAGCCTCGGTGCCAATATTGAGTAATCATATGCATTTGCATGTATTTGTGGGAGAATTATGTAAATACGTTTTGCCAGTTCTATCCTCTCTTTCTCACAGATGCATAACAATCACAGCATTATCAGGTGATTGCCTCTCATTTCAAGGCACACACCTGCCATCGCCGTCATGGCTGCCATCCACAGAGACACAGAGAGAAGACAGCAACGTCTTCTGTGACCAAAGCCTCCTGCCTTTGTGTTTGTTTACAGCGGCAGCGAGATGATCTACTGCTTTTCCCCGTGCTGGAGATGTGCCGCAGAGCCCAGATGAAATGTTTGATGAAAAATAACACGCGCAGGAGTCGCGCTGTCTCCACTTAAGATTCAGAACAGTGGCGTGGGTAAAAGAAGTGGCAAGAGAACCAGGCAGGGGGCTTTGCCAAGAAAACGTCTTTCTCCTATATCCTCTCCAAACAGCCGTTACATAACTCTCCAGTCTCGAGTACAAGCAGAACGGAGGGAGAGTGTGTGCGCGCATCGGAACAAAGCGAGCGGTGCTTCACGCTGATATGTCATTCTGAGAAAACCAGGTGGCACGTTTGACCTTTGCGCTTTCGGGGAGATAAATCCAAGAGTCCTCTCACTTCTGTGAGGAGAACAGACATGCTGCAATGCAGTCAAACACGCCACTCGCGTGAAGTCAAAGCTTTGAGGATTTTAGTTCTTATTTCTTAGCTTTGACGCCAACGTCTACATGCTAACTCCTAAACAGGGATAAAATAATCCTTTAGAAGATACTCACGTTTAAAAGTGACACATTTTTCAATCATAAAAGTCTCTCTATAGTTATAATGTCCTCACTACTACTCCTGCAACCGATTAGCAATAGCAAGTTGCAAGAAATAAAACGCCTAACCTTCAATGTGCCCCATCCAAACTGAGGAAATTTGTCAACACAGCACTTTCAGAATATCCTTAATGTTTGCAAAATTCCACCTTAAATTTCCGGACCAGGGTTCTTAGCGTTTAAAATTCCACCTTAAGTTTCCTGATCAGGGTTCTTAATGTTTGCAAAAATATCCACCTTAAGTTTCCTGATCAGGGTTCTTAATGTTTAAAAAAATTCCACCTTAAGTTTCCTGATCAGGATTCTTAATGTTTAAAAAATTCCACCTTAAGTTTCCTGATCTGGGTTCTTAATGTTTGCAAAAAATCCCCCTTAAATTTCCTGATCAGGGTTCTTAATGTTTGCAAAAAATCCCCCTTAAATTTCCTGATCAGGGTTCTTAATGTTTGCAAAAAAAAAAAAAAAATCCCCCTTAAATTTCCCGATCAGGGTTCTTAACGTTTGCAAAAAAAAAACAAAAAAAAATCCCCCTTAAATTTCCTGATCTGGGTTCTTAATGTTTGCAAAAATTCCCCCTTAAATTTCCTGATCAGGGTTTTTAATGTTTGCAATATCCCCCCTTAAATTTCCTGATCAGGGTTCTTAATGTTTGCAAAAAATCCCCCTTAAATTTCCTGATCAGGGTTCTTAATGTTTGCAAAAAATCCCCCTTAAATTTCCTGATCAGGGTTCTTAATGTTTGCAAAAATTCCCCCTTAAATTTCCTGATCAGGGTTCTTAATGTTTGCAAAAAATCCCCCTTAAATTTCCTGATCAGGGTTCTTAAAGTTTGCAAAAAAAAAAAATCCCCCTTAAATTTCCCGATCAGGGTTCTTAACGTTTGCAAAAAAAAAAACAAAAAAAATCCCCCTTAAATTTCCTGATCAGGGTTCTTAATGTTTGCAAAAAAAAAAAAAAAAATCCCCCTTAAATTTCCTGATCAGGGTTTTTAATGTTTGCAAAAAAAAAATCCCCCTTAAATTTCCTGATCAGGGTTCTTAATGTTTGCAAAAAAAAAAAAAAAAAATCCCCCTTAAATTTCCTGATCAGGGTTCTTAATGTTTGCAAAAAAAAAAAAAAAAAATCCCCCTTAAATTTCCTGATCAGGGTTCTTAATGTTTGCAAAAAAAAAAAAATCCCCCTTAAATTTCCCGATCAGTGCACTGATTTAGAGACTCAAGCATTGTTACGCAGTAGGATATTATTAATTTTCAGTGTAGGACACACTGTCTAAAAGACAGGTCATCGAGTCTTTGACATCAGAAAAGGCAATTTAATTACAAACCTGGCTTGGCTCTGATCTGCATTAGTCCTTGAAAGAAGCATGACGTTAGGCTCTGGATTCTTGCCAAGCCATCTACATGCAATTCTTGCCCTTTAAGACTCAAGTAAGATCTTTTCAAGGGGCACCCTAGAGGTGGAAATAGCGCCGCGTATTCATATTGGGGACCCCAGTCAGGAGTAAAATTACATTAGAAGCCCCCTGGAAATTGGAATGCGTCTCTTAGATGGGTAAATAGCAGCTACGCATAGATGCTAAAGGATTGCATCATTCAAATCAATGTAAATAAATAGTTATTTGGGAACCTGGCAACCTATGATTCGGCTCAGGAGGATGGGACGGTTCCTTTCAAAGGTGTGCAATTATCCTGTTATTGGTGGCGAAGCCCGAGGTGGGGTGGCTGCATTAGCATCTCAGTACTGTGCATTTATTTAGGCTAGGTGTAACCACATCCTGCTCTCGTGGTAGAAACCATTGAATTTCAACATGAATGCATTCTCCACTCTTGCATTGATGGTGGGATTCGGTGCTAACTGAACAACACAGGTAGTGTTGTTGTGTGTAGACGCTAGGCTAGCACCACCACAATAGCAAACCTGCTCAGTGTTGAGAGGTAGTCGCGTTTGCGTTTTGCACAAATGGCACCTGAACTACACAAGTGGAGCTGTTCAGATTGAGGGCTCTTTCCTGAAGGATGCCAGTGCCCCCCCTAGTCCCATTAACTGAAATAACTTCATTGTGCTAATTACCAACCCCGGGGTCAAATCATCGCCTTGTTTATACACGAAATTTGCGAGGAGTAGCGCGCTAACGGTGGCCGTGGCAACAAATGGGGAATCCAGCTTTTTTTCACCCCATAATAAAGCCGTTTTTCTGAAGCACGTTGACTCCTCGCCACCGTAATTACACGACAGCGCTGTGGTGAGTGGGTGCAGGAGTGTATAATCACATTACGACCGCGACTGGAGCCTCGGGAGAAAACGCACCGAGGCAGACGCGAGTGAGGTAAGTGTCCCCGGGTTCATGACTGGGCCGAGTAGATGCAGTTCCCTCCCCTCGGCCTGCTGAGCCGAGAGAGCGCGAGTGAGATGTGTTGAGGACAGAAAACAGATGGCCAGGTTTGGGTTTGTGTCTCCTGTCTGTCACCTCCCTCCAGCCCAGTTTGAGAATAACAACTGGCCACTTTTTACGGCTATTATACAAGCTGCGAGGAAACAGAGTCCCGGGAGCTCCACCGCAATCCCGCTTTCCCATTTTGCCAATCTGGGCGTCTGAGATGCCGCACAAGGGACGGATTGTAGAACAAGAGTAGGGGTCAAAGATCAGGTGACCCCGCATACCCACTAGGAATGGGGTAGAGGGGTAGTTATCCTCAACTTGGGCAGATTCTGAAGGAGCCATTGAGGACTACGCAGTCCGCATATGAAAGTACCCCTCATAAACAGGCGTCGAAACACTAGGTGATTGTTGGAGTTTGACCTTACAAACAGGCCGCGAAGGACGTGCCGTGTTCTCCGAGGCTGTGTTGAATCAGAAATGCCTCAATCAATGCCCAACCAAATAAGTTCCCTCTTCGGACAACCGAAGATCTGCAGGAGGGATCAAAGGTGAGAGGTCAAGCAGCTGGTAAACACTCAGCATTCCTGCTCTCCCCGTTAGGAAACACACACACTGGCGGATCGGTAAGATTTGTAATGTTTTTAAAGGGTTAGTTCAACCAAAAATGAAAATTAAGTCATTAATTACTCCCCCCCATGCTGTACCAACCCCGTAAGACCTTTCGTTCGTCTTCGGAACACAAATGAAGATATTTTTGATTAAATTTGAGAGCTGGATCACTACCACATTGGACTGGCTCTTGACGGCCCAGTAAGTCAATGAAGAAAATGTTTAAATATCCCATGTGACTGCCGTGGCTCAACTATAAGTTTATCAAGCGACGAGAATACTTTTTGTGCGAAAAAACAAACAAAAATAACGACTTTATTCGACTATGCCTTGTTGCCCTGAAACGAGACTTCCTTAGATTTCCACGACGCATGCGCGAGAATTGCGATCTCCTTCGACTACTTCAGTTCAGTTCTCGCGCATGCGTCGTAGTTAACTATAAACTATAAACTTATAGTTGAGCCACGGTAGTCACATGGGATATTTAAAGGGTTAGTTCACCCAAAAATGAAAATTATGTCATTAATGACTCACGTCGTTCCAAGCCCGTAAGACCTCCGTTCATCTTCGGAACACAGTTTAAGATATTTTAGATTTAGTCGGCGAGCTTTCTGTTCCTCCATTGAAAACGTACGTACCTTATACTTTCCATGTCCATAAAGGCAATAAAGACATCATCAAAGTAGTCCATGTGACATGAGTGGGTTAGTTCGAATTTTTTGAAGCATAGAAAATACTTTTTGGTCCAAACATATCAAAAACAACGACTTTATTCAGCATTGCATTCTCTTCCGGCTCTGTTGTCAATGCTCGTTCACGCTTCCGCAATGACGTTGCTGCGCTGACGTGTTATCTGGTGCGTCCGAGCTTTGTTTACAGTCTGAGGAAGACGCGCTGTATTCAAGCTTTTCTACATTGTTTGTATTTTGGTATTGCAATAATTTTTAAAAAATGGCTTGAATACAGTGCGCGTCTTCCTCAGACTGTAAACGAAGCTCGGGCGCACAAGATAACACGTCAGCGCAGCAACGTCATTGCGGAAGCGTGAACGAGCATTGACAACAGAGCCGGAAGAGAATACAATGCTGAATAAAGTCGTTGTTTTTGATATGTTTGGACCAAAAAGTATTTTCTATGCTTCAAAAAATTCGAACTAACCCACTCATGTCACATGGACTACTTCGACGATGTCTTTATTGCCTTTATGGACATGGAAAGTATAAGGTACATACGTTTTCAATGGAGGAACAGAAAGCTCGCCGACTAAATCTAAAATATCTTAAACTGTGTTCCGAAGATGAACGGAGGTCTTACGGGCTCGGAACGACATGAGGGTGAGTCATTAATGACATAATTTTCATTTTTGGGTGAACTAACCCTTTAAACATTTTCTTAATTGACTTTCTGGGCCGTCAAGAGCCAGTCCCTTAGGCAGCCAATGTGGTAGTGATCCAGCTCTCAAATTTTATCAAAAATATCTTCATTTGTCTTCCGAAGACGAACGAAGGTCTTACAGGGTTGGTACAGCATGGGGGGGGGAGTAATTAATGACTTAATTTTCATTTTTGGGTGAACTAACCCTTTAAAAGAAGTCTCTAATGCTCACCAAGGCTATTAAAAACAAATTCACTCAACCCCAACGCTTACACGCGATAGCATGAAAAGATGCCAGCATTGCGTGCCACGATCAACCCCACAGGCACCTCGTTCATGTCAGGCAACTGGCCTTTTTTTAACACCACATCAGGCGTGGAGTCAGCGCCGCGTGGTGTGAGGTGGACCTTCACTTCTTTATCTCTAAAGAGATCTGACAGGCCCCTCTGAGCTGCGAGACAGGAGTTGGACTCAGTCGCGGCGCATCAGCTGCCCTGCGGCCTCCACTCGTCCAGAGGGTTCGAGCGGTCAAAGAAATGACAAACATCCCCCGAACGAACAGGTAAGAGGATGACAGCGCTACACCGCGAGTCCTCTCGCAGAACCCCTCCATCAACAATCCTCAATTGACTCGCGTTCAGGGAACGACGGGTCTAAATGAGGGAGGGAGTAAATCTTTACTCGCTCTGGGAAGGACGGAGAACACAATGAGGTCAATCCGATGAATCGATACGAGGGAATCGACAGGGGGACGTTTTCCCGCAAGCAAGTCGGGCTGATTATACACCGGTCAATATTTCATTACTGTAACAATTGGCAGCGCCGACCGAAAGCGTGCAATTGTGGGAACGCAAATCCAATACTATAGACTTGTTAGAGATCACACTCGAAGCTCTCGTGAGATCTCCAATCAGATGTGGACAAATAGACTCTAATTCTTAGCTTAGATACAGCTACTTTAGTGTCGAACCCAGTATCGATATTTCCAGTAAGTGTTTCTTTGTGTGTACATTACTCCCCTTCTCCTTCACACCGCCCGAGTCTCGTTAGCACCCGCTGAGCGTGAACGGGACTGTGTGGGCCGACTTAATCAAAATCACTCGCGAGGAATTTGAACACTTTAAATTAAGA
Organism: Cyprinella venusta; assembly: GCA_038021265.1. Taxonomy (NCBI): domain Eukaryota; kingdom Metazoa; phylum Chordata; class Actinopteri; order Cypriniformes; family Leuciscidae; genus Cyprinella; species Cyprinella venusta. Next base: position 1,360,435 of record CM075887.1, read on the forward strand.
AGCTGTGACGCTCTTTTCTCCCGGTCTCTCCGGTCCAGACACCTGGTGCGTCGCGTCTGCTGATTACGGGGAAACGTGTAGGAGGAGGTGCCGAACATCAAGTGTTGAGCCTCCGACTGAATGAAACGCAAAAAACACCACGTCTTTATATTTATGTCTTTATTTTGGCACTTGCCGCATGCTAGCTCAAAGCAAAGGCTGTTTTCAAGGGGTCCACTCTTTTGGTATTGATATTCCCATCTATTCCTCTGAGGGAAAAACCTTTGTGCAACTGATAGACCCTCAAGAGCACACTTTGAAACAACAGCTAAGATGTGGCTTGTGCTTGAACTAAATGAGACAAGGGTGTCGAGTTACATTCAATATATTTTAAGGCCTTTTTCAGGGGATAAAAAATTTAAATATGTAATTTTGGTGATCAAAGATGAGTTTTAAGGGACCATAGGGACACTTTAATTGAGCTGTGATCAAACTAAGCATTTAAATATCATCTTACCAAGACAAAATATTGGTATTTACGTGCATTTTATGCTAAGATTTTATTTTATGCTATGCTATTTTGTAAGGCTGGCTATTGAGACAAATTTCACAATTCGATTTCGATTCACAAGCTTGCAATTCGATTTCGATTCAATATCGATTATTTTGGTTATCAGTTACAATAAATGGCAATTTTTCTCAAGGGAATCAAATCTCTTAACTAATGCTGTAGTCTAGTTGTAGCCTATAGGCTTCATTAGCCTAATATGAAGGTAATAATGAACTGTTTTGTAGCTATACGAACACTTAAATTACACTTTTATAATAAGATTATATGAAATATAAACTTTTAAATGGTGGCCGTCATAAAAACTTGCCAGATTTATTCAGATATGCATTAAATATTGAAGAACATTAAGATTATAATGCATATGTAATATGGTGTATATATTTAGCAAAATGCTCCTCTCTAGAGTTATTTTTTCTAGCTGACTAACGAGTTTATGTGGGTTTTCTGAGGTAAATATGACGATAAGCTGTTTAACTGACGTCTTTCCACGGTCGAAACGCTGATTGAGTGAATCAATGTGACATGATACGGATTTGGATAAGTTGTCCTCTATCTTTAACACACTTTCAGATGCTCATTCATGTTTATTTGGCGCTGTGACTGGTATTATTAAGCCGGAAGAGAGATCAGCGCTGACAAAAAGCTATTTACGTTTTTGAATTTCTAAAGAAAATGGACGTAATTTGAAAATTGAGACTTTGTTTCATATCAATAGTAACAAAGGACAAAGATTATTGCGATTTTTTGGATGCGCGCAGCCGCGATACATTCATTCATTCGTTCATTCAAATGAAACAGGATGACTAATCGATTCTTGAGATTTAAGAATCGATATCGGTTTGTAAAAATGAGAATCGATTAATATCGGGAAATCGATATATGTGTGCTCTAGACCCTCAAGAGCACACTTTGAAACAACAGCTACGGGTGGTTATGTGGCTTGTGCTTGAATTTAGGCAGATTGTTAAGCCAGGATGGAGCTGTCAGGAGATAAGTGCGTTTGCTTGCTAAATATGTGATGCTAGTCCTTCATTCCATCTGTTTAGAAATGAAGAGAAGGGGGGGGGGGGGTACTGTGAAAAATGAAGAGGGTAACAGAGAGCAAAAGAAGCAGGTTTTCAGAAAAAAACCTGAAGGCTGTCATTCCAGTACAGCCCAAGCTGTTCGGCTTTCGTCAGGCGTGCCCAGCGAGATACAGCCTGCTCCATATGGCTCGCTCGGATCTGCCATCTCTAGGGAAGAACTGCCCGCCCGCCCGCGTGTGTGTGTGCGTGTTGGGAAGAATGAGAGAATAAGTGATTGTGTTTCACTATGAAATGCTCATGTTTATGCAGAATACACGCAAGCCGAGTCTCATTACCGCTGTCCAGTTCTGTCTGTAATAATTCCAAAATGTGTTTTTTATCCGCTTTGTTGAGTTTCCAGAGTGCTTTAGAAAGGATGTCGGGTCCAGGAAAACTTTCCACCTTGCTGAGGGAGATGCTTTCTCCCAAACCTAGCAACCTTGAGCATATTCCCATGAGTTCCAGACAGACTCCCCAAACCAAATCCAACAAAGGTCTTGTGTTTTATAACAACAACAACACTACACCGCAGATATATGCTTATAAAAGTAGGCCATATCTGTAGACAAATACATAATAATTGAACAAATATGTTTGTGTATGTCCTACACACACACGGACAAAAACATTAACATTCTTAATGCAAGGTTAGTAGTAATATTATGATTAATAATAAACAAAATTTAAATTTGCTTCTCAAGTTATCTTGTTTATATATATATATATATATATATATATATATATATACAGGGGCTGTGAAACGATTAATCACGATTAATCGCATCCAAAACAAAAGTTTGTATTTAAATAATATATGCATATATTTAAGAAATATTTGCATATACTGTATCGATATTTATACATAGTATATATATTGATACATAGTATATATATATATATATATATATATATATATATATATATATATGTATTAGGGCTATCAAGCGATTAATCGCAATTAATCGCATCCAAAATAAAAGTTTGTGTTTACATAATATATGTGGGTGCACTGTGTATAATTATTTTATATATATATAAATACACACATTCTTGTATATATTTAAGAAATATTTTAATGTATATACTATGTATAGATTTATATAGAATTTATATTATATATAAATATTTTAAATATAAATATTTTTTTTTCTTAAATATACATGCATGTGTGTATATATATATACAAAATAATTATACACAGTGCACCCACATATATTATGCAAACACAAACTTTTATTTTGGATGCGATTAATCGTTTGACAGCCCTAATATATATATATATATAAATAAAGGACACATTTTTTTTAAATATATACATGCATGTGTGAGTATTTATATACACAAAATAATTATACAAACATTTATTATGTAAACACAAACTTTTATTTTGGATGCGATTAATCTTTTCACTACCCTACATTTATAAAGGAATATATAAGCACAGCTTTGTGCATGGAAAACATTCTCTCTTCAACAAGAATTGTGCGGCCGAGTGCGTGGAGCAAGTGTAAGTGGTAACAAGGCCCGAGGGGCCAAACAGACAGGCATCGGGGATTATAGAGTGGGATTGAATAAGTTCATGTATGGAACACACATGAGAGAAACGGCGCGGGAGCCCTGTTTACCAGAGCGAGCTATTCCCCGGAAGCACACGGGAGGGGGTTGCTTACACACAAGCAGGGAGTACATGTTGGATCTGGAGGAAAACAGATTTGGCTGGAGTCGTGTAAAGATGATAGACTAGAACAAATACTCTCGGAAAACGAAGGTGCTGCCCGATGGACCAAATTATGGGCTTTCGGCATGTGCAAAACGCTTTAGAGGGATGAATGTGAGGCGCCACTACAAGAACATTCCCATATTGCACGGCCAATAAACTCAACCTTCCTCTAATTTTACCCAATAAACTGTCACAATGCACCGTTAGATCTCCAAAATTAAGTTTTATTTGAGGCTCAATTTGACTTTGATTTGGTCACGCAGCAACTAGAACACAGAATTGCTGAGGAAATAGGGAGGGAAAAGTTCATAATACAATACGGTGCATGTAAACTATAGTATGCATACTGTAGAAGCAATATCCGCAACCATTTTTAATATCTCTTTCTTGACCCATTTTATCAAATTTCAGACATAATATGGATTTAAAATGCTTTTTTTAGTTTATGTCCCACTTGTTGAAAATAAGAGCAGAATAACTTGTTTCACATGCTATTTTAAGAAACTAGTATTCCACTTCGAACATGCTGTTTACAAAAATATGTAGTATGCAGTACACAGTTTGCAGCACCATTTTTAGTAACATGTAAGCTAGTATTTCATTTCGAACATGATATTTTAAGAAAGGATGTATTCCTGTAATGCCAAAAATTGCAATAAAATAGTATGTAGTATGCAGTACACAGTACATAAAACACAATTTTTAGTAACGAGTAAGCTAGTATTTAATTTCGAACATGATATTTCAAAAAAGGATGTAGTATGCAGTACACAGTATATACATGCTGTTTTTAAAAAACTAGTAGTCTTTACAGCACAATTTTTAGCAACATGTAAACTAGTATTCCAATATGAACATGTGGGAAAAAGATGTGGGATTCACGTGGAGGTTTCATGTTTTCACTTGTATGTTTTACTTGTGATGTGCTTCCTCCCTTTGTTCTTTTCTATTAATTTGTTCCGCATTATTCCTGTAATGCCAAAAATTGCAATAAAATAGTATGTAGTATGCAGTACACAGTATATAGGACAATTTTTAGTAACGAGTAAGCTAGTATTCCATTTCGAAAATACTATTTAAAAATAGTATGTAGTATGCATACTACATACTAATAAAAAATTGTATGTAGTATGCATACTACATACTAATAAAAATAGTATGTAATATGCATACTACATACTATTAAAAAATAGTATGTAGTATGCATACTACATACTATTAAAAATAGTATGTAGTATGCATACTACATAAACGGATCAGTACACAGTATATACAGCACAACTTTTAGTCTGGAGTAAGCAAGTATGCCATTCTGAGCATTGCCAGCGTCTGTGCTTCAACATAGCTTGGCGAGTGTGTGCTAAGAGCTAGATTTAGTATGTGTGTGAGAGAAAAGGATGGGGTCAGTAAGAGTGGAGTGCAGCCGTTCGCCATCGCTCCCCGTGGAAATGTGAACCAGCTGTGGCATTCTGGGGGCCGATCTGCTGGGGCCGATAACACTGGCCCTTTTGTCCATCTGCCCTGACTTTCTGACATTCTCCCACTCGCTCTGCCTCTCATTCCTCATCCCTCGCTTTCGCTCCAGATTTCTCACTCAACCACCACTCGGCTAGAGAAAACAATCTTCAATCGGTAAATGGGGGCTCTCGGTCTCGCACATGATTGAAAGGCAGTCGCAGAGACACAATACGTTATAAGCAAACAAACGGAAGGCACGCGACAAAAAAGAGGCCTGATGGGTTGTAGAAGAAAACAGACAAAAGGTGGCCGTTTTCAATCAAAAAAACTACAAAACAGCCATCTTATGCACCCTCTGCAAGAAAGTCAGTCTAAAAAAATACATATTACAAGACATAAATAAGATTTTTAATAGTCAAAGTCATCAGAAAACTGTGCTAAACTACACTAGAAAACTGTAGAAAACTGTGCTAAACTATGCTAGAAAACTGTGCTAAACTACGCTAAAAAACTGAGCTAAACTGCTGGAAAACTGTTAAACTACGCTAGAAAACTGAGCTAAACTATGCTAGAAAACCGAGCTAAACTACACTAGAAAACTGTGCTAAACTATGCTAGAAAACTGAGCTAAACTATGCAAGAAAACTAAGCTAAACTGCTGGAAAACTGTGTTAAACTACGCTAGAAATCTGAGCTAAACTACGCTAGAAAACAGAGCTAAACTATTCAAGAAAACTGAGCTAAACTACACTAAAAAACTGAGCTAAACTACGCTAGAAAACTAAACTACGCTAGAAAACCGAGCTAAACTATTCAAGAAAACTGAGCAAAACTACACTAAAAAACTGAGCTAAACTACGCTAGAAAACTGCTAAACTATGCTAGAAAACTGAGCTAAACTGCAAGAAAACTGCACTACACTATTGTAGAAAACTGCTAAACAACGCTAGAGAACTGTGCTAAACTACGCTAAAAAACTGAGCTAAACTACGCTAGAAAACTGCACTACACTGTTGTAGAAAACTGCTAAACAACGCTAGAGAACTGTGCTAAACTACGCTAAAAAACTGAGCTAAACTACGCTAGAAAACTGAGCTAAACTGCTAGAAAACTGCACTACACTGTTGTAGAAAACTGCTAAACTACGCTAGAAAAATGTGACCACCCCTGAGAGTCATTGTATAATTCACATATTCGTTTCTGAGACGAACAGGAATACGGCGGTGCTAAGACAGACTTGTGTTAGCAAATAAAGCCTCTCCGAGATTAGCAGCCTCACCGAAATAAGTATTCGGCTTTTATTTACTCGCCACTCTTATTAGCTTGCAGCACAGATAATTGACGTTGCAGAAGAAGCCAAATCCCACATTCCGTGTCAATGCGGAATAGCCATCCGGCCGACATAAACTACCTTTCCTCCCTGCGCTAGGCAGCCCCCTTCCCAGCATTCCACAGCTGAAATAAATATCCAGACTCTGAATGGTATTTTAATGAGAGTGTGGGAGTGGAACCGTTAAGCGCAGCTCTCCACATGCCAACGTCTGAGCCCGGCCTCCCTTTATGCCGCTTACAATTAGTTAGCTAATCAGCAACCACTGTGAGAGAAATATCTTTTCAAACACAATATGATGGGGACAATCAGGCTAGTTGGAGCAAGCCACAGCAATGACAACAATACGTGCGTGGTGCACTTAGCGGTGGCCACGTAGCCTTGGAAGGGGGCTGTACGCTAACCTTTAAAGAGCAGGTTAATGTATGGAGAGAGGTTTGAATTCATTACAGTGACAATCTCAGCTGATTTGCCATTCCAACCTTCTCCCTATAAACCTACGGATGGCATTTTGAAACCCTCCGGTTTTAACCTTAATCTAACCGTCGTCTGAGAGGAGACAGGTGAATATCAATTATGTACTGAGAGGTATCAATGTCAAACTGATGCGTGGGTCCATTTGGGGCAGTCATGGCCTAATGGTTGGAGACAACCCGAAGGTTGCAGGTTCGATTCTTAAAACTGGCTGGAAATGACTTGAGAAACGCACGCAACCCCCAATCGCTCAAAATGTCTGCCCACTGCTCCGTGGGTGTGCACTAGGGTTGGGTATCGAGAATCGAGTATCGATTGGAACCGGGACTAACTTTTCGTTTTCCCCGGAATCGTTCAAAAGTTAAAATTTCGAGTCCTAGTTTCGATATTCACAGTCCGCCGAGCGGAAGAAGAAACCGCTGAACAACACCAATGAAGAAGCGTCTACCGGAAGTGTTGGCATAACCGCGCGAGTCGAACATGGCTTCACTTTTCTAAAAAGATAACAAAATCTCGGCAAAATGCAAAATTTGTGACCAAAAGGAGTATTTCCCTTTATAAAGGAGTGTTTCCTTCAGAAAGACCGTTGGTTAGCAAGATTAGCTAAACTTTATTGACCCTGCCTCTTAAAAGAATTGGAATTGAGAGCCGTTTGGAACCGGAAAAAGAGCAAAATGAAAAAAAATCTCGGCAAAATGCAAAATTTGTGACCAAAAGGAGTATTTCCCTTCATAAAGGAGTGTTTCCTTTAGAAAGACCGTTGGTTAGCAAGATTAGCTAAACTTTATTGAGCCTGCCTCTTAAAAGAATCAGAATCGAGAATCGTTTGGAACCGGAAAAAGAGCAAAATTAAAAAAAAATTGCGGTAAAATGCAAAATTTGTGACCAAAAGGAGTATTTCCCTTTATAAAGGAGTGTTTCCTTCAGAAAGACCGTTGGTTAGCAAGATTAGCTAAACTTTATTGACCCTGCCTCTTAAAAGAATCGGAATCGAGAATCGTTTGGAACCGGAAAAAGAGCAAAATGAAAAAAAATCTCGGCAAAATTCAAAATTTCTGACCAAAAGGAGTATTTCCCTTCATAAAGGAGTGTTTCCTTCAGAAAGACCGTTGGTTAGCAAGATTAGCTAAACTTTATTGACCCTGCCTCTTAAAAGAATCAGAATCGAGAATCGTTTGGAACCGGAAAAAGAGCAAAATGAAAAAAAAATCTCGGCAAAATTCAAAATTTCTGACCAAAAGGAGTATTTCCCTTTATAAAGGAGTTTTTCCTTCAGAAAGACTGTTGGTCAGCAAGATTAGCTAAACTTTATTGACCCTGCCTCTTAAAAGAATCAGAATCGAGAATCATTTGGAACCGGAATCGAAACAAGGAATCGGAATCGTTCAAATTCAAACGATACACAACCCTAGTGTGCACTGACTTGGATGGGTTAAACGCAGAGGACAAATTCTTAGCATACTTGGCCTTCACGTCACTTTGCCTTTCATTTAGGCTAGCGTGTTGTTGCTGAGGCGGGGAGTCTTGATTTGGAAGTTTAACGCTAGCTTAACACAGTTATTTCATTATCGACTCCCTGGACCTAAAAGATAATCTAAGCCCTCCTTGCTTGGGATTTTACTGTGGGTTCAAGAGGGTGGCGGAGATTAGTCTGCATGAGATGTTTCAGGGAGCCTTGCGGTCGAATTTACCAGGATGTTCCCTGACAGCGAGCTTGTTTTAACTAAACGGCCACCGTGTTGAAAGCAATTAAGGCCGCTGTTGAGAGCGGCGTAACAGTCGCTGTACCATGAATGGCAAGTCTCCCGGAAGTTCCATTAAATCCTGAGGTGGGAGTCTGCAGGTTACACACATACGGAATGATGGCTGAACGGTCCTCCGGAGAGGCGGGAGCCGCCAATAAATCTTTGCCTATGGGAAGTGTCACTGATCCTTCTTCAGTTACTCGAGCGTGATACGCCACTCATGTTTGCATCCATTTGCAAGTCAAGTGGCTCACTTCACATTCAGCACAGACAGGAGTGGCGGATAGAATCTCCCTAGGACTCGAGACAACGTTGATTGATAAAAACGAAATTAATACATACAAAACATGGAAAGGAGACTCACAGGTAACCTTGCAAATTAAAGAAGGCCTCACTGATGTACAGCTTTCCACTACACGGGATACGACCCCGGGAATTCAAGATGGCTTAACAAACAGGTACGCTCCAGCCAAGATTGTGCATTCCACAAGGAGAAAGCAGTCTCGATATTCTGGGAATTCCCTGGTCGAAGGAATGGCTAAAAATGAAAACAATAGACATGTATTGGCAGATTAAGGGGAAGGAAAAAAAACATGAAATGATGGCTTCTTGAAAAACCCAAATTCCTGCTATTCCTTCAGCTCCTGTTTCATCTCCACCCGAGGCGAAGGCTAAAAATAGGCGGACTGGGAAAACTCACTTTTAGCCCCGTGACTGTGGAGAACTTGGTCTGACACTGAGCTGATGGGGTGGAAGTAGGAAAAAAAAAACAACATTGGGGATGTGGAGTGGCTGTCAGCTATTCTGGGAAATATTTTCAGCATATTCTCATACAGGAGAGAATCTTATGTTTCTAATAGCGTTCAAATAAACTCCGCCCACTTGTTCAGACTTGCAGTCTGGTTTCAGTCAAGCGTTCGGTCAAAGGTCGGGTGAGTCGGCGCTCTCCATGGCAACAACAGAAAAAAAAATCCATGTTTATAAGCGCCCCTCGTCGCCAACTTGGCAATTGCTCTTTTTAACTGTCCATCATGGGAGTAATCCCTCCGTTCCCCGTGACCCACACAACTCTGGAAAGAGGGGGGGCGAGTGACTACCTGTCTGCCGTCGGATTTTGAAGTTGAAGGGACACGTAAGAAGCATGAATGGGGACTTCAAAGCCTCTAAGATGAGGTGAATGTATTTATAGACAGGGCTGGCGGCCCTTTATAAAGTTGGCGGTGGTACTGGAGGGGCGTCTAGAATAAAAAAGGCAGGGTTGCCCTGAAAGAACTCTAGAGCCTGCTGTGGGATAAAAATAACTGGGCCCCAAACTGATTAATGACTCCACGGTACAATTGAGCATCTTGTAAACAATGGATCCTGGGCAGTGGCTCAAGCATGAGCTGGGAATTGCCCTGTTGGGTACAAATTTTAATCAGACCAACAAAAAAATGTATACTAACTTTCCAAGGTACCACCATATCAGCTTAACTAATGCGTTTCTGAACTATTTGAATGTTTTGCAATCTAGGGCAGACATGTTTTTGCCCATCTGGAACTGATTAGATTGTGAAAAATGTCAACGTACCAGAAGAGAGTCAGATGGTTATAGGGATGGGGTTTAAAACTCGATTCTTGACGTCAGCCAAGAGCAAGTTATCACCTTTGGCTATAACACTATGAACAACCACAAACTCTTTTTCAACTAGGATCAATTCTGTTACTTTGGTATTTCTGTGGGTAACTTAAAGCCACTTACGTCAGCTGAGCTACAGTCAATCTTTGACTGTCCAAAGAGGAGACCAAGACAGAAATCTATACTTGAGCTGGACTTACACACTCACAAATACTCACAATCTCAGACACTCGTCTAGATGAAATATGCATGAGGCACTTTAGCTATTTCCACGACACACTTGACTTCCGTGTACCTTGACTTGTCTGTTGAGAAGACAAAGGATTTGTGAACTTTCGCTACTAGTGAAAGGACAGGACTGCAAGAAGCATGAACTGAAAACCGAATCTGCATTTCCCAAACCAACGTGCCTGGAGTAACAACCACGGCTCCAATGACAAAGGTTCGTACCCTTTTATAATAGTCGGATTTAGCACTTTTCAATTCGATAATCAGCTGAATTTCGCACTACGGTTCTTAATTTGCAGTAATCCGGACAACACGTCTCTACGTTCTGATGACTTTAAAAGCAAAGTGATTCTGATCACATTCACTGGAAAGAGATTAACATTCAGCTGCCGGGCTTATCCGCACTGTTGCTCATTGCTAACTGAATTTAAGAGGGCAAATGTCAGCCGTCTTTGATATTTATCATCTGGAAACCCGAATGAAGCCCATAACTGCCATTCTGATGCCAGGAAGGGGAAGACGTGAAAAATAAAAACGAGGTCAATCCCTCAAAATTAGCCAGGCACATAAAATGATAAGAACTAGAACCAAATGTTCCAGATTGGATTATGGGGTGTGTTTGAAACAAAACTAAATATATAAAAATGGCATTAAAAGAACTTAACAATTGGCCATTTTTTTGTTATGAGGTGAATTAAAGTACAAATACACATATCCAACTTTTATCCCTCATGTTTTCATTCAGACATTTAATTTAACAGCAAAAAATCCTAATCTCACAAAAAGAGGTCTTCAAATCAGGAAAAAAAAGTCCCTGACTATAAATAAACATACATGCGTGTACCACAAGTGTTTAAAGCAGCACCCTCCCCACCTCTTCTAGGACAAAGCAATCCATTGATGATGGCTACTTTCATGCCTTTTAAATGAGCATCCTTTCTGTCACCGTAATCGAATTTCACTTCGCTTCTGTTACTATTTTTTCCAGCTTGAACGACGTCCAAGAAGCAGGAGGAAACCTCACGACGGGTTGTGAAAGATCCGACCGCACCGAGCTGGAATCCAAAGGCAAAATAAAGAAAAACAAGCCGGAGAGAGTGGGAGAAAATCAATAGCCCTCCTCGAGCAGCTCCACTAGACGCACAATTATTCCCATTATGCTGGATGTTTTAGCGAGCACATGCACTAAGGGTATTTCTCTTCAGAATAAATAAATAAAACATCACTTTGTAGAAGCCACTGTAATTTAACTTCAAGTGCAAAACAATAGGGCCAAGGACATAGCCCAGTGGGACACCTGTACTAATCATACATTATTTTAATAGTAACCTTGGGAAGTTACAAAACCCATGCCATAATAATCGGTAGTTTAGCTCTAGACTTTTATAAATAGCTAGTTTGGCTTTTTCCAGCTGCGCACAACGATCCCCAAATTTTCACTTTGCCCACACAGATGTTTAGGAAGTCACCATGCTGCGTTTCTATGTTGTTGGAACATTCACATTGAGCTTCTCACAACATGGACATCAAACGCCGGTCTCAGATGGGAAGAAATGGACGCCAAACAACACGAAACACACTTGGGATGCTTCCTTATTTGGAATCTGAGGGACTTTTGGCAAACGGAGATGTTGTTCGCTAGACACTTTAACAATATTAGCTTGGGCAAATTACAAGCATGCCACCATCTGAGTTATCAAAGCCCCGTGTTTGAGTCATAAGACACCCTGATCTTGTTGTTTTGGTGAAGCTAACCGTTTTAGCAAAGAAAATACGAACCCATCTGAGGTGAAATGAAAATCAATTGCAGGGACACACAATTTGAGGCGATTGCTATTACAAGTGCAGTGCTGGGATTCATTTAACTGGCTTGTACAACACCAACCATATACCATTGAAACCACCATATCAGGATCTTTAGGATTTCAGGGTTTCCTTATCGTTTATCGAAAAGAAATGAAGGTTTTTGAGGAACACACTCCAGGATTTCCTCCATGTAGAGCCCGACCGATAAAGGATTTTTAAAATCCGATATTCCGATATATCGGCCGATATTATTATTATTTTTATTATTATTTCAGAAACGCGCAACAAAATATTAACAGATTCCCCCAACATTAGTTATTTGTAGTCAATTATGAGTTTTAACTAAAATAATATGATAATGTATAACTGGTTCTCTCTGTGGCGCGTTATACACGAGTGTTGCCAACAGGGACGGTGTAGAGTGCCCTCTGGTGGACAAACTATACAACCCCAACACTCATGACATGGTTCAAGCGTGTTTCGTCCATTTTTATTTTATGTTTGAAATATTCATTTATCGGCCATTATAACTGCCGATACCGATAGTTTGGAAAATGCCTAATATCGGCCGATAATATCGGTCTGGCTCTACTTACAGAATATCATCATAGTTGTTGGTAGAGCCCGACCAATAAAGGATTTTGAAGGCCGATACAAATATTTGTTGGTTTTAAAAGCCGATATTTCGATATATCGGCCGATATTTTATTTTTTCAGAAACGAGGAACAAAACATTAACAGATTTCCCTAACATTAGTTATTTGTAGATATTTTAGAGTTTTTTACCGTGTAGAGTGCCCTCTGGTGGACAAGCTATACAACTCCAACACTCATGACATGGTTCAAGCGTGTTTCGTCCGTTTTTATTTTATTTTTGAAATATGAATTTATCGGCCATTAAAACTGCCGATACCGATAGTTTGGAAAATGCCTAATATCGGTCTGGCTCTGCCATATAGTGACTTTAATGGGGTCCAACTGGTCCAAATGAGTTTCAGTGCAGCTTCAAAGTCTCGACACGATCCAGCCGAGGAATAAGAGTCAAACCAGCGGACATTTTATATAAAAAACAACTTTTTAAAACTACTTTTTACAGCAAAATGCAACCCGTTGGACCCCATTGAAGTCACTAAATGGAGAAAAATCCTCAAAGGTTTTCCTCAAAAACCTCCATTTCTTTTCCACTGAAGAAAGAAAGACACAAATATCTTGGATGATGGTGGGGGAGAGAAAATTATCAGCAAATTTTAATTCTGAAGTGAACTAATCCTTTAAGCCGCTGCTAGAAAAGCATAGCAACACCTTACTGACCACATTAGCAACCGTATAGCATCTGTTCAAATCAAGTGCCCTTTTGGCCACTTTTCCTCATTTCTATTTCTATTTCCACTCATTATCTTTTCCTGCATTTCCTTTTCTTGTTTTCGGCGGATATGAGTGCATCACATACACTCACACACTCGCCTCCTCATTCCACAGCGACCGGAGCTCCCCGCCAGCACACACGCTGTTGCCTTCACCGACACACGCATGAACAACAACACACACACACACACACGAATCCCAACAGATCATTTCATCATCTTATAGTCTACACACAGCATTGGCTCATGTCGTCGTTACACACCTCTCACGAATCAGCCCTAAATTATCATGACGTTCAAATGAATAAAAAGATTTTTAATGTTTAAGTCTCTGTATTTATTTGTTCATTACAGTGATTTCTGAAGGATCATGTGACACTAAAGACTGGAGTAATGATCCTGGATATCACAGGAATAAATTACATTTTAAAGGGATACTCCACTTTTTTTTTGGAAATAGGCTCATTTTACCACTCCCCCAGAGTTAAACAGTCGAGTTTTACCGTTTTCAAATCCATTCAGCCGATTTTCTGATATCTAGAAGAATATCAGTAACCAGACAGTTTCTGGTCTTATTGACTACAATAGTAGGAAAAAAATATACTATGGAAGTCAATGAGACCAGAAACGGTCTGGTTACTGATATTCTTCTAGATATCAGAAGATCGGCTGAATGGATTCGTAAACGGTAAAACCCAACTGTTTAACTCTGGGGGAGTGGTAAAATGAGCCTATTTCCAAAAAAAAAGTGGAGTATCCCTTTAAAATATATTATAAATGGGGGTCTCATTAGGTTTTATAGCAATAAAAGCACCATTCTCCCAGTTTTCTTCAGAGCAGAAACTCTTAGATACAACTGTGACATCATGCGGACCCTTTAAAATCAATGACATCCTGCGAACAACATTTTCCGAATGATTTCCTGTGGGGGAAAAAAACAAAAAAGTGCTTTTTTCAAAGGTAGAACCCTATTTGGTGGAGAGCGCCTGCTGAGCCTGTGTATCGATCCACCCGGGCATTGACTTTATTTAGGAAAAACTGCAGACCGCCTTTAATTAGGAGGTGACAGAATATCGGAGCGCATCGCCGGCTCCCTGATAATCGAGTGTGACTCGGCGTAGGGTGGATTGGGCTTTATCCCGAGCCGCTCGGATGAATGTGGCGCTGGACATCGCCGGAGGACACGAATAGATAAATGTAGCGTACACAGCCATTGTTCACTGGTCACACTGTAATAAGCCAGACGCCCATGGGAGAGTGGATCTATTCCTCTGCCACTACACATATATCACCAACTAGCACACACTACCACTCCCAAACACCACTGTGAGCCGCAGCGTTTAGACGCGCGATAGGCCAGAGCCATTTCAAACGTGATTACGCTAGCTAGGACGCCTCATTTGGGCTAAATCACAAGACAGTGTCCCACGCAATAATCTCAGATGGTGTGTTTGATCATATGAACACCGAATACTAGAAAATAGGTGCTAATTAAATCACTAAAACCTGACATTATAAAAAGAAAGTGTTTGATTATGATGTCAGTTATGCTTAAACAGCAAAGTTACAGCGCTCGAAAGTTCAAAACGAGAGATTTGCTTTTAAAGAAGTCGCTTTTTAAAGGGATACTCCACTTTTTTTCGGAAATAGGCTCATTTTACCATTCCCCCAGAGTTAAACAGTCGAGTTTTACCGTTTTCGAATCCATTCAGCCGATTTTTTGATATTTCGAAGAATATCAGTAATCAGACCGTTTCTGGTCTCATTGACTTCCATAGTGTATTTTTTTCCTACTATGGAAGTCAATGGGACCAGAAACTGTCGGGTTACTGACATTCTTCGAAATATCAGAAAATCGTCCGAATGGATTCGAAAACGGCAAAACCGCCAACTGTTTAACTCAACTGCTAATTTCCAAAAAAAGTGGAGTATCCCTTTAAGGACTACAACAAACTGGTCGAGACTACACGAGCTGCCTCACGGGCTAGTGACATCACAAACCATAACATTTACATAAACCCCGCCCCCGAGACACGATTTATAGATTATCAAGACAATAATCAAGACACATCAGCTACATAAATTCATCGACTAACCATTCGGAAATGTCTTCTACGTGTCGTCACTTCTACTTGAGTCTCTGGTTTGAACGTAAAAGGCTAAACGTTTTTGAAATTTTGGCCGAATTTCTCCTGTAGCTCCGCCCCCTCTCTTGGAAATGTAAAGTAAGGGATTACTCTTCGTTTATCTGTAATTTAATTACACTTACTTCTGATGTAATTGAGGCAAATAGTGTGTATAGATCAATCCGATCTCACGGCGATTCGTAAGCGTTTTATTACGTGTCTAAATCGTACGACCGCACTCGTACAAATTCGTATTGTAAAATATGTATGAAAAAAGTGTGAAATGTCATGTGGGTTTAACATCAAAATGTATCGTCTGATGCTAAAAAGTTTGTTTTTATAATGTAACCTTCTCCACCTTGGTCAGTTTAAGGAAAATTCGTGCGATTTTATAGTATTTATTTGAAAAAATTGAAACAGATTCACGTCTATCCTAGTATTATTCAGTTGGTTGAGATTGACATGGGATTTTGAACGTAATTAGTAATTAAAAGTAATTAAATATTGGCCGAATCCTTAACTAGTAATTAATTACTTTTTTAGAGTAACTTACCCAACACTGGTAGCTCCGCCCCCCGGCGCCGGGAGCTGCGGCTCATTTGCATTTAAAGGAACAGACACAAAACGGTGCGTTTTTGCTCACACTCAAAAAGTGACAATTTGGGGATATCAAAGACATATTTCACATCTTGTGAAAACGACATTATACCACTTTAAATACAAAACACAAACTCCGTCTCAGCAGGTTCGGTGTCGGAGCCCAAGCAGAAACGCAAGCCTTCAGAAGCCGAGCGTTTGGTTCTGACCTCTAAAACGCAGCACGTACCGGCGAGATTAAGCCCACGGTGAATCTATGGAGCGAGAGATTATTAATACACGGCTTCCACATACACGCCACCCTCCTCCACACGAGTCTCTCCTCACCCCGTGAACTGCGGGAGCGCAGACACAAAGCCAGGAGTCGCTCTGATGTTGAGCTGCCGCATGCATCTCATCGAGAGCTGCCAAACACTCCTACTCCGGAGAGTGTGTGTGTGTGTGTGTGTGTGTGATGCATGTTTGGCACGGAGAGGGAAATCGATACGCTCTTTTTCGGATGCCTGCGAACGCTCCGTGGACACGAACGCACGCTGATTTTATAGGGTTCATTGCTGATTTTTGCTTGTCTTGTGTTTAAAACTCCTGTCAGGAGACATTGCAGTCATCATTAACGGGGAAAACACGCTAAAAAAACACACAGGAATCTGAAATACTGGAACTGACAGGCTTTTTTATCACATACACATGGTACAAAGTAAATCCAGGATATTTATTGTACATTGGAACAAACTATTTAACACAAATTAAAAAAAATGTAAAGCTATTTTGAAAAGTTAATCAACTGACTGATTATTTACCATACACTGTAAAAAATATTTTCAAGATTTCAAACATTTTTTCTTTTGTCAAATCAACTTAAATAATTTATTTAGTTGAGATAACTTATTATTTTGAGTTTCTGATGATTAAATCAATCTCCTTCATTGTATTAACTCACTTTTTCCAGTTTAATCAACTTAAAATTTTAAGGCAACCCAGGTTACTTACTTTTTTAAGTTAAACCAACAATATTTTTTTTACAGTGTAGTAATCACAACATTTTTTCTTTTGTCAAATCAACTTAAATAATTTATTTAGTTCATATAACATATAATTTTGAGTTTCTGATGATTAAATCATTCTCCTTCATTGTATTAACTCACTTTTTCCAGTTCAATCAACTTAAAATTTTAAGTCAACCCATGTTACTTACTTTCTTAAGTTGAAACAACAATAATTTTTTACAGTGTATACACATGGTACATCCAAGGTAATTAGTATATTTATTGGTTTATTTATTAAAGAACAAAAAAATAAACGCTTAAAATAAAATCATTAAAATTCATTTATTTGAAAAACAAAAATGTATTAATCATTCTACTGGTTTTCTTATCGTATACACAGTACTAATTCCAATGTAATAATCATACTAATTTATTTATTAAAGATAAGGACAAACAATCATATGCTCATTCCCTGAGAATCAAGTGCCAACGCTCTACTGTTTGAGCTACAGGGAAAAATAAATAAATACATTACAAAATTATATATATACTAGGGCTCTCAAAACAATTAATCGCGATTAATCGCATCCAAAATAAAAGTTTGTGTTTACATAATATATGTGGGTGCACTGTGTATAATTATTTTAGATATATAAACACACACACATGCTTGTATATATTTAAGAAATATTTTCATGTATATTCTGTTTAGATTTATATATAATTTATATTATATATAAATATTTTATATATAAATATTTTTTTTTCTTAAATATACATGCATGTGTGTTTTTATATATATACCAAATAATTATACACAGTGCCCCCACATATATTATATAAACACAAACTTTTTTTTTGGATGCGATTAATCGTTTGACAGCCCTAATATATACACACATATATATTAACCATAACCATGAAACTAATGCAAAACCAATCACGACCAATCAGAAGCTGTTTAATGTTTTATGCATAGCAGGATTTTGGACCAATGAGATTCCAGAGTGGGCGGAGCTACACCGCAGAAAGCAACAGGAACAGAATCCAAGTAAACTGAAATATGAAACCTCCTGTCTACATCGATTGAGAACCTCTCACAAAAGCCACAAAACAACAATCTGTGATCTGTTTTATTCATATAAGTAATATTCTTATCAGATGTCTCAATTCTTTTGCACTTCATAAGATAAAATGTCCTCCATGATGCGTCTGCCTATGAGCAACACAAACCCTCTCTCAAAACATCTAGTAATTGAATCATGGGGCCCGACACACACACACACACAAACGTGTTTGCTTGACCTTCGGATCTCCGGCTGAATAAATTTAGTTTGATTTCTCAGATCGTTCTCCCGCTTTCATGCTTTTTAAGACTCCGATATCTGCAGAGATAAACAAAGAGAAAGATGGCCATCCATCACTTTCAAAGCCTGTCGCGCTAAACTCAAACAAGGCTGCCCTCTGCTACGAATTACTAGCACGTCTCTCTCCGACGACTATTTAGAAGAACATGAGCATAGTGATTTACAATGTACAGGCCCTCTTAGCTTATTAGCTGCGCTTGAAGGCTGCAGACTCTATTCGAGAGTTTGTGCGCATGTGTCATGCACACTTATTAAAAGGTAAAAAGGCAGATGAAAAGCCACACAAAAAGGGGATTAGCAATGCTGATTAGCAACTTTTTGAAGTTAAAAGTAAACTTTCAAGCTAAAAAAAAACTTAGTTTGTAAATAAAACGGATTTTATAATGAAAAATTATTATAAAGGGACATGGAGATGGGAAAAAAATACAAGATGGACGGAAAGATTTACGCATTTCAATGTTGTGCGAAGGAACGCAAACGTTTTTACGATGGGCGCACAAAGTTTCGCAAAGCAAACTCAAAACTTTTGTGAGAGAACGCAAAAGCATTGAAATGTTTATTTTTTTTCTAATTTGCATCATTAATTCAACATGAATTACTTGTGAAATTTATAAGCGATTTTCGAGTGAAAATTCTTTTCCACCATTTTTTTCAGTGTAAATCCCAACAAAGTATTTTTTTTAAAGGGATACTCCACTTTTTTTGGAAATAGGCTCATTTTACCACTCCCCCAGAGTTAAACTGTTGGGTTTTACCGTTTTTTTACATTTAGAAGAATATCAGTAACCAGACAGTTTCTGGTCTCATTGACTTCCATAGTATATTTTTTCCAACAAAATTTCGAAATATCCGAAAATCGGCAGAATGGATTTGAAAACGGTAAAACTCGACTGTTTAACTCTGGGGGAGTGGTAAAATGAGCCTATTTCCAAAAAAAGTGGAAGAAACTCAATATGCTAACGTTATCGTCTTCAAGAATGGAAATGTTTTTCCTTTGCGTTTTTCCAAGTACAGTCGGCAACGTTGTCAAAACGATCCGCGAAGAATTTATACAAACATTTAATAATGCAGCCAGGCCACTAGATGGCGATGTCACTTTGTAAAGTAACTACAAGCCTATCGAGTGAACACATAATACATGAACAAATTCATTTTCATTTTTGTCGAAATAATTCGCAAAAGTTAGCATTTCCAGGCCCCCAAAACACAGTTGTTGTGTAAACGGATAGCTAAAGTTTTTAGTCGCGTAAACAATTTACCTAATATACCCAAAGCGAGAGACGTGTCCGTGTTCAAATACCGCATTCATGTTTTATCCAACGCATTCGTTTAGCCGACTGTAATCCGCCCGCGTAGGCTTCACCCTTCTGTTTGTCGACATAATCGCCTCCCCAATCGCACGCTGAATAGGCGGGCGGAAGATAACGCGCAATTCATGTTTTTGTAGAAATAATTCGCAAAAAATAGCATTCCAGGCCCCCAAAACACAGTTGTTGTGTAAACGGATAGCTAAAGTTTTTAGTTATGTAAACAATTTTCCTAATATTCCCAAAGCGAGAGACGTGTCCGTGTTCAAATACCGCATTCATGTTTTATTCAACGCATCTCCTCTCGTTCGTTTAGCCGACTGCAATCCGCCCGCGCAGGCTACACCCTTCTGTTTGTCGACATAATCGCCTCCCCGATCGCACGCCGAATAGGCGGGCGGAAGATAACGCGCAATTCATCTCCTCATTCATTCACGCTGTCTGTGATTCAACCCTTTCCCCTTCTGCTCCATCCGGTCCCCAACGGGCAGATAAAACGTCCGTGTAAGAGCTGCAGTCAATGCCGAAACAAGGTCAGAATACGGGGGATGTAATGGAGCTAATAAAAGGAGATCGCAAGGTGATATTAGTCTGTGGCGGGATTTCATTCCCTGCAAATCCCCACTTACGTGACAAAACACCGAGTGTGGCTTCATGCCTCATTTATGAGCAAAATGGGAGAATACGAAAACTTCAAAACGCAATGGAGGCCTCTAGGAAAACAAACAAATAAGATGACCGCCTCCGTCCTGGCACAACGTAATCTGGACTCGCAATATTGGCAGGTTGTTGTCTCCCCCCCCCCCCGCCAGAGGCAATATTACTTTTAAAATGGATTACTTGTGCATACAGTACAATAAACACAAGTTGATCTAACTTTCCAATTATTTGCTCAATGGCAGGGTCTAGAAGTCGCACAAAAAACATGTTGTCGGCCAGAGGTGATGCATCGTATCCGAATACACGCCGATTCTTCAGGTGGCATCTCAATGCTGCAATTACATCAGAGATAATGATGTTATCAGCCCGAGGACCGGCGGCGTCCTGGAGGCCTTGTATTTACACGTCAAAATGTCATATCGCATGAGGGCAGGGTTGGGGGATGTTCTGCACATAGCAAATCATCTTTCCCTCTCGCTTGAAGAGACAGGGAGAGTGAACTCCTTCGCACTCGCTCTAGCTCTTTTACGCCCCGCTGACGCAGAATCCACAGCATCCCTGACTCAATCGTGTAAAACGCGTCCTCGTTCACTCGGAGCAATAATTACAGAGTGCCACAATCGAAATGCCACGCAGGATTGAACAATGTTTCTCTACCTTTAACTCTTTGTGCTTGCACACAAAACCTGAAACCAAAGGAATTTAGAGGGAAAATGTGCTCAACCGTAAGTACAATAACGTCACAAAACCTAAACAAAGAAGCTTTTGCTTATGCAAAATATAATTTTGCTGTCTTGTGAATTCTCTTTTCGTGAGACGCATCCATTAGAAGTCAATGGATGCAAATGGGAAAACTGTACTTGAGTGAGATCGCTCGCGCTAATTCAGCACTGACTTGAACAAAAAGAGATGTAATTTTTATTGAAAAACAGATCTGCGTTTCAGGAACGTAATGAGTCTCCAACCGAGCTTAATCACATGTTGACATTTGTGCCAGTTAGAGGCTATAGCGCTCCCTGTTTCTCTGCTGTCAAACCATTTTGTCATTCCTAATTAAGGGAGCATGGCTTGCATTGACAGGCAGGTATTTACTCGTGTTTAACCCCATCTACACTCGACTGGCTGTTTCATAACTACAAGGCCCCTCTGTCCACACAAATGTGGCTCCGGCTCCCCGAGGCCCATGTTTTCATGCTTGCATTACAAACAATTACACACATCCATCAGCCCTCAACATTCCCACCCCCACCAGCGCATCTCATCCTTCCCTCCTCCTCCACCGTCAGCTGGGAATCTACCCCCGATCCGAACAGATGTCCCCTGATTTGGGTGAAATGACAACAAAAGACCGGGCTCTGAAAGCCATGGCTTTCCCATCTTGCCCCGAGCTCTCTGCTCGCACACAAAGGCCAGCGGATTAGCAGCTTTTAGCACATGAAAAAGCCCCTCGTCCTGAAAACTGTCCCCTTAACTGGGCTCTGAGGTTTCTATAGGGTCACTATAAACCCCTTCAACTCTACTTGGTCCCAAACAAATCCTGCCGAACCAACGCCCCAGCAAATTCAATCCCCCCCAAGCCTCAACAAGCAAGGCCCCTGCTAACAATTTTATACTAGCACCACACATAGCACACTAGAAGCATTTAATTTGGCAAATGGGATATTCAAGAGGACTCAACTTTCAATATTCAAGAGGACTCAACTTAAATTCACAGTGGTTCTCCTTAATGACCTTGTTGTTCATTTCAAGTCGCCCTCCAGAAAGGTCGCACGCACTCCAAGTCTATCAAATAAGGATCCAACCCTTCAATCTGGTCCACCGGGGTCTGTAAACTATCGAGCCAAAGTGGAGAATAAGCAGACCCATTACAGATGGCATCTTGACCTCCAGCCACGGAGAACAGGGTGGGGACCGTCTCCACAACCCTCGTAGGGGTCATGACTCAGATTGAAGCCAAGGTGGGGCGTGTTCGTGTTTATGACCGATCTGCATTGTCTAAACCCCCTAGGGATGGGCGGGATGCCCATCAACCTGGAGTGCCAGCTGCTCATCAGACTTAAAGAGCAGAAAGCAGAAATATCGTCCGGGTGGGGACTGGGGGTAAACAACAAGTGCCCTCAAAGAATCGGCTAAACGTATCGAGGCCGGTGGGAGGGGTAGAGGTTGTGTAATGCCCTCCTACCGTAATGAACGCACTATCACAGCAGCATCAGAGCAAGCAGAGCATATCATTGGTTTGAAATCCAGTCTTGCGGTGAGGGGTTTAAGCTTAGGCCTTGCAGAAGGTAGTAGCTCTCGGCTTTATCAGCACCACTGCAGTACTGAGTATCCAGAGTCCGGACGATCAGGCCTGCGGCGTCACCAAGGCAACTGGCCAACCGTGAGATGAAATTAAACTTTGGGCCGAGATGGATCAATCCGTCAGCAGGGGTGGGTTGCTTGCTCGGCGTCTTATCTTGGATTCGCCGCTAACCCGTCGGACTGAATGGGCAACACAGGCCAGGGAGTTAATATAATTTACCAGTAGAGGCTATTCCTCATCTTCAACAAGGCCTGTCACGGACAATGTTGCGATTTTCTCTGGGAACAAGCGTTGGATAATTCCATCAGACTGACCGCTTGTCCCTCAGGTCGCTGCAAACCCGTGGCGAAACGAGGAGGCCAAGCTACGTGTGGACGCAAGCTACGGCCGCATTAAGACCAGAAGAGCTCATTTCAAAGACACGGCCCTTGTTCTTTTATAAGCACCAGACAAATTGCACCCACCGTGAGCTGAAGAGCACCGATTTAGCACTCGGGACAAATTAAGAGGAATAAACACAATTAGCTGGCAGAGCTTAGGCGAACATCTCTCCTCCCCTCCCTTTTCTGCTGATAATGTGAGGAGCTGCAGCGCAGCTGCCATTACCGCCACCACTGCATCTGCCATTCAAAACCCAAGCTGATAATTGCACTGCTCTCGCTGTTACACAAACTCGCCTAATTTTATCTTCGACTGCGATCACATTGGCACACAAGGGCTACAATAACCACAGCGAGAGTGAGCTTTTTGTATAATTGTTGTTTTGATATTTCTACCACTCCATTAGCATTTCCTGCACCATGGCGTCAATGAATACAACACTATTCTATCAAACGACACTTTATTTACCTTAGGAAGTGATATAGGCAACCCGGGCTCATCCCAAGACGTCATATAACTGACGTTTTGGGACGTCTTTTGACCATACGTCAATATTCGCCTTTTTAGGGCCCCCTTAAACGTCGGTAGATGAGGTTATGGGATCCTAACTCTAACCCCAGACCTAAACCTAACCCGTCACCTAAATGACGTTAAAGGTAAAGCGTCAGTTGTATGACGGCCCGGGATCGCCGTCTACCGACGTTTAAGGGGGCCCTAAATAGGCGGATATTGACGTATGGTCAAAAGACGTTGGTTACATGACTTTTTGGGATGAGACTGTGTTATGCAAGACACCTTACAAGGTCTCTAATGCTAAAAAAAAATGAAAGAGGGATTGTGTTCATTTAAAGCGCGAGACACATTTTATATTTAGCATCATAAGCTACACTAGCTAGCTCGTATAAACAAGAGGCTATATCTGTAATGCTCAAGAGCACTGCCCTTCTCTTTTCTCTAAAGTCTGGAGAATATTTATTTTGGCATAGCGTGTCCAGAATCTCTCTGAGGCATTGTCCTTTGATCCCTATTTAAAACGGGGGAAAAGGTTACCGCGATAAGTGTGGAAAACACACACCCACCAAAAAAAAGACGCCACACCATGAGGAATAACTTTGCAGAAATGAATTTGAAAACCTCGGGGAAGACACCTTACAAAAGACATTTCACCAGAACTCATATCCGCGGCTCAATTCAATTAACTTTCCGTCCAAAGGTGACACACGGGAAATCAAAGTTAGTGCGCCAAACGAAGTTTTTACGTCCTCTGGAAAATTTCTGACACCACACGTCTTTATTGATTTCTTGTGCGCTATTGTTTAGCCACGAAAGAAAAACAAGGTCTATAGAGCGCAGTCGCGGCTAACGGCTTCTGTTTGGCCGCGTTCCTACGCATTTGTCTTGACATCTCTCAAGATCTGACGGTGATCAGCGGTGATAAATTGTCCAATTATAGTGACATTTAGAATCTACAACATCTTGCGAGTTTGCAAGTTGCAGCAAAGAACAAAGCCAGAGTTTGACTGTGAAAACAAACACGTTTTAGCCATTGATGCTCAATGATAAGCTGGTCATGAAAGGATCGATGATGGCCGTCCTTTTCGAGGAGTTCCTAGAGGAGATGTTTGCCATCAAAGTTACAGGATGAGACATCAACAAAGTCTGCATCGAAGTTTCTCTCAGATCAAAGCAAACTGTTGAGCCAAAGTTTTCTCAAAAGCAAAACCACTTCTGATACGGGACACATTACAGTGATTAATGAGGCCTGTATTATCAGTGACTAAATGAATCAAGCAAATACATGCACTGTGCTTTCAATCCGTCTCGCTAAAACCTTTACTGTGTGAATGCATGTACTGCTTCAAATTAAAGCGCTAGACTGTAGGCCATGGCACAACTGGGCTAAAAAGCCATGAAAATACAGCCAAAAATCCTCAGTTTAATAGTTTTGCGAGAACAACTCGAGTGCACTAACGTTATCTGCAATAATTACTTCCTATTCAAAACCAAAATGCACAATCTCCCAAAAAAAAAAGTGCAATTATTTTCTACTCCACATTAGACCACCAGAAATGCACTATACAATATTCCCCATTACCTGAGACTGACTTTACTGTCTTGAAGTTCAAAATCTTATTTACAGTAATTAAGAAAAATAAAGTGCATTCCTCTAACCCAATCAAAAGATTTTTTTTTTCTCATTCCACAGATTTGTTTTTACTTCATCACAAAGCATTCCCCAGAATAGCACGGGGTCAAATTGACATTTCAACAAAATTAAAAAAAAAATGCCAAAAGTGAACATCCACGTTGTGCATTTCATTGCATGCATTTCTCATTCTAGTTTTATATTAGTGGTCTAAACAGATGCAACATTTCATAAGTCCTCTTTGAAAAATATGCTCCTCGAAGAGGAAAAGTCATGAAGTTCTGAAGCTATTGAAAGAGTACAGGGGGTCTCAAAGACCCCACACAGAACATGAAGGAAATTAAAACAGCCCAATAAAAAAACTCATCGACTCATTTACTCATTTACATAAACATATGCAGAAAACAAGACATTCCGATGTACACAAAGTGATCGGAAACAATAAAATCATTAGTCTAAAAGTATACATGGAATAAAATGACCATAGTAAATGATGTTTACTCACAATAGTTCCAAGCACGTCCACGTAAGTTTAGTTCGGATCGATGCAGATGCGGTACGACCATATAATTCCCCTCAAAAGCGTCTTATGGTGCATCCATGTAAAACAGAGATGGGGTCCGAATAACTCCTTGGATACGCGAAGTTTTCAACGGGAGAAAACAATTATCCGTGCCATGTCGACGGCGTCCGTGCGTAAACTCTCCAAAAGCGCACACGCGCTTTAAAAAAGAGCTTTAAATGTCGCGTCCCAGAGCTGGATCAGATTCTTTTCTTCTTTCCCCGGTCCGGGACTTCGACTGGGGGTAGGGGCAGTTTGGTAGGGGTTTCTTTTGCCCCCCTTTTCTCCCGCTCGCTCACCCTCCCCAAAAACAGCGGAGCAGGAGGGGGAGGCCTCTGCGCGTTCTCGACACGTTGCATGAGCGCGCGCAGATGAACTATCTGTCATTTGAAACCCTCGCTAAAACCATCCCACCTCCAAAATAAGAAGTCGGGAGGGAATAAAGTGACCCTAATCAGATTCATCTTCTTTATAATTGGCGATTTGTACGTATTTACCTCGTGTGAAAAGAATTTTAAGAGTAAACAACACACGAAGAGTTGTTTCACCCCAACTTTTGGATCAAATATGGACAAACCCAGCCATTGGGTTACATCTTTTAATTCCATTTTTAACCCAACGGTTTAGATTACAATAGCTATACATGTTTCTATAAAACAAACGTTGGTGTTTAATATATCCTATCCTAAACATGGTTGGAAACTATATTAACGGTCACAGTTTGCTATTGAAAGAAATCAAGAAATCAGATTTAAAGGAATACTCCACTTTTTTTGAAAATAGGTTTATTTTACCACTCCCCCAGAGTTAAACAGTCGAGTTTTACCGTTTTCTAATCCATTCAGCCGATTTTCTGATATTTAGAAGAATATCAGTAACCAGACAGTTTCTGGTCTCATTGACTTCCATAGCAGGAAAAAAATATATATATTATGGAAGTCAATGAGACCAGAAACGGTCTGGTTACTGATATTTTTCTCAATATCAAAAAATCGTCTGAATAAATTCGAAAACGGTAAAACCCAACTATTTAACTCTGGAGGAGTGGTAAAATGAGCCTATTTCCAAAAAAAAGTGGAGTATCCCTTTAAATATTAACCAACCCTAAATGAGCGAACCAGTAAATTAAATTAGAAAAAACAAAAGGTTATGTGCAGCGTATTCAAATAAAGTAACTAAAAAAATACATCACTGGGTGTTTATCAGAGACATATTGTGTTGAAACACCGGCCTGCGCCTATTACAGCACCAAACAATGAACAATAACTCATCCTTTACAGAGGAGCCCTGGAGTATTGTTTACACGCATTTTTCTCTTTATTTAAGGGCCACGGTGATCCGCGCCATCATAAAGGGCCGAGACCCAATCAGCAGGAACGCCATGTAAAGCGGCGCTGTGATTTTATGTTGATTTCCCTCATGTTTCTTACTCACACTTGCCTAGTTTAATCAGGCTTATAAATTGAGCGCGTCCCACTATCTCCTGGCGGCAATCTCCTGGAGGAAATGATGAAGATCACTTACCACTCGAGTCGACCTATAGCCAATCCATAAGACAATAATGAGCATTGTATGCTGGGAACATTTTCTTCTTTCCCATTTTAGTGTGCGGGTTTGGAACGTTTATGTTGTAAAGAGCAGCCAATTCATATTTTATATCGTTATTGTATGGCTTACTACTGTTTTAGAGGGAGATGAATAATTAGGTCAAAACTGGTAAACAACCTGCTAAATATAGCTTCATTATATTGCACTTTTGAAAACATAAACACACTGAATTCATCAACCAAGCAAAGCAACACACAAAGCTTAATCGAATTTAGCATATGTGAAGCTAATAGACAAGTCACAAAAGCACTATTTAGTGTCACTATCATTTTTAACCCTCTGGGGTTCTTCAGGTCAATAATGACCCGAAGCGTTTAAATAAAAAAAAAATGTTAAAAATCGTAGTTTCATCGGAATGGTCCGAAACTTGGTGACTTTATTGGTACTTGAACACCCAAAAAAATTGGGGACAGGATTTGAAAAGTCTAAGTGGTCGTAAAAACTCAGGACCTTCGGGTCAAAAATGACCCGCGTTGGAAATGAATGGGAAATTGGCAAAAATGTGAAAATACAGAGTTTTTTTATGCGTACAATCTACAAATCAGCAACGATCTTGAAAAAAAGCACACAACAGTGAAGGGGTGAATATATAAAACATCAAGAGTGCAAAACAGACACACACACACACACCAAAAAATTCAGATTATACATGTGTTTTGCATTTTTAAAAAGCTCAGTTTGTCCACGAGATGGCATCCATCTCATTTCAAAAAATTGCTTTTATGAGGCCTAGGCTTGACTCCAAAATGAAATACAGCTTTAAAAAAAAAAAAATTACATTTTTTTAAAATATTTTTTTCTATTATATTCAATGGGGGAAAATCTGGTCATAATTATTGCATTAATACTAATTATAATTTTTTTTATTTTTGAAATTTTTCTCAAAACACCAAAATTGAAAAGAAAAAATATTATAAAAAACAAGTAAAAAAAAAATAAAATAAAAAAAATTATAATTAGTATTAATGCAATAATTATGACCAAATTTCCCCCCATTGAATAAAATAAAAAAAAATATTTAACTTTTTTTTTAATTTTTTTTTTTATTTATTTTTTTTTAAATATGAATCCCGCCCTTTGGGTCAACTTTGACCCGAAGGTCCCGAGTGTGACTGTTAAACGAAGAACCCCAGAGGCTTAATAGCTTCCACGGGTAGCTCGATTGCAGTGTATTTAATATTTGCTTTTCTGACGCTTGGGAATGCTGAACTTTGAAGAAAACGCGAGGTGCTTTCAAAACTTTGGGCGTGTTTGACAGTGGAGGCTCTCGCTCGCCAAGTTTTGGGGGAAAACGCATCAATTGTAGAGGGCCTCGTACAGAGCCTTGGGGGACCTCCTTTCAACACGCTACAGAAATACAGTCTCTCCATCGCTAGAAAACGCATCAGCTTTTATCTTCAGATCCACTGTGTGAAGAACATGCTTCTGTAGACACAGCCCTTGTGTGTGTGTGTGTGTTTGTCTCCTGAAAGTG
The DNA here is from genome assembly GCA_038021265.1 of Cyprinella venusta. Lineage (NCBI taxonomy): Eukaryota > Metazoa > Chordata > Actinopteri > Cypriniformes > Leuciscidae > Cyprinella > Cyprinella venusta. Next base: position 1,389,308 of record CM075887.1, read on the forward strand.
AACTGATCCATAGCAGGAAGGAAAGCAGACTGACAGCTATTAGAGTCTTATCTGCTGTCTGATAGGAATCTACAAAGACCCACTGCAGAGATTATGAATTCATTACAGACAGTCCACACACACACACACACACACAAAGGGGTCTATATATTCACAGTGAAAGGAGAGGTCATTGCGATCGGCATCATAAATATTAAAGTGACCGTCTTGTTGCTTTTGAATGAAGACGAATGTGACTATTTTTTAAAAGATGCACAGGTGAGGTCATCGTTCCCTCACAGGGAGAGCGAGTCCAAAAGCTCAAATAACGAGAGATGGACTGCAGCTAACGGTCAGTGGAACAGGGGGCGTGTCCACAGAAATGAAACCCGACACTCGCGGATGCCACAGGCTGCCTGCGGTCCGTCGCTCTGCGGGATAACAGCACGAAGACTCTTAAAAGGCAAAAGCATTTTTCAAAACTAAAAGCCAAAAGCAAACAACATTCATTTTGTGAGGAGTAGAACCGTCGAGGCGGTGGATTTCAGACGACGCCAACGAGACTGAAAGAAAATGGATTTAGAAGTAGTTTACCCGTCATTTCAAAGCCCATCTTCTATCTTCTATCTTCCAAGAAACACAAAGATTTTCTATCTTCCAGGGAACACAAAAGGAATTCATGGCAGATTGTTTTTCCTCTTTTCATGCACTGACTGTATTCATCTTCTGAAATTAAATAATTGAGTATTAAATTAGTCTACATCGCATGTGCTGCTTAGGGACAGAGCAAAATCATTTATAATTGAATGTAAAAGTATGAAATATAACACGTAATTATTAGGGCTGTGCAAAAGTTAATTTCGATTAATCGCATCCAAAATAAAAGTCTGTGTTTACATAATATTTTTGTGTGTGCTGTATATAATTATTTTATATAAATACACACACACGCATGTATATATTTAAGAATTATTTGCGCTTAAATTCTGTATAAATATATAAACACATAATCTATATTATATAAATATAAATATGTTATATATGAATAACACATTTTCTTAAATATATACATGCATGTGTGTGTATTTATATATACAAAATAATTATATACAGCACACACAAATATATTATGTAAACACAGACTTTTATTTTGGATGCGATTAATCGCGATTAATTTTTGCACAGGCCTAGTAATTATTAAAATCTCTCAGCTCTCAAATTTCCGTTGCATTAAAATCAGTGTTAATCAAATGTTGAATGCGCACAAATATGGTTATCAGATAATGTGACTTGAATATAAGTCATTTATGGACTACACTTTCTGGAATTTAACTGGTCCTGATCACTGTACGCATTATTATATCATTGTAAGTAATAATACAACCATGAAAATGTATTTAGTTAAAATAAGTAAACTAAATTAAGGCATGTTATTAGTTTTTTAAAAAACGTTCGCTGATAATTTACTCGCCCCCGTGTCATCCAAGATGTCCACGTCTTTCTTTCTTCAGTCGATAAAGAAATTAAGGTTTTTGATGAAAACATTCCAGGATTTGTCTCCACATAATGGACTTCAATGGGAACCAAACGGTTCAAGGTCCAAAATGAACGAATCTTTTCCCCGAGTCAATTTGTTCATTTCGTTCGTTGAATGAACCAAATGACACGAAAAAAGATTTGTTCATTTCGATGAACTGAGCGTTGAGTCACGAACGCGCATCACAGAACAGAGCAAGGCGAGCATTTGAGCTTATAAAACTTAAACTTTGTTATTTATTTATTAAATGAGTGATCGTTTCGCTTGATAAGACCCTTATTCATCGTCTGGTGTCGTTTAAAGCCCTTTGAACAGTTTGCACTGAAACTGTCTTTTGGACCTTGAACCGTTTGGTCCCCATTGAAGTCCATTATATGGAGAAAATCCTGGAATGTTTTCATCAAAAACATTAATTTCTTTTCGACTGAAGAAAGAAAGACATGGACATCTTGGATGACATGGGGGTGAGTAAATTATCAGCAAAAGTTTTTTTTTTAAAAGTGAACTACGCCTTTAACACAGTGTTCACTAAAACGAAGTAGAAAAACGATGGAGGCCTTCGCTCGCCACGTTTTAGGGGGAAAACACATCAATTGGGGGACCTCCTTTCAACGCGTTACAGAAATGCGGTCTCTCCATCGCATATTCAAGCGTTTGTTGTAAATTAGCAGCGTGAACATTCTGCTGAATATCTCGTTTTATGCTTTACAGAAGAAAGAAAGACATTTGGGTTTGAAACGACACGAGGGTGAGTAAATGATGAAAGGATTTCCATTTAATAATACACGCGAGGAGAGAAGTCAGGCTACGGAAGGGCAGTAACGGGAAGAAAGGGGAGCTCAGGAGTGAGCGAGATGTGTGTGTGTGTGTGTGTGTGTGTGTAGTGAGCTGTAAAGGATGGCAGGTTGCCGTGGATGTGTTGGCCTTATTTGGAGTCAGAGACTCTCTGGTTGTTTACCCAGCAGGTCAGAGGGCCGCTACACCGCAGCACTGCAGTGCAAACACTCCGCCTGCCACCGAGAGGAACTCATCAGCACATATCTGCTCCGGCCTGACACACACACACACACTCTATCACAAGATTTATCTCATACAAACACTCAGGCTGGAAAGGCTAGGTGATATGGCTAATAATATCTTACCAAAGAGACCCTGTTGCAAAATAGATTCAAAATGACTAATACAAGCAGCAAACTAAGGAACCAAGAATGAGCGATAACTATAACGATGTCGTTCTGTTTATTATAATCTTGGCCGTCGATGTTTTTATCATTCATCAGCTGGAAAGCAAACACTGAAAGGGATTCCAACGATGTTGTTTTTCTTTGCCGTTATTGTTAATAGTTGCGGTGTGGACTCGCTACACTGTAAAAAACTACAGTGATTTTAACGGTAAAAGACTAAAAATGCTAGAGTTAAAAACTGGTTAATAGAACCTTTCCTTACTATATACGGTAAATAACTGTGATAGATCTAATGGTAAATTTCATTGATAGTGATTTTAACGGTAAACTAAAAATTCTACAGTTTTTTAACGGTATAGTTAGTGATTTTAACGGTAGGCTAAAAATGCTACAGTGAAAAACTGGTTAATAGAACCTTTCTTTACTATAAACGGTAAATAACCGTGATAGATCTAATGGTAAATTTCATTGATAGTGATTTTAATGGTAAAAGACTAAAAATGCTAGAGGTAAAAACTGTTAATTGGTTAATAGAACCTTTCCTTACTTTATACGGTAAATAACCATGATAGATCTAATGGTAAATTTTATTGATAGTGATTTTAACGGTAGACTAAAAAAGTTTCAGTTTTTTAACGGTATAGTTAGTGATTTTAACGGTAGGCTAAAAATGCTACAGTGAAAAATTGGTTAATAGAACCTTTCCTCACTTTATACGGTAAATAACCGTGATAGATCTAATGGTAAATTTCATTGATAGTGATTTTAACGGTAAAAGACTAAAAATGCTAGAGTTAAAAACTGGTTAATAGAACCTTTCCTTACTATATACGGTAAATAACCGTGACAGATCTAATTGTAAATTTCATGTAATTTTACTGTAAAATACCGTTAAATTTACAGTTTTTGAAAGTGAAAACGAACAACTCATTGTATAATTTACAGTGAAAAAGCGTAAATTGACATTCCCACAAAACCTTGTTACCGTAAAAGTCTTGCTACTGTATTTTATACGGTAAATTTCTGGCAACCACAGCTGCCGGTATTTTACCGTAAAAAATGAACACATTTTTTTTACCGCTTTTTTTTTCTTTCACATTCAGAACAATATTTTTATCATTATAGTTATCGTTCTTGTTGTGAATGGGCCCTTACACAGTATTTACTAATAGAAATAGAGGGAAAAAAACAATGGAGGCCCTCGCTCACCACGTTTTGGGGGAAAACGCATCAATTGTAGAGGGCCTCGTACAGAGCCTTGGGGGACCTCCTTTTAACACGCTACAGAAATACAGTCTCTCCATCGCTAGAAAATGCATCAGCTTTTATCTTCAGATCCAATATGCTTCTGAATACATGTGTGTGTGTGTGTGTGTGTGTGTGTCTCCTGAAAGTGAACTGATCCATAGCAGGAAGGAAAGCAGACTGACGGCTATTAGAGTGCAACCGCACTGTCTGATAGGAATCTACAAAGACATGTTTTATACAGTACATAATAATAAAAAACAACAATAAAAACAATTAAATATAATTAATTAGAAAAATGAATGTGGAAACAGGTGCACAAATGTCCAAATGCAGGCTTCTTCTTGCAATAATCACAATGTGGGTTGATTGTATATTTCCACCCAAAAAAATCAAGAAGACACTGACAAACACCCCCTGTCCATCTCTTCTCTATCGCAGCTTGTGTTGGTGTGTCCTGTGAACACAATGGAGGTCCAAAGCAAACAGGCCCCGTGTTGCAGAGGCTCCCACGCCTGCAGGATTTGCCCACAATGCACTGTGCCCTCGAGCGACTCTAACTCAGTCTGGCACGGCAGATCTCCGGCATTCAGACCCGGATCAGACCCGCTCACGGCACATTCACACCCAAAAATACTCACGAATAAAGTCACGAAGTAAAATTCATTCCAATGATCAAAATGTCGCATACCACCAAAAACAATCAGAGCACTGCTAATTGGTGGTGTGGTTTAAAAAGGGTTGACGTGACCTATCGTGTGCAGTAAAGATTCATCGCTTTGGTTAATTGCGATCCTGGCTGACGGAGAGCAACAGAAACAAGACCCCGGCGGACGCGGTTCTCGTGTTCAATGAGTACGCATACGGATAAACGCTGTTTACCGGCGGCGAGGGGAGACGGTGAAGGGTAATAAAGCAGAAATGAGCTCTTTAACCGTATCTCAGCTCTACGGCATGCAATATTCAGCCCATCGCATTGCTCTCGCTCCAATATAGCCTGCGGCGGCGAGTCCAGATGTGCCGACCTTCTCTGCTCTCCACTTGTTGAGAAGAAACAGGCACCGGCCGCAAATAATCTGAGCAAACGCCCTCCGCTCGGCCTCTGATAGCGGCACACACTCCACAGCCTCGTATCTTTGACAGACGGTCAGTGACGGCAAACAAGCGGCACACACTCAAGCAACATCACTGAAACCAAGCACTTCATGGGTTTGTTTGTGTGTTCAAACTACCAAAGATAAACAGATATTCCCAATAAGTGACCTTTATGAACAAAAGAAAAAAGAAATGTTGTCTCAGAGCGTTCATAAATATACATTAAATCATACAATAGCACATTAGGACGCACACTAAGCCTGTAATGATCAAACAGAGGATATGAGGAAAAAAAGAAAACACACACAGGAATTACCACTCTTAAAATTATATAAGCTTATGGTAAACGTAAATTAACCACGCTAAAACTAGCTGATTTTTCTTTCCGATAACAGAAGGTTAATATGGGTTTTTTACCTCTCTGCTGTTTTAATATTCCTTCTGCTTCATTCTTCGGCTGGTTTGAGTGGCGTTTTCTTCGGCGGCCTCGTTTGCACCTTGAGTAAAAGAGGAGAAAGAAAGTTCAATGAAATGACACTTTTTACTAGTTTATCGCAAACAACATTTGTTGCGATGCAATGCAATTACGTCGCATTATGATTTGCAAACACATTTTATAATGCAAAAACACAACAAATCGAGCGTCGTCGCCTTTTTAACGTTCAACGAAACGCCACTTTCATTAGTTTATCGCAAACATAACTTTGAGGTCTTCCCGTTGTGAAGCGATGCATACTTGTGTGTTGCATTAAGAACATTTTACAACGCAAAACACACAAAATCAAGCATCCTCGCATTGTAAATGTTTAACGAAATGCTACTTTCGCTAATTTATCGCAAACACAACATTTTGAGCTCCTGTTGCGATGTAATGCATTATGTTGCATTATGCCTTTCAGACATATTTTATAATGCAAAAATACACAAAATCGAGCATTATCGCCTTTTAGATGTTCAACAAAACGCCAATTACGTTAGTTTATCGCAAACAAAACAGTAACAGACTTTTGAGCTCCTGTTGCGATGCAATGCATTATGACTTGCAGACAAATTTTATAATGCGAAAACACACAAAATCGAGCACCGTCGCCTTTTAAACGTTTAACAAAATGTCACTTTCGTTAGTTGATCGCAAACACAACAGCAATGGGACTTTTGAGCTCCTGCTGCGATGCAATTCTTACTTGTGTCGTATTACGAATGCAGACACATTTTAAAGCACAAAACACACAAAAACAAGCATCCTCGCATTGTCAATGTTTAACGAAATGCTACTTTCACTAATTTATCGCAAACACAACATTTTGAGCTCCTGTTGCAATGCATTATGTTGCATTATGACTTGCAGACACATTTTATAATGCAAAAACACACAAAATCGAGCATTATAGCCTTTTAAACGTTCAACAAAACGCCAATTACGTTAGTTTATCGCAAACAAAACAGTAACAGACTTTTGAGCTCCAGTTGCGATGCAATGCATTATGTTGCATTATGACTTGCAGACACATTTTATAATGCAAAAACACAAAATCGAGCGCCATCGTCTTTTAAACATTCAATAAAACGTCACTTTCGTTAGTTTATCGCAAACACAACCGCAATGGGACTTTTGAGCTCCTGTTGCGATGCAATTCATACTTGTGTCGTATTACGAATGCTGACACATTTTAAAGCACAAAACACACAAAAACAAGCATCCTCGCATTGTAAATGTTTAACGAAAAGCCACTTTCGCTAATTTATCGCAAACACAACATTTTGCACTCCTGTTGCAATGCAATGCATTATGTTGCATTATGACTTGCAGACACATTTTATAATGCAAAAACACACAAAATCAAGCATTATCACCTTTTAAATGTTCAACAAAATGCCAATTACATTAGTTTATCGCAAACAAAACAGTAACAGACTTTTGAGCTCCAGTTGCGATGCAATGCATTATGACTTGCAGACACATTTTATAATGCGAAAACACACAAAATCGAGCGCCGTCGCCTTTTAAACATTCAATAAAACGCCACTTTCGTTAGTTTGACGAGTTCACACTGACATATAATTAGAGTGGATAAGATTAAATGCGTATTTGGCGTGCTGTTTTGGCCCCTATGTAAGTGTTTAGGACTGGAAGTGTGGAGAAGGGGGGGTGGAGGGATGCTGATAAGAGATTGCTGAATCTATATACACCTCTTATCATTGATTGCTACTCGTGTTAATTACCTGAACGTGCTCCTCCCGAACTTTGTTAGTAAGACATCATTTATCGCAAACACAACTGGACCTGTTGCGATGCAATGCATTATGATCTGCAGACACATTTTACAATGCAAAAACAGACCAAGTCTCGTGGTTTTCTAAACGTTCAACGAAACACCACTTTCAAGAGTTTATCGCTTCCTCGCCGTTTCAAAGGTTTCGTGCTCCTGTTGTGCTGTCGGAAAGGCTTTATCTTTGCGCTCATCCCTCTCTCCCTGCCTCGTAGACAAGCCTCGGCCTCCTCTTGGGACACGGTTTCCACGACAACCGGCCAGCCAGCGGGCGGACATGATTCCTCGTCCTGACGGGACGCTTTAATTCGAGACTACCCAATCATAACCGCTGAGTGGCGAGAGAGGTCCCGCAAGGCAGAGAGGGAGGGCCGTGTGACGCCCTCTCAGCTTTCGCTGCTAAAGCGAGTGGGAATTTGTGTAATGTACGACATTTATTCAACACACACACACACACGTGCGCGCTCCCTCATCGCTGACACTCCCTCCGTCAGATGCTTCATTAATCGGGCTGCATATAGCATAGCTGTGAGCTAACACTAGCGCTATCCCACCAGGGGATGCGACAGTACATTAGCCTCCATGTTAAGAGAGGGTGTGTGATATATCGATACGGAACGGGGCGGTGCACTTGAGCGCACACTAACGAGAGTCTAAATGTAGCTGGTTTTCTCAGGCACTGGTCAGCGCAGCGACAGATGGCAGAGCATCATGGGGCAGGGCGGACTGGGAGAGGAAACACAGTGTGCAGGAGCACAGGAGCATCTTCACACACTCACCAATCATCCAGTTCAGGAGCACTCATAAACGGGTTCTTAATACACACAGAAACATGATCTATATTTAGCTAATTAATAATAATAATAATAATACAAAGGATGGCTTGATTTTTAAGAAATGATTGTAGAATGATACAAGTTAATAATAATATTAATTTTTTAAATAATGCATTGAAGTTATTGATAATACACACTGAAATATGTTTTTAATAACTGATTGTAAGCTATTAAAAGTTTTTATTAATAATAATAAAAATGCATTGTAATGAATGCATATATATATATATATATATATATATATATATATATATATATTAATATACATTGTTATATAAAAATATATACAATTGTTTTGTATGAAAATATGAATATATTTTCCACATATTTCCAACATATTTTATGACAATTAAGTAGGGCTGTCAAAACGATTAATCGCGATTAATCGCATCCAAAATAAAAGTTTGTGTTTACATAATATTTGTGGGGCCACTGTGTATAATTATTTTATATATATATAAACACACACACATGCTTGTATATATTTAAGAAATATTTTCATGTATATTCTGTATATAGATTTATATATAATTTATATTATATATAAATACAAATATTTTATATATAAATAATATTTTTTCTTTAATATACAAGCATGTGTGTTTTTATATATATATCTAAAATAATTATACACAGTGGCCCCACAAATATTATGTAAACACAAACTTTTATTTTGGATGCGATTAATTGTTTTGACGGCCCTACAATTAAGTAAATTTACAAATTCATTTTACACCCAAAATCTAATTGATCAATAAAATAAATTAAATTGTTAAAAAAAAAAAAAAAAAAACGTTGGTAAAGTATGTTACGGTAGTGTTTGTTGTAAATTAAAGTTGTGTCCAAAACAATATTTTTTTTTTTTGCATTAAGGAAAGAGAGCGTAAAATGTGTGTAATTGTTAGAACAAAAATATCAACGCAAAATAATAATTTATTTGTTTTGATAATAACTCAAATTAATTTCTGGACCAGCATGGATGTGAAATGTTCATGAGTTGTGAGGGTGTAATCGAGGATAAACAGATACACACACCAAACGTGTGGCTAGTGTTTTCCCATCAGCGCTCCCTGAGGAGAACACACACACACACACACACCCTCTTCATATCTCAGCACTGACATGAAACTCAAACATTTATACTTTTACAATGTTAATTCTATATCTTTAAATTCTAGGAGAAACATCTGAGACAAAGTTGATTTGAAAAAACTGCACTCTCAGAAAAAAAAGGTACAAAAGCTGTCACTGGGGCTGTACCTTTTCAAAAGGTAAACTTTTGTACCCAAAGGCTGCATATTGGTACCTTAGTGGAACATATTAGCACCTAAAATGTACATATTAGGACCTAAAATAGACATTAGCTCCTGAAATGTACATTTTAACACTAAAATGTACATATTAGCACCTAAAATGTACATATTAACACCTAAAATGTACATATTAGCACCTAAAATGGACATATTAGCACCTAAAATGGACATATTAGCTCCTGAAATGTACATATTAACACTAAAAATGTGCATATTAGCACAAAATGCACATATTAGCACCTAAAATGCATATATTAGGACCTAAAATAGACATATTAGCTCCTGAAATGTACATATTAACACTAAAATGTACATATTAGCACCTAAAATGAACATATTAGCTCCTGAAATGTACATATTAACACTAAAAATGTGCATATTAGCACAAAATGCACATATTAACACCTAAAATATACATATTAGGACCTAAAATAGACATATTAGCTCCTGAAATGTACATATTAACACTAAAATGTACATATTAACACCTAAAATGTACTTATTAGCACATAAAATGGACAAAAGTTTACCTTTTGAAAAGGTACAGCCCCAGTGACAGCTTTTGTACCTTTTTTCTGAGAGTGTGATGACTGCCTAAATAAAATAAAACAGGTAAACAAAAATAAATAAACATTATTAATGTTACTATTATATTGATAAAGTAACACTTCCATAACCTCGAAGTGATTAAAAGCTCTTTAAAACGCTGGACATGTCCATGTGAACTCAGAGGCGGTCTCCTTTTCTCCCCATCCCAAGCCACTCCGACTGGAGGTTTATTAGTGGGCCTGTTTCGGACAGATAAGTGCCACTATTATCCTTTTAAAATAGCCATCTTTTCCATAACCCGCAAAATAGTAATTACAGCGCGCCTGCCAAATGAAAAGAGTCGCTGTTCTTGTTCAGTCGCTGGTGATCTGGACACACAGATGTCCTCAATAACACCGTGACCCCAAACATCGCAATGATCCAGCGCTGGAATCCTCCAAATAAATTAATTGTTTAGAGTTTTTTAATCAAAGTAATCTTATTGCCCTTCGCTGACATTGTGACATTTGGAACGGCGCTCGGTCGCAGATGTGTCCCAGCCGGAGGAACGGACACGTCGGATTAATTACGATAAATCAGGCGCCCACACCTGTTTATGGCCGGCCAAAAGCCTCATCGCTCATGTCCTGCAGCCCTGGAAAGCCTTTCCGTGTTGTTTTCTGCACACATGGACGGACGACGTCTTGTTTTTCTGTTTGTTTGGTCCAAATAAGTCATATTATGCAATTTTACGAAGTACTAGAACAGGTTTTCCTGCTTGAATGTTGATTATTCTCCTCATATTCTCCATTGTTGCGGCTCCTCTCCTCCCAGTCTGTCAGTAACGCTCTGTTTACTTCCTGTCTCTATGAAGCCCCTCCTCCTGAAAAGCACACTGTGCTCTGATTGGTCGGCTGGGTGAGTGAGTTGTGATTAGTCGAGTGCTGTAACGTCATTTTAACGCACTACAAACTAACTCAGCCAGGCCCCGCCCCTTTATTCTGCGTATGAATTATTTAAATTAGGACTGTTGAATTTAGTAAAACTAACTTAAACTTAAGACTTAATATATATATATATATATATATAATTAATATATTAATTATATTAATAGAGTATATTAATATATTAATATTATATTAATATATTAATTATATTAATAAGAAATTAATATATATATATATATATATATATATATATTAGGCCTGGGAACGATTAATTTCGATTAATCGTATCCAAAATAAAAGTTCGTGTTTACATAATATATGAGTGTGTAGTGTGTATAATTATTTTGTATATAAATACACACACATGCATGTAAACATTTAAACATGTATATACTTTATATATATTTATACAAGATTAATATTATACATAAATATAAATATTCAATATATTAATAACACATTTTTCTTAAATATATACATGCATATGTGTGTATTTATATATACAAAATAATTATACACTCTGCACACACATATATTATGTAAACACAAACTTTTATTTTGGATGCGATTAATCGATTCCCAGCCCTTATATATATATATATATATATATATATATATATATATATATAAAAACACCATTTATGGTCTGAAAATAATTTCTCATATAACTCTGCAGTTGTAATTGACCTGTAATTTAGACAAATTATGCAAAAACTGAAAATATGATTTAACTGTAGGCCTATATTTATGATGCTAGCTAATGAAATTAGCCTTAACAAGACAAAGAAAGTCAATAAAAGTTGTGAGAGGAAGTTGAAATCACACAATGATTTTCTTTTTTTTTTTTTAAACCATAATTATTGGAGAAGCTAGACAAGATATTTAGTGAAAAAGCATTTTGCGAGAGAACTCCGTCGTATTAACATGTCAGCTTGAAATTAATCAAAGGTTTCTTATGAATATATAATCTATGTTTATCCCGCGCTCGCGGAGGGAGTGCAACAGAAAAAAAATCATTTAGTTTATTAATACTAGATCATACTTGCCTAAGGATTTGTGCCTTTGACCTCGGGATCTCCGGACCAGAGCCGGATCATCCACGCTAATCCTCACTCATTAGAAATGAGCCGTATGATACCGCCGCACCCCGTCCCGTCCGCGGATAAATAACGGCTTTGATGGCGAATTAATACAAATATTACGACCCTGTAAATAAAGCCCCCAGCTCAGGCACGCACGAGCCAAAAAAGCGCTTATAATGATGATTGCGGCGACGATATCTGCATTATCTGCGAGGGAAGGACCAGCGCTTGTGATTTCGAGGGGATCCGGAGGCTTTTAACGAAATGAAAAGGCCTGAGGTGAAGTATTTGAGGCGTTGATATTCTCTCGCGCGCTCTGTCACAGGGCACGACACTACAACAGATCATTTTCCTGAAGATTGTCAAGGCAAATAACACGGCTTGCGTTGTTGAAGGCGTCTGACTTTCCCTCACAGAAATGTAGTTAAGTCAGGAGGAACACAGAACACAGATAGGAGGTTGTGAACCGATCAAAATTGACATTTGGGGAAACGATGTTGAAGCTCGTCAACTAAAATAAACAGTCTCCAAAAATGAGATGAGAAATCTTTCCGTATCTTTAGCTGCTGACGTCAAATATCGTGCGTCCAATTAAAACTCTATATTTTGGCGCAAATTCATACTTCAGCTTTTAGCTTTATTTACACAAGTGTCGCTCTCGATCCAGGGAATCCGATTGAATATCAAAAATATTCACTGCAATATTTCCCGGAAGAGAAGGTCTAAGATTTAAGTCCCCCTGTAGCTAATCGTTTTATCCTGTGAAGAGACAACTCAGCCCTGGCGATATGTTATGCCCTAAAACTAATACATAATTAACTTAACTTACTGTATTTTTCCTATGTACATTTCTGAAATGCACTTTCTGTAAATCTGCTTTAGGCCGTGTGTCCACCGAAGCGTTTTTCCACGCGCCTGGCGTATGTTTTCAATTGTTTCCAATGGCAGCGCCGCGTTTTTTAAACGCCATGAGCGTGACGAGGCGCTGAGCGTTTTTTTCACGCTGAAGCGCCGAGCGCCCGGCGTTTTTTACTGGTCGCCGAGAGTTGAAAAATGTTCAACTTTGGAAAAAACGCAGCGCTCATCACTGTCAGTTCTTGCCCAGCCGTCCAATCACAGTGGAGGAGGGGCGGGACTAAACCACACCGACCAACAGTCACAACGTTTAAACTGCTGCTGATATTCTGTATCATAGCAACGAAACGCCTCAACGGAAAAAACGCTGCGCTGCCAAAACGCTCTCAAGCGCCCAAAGCACGGAGTCTTCAGCAGAGCGTGTAGCGTTTTCAGCTGGATAAAAACGCTTTGGTGGACACACGGCCTTAGAAATAAATTTGAATTAAATTGAATCATTTTATCCCTTAAAACTCATCTTTGACCCCCCAAAATGACATATTACCCGTTTTTTTCCGCGAAAAACAATGATTCATGCCTTAAAATATCTTGAATGTGACTCGACACCATGGCCTCATTTAGTATGCGTGGTTCTACGAATATGCAAGTGAGCCCCGCCTCCACTCACTCACATAAATAACCTATTAAGCAAATTATTGTGCATTTATTTAAGATATTTCTCGTTAAATAGAACCTCTTTGGCATAAAAGGTTATTTTTTTAAAATTGAGTCGAGAACCCAGGAGATCTTATGGAAGCTTGTTTCCACCACATCGCAACTGAGTTTATATCCCGCAATTCTAACTTTAATTGCGAGTTTGTCTGCCAATTTTGACTTTTTCTTGCAACTCTGAGTTTATATCCCGCAATTCTGACTTCTCACAATTATGACTTTTTTTTCTTGACCTCAAATCTCAGACTTTATTTCTCGCAATTGCGAGTACATATCTTGCAACTCTGACTTAATTCGCAATTGCGAGTTTTTTATCCCTCAATTCTGACTTTATTTCCTGCAATCGTGAGTTTTTATTCCAAAATTCAGACTTTATTTTTCGTAATTGCGAGTTTTTTATCCCTCAATTCTGACTTTATTTCCTGCAATCGTGAGATTTTATTCCAAAATTCAGACTTTACTTATCGCAATTGCGAGTTTTTTATCCCTCAATTCTGACTATTTCTTGCAATCGTGAGTTTTTATTTCAAAATTCAGACTTTATTTTTCGTAATTGCGAGTTTTTTATCCCTCAATTCTGACTTTATTCCCTGCAATTGTGAGTTTTTATCTCAAAATTCAGACTTTATTTTTCGCAATTGTGAGTTTTTTTATCCCTCAATTCTGACTTTTTATCTGGACAATTGTGAGTTTATATCCCTCAATTCTGACTTTATATTTCACAATTGTGAGTTTTTAATCTCACAATTATGACTTTTTTTCTTGCAATGTGAGTTTAAATCTCGCAACTCAGACGTTATAATTCGCAATCGCAAATTTGTATTCAGACTTTGTTTCCGCGGTTGCGAGTTTTTATCTGACAATTCAGACTTTTTATTTCAGTATATTTCACGCAATTCGAAAAAAAAAGTCCAATTCGTAGATAAAAAACTTCGCAATTAATTGTTTTATTCCATGGCAGAAACAAGCTTCCATAGAGTCTATATAAACTCTTTTTTTCAAAGAGTGCATTGGGTTGTTTATCTGGATTTTCCTGGTTTTACTGGGCCATCTGATGTCCAGTCTGGCTGGTAAAGCGAAACCAGTTGAGAATCACCTACCGAAATAACCCATCGCTCCGGTCGCCATGCTATCCAGAGTGATCAGCATCTCGATCTGTGAGTAATGGCAATAGTTACTTCAGCCTCAGACCGAGGAGAAGCCAGATATGAATCTACCTCAGCTCTAATTGATTTATACACCATTTTATTGCCAGATTCCTCTCAGCCCGCATTATGAAAATATACAGCCCAGACAGCAAACAAATAGAGGCATTAATAACACGACTCACAAAGCAGCGCGGCCGACTCTGAAAGTAGGACAACTTGAAGAGGACTGGGTTCAAAGTGTGAAGGCCGAGTGTTTTCTCTGATGGCGTGTGACGGCCCGACTACAAAGCCGGCGCAGAATGAGTCTTGTACTACAAAGCAGTCAGTCGCAGAGAGAAATGGAGCAAGATATCTGCCTGAAACACTTCACACAGGACATATAACATGATCTATTCTATTCTATGAAGAATAACAGGGACTGGTCACCGCTCCTGCATAGTGTTGATGCGACTGCGTCTATTGCTCTCCTCATTTGTACGTTGCTTTGGATAAAAGCGTCTGCTAAAGGATTAAATGTCTGCTAAAAGGATCAAAACTACATTTAGCATGGAGAAAAATATAATATATATATATATATATATATATATATATTAGGGCTGTCAAACGATTAATCGCGATTAATCGCTTCCAAAATAAAAGTTTGTGTTTATATAAAATTTGTGGGTGCGCTGTGTATAATTATTTTGTATATATATATAAATATATATATAAATATTGTATATATATATATATATATATATATATATATATATATATATACAAATATTAATACAAATATGAAAATATTTATTATTAAATAAATAACTAAAATAAAATTTGATTTTATTAAGTAAATAAAATATATCATAATATAATATTATTTTTGGAATATGAATGTATATTAATACAATTTATTATTATTATGTTTTAATAATTTAATAGAAAAAAAAATCTACATGAAAAAATGTGAATAAATGTAGGCTATTATGAATCATATTCCATCATTTTCGACAGGCAACGTGCAAGAATTTCCTACAGAGAAACAAAAGATTTCTACTCATCTGGGCCAAACGCAAAAGCCTATGTGTGAGGCCAAGAATGCCGGCACGGATGAACCGTCCATCCAGGGAATATGGGTTAGGAGAGAGGGAATTCTTCTTAAGAGCTTAGTGCAGGAAAAACACAACTGTAGGATACAGACCCATTACAGCTCCATTAAACCAGTCATTAACCGCACATTACGACCGGCGTCAGCAATCCGGCTCTCCGGAAATGGCAGCAGATGAAGGACAAGCAATAAAATTATCATTTAATAATATTAATGTGTAACATGAATCAACAATTAAATATTAATATTAAATAGTAAGACTTGAGCACCTAAACTTTTCATTCATTGAACAATGAATCAGTTTCATGAGAGTCATTTTGGTTTTGAATCAAAATAGACACGAGGATGATAAGACTTAATGTTTTTATACTAGTTTTATCACTTTTCTTATCGACATGGATAAAAAACAATTAGCTTCCGTGATTATTTACAGGCGTGCTCAACTTGTAAAGTCAAGGCTCAAAGAGATTGCCCAGTCTCCCGCTGGTAAT
The DNA here is from genome assembly GCA_038021265.1 of Cyprinella venusta. Taxonomy (NCBI): domain Eukaryota; kingdom Metazoa; phylum Chordata; class Actinopteri; order Cypriniformes; family Leuciscidae; genus Cyprinella; species Cyprinella venusta. The sequence goes on from CM075887.1 coordinate 1,405,616, forward strand.
TATGACACTGTGGTGGCGTTCATCTCGTAAATACGATCATTCTGACATGACTTGAAGGCAGCATCAACGCTAATGCTAATCTTAAAGGATGATTAATTCTACTGCGGGCAAACATTACACAGTTTTAAGATTTCAAGAACCATTAGTATCTACCGCATGAGAGTTTCTTGATCTCAGTACAGTAAACGTGACTGGACAGCTTAATCTGGACCTAACTAATACGTACGTACAATATAATGAGAATCTCTACACTACTTCGAAGTTGTAAATAAAACAAAGATCAGTGGAGTATTTTTTTTCACAAGAAAATACTATTTTAGTTGAGGGTTATTATCATTAACAAACTAAATTATCATTAACTAAAAATATTTAAAACCTTAAAATAAGGTTGAAATAAAATACAATATATATATATATGTTAGTCAAAAAACTTAAACTAAACAAAAATGAGAAATGTTTCCTTGGCAACTAACTAAAATAAGTTTAAGTCAAAGCACTAACATTAATAACTTTAAATAAATGCTAACATAACTTAAACCTAAATAGCAATATTTAAAAAACTTGAAAATGAATAAAAATTCAACTAAAATGAACATGAAAAGTACAGATATAAAATTAAAACATTAACAAAATACTTTCTCTTACAATTTCTTTGTAATTTTTTTCTAAATTTAATTTAATGCAAAGTTTCTCCAAGAAACGCAAATATTCTATAAGCAAAAGTAAAAGGCAAAATTTTACTAGAGAACGGCAAAAGTTTACGAGAGAAAGGCAAAATTTTATGAGAGAATGCAACAATTTTATGAACGAACACAAAGTTTCTCAGGGAAACGCAAACATTTTGAGAGCGAAGAAATTTTTTCCAAGCGAACTCAAAGTTTATCCAGGTAACGCAAACATTTTGCAAGCAAATGTAAAGTTTACGAGCGAACACAAAATTTCTAGGGGAACGCAAAACATTTTACGGAACGCAAAACATTTGACGTAATTTTATGAGCAAACGCAAAGTTTCTACGGGAACGCAACACATTTTACGCAATTTTTTTACATCATTTTACGAGCGAACACAAAGTTACTAGGGGGAACGTAAAACATTTTACGTCATTTTACGAGCGAACACAAAGTTACTAGGGAGAACGTAAAACATTTTACGTCATTTTACGAGCGAACACAAAGTTACTAGGGAGAACGTAAAACATTTTACGTCATTTTACGAGCGAACACAAAGTTACTAGGGAGAACGTAAAACATTTTACGTCATTTTACGAGCGAACACAAAGTTACTAGGGAGAACGTAAAACATTTTACGTCATTTTACGAGCGAACACAAAGTTACTAGGGAGAACGTAAAACATTTTACGTCATTTTACGAGCGACCGCAAAGTTACTAGGGAGAACGTAAAACATTTTACGTCATTTTACGAGCGAACACAAAGTTACTAGGGAGAACGTAAAGCATTTTACGTCATTTTACGAGCGACCGCAAAGTTTCTTGGGGAAATGCAAACATTTGCAAGCAAACGCAGAGTTTCTAGGGGAACGCAAAATATTTTACGTCATTTTACGAGCGAACACAAAGTTTCAAGGGGAAAGGCAAAACATTTTACGTCATTTTACAAGCGAATGAAAAGTCTCAAGGGGGAACACAAAACGTTTTACGTTATTTCACGAGTGAACGCAGTGAAGTTTCTATGGGAAACGCAAACATTTTCAAGCAAACGCAGAGTTTCTCAATGGAACGCAAAACGTTTTGCAAGCAAACGCAAAGTTTCTAGGGGGAACGCAAAACATTTTACGTCATTTATGAATGAACGCTAAGTTTCTTGGGGGAACGTAAAGCATTTTACATAATTTTACGAGCAAACCCAAAGTTTCTATGGGGAATGCAAAAGTTTTTACGTCATTTTACGAGCAAACGCAAAACAATTTACGGAATTTTTTACAGAATTTTATGAGCGAACACAAAGTTACTAGTGGGAACATAAAACATTTTACGTCATTTTACGAGTGAACGCTTAGTTCCTAGGGGGAACACAAACCATTTTATGAACGAACGCAAAGTTTCTATGGGAAATGCAAACATTTTCAAGCAAACGCAGAGTTTCTCAATGGAACGCAAAACGTTTTGCAAGCAAACGCAAAGATTCTAGGGGGAACGCAAAACATTTTACGTCATTTTACGAGCAAACCCAAAGTTTCTATGGGGAATGCAAAAGTTTTTACGTCATTTTACGAGCAAACGCAAAACAATTTACGGAATTTTTTACGGAATCTTATGAGCGAACACAAAGTTACTAGTGGGAACATTTTACGTCATTTTACGAGTGAACGCTTAGTTCCTAGGGGGAACACAAACCATTTTATGAACGAACGCAAAGTTTCTATGGGAAACGCAAACATTTTCAAGCAAACGCAGAGTTTCTCAATGGAACGCAAACGTTTTTCAAGCAAACGCAAAGATTCTAGGGGGAACGCAAAACATTTCACGTCATTTTACGAATGAACGCTAAGTTTCTTGGGGGAACGTAAAGCATTTTACGTCATTTTACGAGCAAACCCAAAGTTTCTATGGGGAATGCAAAACATTTTACGTCATTTTACGAGCAAACCCAAAGTTTCTATGGGGAATGCAAAAGTTTTTACGTCATTTTACGAGCAAACGCAAAACAATTTACGGAATTTTTTACGGAATTTTATGAGCGAACACAAAGTTACTAGTGGGAACATAAAACATTTTACGTCATTTTACGAGTGAACGCTTAGTTCCTAGGGGGAACACAAACCATTTTATGAACGAACGCAAAGTTTCTATGGGAAACGCAAACATTTTCAAGCAAACGCAAAGTTTCTAGGGAGAACACAAAACATTTCATGAGCAAACGCGAAGCATCTCAGAGGAACATAACCGCATTGACGTAATTTTCTCTACTCATATTTCTTTTATCAACATGTCTGTTTAGGGGCTCCATATTTGCCAGTGTAGACCGCAGAAAAACAAAAAGAAGTTTAATTGTACTCTAGGCTAACCAGTAGACAGTTTTACAACAATAATTACTAGCTTTGACAAAGTGACATGGTCTCATTGATAAGTCACTCTCTGGGGAGCGTGTGCTACGTGAGCGAGCTAGCATTAGCCAAAGAGATGGTTAAACCGCTTGATCTTGAGAAACCCTGGTGCACGTTATCGACCCTGAATCTCATTACGACTGTTCTTGATGGACAAAGTCAAATGCGAACAGAGCGTTTCGCCTCCTTCCTTCCTTCCTTCCATCCGCTACCTTCCCAGAATCCCATTTAAAGATTTGTATCCATCACTGTTTACTCTCAACATGCACTTAAACGGCAAGAAGGAAAGTGGAAGGAAAAACCACTTAAAAAGGGAGAGCGAGGTAACAGCGAACATCACCATAACCAGGATGCAATTCATCCAAATTCAATTTCTGGCTGATTTAAAGCAAGTACAGCAAACGTGTAAAACGAGGCTTTTATGGGAATTGATCCTCACTTTCAATGCAGCGTCCAGCCAGGCTCCGGCTTATTTGTATTCCAGTGAAGCGACCAGCATCCCTGCTAAAAGCCTCACTCGCCGCCTGTCATGAGCTGGAATATATGTAGGCGAGTCCAAACACGAACTATAGGATCCTGGACTATACGTCAATGCTACATCCACACCACACAATAGTTGCCTGCTAAGAAACAAAGTCTTCAGTAAAAGCATCTAAGGACAACTAACATGTTCTGAATAAAAACCGATTCTTGATCTAGTGTAAGATCACCCACACACCGAACTTCATCTGTTAGCGTCAATTCAAGCTTAATCACTCTTTTGCATCAACATTATTCATCAGAAAATCATGCTACGTGTCATTAACTAGCTAAAAATGGATGCTAGCAGCTTTTCAGTAGTCTCGTTTTTGCATTTAACCACATATGCCAGTGTACAGGGGATCCGAGACTTGGATCCGAGACTTTGCACTGAGGTGTCCTGCTCCTACAGACGGCCCTAGGCATGGATAAGAGGATTATACTCCTATTATCTGCCCCAGGAGGGCATTAGCCTAGCATTAGCCTAGCCCCACTACAGTGTTTAAGAGGGCAGGACCTTGCCCTCAGCGACAACACGATAATGGACAGATGCAACCACTGCTGGCAGACGAGTCAGTACGGGGTCGAGAGCAACACGAGCTTCACCCCGGCTCTCCTTGGAAAGTCGACACCCCCCCACCCCCCCCCCCCCCCCCCCCCCGCTCTCTAACTCGTTCAGCTAACTCCAGGAACCAAAGCGGACATGGAGGAGATGGGTACCGTCAGCCCGTGAAGGGGATTTCTCAGCACTTATTGATTTCATTGCAAGTTCAATTCACACCGTTGGACCTGAAAGTCACTTCCTGTCAATTCACGGATCAGTGAGGGCGACTTCAGTCTGTTGGCGTTTCAATTCAAAGCAAATGCTATATATATATATATATATATATATATACACACACACACTCACACAATTAAATTAATCAAGATTAAACTGAACTTTTTTTATCTGAAGTTAATTTTAATATTGCAAATAAAAATGTTAATGCTCGAAAAAAATATTAAAAAAATATTTATTAAATATATTAATAAATTGCAGTATATTATAAATATATTAATAAATATATTTATTAATGTATTTAATTAATTAAATATATTAATATATATATTTATAATAATAAATATATTTATTAATATATTAATAAATTTATTAAATATATTAATAAATTGCCGTATATTAATAAATTGCCATTTAGACCACAAAGTCAAAAATATATATTTAATTTTATTTAAAAATATTGAAATGATCTTATATTAAATAAATTATATGTTAATGTAAATATTGATGTTAATTTTAATATTGTAAAACAAATATTATTAATTAAGTGCTGTTCTCTTTTTTGGACCACAAAATAAATAAACAAAGAAAGAAATAAATTATATTAAAATATAAAAAAAAAAATATAAATATATTTACAATTATATACTTGTAGAATTTTTGTAGAAGTTTTTAAAACAAGTTTTTAATTTTTAGAACTAAACTTATAAATTTATAAAAACGTATAAATATATATATATAAACTTATAAAAACTTATAAATATATATATATATATATATAACAAATATTATAATATAATAAAGTAATAACATTTTTTATATTCTTAAAATTGTGGTTCTCTATTTTAGACCACTAAATAAATCATGCTTTCATTTAAAGTATTTTTAGAAATGGTCGAACACAATACATTTTCTTTGCATGGAACATTGCATAAGATATTAAAACATGTAATTAAAACAAATTTTAAATACTGAAATTACCCTTGTGTTTTCATTTAGCCCTCATGTACCAAACTTACTACTATAGAATACAGATAAACCGGTAAAGAAAAGCAGAGTTGGTATCACAACACACCCTTCCACTTCTGATCAGGCATTGAGGCTCTACTAACGAGGGCTAACGGCGTTACGCTAGCAAGCTAAACTTTTTCTCCACAGTCATTTCTTCCAAAAAAGGACGGACGAAAGCCTTGAATCTTCCGGCTCCGAAACGAATCGCACCATCACGAACTCACACAGCAACACAAAGATACAAAACAGGGTTTGTATGAACAACTACTATAAACGTCAACGGATAAAGTGATTCCGATTAGTGGAAACGATACACACTTCCAGAAGAAGATCATCTTCAGTGCCAGGCGGACATTTTACATCCGCTATTTTCTTCCCAAACCGTGTGTTTTCGAGATGTTTGACCCTTCAAACCCTTGAAACACTTCGTAAAGAGTTTATGTAATCATTCAGATTTGAAAACCAGCAAGTTTAAACAGTCTTATTTGTACACACACACTCTCTCTCTCTCTCTCTATCTCTCTCTCACACACACACACTAGAGCAGTCAATATTTTCCGGAGCATCTCGTCCCCGGGGACACAGCAGGCAATCTGCAGAGACTAAGGGCCCGTGCTCTGAAAGAGCCTGTGATTGCATTCGACCGCGGCTTAAAAAGATGTCATACATCAAACGGCACAACAGATAAAACGCCATCCTGGGCGAGTTAATCAGCCGAGTGCTTGCGCGGACACACAAACATTTGTCTCAATATTACGCAGAAGGTCCCTGGCAGCCTCATTCATTAACATGCACAACTGTAAATAACTTTAGTTAACACAATTACAGCCGCACAAAAACACCAAGAAAAGGAACAAGAGCCGAACGCCACAGATATAAACAAAATGCCCTTGAAGGTTATGCGAACTAGCAACATATACATCGCAAATATTATTCTAATATATGTAAGGGTGACCGCATGATAAATCGAAGTGGAACGATCATTTTCAAAGCTGAAATATGAACATATCACCCCTTAATTTTTTACATTTTATGCACCACAACACTCTCTTTGAGTAATAACTACCATTAGCACTTAGCCTCGTTCTCACTTGATTGATTAGCAGTCACTTCGAAAACAAGCTAAAACAAGCCGCCGCTGACGTTTTCAAAAACCAATATAAAAAAAAAATCGATGGAAATACAACTCGTTTTAACCCCCACTACGAATACTACAAGGCCTTGTGACACGACAAACACACAAAGTCGACTTAATAAGGTCAGAGAATACACTTTATATGGCACAGATTGATTGAATGGCTAGCGGTTTAGCTCAGTGATGCTAATGAGCCGGAGACGTTTACCTCAATTCACTTTAGGCTTTCTTTCTTCTGTCAAACACAAACTATGTTAAATTTAGGGTTGGTTATAAGTCCTACCAAATCTGCATTTATTTGCTAAAAAATACAGTAAAAACAGTGAAATATTATTAGTTCAAAATAGCTTTTCTATGTGAAGCGTAATTTATACAGGTCGTATTACTGTGCAAACGCTAATCCCTTTTATTTTTCAGGATTATTTCATGAAGAAAGCTCAAAAGAACAGTGTTTTTTTAAATAAAACATAGTTTTGATCAGTTCAATGCGTCCTTGGTGATTAAAATCGACAATATCGTATCTATTCCGCATTCAAAGATATATCACATGACTTTCTTTTGAGTTTTTTTTTTTTAGCTTATGGGTCTGAAAGCATTTACATACAGTACATACTTTAAATTTAACAAAAAGAGCAGCTTGGACATTCTTCGAAACATCACATTTTGTGATAAAATCTCATTTTCAGGGTGACTGAAGCTAAAAATATGTGTATTTTGGATAAAAAGCCATATGCTAAATGACTACTACTTGCTAAAATCGGAGCAGGCAGCAAAAATTCAATTTATTTAGCTCAGTTTGGGTGTTTGAACATCTTTTGTCAACATAATACCGCGTCTATCTCTGTCCACACATCTTTTAGAATGGCTTTCGACAGCACCGCCTCTGACACTCCAACAAACCCTTGACAAAACCCCATCCATCTTGTGTTTTTCTCCAAGGAAACACATCAGCCCTGGGCTACACAATCTGAGAGAATTCCTCTAGTGACACGGAGGAATGTTTATCAGCGCACAAGAGCATGATGGGAGGCAGCGGTGAATTACATTCTGGTCAATATGGAGACACAATAGCGGCACTCAAGGCTCGTGACCTCTCATCCGCCCCTCGCTCCGTTAATGAGACCGTGGCCTTTTGTGGGTGTCGAAATCCATCCCTCTTTATTTGTCCTTCGCCTCCTTTTGAAGCGTCCAACCATCTTTGTGTGTGTTTTATTATCACCAGGTATCCCTTAGAAGTAGGGACGGCGCCTCAAAGTGTGTACCTAGGTATTGACATCACAGTTTTTTTTAAACAAATGTGTATGTGTGTTTAAAAAACTATATGGGGAGCCCTTAATTACACATTACTGAAATATTAAAGGTTATAATTTCCAACAGAGCCCAAATTATTAAATTTAGTTGCTATTTATTTTTAGATATAATAATCAACACTAATAAATAAAACATGTACTGTAAATTGCACATGAGGCAGATTTTGCCTTAAGTTAATTTTCTACTCTAATTAATTTTTTAAATATAACCATTTACACAGTAGCTGTAGTTTATTTAAAGTCCCCCTGTGGTCAATAATTGTATCCCTTAAAACTCATCTTTGAGCGCCAAAATTATATATTTAAATTAGGGCTGTCAAAACGATTAATCGCATCCAAAATAAAAGTTTTTGTTTACATAATATATGTGGGTGCACTGTTTATAATTATTTTGTATATATATAAAAACACACATGCATGTATATTTAAGAAAAAAAAATTATTTATATATAAAATATTTATATATAATATAAATTATATATAAATCTATATACAGAGTATACATGAAAATATTTCTTAAATATATACAAGCATGTGTGTGTGTTTATATATCTAAAATAATTATACACAGTGCACCCACATATATTATGTAAACACAAACTTTTATTTTGGATGCGATTAATCGCGATTAATCGTTTTGAGAGCCCTAATTTAAATGTTTTCCTTGAAAAAAAATTCCTCTAAATATCTTGAATGTAACTCGACACCCTCGCCTCATTTAGTATGCGCGGTTCTATGAATATGCAAATGCACCCCGCCTCCACTCACTCACTCAGAGATCCACTCGTTGGCGATCACACGTTGATCTGATTGGTTACGAGGTCGTTTGTGACGTCAGAAACACCAGCGATTTCACACCTTGTTTTTGAAACTGTGTTTGGTTCACTGCTAGCCTGGACGCTAGCTGAACTTAGCTCCGCCCACAACATTTGAAGCGAGTATCCCGAATCAAATCTGTTCGGACCAATCAAATTGTCAGGGCGGGCTTTATACGATGATGGACAGATGATCAGCAGTGACGTTATCATCCACGTCACCAAAGAGCGCTCGGTTGAATTCGTTTACAACAAAGATGGCCGCCGCTGGAGAACTGAGCTAGATTCAGCCGTCGCATCTGTTATAGAAGATGTAGACAGCGCATTCATTTTAAAGGGATACTCCACTTTTTTGGAACTAGGCTCATTTTAGCACTCCCCCAGAGTTACACAGTTGGGTTTTACCGTTTTCGAATCCATTCAGCCCATTTTCGGATATTTAGAAGAATGTCAGTAACCAGACAGTTTCTGGTCTCATTGACTTCCATATTTTTTTTCTACTATGGATGTCAATGAGACCAGAAACGGTCTGGTTACTGATATTCTTCTAAATATCAGAAAATCGTCTGAATGGATTCGAAAACGGTAAAACCCAACTGTTTAACTCTGGGGGAGTGGTAAAATGAGCCTATTTCCAAAAAAAGTGGAGTATCCCTTTAAAAGAGGAACAGAATCACGTTCGAGGCATTTTCTTTCCTGGTTCGGTTGAAACGCCCCATAATCACAGCCCAACGGAGCCGTATCAGACTAGCATCTGAGTATATGGCGACGTCATGCTAGCTCACTGCAGTTTTAAGGAGAAAACACTCAGCAATGGTGTGTTGACTTATAAATTTACACATGGTTTGTCTTAAAGCACATTAAAAACACCACAGAGACATATAGACAACATTAAAAGCTGGATTTTCACCACAGGGGGACTTTAAACATACATTAAATAATCAAAACATTCAGTAAATATAATGATTAGGCTAGTATAGTTCATATACGAAATGCTTCTCTCTAGAGTTCATTTCTCAAGTGAACTTACGTGCCGTCGAAACTAAACGCCTGAGGTAAATAGGGCTGTAACGATATACGATATAAAATCGAAATCGCGATACTCAGGTCCACGATACTGTATCGCGATGTGAGAAGGCAGAATCGCGATACATCCCTTCCACCTCCCAGTTATCTTTCCCGTCCAGATCCAATGCTACCACATCTTTAAATTACTATTTATTTATATTATTTGAAGTTAACATTATAAAATATGTAGACCTACACCACAAAACTAGTTGAGGTTAAATTAGCCAAAACTTAAATCCATCAGACTAATCATTTTCAGAAAATGCATTTAATACCAATATATTTGCCCTTCTGTTTATATATCCATATGCTACTCCCTTAATAAAATCAAGTACGTCCAGACATTAGAAAAATATAAGTCTTCACATTCATTTTATATTTAATATGAGGGAAATACACACGCGTACACGGACGCGACACAAAACATCTTTAATATTTAGGTGGCAAAAATATAGCCTATATTTTTTTTATAATTCTGTAAATTACACTGTACAAACCAAAAGAAATACTAGGCTGCCCACGGGATGAAGGGTTAGCTCTCCCCAGAACATAAAATATTTATTTTGTTTTTTATTTTTCGTGTTCGAGGAAAAAAAAACAATGTCGTGACAGTTCTCTGAAGCGGCACTTAAACTGTCAGAGAATTCAAATAGAAAGCACAAAGACTTACTTTAAATTGAATTTTGTTTTTTTATTAATTGTATGTCAATTTTAATAAATGTTTCATCAACCAATTGCCTGGATTTAATAAATAAGAAGAAAATATAGCTAGCCTACAGATAGGAATCACGACATTGAGGTGCCGGCGCCTGAATTGGAGCTCGTCTCATGAATCGCAACCCTATAAGCTTATAGACCTGAGAAATAAATATATGTTGAAATATCTACTTTTAAAAAGAACAATTCAAAACGAAAGAAAACAGACCGCTCTCTGCTTATGTAATCCGCATGAAAAGTGCATTTCTCTTTGGCGCGCTCGCGAAGGCTGTCGCGGTTATGGAATTTCCCTTGTGGTAACGTTGAGTGGCTCAATAGCACGATATGCCCTATTACCGCCATTCATTTATTTATTTAATTTATATGTATCTGTTGCTATATAAATATGTTTACGATGTGGACAAAAACAACGACATTTTCAGTAATCACTGTAACCGAAACTGTCTATAACGTTAAAATGATGATGCACGGCCACCTTTTCACGGCTTCAAAGACAGACGCAGGACACGCTCTGCTGATATCATTCATTGCTGTTTAAAGCCTCTGTAGGCTACACAGCATCACCAAGATAAAACACTCTTGTTATCATTACATTATGTACTGGTTTAACATGCAATACATGCATGAAGTTCAAAACAAGAAGGGTATAGCCTTATAAAAAATATATATAGCTGGAGCACAGAAAACAACCCAAAAGCAGCAGCCTACACTGCCTAGTTTAGTTTAATAATTTGCATAGTTATTATTGTTTTTTGGTGTTCAGATTTTTTCCAAATTTTATTTAATAAAAATACCTGTACATTTTTTCCTCTCAAAATCTATTTTTCACACCAAGCCCCGCCCCCGTGATGGAATCGCGATACGAATCGAATCGTGGGTCAAAAATCGCGATACGAACCGAATCGTGGCTTTGGTGTATCGTTACAGCCCTAGAGGTAAATGTAGAAATTATTCTCATGCTGTTTTATTGATACGTTTCCACAGTTGAGAGATGTAAACATATCAGTCTGTTAGCAAATAGCATTGCATTACATGCGCCCCCTTCTGGATTGGAGTGTGGATCGCCTATGACTAAATGTATTCATCGCGCGACTTCATGCACCAAACCGTGACGTCCATACATGCACCGTTACATCCCCTACTTAGACAGTAGACAGCAATTCAGCCCAATAGGTTTTGGTACAAAAAAATAAAAACGGGGGCAGAGAGGAAAGCAGAGGCCAAGATGCCCAAAGCCTCATCTTAAGAAATGTTCTCATCTATGAACAGGGCAGATAATGCTGTCCCTGAATTATTAATTAGCAGACAACAAGGAGTCAGAGTCCCTGGGAATTATCTGAAGAAAGGTCAATTCAGGGTCTCCAGTCACCAGAAGCAAGACACCCGTTCTCTCTCTTCCTCCTTCTCGCTGCCAGAACAAACTACAGCCGTTGGGATTCTGGTCACCAGGGTGAAGAATATCCCTCTCCTTCATGAATAGCGCATCTCAAATGTTCAGAGACAGACTGGATTTGCAGTGGAATACGTAATCACCTCTCTTGCAGAGCAAACCGCAACCGTTCAGACTACCCAACCTTTTCTTGGAACGGCTGAATTCAGTCGTGGAACTAATGCAGTGTTGGGGAAGTGAAACTAGCTTGCCGTGTTGGAGCTACACACAATGTAGAGTGCAGTTAAGCTACCCTTTGTTACAAATAAAAACTTTGCTAACTATTGGCTAGCCTATTAAAGAGAGAGAAGCCACCTAAAAAGTAAAGCAGCTAGCTAAACTACATGCTAACATTAAGCAGCTAACTGCTGTAGGCTATATACTATTAGAAAGAATGCCATTTAAGTGAGAAACATCCTGAAATGTGTAGTTAGCTAAAAAAAAATATTGGCTATCCTATTAAAGTAAAAGAGAAACCACCTAAAAGTAAAGCGGTTAGCTAAACTACATGCTAACATTAAGCAGCTAACTGCTGTAGGCTATATACTATTAGAAAGAATGCCATTTAAGTGAGAAACATCCTGAAATGTGTAGTTAGCTAAAATACACTATTGGCTAGCCTATTAAAGTAAAAGAGAAACCACCTAAAAGTAAAGTGGTTAGCTAAACTACATGCTAACATTAAGCAGCTAACTGCTGTAGGCTATATACTATTAGTATGAATGCCATTTAAGTGAGAAACATCCTGAAATGTGTAGTTAGCTAAAATACACTATTGGCTAGCCTATTAAAGTAAGAGAGAAACCACCTAAAGGTAAAGCAGTTAGCTAAACTACATGTTAACATTAAGCAGCTAACTGCTGTAGGCTATATACTATTAGAAAGAATGCCATTTATGTGGGAAACATCCTGAAATGGGTAGTTAGCTAAAATACACTATTGGCTAGCCTATTAAAGTAAGAGAGAAACCACCTCAAAGTAAAACAGTTAGCTAAACTACATGCTAACATTAAGCAGCTAACTGCTGTAGGCTATATACTATTAGTATGAATGCCATTTATGTGAGAAACATCCTGAAATGGGTAGTTAGCTAAAATACACTATTGGCTAGCCTATTAAAGAGAGAGAAGCCACCCAAAAGTAAAATAGTTAGCTAAACTACATGCTAACATTAAGCAGCTAACTGCTGTAGGCTATATACTATTAGAAAGAATGCCATTTAAGTGAGAAACATCCTGAAATGGGTAGTTCGCTAAAATACACTATTGGCTAGCCTATTAAAGTAAGAGAGAAACCACCTCAAAGTAAAACAGTTAGCTAAACTACATGCTAACATTAAGCAGCTAACTGCTGTAGGCTGCATACTATTAGAAAGAATGCCATTTAAGTGAGAAACATCCTGAAATGGCAAGTTCGCTAAACTATGAGCTAACATAACTATATGCTAACAAATAATGCTAATTAAGGGGGAAACAACCTGGAAAAGTGGTATAGTTAACTAAACCACAAGCTAACAAAAAGAGCTAACTAGAAAGAATCCTAATTAAGAAACCGCTATCAATTTGCTAACACAAATAACTAGACTTTAAGCTAAGAGTGGGCTAATTATGTTCCTAAAAAGAATCATATCTAACATTTTTACAAAAAAAATCATAATTCATTAAACAAACAAATTCATAAATAGCAGTATTGAAATAAATTCTTGTTTTGCTAACGCAATCCAAGTAGCAAAGACTTGTTAGCGCTTCACTGCGTCGTTGTTTTGATTTAGCTAGTCCTGTTCGCCAACACTGTGAGCAAAGACTGAAAACATATTTATGGATTTTCAACATGAAGGGAGCAACCATATCCCACAGGCTAAGCGCTAGGCACCTTGTCATAGCAACTACTTTATCTTTATCAAATCATCTTTCTCGCTCTCATGATGAAGTGCTGAGATCAGGTGAGGCTGGGCAGAATGTTTCGGCCCCTCACATCCAACATGACACCTCACATTCATCAAAAACGCAGGAGAAAAGGGGAAAATAATGCTCACGACCCCCTTCCATTAGCTGAGGCCGTAGCCTGTCAAGCTACTAATCACCAAGCTAGCCAAAAATTGTCAACTACAAGCTACATGACAGATATTTAAAACACAAATGTCTTTATGATGATTTTGACATAATTTTGTCAATTTTATGAAAGAAATAGCATGTTAGTGGCAAAACACTTGAACTACTGATGCTACTAAATGTAACCGGTGGCTCGCGACACCAGTTATAATACTGCGTTGTGTAGATAAAGACACTGGACCACAGGCGGCGGTTTCACTGGCTTTACTCTCTGATATATGAAACATATGAGACAGTCTGAGTGAGATGCTCCAATATAATCACTATAAAACAAATGTGACGTAAATTTAGTCACCATGTGCTTTCATCTCCACATATATGGATCAAAGTCAAAAATATAACTCAATCAGGACAAAATCACTGAAATAACCATACAGGTATGTAAAGTAATGCAAAATGGGTACATTGAAGTGAAAATATAAATATAAAACCAATTATTAAAGTAAAGATTAATTAAGGTTAAGAAGAGCCAAAAATAACTCACCTCCTCAGTGCATTAACAATGCTCAAGAGGAAGAGGTGGAGACAAAACAGGAAATTTACAAACTCATGGAGACGTCACAGCAATTAAAGGAGAACACCCTCATTCTAAGACAGGTATATATCAAAGTAAACCTTTTTTGTGTAAATTATAACAAACAATACATGCATTTTAACAGAACACATTCTGTCCCTGTTACATAAATATAGTCATTTTGCTAATTTTAATTAGCCAGTCCGATATAAAGCCAGTAAAGGGGGTTTAGATACACAAATCTCTATGAAGTGCCAAGGAAGAAGGTTGGGTTGGTTAGCATGGCCTAGTTAACCCTAACCACAACTATTCCATCTGGTTCTGTAACCCTAACCCTACTTAAACTACTTATACCTACTACCAGTGCTGGCAAAATGAGTTTAAAGTCTTTAAATTTTTCCAAATTAAAAGTTTCCAAAACAAAATCACCTTGCACCCATAGTTTAAAGGGATACTCCACTTTTTTCGGAAATAGGCTCGTTTTACAACTCCCCCAGAGTTAAACAGTTGAGTTTGACCGTTTTCAGATTTATTCAGACAATTTTCTGATATTTAGAAGAATATCAGTAATCAGACAGTTTCTGGTCCCATTGACTTCCATAGTAGGAAAAAAATATACTATGGAAGTCAATGAGACCAGACACTGTCTGGTTACTGATATTCTTCTAAATATCAGAAAATCGGCTGAATGGATTCGAAAACGGTAAAACCCAACTGTTTAACTCTGGGGGAGTGGTAAAATGGGCCAATTTCCAAAAAAAAGTGGAGTATCCCTTTAAAAAACCCGGCACAAACCAAGTCAAAACCAAATATTCCAAAAATATACCGTAAATTCAACTCCTTTTTTTTCCATAATTCCACAACTCTTTGATTAACATTAATGGAAATCAGATGATTTTCCCCAAATGTACACTTAAGACATAACAGATAATGTTTACGTAAATACTCGCCAAGACAGGTATTTTGAAATTCTGTAATTCTGTGTATGTGTGTGTAAATATATCGAGTCTTTGTGCGCACGCATCGGATTTGTCAGTCAGCGAGAGTAAGATCATGTTTCATGGACAAAGGAAAGGTACTCCTCTCAGAAAACACACAAATAAAGATGCGTTTTGATGTTTAATTACTATTTGGAGCACTGGGATTGCTAGACGGAGGGCTTAATGAACTCATTCTTGTGAAAACCTCAAACTTGACATTTTTCATTGTTTTGCCCGGAGCTCATAATTATCCCTGTGCGAATTCCGACTCCTTTTGCCAGCGTGGGTCACGCATTATGGTAGATGTATTACCAGTGACAGACCTTAAAAGGGAACTTACGTCGTTACAGCCTCTGGAATAGTCAAATTGTGTACTTCTGGGGATGAGCAAACATTGAGTGAATGGGATCGCAAACAGAGAGCTTTCCCCAGGTATTACAGACCTCCCTGTGAGGGGCACACTCATATACACCCTGAAGACAACCAGAAGATGTACCGCTCCACACTACACAGAAGGAGAAGAATGAGCTTTTTCTCATGGGCACGGACTGTCAATAGCAGAGTCGCTCTCTCTCTCTCTCTCAAGAGTGCCAGGAGGGCTGCTATCCATCAAACCCTCAATTCCTACAACACAGCGAAAGAGAGAAAATGCAACGTGATGTATGACCCTCTGTCTGATCACTTCTTAAAGACCAAACCTCACCCCGCCGAAGCAGTTTTGTTTTGTAGTTTATCAGTGCAGCAAATGTGCCCGCATTTGACGCCCAAAAATCTGGCTCGAGACTCCAATAGAGTCCAAACGCCTCAGTAGTTTTGTCAGTCAAATCCATACGGTTCACAACGGGAGGTCAACAACAGCAAACACAACGTCAATCGGCAGAGCCAACAGACCTAGACGGAGTTACCAATAGCTCTTATTTCAAACGCAATGCATCAAGTTGACACATTTCGAGAGGCTTGTTATTTTTTCCACGACGAATGATTGTGTCGTTTGAGCTCGTTAATTAGACGATGACCCACGGTGTAATTACTTGGTGCCGTTTTTACTCGGGGAATAGATGCGACTGAACCATCCCTGAGCTTGTGCTCCAGCTGTGTTGCTGTGAAATCCGCTGATGAGGAACTTCAGCATATGGACGCGTCCCAAAGTGTACTGTGTGATCTTTCATTAACGCCCGCACTTGTTTGTAGTCATAATCAGGGCAAATTTAATGCTTTCCAGCACACCGGTGCTTAATTCATTGAGGTGTTACAAAAGAAACAAGTGCTATCCCTGTTCAGGCTGTTTTCTGCAGGAACCATTTTCGTTCACCTTCACACTAATGTACATCTACGGCCACAAATCAATGGGGCTTGAATTATGAATCCCCTCGAGGCGTTATTGCGTACCGACACAGCGGGGAAAGTGCAATCGGCCTTTAAGACCGCAGGAAGCACACTGACCACAGCGTGGTCTCATAAGAGGAAGACGAGGAAGATTTAATGTGCCGTACTATCGCATGCATCTCTCGGAGAAGGTGCGTGGGGGGTCTTTGAGGGGTTTGGTGGGTGTCTAGAGACTGTTGAGTTCAATCCATCGCTCTGAATGATGGCGCCATTGTGTGCACCTGAAACCTGTCACAACAAGGGTAACAAAGTCACTGCCTGCTTATTTCACAGCAGTATTAAAACACCAGTGACCTTGGACTAAAAATGATGGAAGGGGGTTGTAACCTAAAGCAAGTGTGAGCACTCTGGGGCCAGTCCTGTGACTTTTAAAATGTGCCCTACTGATACCATAATGTCGGGACATCCATGTTAACTATTTTCTGTCATCCTTTGCCTTTTACAAGTGGTTTATATCCCTGTTAAAAGAACATGTCTTCAGCCAGCCTAATCTGGTTTTCTAGTCACAGGCAGTTTAAGATGGTCTGTATTGTCTCTCGGCCTTCTTAGCTGGTTTTATTGGCCTCCCAACCTGATCACCCCAAAACCCCTCCAAAACTAGCAAACCAGAACAGGCTGAAAGACCATTAAACCACTTTAAGCTGGTCTAAATGGTCTCCCAGCTTTGTTAGCTGGTTTTGCTGGCCTCCCAACCTGATCACCCCAAAACCCCTCTAAAACTAGCAAATCAGACCAAGCTGAAAGACCAGCAAACCAGTTTAAACTGGCCTTGTTCGCTGGTTTTGATGGCCTCCCAACCTGATCAGCCCCAAACCCATCCAAAACTAGCAAATCAGAACAGGCTAAAAGACCAGCAAACCAGTTTAAGATGGCCTAAATGGTCTTCCAGGCTTGTTAGCTCGTTTTGCTGGCCTCCTAACCCTATCATCCCAAAACCCCTCAAAAACTAGCAAATCAGAACAGGCTAAAAGACCAGTAAACCAGTTTATGATGGTCTAAATGGTCTCCAAGCCTTGTTAGTTGGTTTTTCTGGCCTTCCAACCTGATCACCCCAAAACCCCTCCAAAACTAGCAAACCAGAACAGGCTAAAAGACCATTAAACCACTTTAAGCTGGTCTAAATGGTCTCCCAGCTTTGTTAGCTGGTTTTTCTGGCCTTCCAACCTGATCACCCCAAAACCCCTCCAAAACTAGCAAACCAGAACAGGCTAAAAGACCAGTAAACCAGCTTAAGCTGGTCTAAATGATCTTCCAGCCTTGTTAGCTGGTTTTGCTGGCCTCCCAACCTGATCACCCCAAAACTCCTCCAAAACTAGCAAATCAAAACAGGCTAAAAGACCAGCAAACCAGTTTAAGATGATCTAAATGGTCTCCAAGCCTTGTTAGTTGGTTTTTCTGGCCTTCCAACCTGATCACCCCAAAACCCCTCCAAAACTAGCAAATCAGACCAAGCTGAATAACCAGGAAACCAGTTTAAGCTGGTCTAAATGGTCTTCCAGCCTTAATAGCTGGTTTTGCTGGCCTCCTAACCCTGATCACCCCAAAAATAGCAAATCAGAGCAGGCTAAAAGACCAGCAAACCAGTTTAAGCTGATCTAGATTGTCTCCCAGCCTTGTTAGCTGGTTTTTCTAGCCTCCCAACCTGATCACCCCAAAACCCCTCCAAAACTAGCAAATCAGACCAAGCTGAAAGACCAGCAAACATTAAATAATCACCTTTATTCTTCTTTATTCTATCGCCACATGGATATAAAGCTACTATAGAAATCAAATCTCTTTGCCAAATCTCTACCAGTTGTGATATTTCAATAGTCAAATATTATCAATCCACCTTGACATGCATTAGAGACTTAAAAAAAACAGCTTTGACAGCAGGGGAAGATGTTTGTCTTCTATCTTATTTCTAACCATTAAACAATATCTCTAGAATATGATTATGCAATGCTGTAATTGAATGTATTGGGCTCACTCACAGGCAAATGGAGCAATCCGCCATTCTTTCTGATCGGTGCAGCTAAAACATCCCGGCCCAGAATCGATACGGGCGTCATACAGCAGCAATCAGAAAAGCACTTTGTCCTGTACTTGTGCTTGAGCCCCATGAATGGGATTATTGATCTACACCAAAGTGCATCGACACAGTGACCAACCGAACCCCCTACTAACTGCAGCATACGCATACAATACACGAACGGTCAACCGAAGGACAGACGCAAGCCAGATTGTTTCTACAATACGGCAGAGAAAAGAAAAGCACAGCAAATTTAAAACTTACATGGTCCCCCCGAGTAAGAGACCACCCGTGTCTCGTCTAGAGTTTCAGAAGCGATCTACGCTACACCAAAATCCAAAGATGGAGCCATGAACTCAAACACTCGATGCCTTGATAAGCTGCGACTGTGTAACATCATTCAACATTTTCGCTTTCAATATGACAGACAAATGACTTGTTGCTTCCCATAGCATCCTGAGCTATGAAAGAGCAATATAAGGTTCCTCCAGAAGGTCGGAGTGACCTTGAGGGAATCTTCTAGAAGCCGTCGCTGCCGTGAGAGACGGTTGAAAAGTTAAAAGCAGCTAAAGCCCGCTGGAGTGGGTTTGATCTACAGCCGGCCGTTTGATCGGGGGGAGGCACTCTCAAGCGTGAGAGCTCAGAATGGATTGCCTCCTGGCTTTTATCAACAACCATAAATTAGGACAAATTTGTCAAACGAGAAGAGACACAGTGAGTATGGAGTCAAGGCTCGGAGCAGCACAAATAAAAGCATATCACAACATCTCATCCATTACGCTGTCAGACGAGCGCTGCGGGCATCGTCTCGTGACAATATGCAGATATATAGCTTACGATAACAGGCCCGCTGATTTACTGTGACCACAGAGATGTTTACGACCACCTGCTTTACACAAACAAACCGGAGGGGAACAATGCAAACTTTGGCGTAAGACAACATATCCATCATTTGAGAAATCGCAAAACACGTCATGATTGGTGACACACGGCGTTGAGCTGTTCGGTAGCTCATTATAATAATGATGAAATGTTATGCGTTTGCATAAGTGTTCTTAGAGTTGCGATGCGGTTGCTAAGTTGTTTCTAAGCTGTTGCTATGCACCTGCATACGTGTTTTAAGAGGGACTATGCTTTTGCTGGGATGTAGGAGTTGCTGTGTGTCTGCTTAAGTGTTGTGGGAGTTGCTATGTGGTTACTAGGGTGTTGCTAGGTGGTTTCTAAGGCACTTTGAGAGTCACTATGCGCTTGCTAAAGTGATCTAAGAGTGGCTATTAGGTTGCTAGGGTGAGTTGTTATGTGGTTTCATAAGCGTTCTGAGAGTGGCTATTTGGTTGCTAGGGTGTTGCTAAGGTGGTCTAAGAGTGACTATGCGGTGACAAGGATGTTGCTGTGTTCTAAGAATTGATAATCATTTACTATAGTTTTCGAAGGTTGGTTATGAGGTTTCTAGGGTGTAGCTGAGTTGTTCTAAGAGTTGCTATGTGGTTGCGTAAGTGTTGTGAGAGTTGCTATGTGGTTACTAGGGTGTTGCTAGGTGGTTTCTAAGGCATTCTGAGAGTCGCTATGCGCTTCCTGAAGTGTTCTAAGAGTGGCTATTTGGTTGCTAAGGTGTTCTAAGAGTTGTTATGTGGTTTCATAAGTGTTCTGAGAGTGGCTATTTGGTTGCTAGGGTGTTGCTAAGGTGGTCTAAGAGTGACTATGCGGTGAAAAGGATGTTGCTGTGTTCAAAGAACTGATATTCATTTACTACAGTGTTCGAAGGTTGGCTATGCGGTTTCTAGGGTGTAGCTGAGTTGTTCTAAGAGTTGCTATGTGGTTGCGTAAGTGTTGTGGGAGTTGCTATGTGGTTACTAGGGTGTTGCTAGGTGGTTTCTAAGGTGTTCTAAGAGTTGCCATGCCCTTGTGAAAGGGTTCCAAGAGTGGATATGCGGGTTGCTAAGATGTTCTAAGAGTTGCTATGCGGACGTTAAAGTGTTTATATGCGGTTGCTAAGGCGTTCTAAGAGTTGCTATGTGGTTGCGTAAATGTTCCAAGACTTGCAATACGGATGTTAAGGTGTTTATAGGTGGTTTCTAAGGTGTTCTAAGAGTTGCCATGCACTTGTGAAAGGGTTCCAAGAGTGGATATGCGGTTGCTAAGGTGTTCTAAGAGTTGCTATGTGGTTGCGTAAAGGTTCTAAGAGTTGCTATGCGGATGTTTAGGTGTTTATATGCGGTTGCTAAGGCGTTCTAAGAGTTGCTATGTGGTTGCATAAATGTTGCTATGCGATTTCTAAGGTGTTGATCTGTGGTTTCTAAGAGTCGCTACGCGCTTGCTTGTTCTCAGAGTGTTTATGAGGTTTTTAAGGTGTTGCTAACGTGATCCAATGGTGTGTTGACACCGAACGTGAATAGAGCGTCAAATACGCGTCTATCACGTCTGAATCTTCGGCTCGAGTTCAAATTTTTCAACTTGCGCGGAAGACCTTCGCGGCAAACGCGTCGCCCAATTCGCGACATTCACAACGCCTGGCGCAAATGACACGTCTATTCGCGTCTTTGCATAGACTTTGTATGTAATCTACTCGCGCAAATTTTTAAATTTGCGTTCGGTGTGAACACACCATAAGAGTTGCTATGCAGTTGCTAGGGTGTCAAAAGAGCCTTAAAAGATTCCCTTAACACCAAATCTCAACACTTAGGGTTTATTTAAACGCATCTTGTTAGTTACATGAACATACCTGCATTAAACACAAATCCGCTTTGCATATTTCTCTGCATACTTGAATATTACAGTGGGGCCTTGTGAATATTCAGCAGGGTTTCTGATGTTGGTAATTGCTCTCCAGCACTGAGGATCAAAACAATGATAGCGGGGATCGTGAATGAGATCTTGCTTATCGAGGAACGCGCGGCAGGAGTCCACTGGTGCCGGTTCATAATCACACACCGTCAAACAAACTGAAATTACTCTATACACCTGCATTTATCTATTGCGTAATTAAGATTTTTGTATCGACAAGGCTTTTGAAGCCGAGGAATCGCTAGAGCTCTTTCCAGTTCACCGCAGCATCCAATTTCCCCGGGTTTTGATTGGGACTCGTTAAAACGGAAGGTTCCAGAGCGTTTCAGATCTTCAGCGAGGGAGATGACAAGCCAGTGAGCCCTGAAAGAGAATACAACTCCAGAGAGAACTGCAAATAGATGCGAGGGGAAGAAGAGAGCAAGTCATGAGAAGAAACGATACGCCAAAGAAAACCGGAGTAGAAAGTTTCACATCTGCCTTCTAAAGCTGTGGATTCACGGCGTAATTAAAAGCCTGCAGAGTCAGCTGTGACGCATAGTGCACGAGAACCATCCAGGAAATGAAGGCAAGATCATAAATAATAGAATGTATTAGAACGTCAACAAAATATATTCAATATGACGCACTTTTGGGAAACATGTCAAATAAACTTAGTAAGATAAGGGCTGAGGATAATACGACGGTCACCGAATTAAAATACGACAACACAAGCTTTTTTTTAAAAAAAAAAAAAAAAGTAAAACAATGAAAAAAATTATATTATATTTAGGGCTGTCAAACGATTAATCGCATCCAAAATAAAAGTTTGTGTTTACATAATATATGTGGGTGCACTGTGTATAATTATTTTGTATATATGCATGTATATTAAAAAAATATATATATAATTTATATTTATATAGATTTATATATAATTTATATTATATATAAATATTTTACAGTATATACATGAAAATATTTCTTAAATATATACAAGCATTTGTGTGTATATCTATATATCCATATCTATATATATATATATATATATATATATATACAGTGCCCCCACATATATTATGTAAACACAAACTTTTATTTTGGATGCGATTAATCGCGATTAATCGTTTGACAGCCCTTTATATCTAAATGATTAAAAAAGATACAAATTACAAATACATAATAAATACAAACAAAAATATATAAGTAAATAAAACAGATAAATACAAGCTAATAAATAAATACAAACAGTGAATTAAAGAAACAATTATAACAAAATATATAATAATAAATACATATACATATAAATAAATGAATAAACTGATTCATAGATCTAGACAAAAATATAAATATGTGAATAAATAAATAAATAATAAAACTGCATCGGTCCTCACTATGTTTTGAGGGTTGATTTTAAGGGAAGAATAGCGCTCCCCTAAAGTAAAAAACAACAGTATTATAAGAGTGCAGCTGAACTACATTTAACACATGACGGGTGTCCAAGTGAAACTGAATATTCAATTTGGCGGGAAAAGGGCAGGACTGGATTTTATCCATAAGAAATTGTGTTTTAGGAAAGCAAATAGTGTCAGTTTAGACTATACGGGCCCAATAAAGCTGTATAGTACACGTCCTCATCTCTGGCCGTCTCCCAGCTCTCTGTCCGCCGCACACCTGGGAAACAACAGCCTGATCCCGGCCAAATCCCTCACACTCCTCCTCCCTAAATACTGGAGGAAACACACAGTGTCTGTTTAAGCGTTCCCAGGTGTAAGTAAAATTAGCGCTATTAAACTGTGCTGATAAACTGACTCAATTAAAGAACGCTGGGCTGCTTTAAATGCAAATGAGCTGGCAGATTACACTTTTTTTCAGTTTTGAGTTGGTTTTTGCTTTCGTTGAGTTGAATCAGGTCCAATGCTGATTTTGTATCGGAAACTGGAGGAAACCAGCAGGCGAACGATCAATCCTGAGAGCGTACAGAGAGGAAACATCTCTACAGGGCTTTATCTTTGACTGATAGCGACACGGCTACGCTTGTGTGCTTGCTACCGCTAACCCATTAGGACCTACAGGGGGGGAAACGCTGTTACCGTTAATAGAGCAGAAACTAGCGGAGCAAGAGAATTAGCAGAAACAGAAAGACGACGAGAATGTGGAAACCTGACGAACGTTCAGGACACGAGAAATGAGGAAATCTGGCAAAAACGTTTCCTTAGGATAATATAACAACAAATTAATAGTAAACACAGAAAATCAAATATCAAGAAAAAATAAATATTATATTTAACAAATAATATAAAAAACATTTAGTATTTCATATTATGAATCAGAATAATAATAATAAACTATTAAATTAATAATAGTTAAAATAAAATAAATAATAAACTAAAAAATTAACATTAAAAAATTAAATTAAAAAAAAATAAAAATTAAAATAAAGTAATAATAAACTAAAATAAAGAAAATAAAGTCTTTTTTAAATAAATACACACTTTTTTTAAATAAATCAAATAAACAATAAATATTTAAAAAAGATTTAGTATTTTTAAAATGCACCATAATAAAAAATAGGAAAAACGAAACACTGGGAAAAAAATACATACATTTAATTTTATTAAATACAATTAACACATTAAAATAAATTAAAATTAAAAATAAAATTAAGTCTATTTTATTTATTTATTAAATAATAATAATAAAAACAATAATAAGATAAAACATTATTCTGCATTTCATTGACAAATTAAAATAAAGCACATTAAATAAATATAATATTTATATATTAAGTATATATTTTGTGTGAAATATTATCTGGACGTGTTTTAATGCGTTTCATCCTCTTACGGTTTTCCTTCAGTGAGATTGTGAAAGCCTGAGCTCATGCTGAGCATTGTGTGTTAAATATGTCATGATAAAAGGGCTAAACGTGTGTGTGAATACAGATGTGTCCAGATCTTAGACTAAGCCGATAATATGCATATATCCGAGGACTAGACAGGGGATTGTGAGGAGCGGCTGAGATCCGGACGAGGTGAAAGGCATCATGGGAAGGGGACAGTGAAGCGAGTTTCCCGGATCAATATCGGCTTCATCCCATCGCTCGTCTTCATTTACTCTCACGAACACGGGAAAGCTTTGGTTTTCTTGTGGAGTGACGAGAACGAGGAGAAGGACAAAGCCAAATATCGGTTCTTTTTCTTTTTAGTCATTTAACATAAGGTTTGCAAATATTGCAATGACTGAAAATGGTACAGTAGTTTAGAAAATCATAATTTGATTATTATATATCTAAAAGAAATTAGCAAATTAAAATTACAATTTACCACTTTTTTTTTTATTTTATATAATATGTATATATATATATATACACACACACACACACACGTGTTAAATATATTCATAAATAAATATATTATGTAATACATATTTTAATATGTATTTTTTAATTTTACTGATAAATATAAATAATATTTAATAATTTAATATTAATGTATTTATTTGTAATTGATAAAAAGTAATACACACATATCTAAATATGGCTAAATATGAACAATTTTTATATTAATCAGTAAAATTACAATTTAAAGAATTATATTAATATATTTATGTATTACTATATTCCATTGTATATATATTCCTAAAACAAAAAAATATATAAATATTATAATATATACAAATATAAATATTTAATATATTCATTAAAAATATATTGCGTAATATATATTTTTTTTATTTTATTGATAAATATAAAGAGTTTTAATAAAATATAAAAATATTAAATATATATGAAGAGTTAAGATGCAAAAGCCTCTAAATGCCATTTGAAATTTTCTTCTTTAATGATAATTTTTATCAAACTTGTATATTTAAGTTCAGTAATTTCACTTAAATAACAATTAATAGGTAATCATCATTGCCATTTAAGTGAAATCACTGAACTTAAATATACAAGCTTGATAAAAATGATCATTTTAGAAGAAAATTTAAAATGGCACTTAGAGGCTTTTGCATCTGAACTCTTCATATATATATATATATATATATATTAGTATTAGTATTAATACTAAATGATTAATATTAATTATGTTTTATATTATCACTAAAATTAAACGGAATATATTTTTAAAAATGTATATTCATATGTATTTATCAATATATTGTGTATTATATATATATATATATATATATATATATATATATACATAAAGAGTTTGAATAATTTGATATTTGTTTATAATTAATATAAAAACACAATATTAATAACTTAATACGCAGAATTATTACTACTTGATTGTTAATTATTAAAATTATTAAAAAATGAAAACCTCAACGGGACAGGATCATTTTTTTGAGAAACGGGGGAATCAGACATTCAATGTGTTTAAAACTAGCTAAGTTCCTTCAATGCCAGATAATACTTTATCTAATAGTTCCCAATCAAAACCTTGGGATTTGTGCCTCTAATGAAAGAGTGAGACGCTGTAAGCCTTCCTCATTCTCCATCATCATCATCACATAACCCCAGTCACGCATCGCATATGGCAATCTCATACATCCTGATCGGATTATCCCACAACAGACCAATAAAGATGTAAAGAGTGTATGAAACTGTTGGAGTCTACACACACACACACACACACACTGCCTGCCTTCATTCAATTATACATAAGCGCAGATGAATCATTCATGGATATTATGTCAGCAGACGAAAACTGCAGACGACAAGCACGCGGCGGACGGAAGAGAACAGACCAACGCCGTCTTCCTCTGTTTGTCCGGATGCATTAACCTCAGAGGACCTCGTGTGGAGAATGATCTCAGCGGGGCGGGAAGACGGATGAAATGTTGAGGTGACCTTCCAGCTTCACCGTCTTCTAAGTGCTCGGTGTGAACGAGGGTCGTATCATCCATCCATCCGTCTCCCACTGACCGGGTCTCACACTGACCTTTACCATGAGTCACAAACACATTAAACGCCCTGTCATCGCACGGTTTTAACACAACACGCTCGCTGAGGGCTGTCAAACAAGCGCAGTTACTCTACAGACAAAAAAGATGCTTGTCTTTCACTAAATTCAGCTTTTTATGCCTCTAAAACTGATTTCCTTTACTGATGACATCAAGTACTCACTGTTTTAAACTCCGCCCCTCATGCCAACTGCCATATACTCGCGTACATCGGCCTCTAAAACGAATTTCCTTTACTGATGACATCATCAATAATGCACTTTTTAAACTCCGCCCCTCACACCAACTGCCATATTCTTGCATACATCGGCCTCTTTTCTTTTTCTGATGACATCATTAAGTACTCACTGTTTTTAAACTCCGCCCCTCAAACCAACTGCCACACTCTAAAAAAATGCTGGGTTGTTTTAATACGTTCAAATATGGACAAATTCAAACATTTGGTTGAAAATGTAATTTAAAAATGTAACCCAATGGCTGGGTTTGTCCATATTTGACCCAAAATTGGGTTCAAACAACCCAGCATTTTTTAGAGTGCATATACTTGCGTACGTCGGCCTCTACAACTAATTTCCTTTACTGATGACATCATCAAGTACTCACTTTTTTTTAAACTCCGCCCCTTAAACCAACTGCCATATACTTGCGTACGTCGGCCTCTAAAACGAATTTCCTTTACTGATGACATCATCAAGTACTCACTTTTTTTTAAACTCCGCCCCTCAAGCCAACTGCCACACTCTAAAAAAAATGCTGGGTTGTTTTAATACGTTCAAATATGGACAAATTCAAACATTTGGTTGAAAATGTAATTTAAAAATGTAACCCAATGGCTGGGTTTGTCCATATCTGACCCAAAATTGGCATTTTTTTAGAGTGCATATACTCGCGTACGTCGGCCTCTAAAACGAATTTCCTTCACTGATGACATCATCAAGTACTCACTGATTTTAAACTCCGCCCCTCACGCCAACTGCCATATTCTTGCATACATCGGCCTCTTTTCTTTTTCTGATGACATCATCAAGTACTCACTGTTTTTAAACTCCGCCCCTCACGCCAACTACCATATACTTGCGTACATAGGCCTCTACAACGAATTTTCTTCACTGGTGACATCATCAAGTACACAGCTTATGAAAACCTTTTTGAATTTGGGATTTTCATAAGCTGTAAGCCATAATCATCACAATTATAACAAATAAAGTATGTTTGAAATATCTCACTTAGCATGTAATGAGTCTATATAATATATTAATTTCACATTTTAAGTTGAATTACTGAAATAAATGAACGTTTGCATATAAAATGCAAGTAATTGAAAATTAAAAAGCACGATATTGTTATTTTTGGAGTTTCACCTGTCCTCCGTACTCCGTCTTGTTGACCCGCACACGACGGATGAACTCGGATCCGCCTGAAGCGTTTATATTCCCAGAGGTGCGAAACACTCTTTCTCCATCTTGTCTGACACCGCGGCCCATCATTCTTTTATATGCACCCGTTGCTTTCGGCCGACCCCCTGTGCGAGCGCAGGTACACACCAAACCCATTAAAGTGTCAGGCTCCAGCGCATAAAGCCTGATGCCTTCCTGGAAACGCCAGCAAAGGATAAATTCTGCTTCCAACAAGCGGGGGGTCCGAGTAGAAGAGCCCCGACACTCTCGGAGAGACCGGCGGGGGTCGACAAGGGGACGCTTCAAACTAACGGAAAGCAGATTTGGGGGAAATAAAATTATTAAATAATTTCTAAAATACAGACATATTTATAAAAATAAAAAAAAATATTTGGATCCTCCTAATTGTATTATTAATATATATATATATATAAGAATTAAAAAATATATAAATATAACAATCATAAATTAAAATACAAAATTCAATTTCTAAATATACATAAAATAAAAATTTAGATCCTCTGACTGAATATAAAATAAAATTTTGATCTCTTATTTTTTCAAATGCATAAATATAATCATAAAACTAAAATAAAACAATGTATATCCTCTAATTTTACTTTAGAGGATATACATTGTAAATAATTTCTAAAATTCAGACATATTTATAAAAATAAAAAAAAAATATTTGGATCCTCCTAATTGTATAATAAAATATATATATATATATATATATATAAGAATTAAAAAAATATATAAATCTAACAATCACAAATTAAAATACAAAATTCAATTTCTAAATGTAGATAAAATAAAAATTTAGATCCTTTGATTGAATATAAAATAAAATTTTGATCTCTTATTTTTTCAAATGCATAAATATAATCATAAAACTAAAAACAATGTATATCCTCTAATTTTACTTTACATATATATTGTCATAAAATAAAATAAAAAACACAAATAAAATAAGACAATTGAGATACTCCGATTATATCAAAAATACATGAAATAATAATTAGGTCCCTTGTTTTTAAATTATGTATAAAAATAAAATAAAATGCAATTTTAATTGCATAAAATTGAAAACAAATGTTCGTATCTTGCTTCTAAAATATATAAATATAATAATAATTAAAGAATAAAATAAGATACATTTCTAAAGCATAGCATTTTAGCTTTTAAAATAATTTGATTGTTAAATACAGTTAGCAGAAAAACAATACATGAACTGACAAGTTTGCCTATTGCAGACGATCTCTAGACAAACTCGTTTCCCTATAGTCCTGAAATCAGTTGCTCAGGTGTTAGCACACTGCTAATGCTAATGCCCAGATCCTCCTACATAAACATCATTTGTGCAAATCATCCAAAGCAAGCGTTAAGATCTGAAGAGTAAATGATGTATGATGTTCAGCAGAGCTCCCGCACGACTCTTAGGACACGCGTGTTGTTTCACGGCCCATAATCCTCTCTGCTGCTCATTAAGTGTGTGTTTTACAGCAGGTAGTGTGTCATGGATTCACAGAGGCAAGCGTGGCTCATGAAGCGCGCTCATCCTTCTCCAGCGCAGACCATCCGTCTTCACACAACAAGGGCTGCTGGGACACCACAACACATCAACATGTTCCTGACATCCTTCACATGTTCAGCTGAAGGAGAGAGAGAACTCTCACACACACACACACACACACACACACTGCTTTTCTGAAGGAGCATCAAGACTGAAGCCGCTCGAAACACACCGGAACACACACTATAGTCGCTCCTAAACATCAACAGGTCACGTCTAGCTATATATATATACATAAATAAACAATGTAATGTCAACAAAAACGTATTTAATAAATATATATATTTATATATATTATTTTTTTTAATTTTCTAATAATAGTATTACATAAAAATATATATAAATCAACTAATATAATTTTATAATACAATAAAAAATTAATAGTCTGTCAGTTTTCTTATATCAAAGAAAACGTGCAAATGTTTTATGCAAATATGCCAAAAAATTATCAAAATATGGGTTGAGTACAATACGAGATCGACAGCCTCGTTTTCATGACACAAACTTAAAAATAAATAAATAAATAAATAAATAGTTACTCCTTGAGCTAACAGACATCATACAACATGGATGGATGGATGGATGGATGGATGGATGGATGGATGGATGGATGGATGATATATGATGGATGGATGGATATATGATGGATGGATGGATAAATGGATGGATGGATGGATGGATGGATGGATGGATGGATGGATGGATGGATGGATGAATGGATGAATGGATGGATAAATGGATGGATGGATGGATGGATGGATGGATATATGATGGATGGATGGATGGATGGATAAATGGATGGATGGATGGATGGATGGATGGATGGATGGATGGATGGATATATGATGGATGGATGGATGGATGGATATATGATGGATGGATGGATGGATGGATGGATGGATGGATGGATAGATATATGATGGATGGATGGATGGATGGATGGATGGATGGATAAATGGATGGATGGATGGATGGATGGATGGATGGATGGATGGATGGATGGATGGATGGATGGATGGATGGATGGATAAATGGATGGATGGATAAATGGATGGATGGATGGATGGATGGATGGATGGATGGATGGATGGATGGATGGATGGATGGATGGATGGATGGATGGATGGATGGATAAATGGATGGATGGATAAATGGATGGATGGATGGATGGATGGATGGATGGATGGATGGATGGATGGATAAATGGATGGATGGATAAATGAATGGATGGATGGATGGATGGATGGATGGATGGATGGATGGATGGATGGATGGATGGATGGATGGATAATGGAGGGATGATGGAGGAATGAGTTACTGAGTCCACAGATATTTTTGTAAAATAAAAATATATATATAGTCTGTTTTCTTACACCAATGAAATACTGTAGTCATTGGGGGCGGGATCTGCTCATTACTAAAATTCCTCCAAGTCTCTCCTTTTGTGTTCATCAGAACAAAAAAATTCCTCCAGGTTTGTAACAAACTTGAGGAGAGAGTAAATTATTAATTGTCCTGTGAAATTACCGCAATCAGCAATAAAAACAGAAGTTGCTCTTTTATTTCCTCCATCATAAATGACTTGTTTCAGAGCCACCAAACCAACATCTGAGATGCTGCGATGTGATTGGTCCACTGGTTAGTCCAGTTATCCAATCACAGCCTCCTCTGAGGCGAAGTCCCATGAGGTTTATGCCGCGGGTTTATCCATCTAAGTTTATGTGGGTTTTCTTATCCATGTTTTTATGCTTATTTTTAAAAATATATCTTGTCGTTTCTAAATTTAAATAAATAGTTAGTTTCTAAATAAAGAGATAGTTGCTCTTTGAGATATCAAAGGCTTCTGTAACGTACTAATTTTGCGTAATTTGCTTACGCCAACGAATACGTGAAATATGGACTGACGTCATTTTCATTGAAAAATAAATAAATAAATAAATAAATAAATAAATAAATAAATAAATAAATAGTAGCTTGCTCCGTCGAGTGGTTTAATGAGCAGTTACGTCACCAGCGCTCGCTCCCGTAATATGAGAGGCGGCTGTGGAGATGAGCTCGGATCAATCCTTCGGCCGGGGCTCCTGGCAGCCCTGCGTAAATAACACAATGACCATCCATGCAGACACGACACGCATTTCCATACAGAAGCAATGACAGGTACTTATCCCACTTTGCCGCGGGAGAACTAGGAGCAAATCAAAAGACAAATCTGGAAAGTGAGCACTAGATTGAGCCGCTGGCACTGACCCGCGAACTCATAAACACACGGAACACACTGCCTCGAGAGACTTCCACACACACTTTATATGAACAGAGACACTAAACAAACGCATTTCACTTGATATGTGCATAAAGGGGTGTGGCTTTGAATTACTCTTCTGTCAAGCCTGGGTTTATGCAAATGCAGCGCACACACACACACTTCCCATCGGACAACCACACCACTCGGCATGTCAATTACAGTGCAGAAATACAAATCCACCTGTCATGAAATATTAAAATGACGAACACACACATGTCAATCACTGATTCATAAAACACAAGACTGAAGGGACTAAATGCACATGTTCGGTCAATGAAAACTCGGAATATCGCACGCGATACACAATAAAACGCTGAACATTTAACTTTTTGCATCTAATATAAACTAATTACAACATGTATTATTTCCCCCACACGCAGCGTCAGTTTCGCACCGTGCATTTGATCTCTAAACTCAGATATTCATAAACCCGTGGCAGATTTCTTACTTCGGAGATGATCTACAGCCCGGACACGGTCTCCATGTGCTCGTGTGACCGCTCAGATGAGGTGTTGTCCACTAGTTTTCAGCAGGTGGGCATTGCCGAACTGAATCTCCCGAAAGATCGCGTCAGATGCACACACGCACATCTCAAATATGCTGTGCTCAACACGTTTCTGCACTCGATATCAGATCTGCGAGGCTGGCACGCGCACGGTGGCATCAATTCTCACTTTACACAGGCGAGGCTTCGGGCTCTGGAGGGGAGGATGACTGTCCCGCGGACAAATAAACCCGCTGGAAAGTCTTAAAACGCACCAAAACTGACTTTATTCTCAATGCGCAAAACGCGTCTGGAGCGCGAACTGCGCACTGGGCACCACCTTCTCCACGCGCTTCAAAAAATATCCACACACTTCAGTGGAAGTGCATAAAAACAGGCGTTTCATTTCCAATCATCTCTGACATTCGCATAAAGTGTCTGCTGTCACATTTCAACTGCTCTTACCTTGTTTTAACGAGCGCGTTCCTGCGTTTCTCCCTGATTCTGCACGCGCAAAACCCCCTTACATCTTCATCAGCATCGCGCCAAGGGATAAATAATGATAATAATCCAAGGAGAGGGCAGATCCAAGGAGATAGAGAGAGCTCCGGGTGTGGACGGCGGCGAATAACGCGTTAAATCCCCCGGATAGCGCTGCGTCTCGCTCGGCGCGTCTGATTTCAAGCTCCGCTCCGGAGAAACCACAGCTGTGCGCGATGAGGAGAGCTGGAGGGTGACGTCATGGACACGCCCACCCCCCTCTGTCTCTCTCTCTCTCTCTCTCTCTCTCTCTCATTCTCTGACTCCGCCCCTTTCAGTAACGCGCGGACTCCAGCCACGCCCCTTTAGACTTCTGAAGAAACGTCCATTTCACCTCAAATTCTCATGACAATTACATTATTTTTTTATTTTTCCTCAATTAGGACTCTTATTAAATATGAAGTATAGAATATATATTTCATAAATAGAATATATTAAAGCATAAAAATAAACGAAGGGTATTAGAGTTAATACGACATGATGTAATCTTTACGGTTTAAATAAAATAAATAGAATTATTTATCATTTAAATAATTCATGAATTTAATAAAAATCTGCAAAAAAAAGTGTTGTCAAAAAATTGTTAATATATTTTATGTGTGTATTTATAAAAACTTATGTTAGATGCAATGAATCGATTTGAAAGCAAAACAATAAGCAACAAAAATAATTTAATTATACGTTTTTCACAGCATTGTAAAATTAAAAGTAATAAGAACTTAAGTCTGAAAAACAGAAACATAAAGTAAAAATGCTACAGTAAAACTTTTAACTGGTTAAATATTTATTGTAAAAAAATATAACAACAGATTTAACAGCACATTACATTTAATTTTGTATAAAATATGTATGTTTATGATGATGTATACTATATGATTTAAAAATATATAAATAAACTTTTTTATTATTATTATTTTAATAATAGTAATTGGCAAAATAATTACTTTTTTTCTTAAAATTACAGTAATGAGAATTACATTTTTTAATTAAAGTAATAATAACTTTACTATGAATAAACAGAATTCTGAAGTAAAAGTGCTACAGTACAAAATTACTGTAGAAAAATATATTTAAGCACATGTTATGTACATGTAATTTTATATAAAATACTGTAAAAAAAAGTGCATACTTATAATTTACAAATTTTCTTTTGATTTTAGGATGAAATATAGGAGCGTTCACGTAATTACGAGATTCCAACTTGTAAAAAGTGTTCAAGTCCTTAGAACTCGTAATTACAACAAGTAAAGTGGGAACTTTCCGAGAGATCCCACTTGTACCACCTGACCATGTTGTTGCCACAGAAACACACATCATGTGT
Organism: Cyprinella venusta; assembly: GCA_038021265.1. NCBI lineage: Eukaryota > Metazoa > Chordata > Actinopteri > Cypriniformes > Leuciscidae > Cyprinella > Cyprinella venusta. The sequence continues at coordinate 1,439,817 of CM075887.1, forward strand.
TGTCCTCATCTCCTAATTACACTAATTGTGACACTCACTCATTCATTAACTCACTCACAGACTCACTCACTCACTCACAGACTCTCACTCGCTCACTCACTCACTCGCTCACTCACTCAAAAGCCTCAGAAGCCTACAGATTCACAGGTGTGTAAAGAGCTGGAGTTGTAGAGAGACGTAATCGGTCGTGTCACCAAAGTTTTCACAGTGACCTCTCGACATCCAACGACTTCACGAATGCATATTCTTAGCCTCCTCTGTGCGATACGTACCTATGTCACGCGTGTGGGTTGCCACGCTTGGCGTGAGAGCCAAACTTAGCCTGAGCGGAGGCCAGTCGGCACCAGAACGCCTTGGCAACCAGAAACATCTTCCTGCGCTCCAATCCTCCACAGCAGTCGCGAGAAACAACAAAAAAACCCTTCTCCTGCCATTTTGCCAACTGTTACACAACACGCTCTTCCGTTTCAGGCCGATTTCATGATTCATTTACACTTTTGAAAGAAATACCCCGAAGGCTTCTCCTTACAACTCAATCTCTCGTCCTTTCTTTGCACTGATCTGTCAGAAAGTGGGTTCAGTCTGCAGGGTCGTCTCAATAAGTGGAAAAAAACAGTGTTAAATAAACATTGATTGGTTAGCTAACGCAAGCGATCGCTAACATAGCAGCTTTACGGGCTCATGGACAGAATGAGCTGTCTGTAGCTTCTCTGCATTGCTGAGCGCATGGCATTCTGGGATATCTATGGCAACTGTCTAACGGATGGCACGAGTAGGCGAGGGTGCTAAACTCTGACAGAAAACGGAGGCACTTCCTTCTGTCGGCGGATGGCTTGCAATCTTATGCACAACGGCAAAAAAAAAAAAAAACACCCAACACCATTCCCACAGCCACACTAACACTATAAATACCTCAACCACCATGAATAATCAGCTCCATGTACTCCGAAACAGCACAGACGAACGATAAAACACACTTTGAAAGCTTGCTTGCTACATATTATCAGCTATTAGCGTGTTTGCTAATGCTAGCTCACAAAACAGTAACTGAAACAAGACCGAAAATAAGTAAAAACCCTTGTCGCAAAAATATGTTGTAAATTAAGTGCTAAATGTAAGTTGTAAGTACTCATTGTGCGTTATTAGCATGTTTGCTAACGTTAACCTAAACAGGAACAAACCCAGAACTCAAATTATGACATGTTTTGTGCAGCGAGTCATGCTCTAAATTAGATATTTACATAATTTTTATGTATGTAGTGTATATAGCTATAGTTTTAATGTATTTGCTAATGCTAATTTGGGGACATTTGAAAATGACAGCTAAAAGCGCCTGAAATTAGTTTTAAGTTCACAACAGATAGCATGTTCGCTAATGTTAACTTTAAAAACACCATCAATGGATTAAAGAGCATGACTTGTTGCAACAAACATTAGCTAACTACTTTTTAGGCGAGCGAACTTACACAATTCTTCACTGGCGGGTGACAAAACGTGAAAACGACAAACAACGTGCATTGAGGCACCTTAGCAACATGCTAAAAATCATGCTAGGGATGTGATTCCCATACAACACCGCTGGTTCACTACTATGTTTCAAGAAACCGTACTATCGCAAACAATCGCGTTGGTTAATGACGTCATTTGGAGTATCTGTTTAAGATTGAATTAACGCTAGATGTTTTGCTATAAATTATAGACATGCATCTGAGGACTATTTATCATTTTTCTATCATTTGTATCAGCTCAAGATAAAGATTTAGAGTCCACGTCATGCAAACTAGAAACCACAGGTCGAGATCTGTCGCACACACACACCTCTGTTACTCACACATGCAGTTTGCGATGATTTCTGAAAACACACTTGAGCAACTTGCGACCATAGTTGGCTATGGATGCTTTCGGGACGTTCCCGCATCGCCGCCAGTGAGTTTTGCTCTTGAATTTGTTTTTCTTATCTGCATAATTCATCATTCATTTTTGCCCATGCCGGTTTTTAAAACTATGCTGACTTGATTTAATTGGGCCGAAACACACAAAAATCCGCCTGTCACCTCCGCGACGACAGCCTCTCCAGGGACCGGCTGTTATGTGAAGTCTTGACACGTCTTTCAACATCAGTTTCCACTTCATCTTTCACATATCTCTTTATAAGAGATGTACGCCCACCCCAAGGGTAGTGTGCTGAATATAGCAGCCGATGACGAACTTCTTAATGAGAGTTTCGGTTGCTATGAAACAACAGTTGGTTAATTGTTAATTCAGGCCTGGCACGATGACGGAGATGTGAGTCGACGGTAAGTAGGCTATAGCTTGTGTCATGTCACATGTGTTGATGTACATGTACATATAGTTCTGAGTGAAATCAGTAATTTATAGATCAGGAAGCCAGCAAACGTACACTACCAGTCTAAAGTTTTGGATTTGTATAAAGACTTTTAAAAGAAGTCTCTTCTGTTCACCAAAGCTGCATTTCTTTGATTAAAAATATGAAAAAAGTGTCACATGATCCTTCAGAAATCACTCTAATATGATGACTTGCTGCTCAAGAAACATTTATGATTATTATAAATGTTGAAAACGGTTATTTATATATATATTTTCAGGATTATTTGATGAATATAAAGTATTTTATATTTATCTGAAACGGAAAGCTTTTGTAACATTAAGAATTCTTATCTTATTTTTTTGGCGGGGAAAAAAATCAATACTGTAATTTAAATTAATCAAAAGTTACAGATTTGATCATCAGATCATCATATTTGAGTGATTTCTGAAGGATCATGTGACACTGAAGACTGGAGTAATGGTGGTCACAGGTATAAATTACAATTAAATAGAAAACATTATTTTAAATTGTAATAATATTTCACGATTTTACAGTTTTGTTTTTGTTGTATTCTTAATCAACTAAATAGTCACACATAACCAGGCGAGCTGTACCGGCCTCCGTCTGAGCGTCTGTGCTGAACCTAGGCTGATTTACTACACCGCTGCCATGTTGGGTCCAATTGAAAGTGTCAGAGGAGGCCGTCGCTGAATCCTAATGACGGCCGAGAAACACCCAGCTGTTCCTGGAGACCACCGGCGGCTCGATACACACATCCGGGGCAGTGTGGGATACGGACAAGCTTAACATAAAAGTACGCAAATAAATAAGAAAAGGAAGTAAAGATGGAAAGATTGAAGGAAAGAAGGAATGATGAAGGAAGGAAATAAAGAAGAAATGAAGAAAGGACAGGAAGGAAATAAAGAAGGAAGAAAGAAAGGAAAGGAGAAAGAAAGGAGAAAGGAAGAAAAGAAAGGAAGGAAGAAAGAAAGGAAGGAAGAAAGAAAGGAAGAAAGGAAAGATGAAACGAAGGAAAGAAAGAAAGAAAGGCAAGGAAGAAAGGAAGGAAGGAAGAAAGGAAGGAAGGAAGGAAGAAAGGAAGAAAGGAAAGATGAAACGAAAGAAAGAAAGAAAGGCAAGGAAGAAAGTAAGGTAGGAATGAAGGAAGAAAGGAAGGAAGAAAGGAAGAAAGGAAAGATGAAACGAAAGAAAGAAAGAAAGGCAAGGAAGAAAGTAAGGTAGGAATGAAGGAATGAAGGAAGGAATGAAGGAAGAAAGGAAGGAAGGAAGGAAGGAAGGAAGGAAGAAAGGGAGGAAGAAAGGAAAGATGAAAGAAAGAAAGAAAGAAAGAAAGAAAGAAAGAAAGAAAGAAAGAAAGAAAGAAAGAAAGAAAGAAAGAAAGGCAAGGAAGAAAGTAAGGAAGGAAGGAAGGAAGGAATGAAGGAAGAAAGGAAGGAAGAAGGAAATAAAGGAAGAAAGTAAGAAAGGAAAGATGAAAGAAAGAAATGAAGGAAGGAAAAAAGAAATAAAGTAAGAAAGGGAGAAAAGGAAGGAAGAAAGATGGAAAATGAAAGGAAGGAAGAAGGAAATAAAGGAAGGAAGGAAGGAAGGAAGGAAGGAAGGAAGGAAGGAAGGAAGAAAGGGAGGAAAAATGAAAGGAAGGAAGGAAGGAAGGAAGGAGGAAATAAAGGAAGAAAGTAAGTAAGGAAGGAAGAAAGGGAGGAAAAATGAAGGGAAGGAAGAAGGAAATAAAGGAAGAAAGGAAGGAAGGAAAGATGAAAGAAAGACATGAAGGAAGGAAGGAAGGAAGAAAGAAAGAAAGAAAGAAAGAAAGAAAGAAAGAAAGAAAGAAAGGGAGAAAAGGAAGGAAGGAAGAAAGGTAAACTATACATTATTTTTAAGTTAAAAATCAACTTGGACAATATCTTTAAAATAATATATTTAATAAACGCTTACTAATAAGATAAATTAAGTAGATTTGTTTTACTTAAAAAATGTGAAAAAAATCATTTAAATTATATAAAATAAATAAATAAATATTGGATATGTAACGTCTTGTATAAATCTGCAGTAATTGCTTAACTGAAATAAATAAATATCTCAAATTACATCAAAAATGTTTGTCGATCTTTGAACAAATTGGCAATAATAAAATAAATACATAAATGAATACGATTTCATCAATCACAAATGAAAACAAACTATATTTATCAATTTAAACTGTTCTCACAAAGCCAATAAACTCTATCCGAGGAAGATACTCAAGATAATAAAGGCTTTAACGGCGACACTCAAGCAATTCAAGCAATTTTCATCCGGAATAAATGAAATGAGTGAGTGAGGAGAGGCGGGTTTGTATGGAGGCGTTTCAGATATTTCACTGCTGATAAATGTATCGGAAAATCTATATATTATGCGCCGCTGCTGAAATCCACCCACATTTGGCAGGTGTTAATGTCAAACCCTGAATACAGAAATGAAACGTTTGGGGATTTTCACGTTTTATGTTCCAGCAGGTGAAAAACAGCTCAGGTCTCCTCAACAACACACGACCCGAGGCTTCATTCAAACACACACACAATAATATAAACACAGTGACTCAATCCTCCAATAGCATTGATTCTCCGTATCGCATTTTAACGCCGGTAGAGTCTCCTCTGTAATTATGCAGACATAGTTGGACGTATTTGGGGAATCAAAGAGTCCATTTTATAGCTCACTAGCTTTGGATGAATTCATAAGCGTTCGGCGAGACTCCCGCGCTGTCCACTCCCTTCAGACTTCAACAGAATCTATATAAATTCATGAGCTCCTTTATCCTCTCTGTGTCTCCGACCAGCAGGGTTGGGACGCTGTTATTTCGTCCCCCCTGTACGGTAAACGCACACAGGCCTATACTTCACGTGGAATAAAAGATGCCTTTTCATAAAGTCCATTAGGCGGACCACCGCTGAGCAAAGCCTGTTATGATCCGGTGAGAGATTATGAGCCCCAAACCTTGGCGAAATGGTTTACCGTGTTCACTGTTATTAGCGCTGTTTGCTACGGCTAGCATCGCTATTGATATCACTCATAAAAATGATTCGGAGACTTGCAAGTTTCTCCTGGCGAACAGCAAAATGCTGGGGTTTGAGTCATATGTGCATATTATAATCTTAACAAGTGCATAGTGACATGTTAAAACAACCCAGAACACATTAACAACCATGCTAAAAACCACACAGAACACCTTAGCAATGGGTTAAACCACCTAGAACACCTTAGCAACTATATAGCAATGGGTTAAAACCACCCAGAACATTGTAGCAACCTCATAATATGCTAAACAATCACCAAGATCACATAAGCAACCACATAGCAATGGGTTAAAACTGCACAAAACACCTTAGCAACCACATAGCAATGGGTTAAAACCACCTAGAAACCTTAGTAACCACATAATGTGATACAAACCACGACTACATAGCAATGGGTTAAAGCCACACAAAACACCTTAGCAACTAGATAGCAATGAGTTAAAACCACCTCGAAAACCTTAGCAACAAACATAATGTGCTAAAGACCACACAAAACACATTAGCAATGGGTCAAAACCACCCAGAACTCCTTAACAACCACATAGCAACAGGCTAAAACTACCCAGAACTCCTTAACAAACAAAAACATGAGCTAAAAAACACCCAGAACACCTTAGCAACCATATAGCAATGTGTTAATCCACCAATAACATTTTGACAATGCAATGGGTCAAAACCACCCAGAACACCTTAGCAACCTCATAGCAACAGGCTAAAACTACCCAGAACACCTCAACAAACAAAAACATGAGCTAAAAACACACAGAACACCTTAGCAACCACATTACAACAGGTTAAAAATACCCAGAGCACCTCAACAAACAAAAACATGGGCTAAAACAACACACAGAACACCTTAGCAACCACATAGCAACAGGGTTAAACTACCCAGAACACCTCAACAAACAAAAACATGAGCTAAAACAACACCCAGAGCACCTTAGCAACCACATAGCAACAGGTTAAAACTACCCTGAACACCTCAACAAACAAAAACATGAGCTAAAGAAACACCCAGAACACCTTAGCAACCACATAGCAACAGGTTAAAAATACCCAGAGCACCTCAACAAACAAAAACATGAGCTAAAACAACACCCAGAACACCTTAGCAACCACATAGCAACAGGGTTAAACTACCCAGAACATCTCAACAAACAAAAACACCTTAGCAACCATATAGCAATGTGTTAATCCACCAATAACATTTTAACAACCACATAATGTGCTAAAAAACAACCAGACTACATTAGCAATGGGCTAAAACCACCCAGAACTCCTTAGCAACCACATAGCAACAGGTTAAAACTACCCAGAACACCTCAACAAACAAAAACACCCTAGCAACCATATAGCAACGGTTGCAAAACACAGTAGCAGCATGTTTCCTTTCTTTATTATGATGATTTTCAACAAAAAATTCAGAAATGTAGGCTACAAAATAGCAATTAGGTGTGGACATAAAAACAAGTCTCCTATCATGGACCCCTAATGAAATGAAAAGAAAGTCAATCTGAGCTCTGCCAAAACAGACTTTACTGATCATTTTCATAGCCACCAACACAAAATGAGCAACACCAACGGCATAGAATTGTGGAAAGTTCTGCATGGGGGAAGCACGCTAAAAATAGTCTCAATCTGTGATTTCTAATGGTTTCACAGCGTTCTCCAGAAATGACAGCAAAAGCAGCGAGGAGTTGTTTCACGAGCTGACGGCTTTCCTCCGAGGACTGTCAGTGCGCCGCACGCAAGTACACGTCCTAAACAAACAACATTAAGGCCTTGGCGAAGAAGAAAAACGTACTCTGAGAAGACGCTTCTAGAAAAAAAAAACTCTCCGTCTGCCTTTCATGCTCGGGTGACTTTGAATAAAAGCTTGTCTGAGCTACACAATGTTTAATTAAGGTTGCAACAGGATCCTGCCGCTGTCGATTTCTTATAAAAATCACTGTTTTGTTACTGTGCCGAAGGGACTTTACTGCTTTACTGGAGACGAGACTCAGAATTTAAGAGACTCCGGCAAACTTGAAGCTGCAGATCGCTGAGCCTGAGGAAAACACATGATGATATACAGTACAGCCAAAACAACAAATATGAGGCAATCTGTTCATCCAACTGCTAGGGAAACCTAGCACATGCCTTGTTCCCACTGTGCAGGCTGGTGGTGGTGGTGTAATGGTGTGTTTTCTTGGCACACTTTAGGCCCCTTAGTGCCAATCGGGCATCGTTTAAATGCCACGGCCTACCTGAGCATTGTTTCTGACCATGTCCATCCCTTTATGGCCACCATGTGCCCATCCTCCAGCAGGATAATGCACCATGTCACAAAGCTGGAATCATTTCAAATTGGTTTCTTGAACATGACAATGAGTTGACTGTACTAATATGGCCGCCACAGTCACCAGATCTCAACCCAATAGAGCATCTTTTCAAAAGGTACACTTTTGTACCCAAAGGCTGCATATTGGTACCTTAGTGGTACATATTAGCACCTTAAAATGTTCATATTAGCACCTGAAATGTACATATTACCACCTAAAATGGACATAATATCTCATGAAATGGACATTTCAGCACATAAAATGTACATATTAGCTCTTAAAATGGACATTTTAAGACCTAAAATGTACATATTAGCACATGAAATGTACATATTAGCACCTGAAATGTACATATTACCACCTAAAATGGACATAATAGCTCATGAAATGGACATATCTCATGAAATGGACATATTAGCACTGAAAATGGACAGATTAGCACCTAAAATGTACATATTAACACTTAAAATGGACATATTAGCACCTAAAATGAACATTTCAGCTCATGAAATGGACATATTAGCACATAAAATGGACATATTAGAACCTAAAATGTACATATTACCACCTAAAATGGACATATTAGTTCATGAAATTGACATATTAGCACCTAAAATGGACATATTAACACTTAAAATGTACATATTAGTACCTAAAATGTACATTTTACCACATAAAATGTACACATTTAGGGCCTAAAATGTACATATTAACACTTAAAATGCACTTATAGCACCAAAAATAGGGTACAGCCCCAGTGACAGCTTTTGTACCTTTTTTATGAGTGTATATATATATATATATATATATATTCATGTATTTTCACATTTCAAGTTTCATATTTTCTGACAAGTTTTATCACAAAGTTAAAAATAATTTTAATTATTTATTACACACACACACACATATATATATATATATATATATATATAATTTTAATAAATAATTATATTACTTTTCAACTGTGTAAAAAAATCATTTTTACTCAGAAAATGTGAAATTTGACATACAACACAAAAATATTGACACCACTCACAGTTAAAAGACTAACATTTTATAATATTGAAAAACAAAGCATCACTATAATTAAACAATAAAAACATACGCAAAACTACCCTATTATTAAATATAACATTAAATTATTTCAGTTTTTTAACGTTTTTCCCCCCCTTTGTTTTGATCTCTATTCACTACAAATTAGTTTTTTTATATATACATTCAGAACATTTGAAACATAAAAAAAACATTCAACCGTCTGGGGACAATTCAATCCTTCCTCTATCATTTTAACGAACGTTAAACGTTGTCCGCCAAACAGATGTTGCTAATAATGTTTCTCTTGTCACGTTACTTCCCCCCTAATCATCCCCAGCTGCAATAAGGCATCATTAGTTATTACAAACAGACATGAACTTAACGAGACCAGCGTCGAGCGCAAATCTGAATCCGTGGCCTCTGGGGGAAAATCCCGCCACCGTGTCTCTCCGTGTGACTCTTCCACAAACACCTGTCAGCCAGCGGGAACGCCGAAGCTAGCCTGCCTTTCGGTCATTATTTCATTCCTCATGCTGTGCTTACATTTCCGTCTCGCCTCGGGTCATTGGGGCTTTCTTGTGCTCGGGAAAAGGTGCGACATGACGAATGAGCAAAAGAGCATTAGCTGTTATTAAAACGTTACAGCTGCGGGTGCGCGCTAACGCTAACGCTATTCTTTAACTTCAGCTGGATGTGAGTTATGAGGGAGAAACTGAGGTGTTTTTGAAGCCCGCTCGATCTGTCAGGACTGAATGCCCACGGGCACGGAGACCTGTCAGCCAAATGACTAAATAACTTTGGCGAAGTTAGCATCAACAACATTATGTTCACTCACCGCCTTGTCATTAGCATTTGTGAGCGATAGGCTAGCTGCAAACACAGACTCGTCTAACTTCACTTAACATACACAAACAAACAGGTATAATTTCATAAAAAGGGCAAATTATTATATTTTTGAGACACTTACCGCAAGTCACTTCGCTCGGCGGCCATCTTGGAAATCTCCACTGGAGACCATTTTCTGTAGCAAAACAGTTTGCTAAGATTACGTTTCATATTTCAAATCAGACAACAACAACGTAATTTATACATTTTGGTTCTCCATCTGAATATGTGCTGAAAACACTTTTTAATGCTAATGGCAAATTTAAACTAGCTTAAACTCGATCCAGGTACATTTTCAGTGCAATATCACTGCTTGCTAACAGGCTAACGTTGTATTCCAACAGGATAGCATGTGCCTTTCACAATCGAAACGGATTTTGCCATTCAAATGGTGGAACGTCACCAATCTGTGCACTGAAAAGTCCAGCTTCCGGCTACCAAAGTTGCTAGCCAATTAGCCGATAGCATACAATGCTACAGTATGAAAAGCTGTGGAATATTTGACTTTAAAAAGCTTCTGCTTTTAATTGAAATTATAGAGTAACACAGTTTTGTAGATGTGTTTAATGAAGGAGAAATCTGAGCTACTGTAGCATGAATACATTAAGCTAGCTAGGTCTCGCCTCGTCATTGATCGCTAAAACATCATTAGCCTCAGTTTTTGACGGTTGACCTCTAGAGTTTGTCAGTAATTTCCTGAGGTGCAGCGTCTTTATGAAAAATATTGATGTGATAAATGCGCATAAACTTTTTTTTTAACAAAGCAAGCCTGCTAGGCTATTTTTGACTGTATTTTTTGAATGTGGAAACCTTGACAGCTGATGTTATGATGTTTGTGGCAGACGCTTAATGCCTTTTATTATTCCACACGCACATTAAAAGCGTGTCTCCGGGGCAATCTTTAGTCATGTCCTGGCACAGTCAAATGATAATGTCTAACATCGGATGCTAATTCGCTTTTGATGAATTCTTGTTTTGCATGTATGTGAATGATAAATTGTTTTTAAGGGCATTTAAATAAGTCGCCTGTCGTTAACATTTGCGGTGAGCAACAGAACGATAATAATCAGGATTATGCGCATAAATGTTGCATCTAGGTTGAAAAGACATGGTTTTGTGCTTTTCTAAAGACTGGTTTATAGGAATAAAAAAGGCAATAACCTGAAAATTATTTTCTACCTTAACTCACACACACACACACACACATATATATATGTATATATATATATATATATATATAATTTTATTTATATTAATATATATAAATTAAAATGTTACTATAAATATGAAAAACAATATATAGATTATATTACATGTATATTATAATGCATATTGAATATATTGAATATACTTTGTGTGTGTGTGTATATATATATACATAATTGTATAACTAGGATTATACATTAATTATATTTTATTACATCAAATTTGTAAAAATAAATATTTTACAAATTTAAAAATATATTTAGATTATAAATATATCTTAATATAATCTATATATAAATATAAATAATATAATCTTTAATATAATCTATATATAAATATAGTGTTTAATATCATCTATATATAAAAACTATATATATATATATATATATACTTGTATAACTAGGAAAAACAATATATAGATTATATTACATGTATATTATAATTATATGCATATTGAATATACTTTGTATATATATATATAGCATATTTAGAATTAAATGTAAATATATATATATATAATTGTATAACTAGGATTATACATTAATTATATAATGACAGTAATATAATCTTAATATATTGCATTGTACATCGTAAAATAAAATATATTTATTTTACAAATTTAATGTAATAAATACTACATTGTACTACATCTTAATTATATATTTGCATGTTTATGTATTATAAAATATATATAAATACATTTGAATTAATTTCTATAATCATTTTATATGGATGTATGTGTAAGTGCACACACTTTTGTATTAATATATAAATATAACATTGTAAGAGCACAACGGCAGTAAATTCTCTCTCTCGCTCACCTCGACATGACTCCTGTCAGCCATCTTTGTTTTCCAGCGACACTCTTGAAGAGCGCGTTCCTTCCCGCCTAAATAAAGAGAAAAGAAAGGTCACACTTGTGGAAGAGTAAAGCCTGTTTCATGCGTGTGTGTGCAAGCGCTACCTGTCTCAGTCTCTCCTCTGTTTCATTGTTGTATACTTGTCTAACCTTCAAGGCGTACTAATCTCGTCTAATCCATTCCCCTGACTGTAGACGCGCTTTATTATGTTCGGGCTGAATATTCTCCGGGGTCTCGGGTTAAATGTTTGCACAGTAACGCAAGTATCAGGTCAAGATAGCGTTTTAGAAACATTTGTTTTGCTGTCTCTCGGCGTGTCACGGCACAAATATGCATGAATGCACAATTAATTATGCAGTCGAAATGCTGCCTTCAAGTCATATCGGAAAGATCGTATTTCCGAGACGTGCGCGCGCAACACCCGCGAGACTCGAGTTTCATTTCAGATCTGAACTTTGAGGGCGTCAATGAAACAAAGAAGTAAATTGGCGGTCATGATTGTGTTTTGATTATCAATGTTGCCTAGGCTACTATTCATGAAAAGTGTCCATGGTAGCTGGTATAGCTACATAAATAAAGTCTACTGAGATTAACATAAGTTTATAATTTACATAAATCAGTAACATTATTTAATGAACAAATGTGGACGACAAACTTTACAAACATTATTTAGGACAAACATTTAAGGGACAGTTGAGGTTAGCTGCGGTTTTGAGTGTAGCCATATGCTAATGCTAACGATGGGGACATGCTTCCTCATTGAGAATAATCCGGAATTAAAGGTTAAAAATGTGTGCGCTAATGGATTTTTGTATGAGAACATTTTGTTTACATGTGAATATGCAGTTATTAGCTTAATTAAACCCGCGTTGCTCTTGATATTAAAAAGTCAAAATTATGACATAGTAAGTCATATTTGAGATCAAGATGAAATTGATTGTCATTTAAGACAAAAAGTAAATTATCACTGCAAGTTATTAAATAAAAAGTCAATATTATGAAACTAAATCATAATTATGACATTAAAAAGTCGAAATTATGTCATAGTAAGTCATATTTGAGATCAAGATGAAATTGATTCGGTCATTTATGACATAAAAAGTTAATTATCACAGTAAGTTATTAAATAAAAAGTAAATATTATGAAACTAAATCATAATTATGACATTAAAAAGTCGAAGTTATGACAGAGTAAGTCATATTTGAGATCAAAAGACGAAATTGATTCAGTCATTTATGACATAAAAAGTAAATTATCACAGCAAGTTATTAAATAAAAAGTCAATATTATGAAACTAAATCATAATTATGACATTAAAAGTCGAAGTTATGACATAGTAAGTCATATTTGAGATCAAACGACGAAATTGACAGTAAGTTATTAATTAAAAAGTCAATATTATGAAACTAAATCATAATTATGACATTAAATGTCGAAGTTATGACATAGTAAGTCATATTTGAGATCAAACGACGAAATTGACAAAGTTATTAATTAAAAAGTCAATATTATGAAACTAAATCATAATTGTGACATTAAAAAGTAGAAATTTTGACATAGTAAGTCATATTTGAGATCAAAAGATGAAACTGATTCAGTCATTTATGACATAAGAAGTCAAAATGATGACATAAAAGCTGAAATTATGACATTCAATTGTAAATGGAAAGTATTTTTCGACTCGGTATGTTATAATTTTTTATGTCATAAACTTAGTATGTCAATTACGTTTAGTAAATTTTGACTTTAATCTAAATTAAGATTTAGTGTGATTTATTTTATATCAATTAAGAGTGTTTGTCACAATATCAACTTTTAATGCCATGATTTTTTCTCTTATGTGGCAGAAATGAGCTTTCATATAATATTTGATTTGGCTGGAGAGTAATAAATAAATAAAGCTGAACTAAGAAGAGTGAATCATCGGTTTCCTGTCAGGACTATATCAGAACAGCTTTTCCTGCCTCATCATCCCACACCGTCCGTTGGTCTGTCCTCGCTGAGGAACTGTGCGTCCATCCACAGCTTCTTCGACTCGAACGCTGCCCTGTCACAGCACAACACGCACATTCACCTCTCCTTCTAAAAATACTTCGCTTGTTTCCCGCTCTGCAAGCCTGGCCAGACCTTCACAGGAAATGACATGTACAGTACAGGCCAGTCAATCTGACACCAGGCATGAACTTTACAGTTAATAAGTGTGCAGCCGTATATATGCCCTGAGTTAGTGTGGCAAGCGCTGTCATCGTTATTGGCCAATTTAACAGAACTTTTCCACTGAAAACTCTCGGGAAACATACGTAAAAACATACGTACTTCAGTAAGCTAATGCTGCATTCACGCCATGTCGTAATTACCGTAATTTCGAGTCGGTAACATGTAACAATCTTTGGCGACACTATCAACACCTAAATGAATCACATGCGCGGAAAACTTTAAATCTTCCGTTTTAAGCATATCGTTGTTGCGTAAACCTACCCTTAGAGCTCTAACCCTTAATTACGGTAATTATGACATCATAAATACATGATTCAGTGGAACACACGACTGTGTCAACCAATGAACGAACAGAACTCAAAGCCACATGACCAGACAATGAACCAATGAGAACAAGCGGGAAATGATTGAATCACATGAGGGGAAGAGGGAGTCACATGACTGACCATGACAATATACAAAATAAAAGACATGAATAGTCTTTCAAAGAATGCAAAACCATTAAAATATCATTTTCATTCCAGTTTATGTTTGTACTGTGAAATATCTTTTGAATATACAATGAGGGAAAGAAGAAGGGCGGGAAATGGCGGGGATATATATATATATATATATATATATATATATATATATATGTTAGGGCCGTCAAAACGATTAATCGCGATTAATCGCATCCAAAATAAAAGTTTGTGTTTGCATAATATATGTGGGTGCACTGTGTATAATTATTTTGTATATATATAAAAACACACATGCATGTATATTTAAGAAAAAAAATATTTATATATAAAATATTTATATTTATATATAATATAAATTATATATAAATCTATATACAGAATATACATGAAAATATTTCTTAAATATATACAAGCATGAGTGTGTGTTTAAATATCTAAAATAATTATACACAGTGCACCCACATATATTATGTAAACACAAACTTTTATTTTGGATGCGATTAATCGCGATTAATCGTTTTGACAGCCCTAATATATATATATATATATATATATATATATATATATATATATATGTATAAAATAGGCAATATTATATTTTGCATTATATATTTTGAAATAATTAGATAGAGATAAAGTTAGTTTCTTTTTAAAAACAGGAATATTAATTTAAGATGTCTTGCGCTTTTAGTTAAGTACCATTCGGATCATATATATATGTGAACTTCTAATACCTCACCCCATTAACTTGTACGCAAAGTCAGTAGCGCAATTTGAGTAGTTCATTCCCTCATAAAAGTCCCCCAAAAGCGTCCTTTTCTCTGTTCTTCAAGCACTTTGTGCTCCAAATCAAGTGTTTGAGTGGCTCATGGCTCGCAACTCTTCATCCAAGACTATTTGAAATCCCAATGGGGAAAATGAATGGGAAAAGCACTCCAAACTGCCATGTTTTCGGGTGAAATTGCCCCGCAAGTCGGTAGCGGCCTCCGGAAAAGCTGGAGGATCCGCTGAAGCGACGGAGGCCCTTGCTTGACATTCAGAGCCGAGTCTGTGATTGAGAGCTCCAGTAATTGCCTCTGAAAGCAGTCGAATGTTTTCATCGCCGGTTAAAGCGCAGTGGCCGAAGTCGTTACTTACTGAACCATGTAAAGATCCCGCCACCCCAGAAGCCGGCTGCATTAAGTTAATAATCACTTTCCCCTTTCCATCCGCCTCTTTTTCACTTTATTTAGGGAGCGCCGCGCCGCGCCACACCACGCGGGACAAAGAGCACCAGAGCCTGGAGAGGAACAAATAACACATTGTCAACAGATCGCATGAGTGAAGCGTTCATGCTCCACTAGACTCAATTATAATTTACTTCACCAATTCTACGGCATTAAAAGAAGCCAGAAATGATGCTTATTCATCCAGAGTCGCCAAGGCTTGAAAGACCTTGAGTTATATTGCCTCTCAAGTGCCGTTTATCTCGCATACATAAAATTAAAGCCAGTCGAGAACGTAGTTTGAATCGATATTGATTGACCTTCTTCTTAAGAAGCAAAAACACAAGTTGACTTGAACTTTTAGACTTGCAGATCATTCAAAATGGACCAAAACATCTTCAGAACAAGTGATTCTTTCGAGTCATGGATGTACTATATGCCTCTTTTTGTCACTCCCTTTTTGAGAATGGGGGTTAAAATGCACTATTCAGACTTAAATGGTTGTAATTTAAGAATGCTTTGGAATATAGACCATTTCGCGAGATGTAAGCAACACTGGTCCAAAAGCACTTTCTGTTTCAGTATTTTAACACTATATAAACATTGGGTTAAAGTAAAACCAACAGAACATATACAACTGAATCAAAAAGTTAAACAAACATCTTTAAGATATTGTCTTTACATTTGAATTTAAGAAACCATTTACAAACTGAAACAGGAAGTGCTTCTGAACCAGCTGTTTACATCTCATAAAATGGTCTATATATACCCAAGTTTGGTCTTGTTTTAAAGAAAACACTCAGCAGAATATTGCTTTAATAAAAATTAAAGTATGAAAAAGTTATGGAAGCTTAAATTTACAGTAAATCAAATATACTGTACTGTATATTTTTTTAATTTATATAAAATATATATTTTACAAAATATTTTCACTCTAAAATTTCTATAAAATCAAAGCCATAAATCTTGTCAAGTTATGTTCCAGATTTGAAGTTGATATCACAAAAATTGAAGTTCCCATGAGATTTTGTTTAGGCGTAGTACCATAAAATAGCCATTGAATTCCATTGAATTTAGTTGTATACATTAATACATTTCTGTCCAAATATCACTTCTGTCACAAAATTTGCAACCTTGAGACTCAGACCTTTCTGACAATATCAGTTTCGTCAAGATTAGAAAAGGTTTTTATCGTAAATTATGAAATATAATGACGCCCAAAACGGGAGGAACCTGATACCGTACCGTTTCTATGGTAACGCAACGTTCAATTATAAAACAGTTTTCACACGATGAATTCTGTGTTTATAAGCTTTCAAATGATACCTAATTTATGACAACTACAAAAATATGTGATATAATAAAAACGGCGAATTTATTTTAGAGGATACTAAATATAAATATTATCATTTTTAAAGGATAATATACTACAATTTTTTCTTTTTTATTGAAAAATACTAGATTATATGTTTTAATATGAACTTTTAGCATAAAAAAACAGACGTTTCAATGATTAAAAGTGGATGCATCGACTTTTTGGGTCAAAACTCCTGTTATGATGCGGATTTTTTGAGGCGCACTCTTGTCATAAATTCGTCAATTATTCTTCCTACATAATTTGTAACACAAAACAGGGCTAGAATATCTATTTAGAAGTCTTAGACCTTTCCAACGATATATAATCTGTCATAATTAGATTTAATAGGATTTAATAGAAATATAGTGAAGTAAAGTTACGTGACAGTTAAGGGGTTAAATCACACCGAGTTTTCCAGCTGCTCCGTCTCGCTGTAATCCCGGCATGAGCTTTAGGAAAGCCGTCTAAATGCTGCTGATGTCTGCAAGAGCAGTTCGGAGACTGTTTTGAAGCCCTCGGTGCACGCTTTCTCCCAAACCTGTGAATCAAAACAAAAAACCCATTCGCATCCGTATCATCACGCACAGACTCGTCAGGCGACGGCGAGAGCCTAATAATGCGTTTCCCGTCCAAGATTGTATTAGCATAATGTTGCAGCGAGTGAAACTTACACAGTTGCTATGGTGAAGCCATCAAAGAGACAGCTACCCTTAATATAGTATGAGCATATTACATTTACATATTCTGTTAGAGCGAGGACATGTTTCACTGGAACACTTAAGTCTCGCCGGCAAAAGAAAGCGCCTTTCAAAATTGGTCACAAGATGCTTTTACAGCCATATAAAAGCAGAAAGACTGAACTAAACACCTTACAGCATCAATATATCATTTTACAGGCTGGATTTAACCAACCGAAGCGTGTGGATTTGGATCAGAGGTCAAAGGTCAAGCCCTAAAATGACTGAAAGGTCAGCAATCGTGATGCACTTTCACACATGCCTCTTGAAAAACTTAAACTATTCAAAAATTCATTTCTGTAAGTGAAACAAAGCTGATCTTTTGTATAGCTTACCTTCCACCGCTTAGCTTCAGCGCTAAACAGATTCTGCTAGCGTCGAGTGTGCATGATCGTACGTGAAAGTGACTGTTAATCTTCAAAACGGACCAAATTTATCATAAAAAACTACATTCGACTTTTGCGCTATATTCCATTGATAGCTTTATGAGGAACATAGCGAAAACTAACTAAACTTAAGTCTAAACTTAAGTGTTCACGTCGCGGGAAAACAAAGAACGCGCCTTTCACAAAGAACGAGGTTGAAGTAGCGTACAACGTTACGTCCTGCGCGAGATGCTGCAAGAGTCGCGAGAGCAACGGTTAAAGACGTACGCACGTCACGTTTAAGTAGAAAAACACGGGCACATTCAGAACCAGGTGAACAAAAATCAATAATTCAAGCATTCACAAACTGCACAACATATGAAACAAAAAGTATGTAGTAGTTAAAAAACGTAATCAAAATGGCAAAATTGGTTTAAAAATCTCGATAGCATTTTGTTTTCCGCCATGTCGCGCGACCCTAGTACTAATATGATAAACTGCGCCACATTTAAATGTGCTGTATGCAAACATATTTATGGATGAACTATACTGTAAAAAAATTAATTTGAATTAAATTTACTGTAAATATTACTGTAAACATTTTTCGACAAGTTCAGTATGGTTGTAGCGATAGACCCGACTGACGAAACATGAGCAAAACAAATTTCTACATCCGCCATCTTTTGTTTCTACATCCGCCATTTTTCTACATTTTTACAAATTTCTACATCCGCCATCTTTTTCTACATCTTTTGTACAAATTTCTACATCCGCCGCTCGAAATACGAATTTCCATACAAAACTTTTCAAAAGTTTATTCTATTTAACTTTGAATTAAAGTAGTATTTTTTAGGAAATAATGTTTCTGTACACAGCACAAACATTAAATATTTCGCAATTTTATTTTATTTTCGCTGTTTCTCGCATAAAGCTATCGAATGACTTCGAATTCATTCGAACTTTTGTACTGTTTTTATGGTGACACTTTACAATTAGGTCTCTTTTAGGTCTAGGTCCCCCTTTTTATCCCATAAAGCTCATCTTTGATAAACAAAATGATATATTTAAATGTCTATTCCTTAAAAAATGTCTTTATGCCTTAAAATAGCTTGAATAACTTGCCTCATTTAGTATGCGCGGTTCTATGAATATGTTAATGAGCCCTGCCTCCACTCACTCAGAGATCCACTGGTTGACGATCACACGTTGATCAGGGGTGCGTTTCCCGAAAGCATCGTTTGCCAACTATGGTCGCAAGTTCCGTCGTTACCAACAGAGTTCAATGGAAATTGCGACCAACTTGCGACAATAGTTGCCTAACGATGCTTTCGGTAAACGCACCCCTGATTGATTACAAGGTCGTTTGTGATGTCAGAAACACCAGCGATTTCAAAGCGTGTTTTTGGTTCACTGCACTTTAAAGGAGGAAATATTTAGCAATGCTGTTGACTTACGAATTTACTCATGGTTTGTCTTAAAGCGTATTAAAAATTCAATATAGACACATTACATAAACAACATTAAAAGCTGGATTTACACCACAGGGGGGCTTAACATTAGCTAATACATTAACTATCACAACTAACAATTTGCAATATATTTAGCATTATTATAATATTTTCAATGTTAGAAACTTTACGTTCACAAACGTAAAAACATTGAAATGTATTTTTTCCACCACCATACATGTTCATGTTGGTTCACAGTGCGTTAATAATGTTAACAGATACAACTTTTGAACTTAAAAAATGCTAAATTAACATTAACTGAGATTAATGCTGTATTGTATTGTTTATTGTTAGTCCATGTCAATTAATGTTAACAAATTAAACGTTGTACTAAAGTGGTACCATTTTAACGAATGTGTTTTGACGAACAAGCAAACCAAGATAAAGAAATTCAGTCAAAATATGCAAATAAAGCACTCGCACATTCTAATGAATATCATATTTTAGTACTTATTGAGCATTTGGCAGTCGCTTTTATTTTTATTTTTTTTACCATAATGATCCTTAATACCCATTGAAGACTAATGGGGAAAAAACAGCCAAGAAGCGAATCTCTCATCCTGTTATGCCCTGCAATCAAATGAATAAATAATTTCCAAAACAATTACAGCTCTCAGACAATTTAGACACGCCTGCTTTTTTATGATGCCGGTAATTATCCGCGTGTGCAAGCGTGGTTTTCTTGAGTGCGCACCTAACCGCACCAATAGAGGGTAAATAAAGCGCTAGCCAAACACATGAAGAAGGCACACAATACCTTGGGATTAGGAAAAGTGGAGAGGGCGGCAATCACTTACAGACTGATGAAAGAGAGCAATTGAGCCGTCCCTTCACCTGCTCACCGCTCTTCTGTCTGAAGCACAATGCTGTCCGCATATAGACTGAACGATCCTCAACACAAAGGTGTATTAAAGCACTCCAGGACGGGATTTATATAACAAGTCTTTCACTTCAACATGTTGTGCAGTGATTAGCATATTCATACGAGAGAAAGCAGGCTAACTTAAAAGTGCCCCAAACCATCAAAGAACATCAGCCTGACTAGCATGGTTGCTAGCTAAGACCTGCTAACCACTTTAAGGCTAATTTAAGATATGTTCACATCCAGCCGGCAAATATTATAGTTTCTCTTCCAATAATTTCTCAAGATTTTCCACTATGAAATAGCATAAGCCTGTTGGAAAAAAACAAACAAACAAATAAAAGCATAAATTAACCTGATTAGCTAGTATTTTGTGATCGTTTTAGAGATGTTTGAGACTAGTTGTGCTTGGGTTGTTTTTAACATGACTTGTATTATGTGTTAGTTCGAGAACTCTCCCTTCCCTAAAAAGGTTCGATTAGGTTAAGAGTCATGTCCGAGGCAGTTCGGCTTCACAAGCGCATTTTTTTTTTTACAAAAAAAGAACGAATTTCAACGGCAGACTATTCTTGTAATTTCGACTTTATTCTCGAAATATTTCGACTTTATTCTCCAAATATTTGGACTTTATCCTCGAAATTTTTTGACTTTAAATATTTTGACTGTACTTTAAATATTTTGGCTTTATTCTCCAAATATTTCAACTTTATTCTCCAAATATTTCGACTTTATCCTCGATTTTTTTTTTACTTTAAATATTTTGACTTTATTCTTCAAATAATTTGACTTTATTCTCCAAATATTTCGACTTTACCCTTCGAAATTTTTTGACTTTAAATATTTTGACTTTATTTAAATATTTCGCATTTATTCTCCAAATATTTCGACTTTATTCTCCAAATATTTCGACTTTATCCTTGAAATTTTTTTGACTTTAAATATTTTGACTTTATTCTTCAAATAATTTGACTTTATTCTCCAAATATTTCGACTTTACCCTCGAAATTTTTGGACTTTAAATATTTTGACTTTATTTAAATATTTCGCATTTATTTTCCAAATATTTCGACTTTATTCTCCAAATATTTCGACTTTATTCTCCAAATATTTAGACTTTATTCTCCAAATATTTTGGCTTTATTCTCCAAATATTTAGATTTTATTCTCCAAATATTTCGACTTTATTCTCCAAATATTTCGACTTTATTCTCCAAATATTTTGATTTTATTCTCCAAATTTTTTTTACTTTATTCTCCAAATATTTCAACTTTATTCTCCAAATATTTATATTTTATTCTCATAATGATATATTTATTTTTTTTACAGATTTTTGTTTGTTTGTTTAATTTTTGGACTATGTGGTTCAGGGCTTCTATAGGCTAAGAAACTTCTTTCGCAATTTCATTTGTCAATGCTAGTGGCACAAAGGCCACATGCTACGGCGTCTCCTCGGCCTCCATCTGATCCCCTCAGTAAAACAGGAGTTGTTCTTTGTAAGAAGATGTGCTGCGTCGACCCCACGCGTCCCAGCTGGAGTCCCCGGTGGCGGCTTAAAAAAGTGCAGCTGACATTGAATGGAGTTCAGCGGGCCTCCATCTGCACCCGCGTCTCCCACCGGACCCTTTTGCCTAGCAAACCTTCCTGACTGCGCTCCACATTCATCCGAACAGCCATTTGACTTCGGCTCTCCCCCCTCTGTTCCCGTGAGAATCCCGCTCGGCATTGACAAATGCGCGCACGTTGCGCTCTGTCTGAGAGTTTCATTAGTATTTATGCGACTCCCTGGGTAACCCTTAAAATAACTATTGAATTTACACAGACGGGACGACACAGAGTCCCTAAAACAGGCGGAAGAGATACTCGGTTTAAGGTAAGCGGCCCCTTCGACTTCAACGCTTATGCAAAATAGCGTGAGGATGCTGGACATGCTTCCTATAAATCAATCATTTGTCTTTGGAGTGTAGGTGCGTTTCTGACTGATAGGTTCAATTTGCTTGACCTTGGCTTTCCTTTACATGCACCAAATATATAAACGAGGGGCAGAAGCCGAGACGCGTCAATCCATCATCAGGGACGGCTCATTTATTCAACATCTCTGACTGACTGAAAACGCCATCCTTATGAAAATCTACCATAGTTCTCACTTCGTAAACACACCAGCAATGTTACTATGGTGAAACCATGATGCCAAACTAACAGTTGCTTTAAGCAATGTAACTATGGTAAAACCATGGTAAACAGAATATTTTCTGCCAAACTAGCATAATTACTACATTCGCTATGGTAAAATTTTCGTCAAAACTAATATAGTTATTAGACTGATATTACTTTGGCAAAATTATGGTACATAAAATATTTTCTGTCTACTGCCATTAATGTGACTGTGGTAAAACCATGGTAAACTGAATCTTATCTACCAATGTTACAATGGTAAAACCATGGTAACTTGTCTGCCAAACTAGCACAGATACTGCCATTAATGTTACTATGGTTAAACCATGGTAAAGTAAATCTTTTAGCCCAACTAGTTACTCCAATCAACGTTACTATGGTAAAACCATGGTAAACGTAATATTTTCTACCAATGTTACTATGGTAAAACCATGGTAAACGTAATATATTCTACCAATGTTACAATGGTAAAACCATGGTAAAGTAAATCTTTTAGCCCAACTAGTTACTCCAATCAATGTTACTATGGTAAAACCATGGTAAACGTAATATTTTCTACCAATGTTACTATGGTAAAACCATGGTAAACGTAATATATTCTACCAATGTTACAATGGTAAAACCATGGTAAAGTAAATCTTTCAGCCCAACTAGTTACTCCAATCAATGTTACTATGGTAAAACCATGGTAAACGTAATATTTTCTACCAATGTTACTATGGTAAAACCATGGTAAACGTAATATATTCTACCAATGTTACAATGGTAAAACCATGGTAAAGTAAATCTTTCAGCCCAACTAGTTACTCCAATCAATGTTACTATGGTAAAACCATGGTAAACGGAATATTTTCTACCAATGTTACAATAGTAAAACCATGGTAAAGTAAATCTTTTAGCCCAACTAGTTACTCCAATCAATGTTACTATGGTAAAACCATGGTAAACGGAATATTTTCTACCAATATTACAATGGTAAAACCATGGTAAACGGAATATTTTCTACCAATGTTACTATGGTAAAACCATGGTAAACGGAATATTTTCTACCAATGTTACTATGGTAAAACCATGGTAAACGCAATATTTTCTACCAATGTTACTATGGTAAAACCATGGTATACCAAATCTCGTCAGCACAGATACTATCATTAATGTCACTATTGTTTTACGTTACAATAGTTAATGTTACTAGTTTCCTGCCACTATGGTAAAACCATGGTAAAGTTAATAGTTACT
Organism: Cyprinella venusta; assembly: GCA_038021265.1. Classification (NCBI taxonomy): domain Eukaryota; kingdom Metazoa; phylum Chordata; class Actinopteri; order Cypriniformes; family Leuciscidae; genus Cyprinella; species Cyprinella venusta. Next base: position 1,463,655 of record CM075887.1, read on the forward strand.
TTGTAATGTTGCTATGTTAAGAATGGTAAATTTAATCTTTTGTTAAACTAGAGATATAACTTTGACAAATTGTATGCCAAAATAGCATAGTAAACACAATTAATGTTACTATGGTACAGTCATGGTAATTTTTTTTTTTTACGTTTTATGCCAAACCATTAATAAATACAGTCATACCATGGTAAGTGTATTTTTATTGCTGAATTAGCACAGTTACTCATGGTAAATTTTCATGACAGAATTAAAGTTTGAGTGTTCATTTTAAATAAAAGACAGAATTGCTGAATTTTCTCTACATTCTCAAACAGTGTTTTGACAAACGTAAGTATTATTTTTTCCATCTGTCCTCTGGTCTATAAATATGCCATGGTTTGACGTGAAACACAGCGGCCCTGCAGATGTTGTAGCTGAAATGTATAGCAGAGGTTAGCCCTCCCCTGTGACTTCTCTCGTATATATTTTTGCACTTGTCAGGGACTGTGTACTGGAAAGAGGGAGCACTAGCATGCTAGCAGCTGCGCTGGACTGACAGATGTGAACTCTTCTCTCACCATTGGGTCGCAGCTGTTTCTGCGTCTTCCAGTGTATCACTGCTGTCCGTGTTTGTGTCGCTGTCGCTAATGAGCCCATTCATGCACAAAAACACACACATCCTGCTAAGAGCAACAATGCTCGTCTAGGTGTGAACAGATAATTGTGTCACTCCTGAATTCGAGAAAAATCACACTTTTTTGATAGTTCAACGCTACTCAAACAATCACAGTTTTTGACACATCGCTGAATAATAAAACATTTGGAGTGGGCTTTCCTCACAATATTCATCTTTGTTATAGCATGGACTCCCTTGCTAATTAGTTCATGGCCAGAGCTAGCGTGTTTTACGTGGTTGTTAGAGTTAGCTAAGCTATTGAATCGTTATTATTTTAATGAGGTTGCTAATGTTTCAGGCTAGTTACTTGGCATTAATAAGTGTTAGCTAAGACGTTGAGTAGTTTTTAACGCATTTCTGTGTTAGCTAGTTTTTTGGGGGGTGATTACTAGGGAGTTTTAAGGTGGTTACCAGGGCATTGCTAAGTGTTAGCTAAGGTGTTGAGTTGTTTCTTAACACACTTCTGTGCTGTTTCTAGGGTGTTTTGAATCGTCAGTATGGCATTGCTAAGTGTTAGTGTTCTGTATAGATTGCAGAGATATTCTGGATAGTTGCTACGACAATGCTAAGCGTTAGCTAATGTGTTCTGCATTGTTTCAACGTATTTCTATGCAATTTCTAGGGTGTTTTGGATGGTTGCTATACGACAATGCTAAACGTTGTCTTAAGTGTTTTGCATGTTTTTTTACCGCATTTCTATGTGAGTACAGGGGTATTCTGCATAGTGGCTACGACAATGCTAAGTGTTAGCTAAGGTGTTGCATAGTTTTAGTGCATTTCTATGCAATTTCTAGGGTGTTTTAGGATGGTTGCTATACGACAATGCTAAACGTTGTCTTAAGTGTTTAGCATGTTTTTTTTTCCGTATCTCTATTTGATTGCAGGGTATTCTGGATAGTTGCTACAACAATGCTAAGTGTTAGCTAAGGTGTTCTGCATAGTTTTAGCGCATTTCTATGCAATTTCTAGGGTGTTTTTGGATGTTTGCTGTACGACAATGCTAAAAGTTGTCTTAAGTGTTTTGTATGTTTTTTTTAACACATTTCTATTTGATTGCACGGTATTCTGGATAGTTGCTACGACAATGCTAAGTGTTAGCTAAGGTGTTCTGCATAGTTTTAGCGCATTTCTATGCAATTTCTAGGGTGTTTTTGGATGTTTGCTATACGTCAATGCTAAACGTTGTCTTAAGTGTTTTGCATGTGTTTTTTACCGCATTTCTATTTGATTGCCGGGTATTCTGGATAGTTGCTACGACAATGCTAAGCGTTAGCTAATGTGTTCTGCATTGTTTCAACGCATTTCTATGCAATTTCTAGGGCGTTTTGGATGGTTGCTATATGACAATGCTAAGTGTTTTGCATATTTTACCACATTTCTATGTGAGTACAGGGGTTTTCTGCATAGTGGCTACGACAATGCTAAGCGTTAGCTAAGGTGTTTTGCATAGTTTTAACGCATTTCTATGCAATTTCTATGGTGTTTTGGATGGTTGCTATACGACAATGCTAAGCATTATGTTATTTTGCATGTTTTTAGCACATTATTTTCTGTGTTATTGGATGTCAGCTACGACAATGCTAAGTGTTAGCAAAGTCCGCATAGTTTTAGCGCATTTCTATGCAATTTCTAGGATGTTTTGGATGGTTGCTATACAATAATGCTAAGCAACTAACTTTATGTTGGATGTTTTGGATGATTGCAGGATCTGTATGGAACTGCTAGGGTGTTTTGATGCCATTGCTAACTGCAAGCTAATGCTTTGAGTATTTTTATCGCAGTTGCTAGGGTGTCGATTATTAGCAAAAGTAAAAAGTCTCTACATGTGGCTTGGGTTCATATTTGTGTATTTTCATCCTTCTCCTGGAGAAATGACTACATTTGATCCAGCTACCAGCTAAACCTCACTGAAGTGTGTAACGTTTGTCAAACTCACATGCGCGTCGCATCCAGGCGGTGCCAGCAGCTAATGCAGGTGTCCGTCGCCATTTATCAGGGATGACCTGGATATGATCTGAAGTGGCGGTGAGGTGCATTAAGCATTAAGGGTGTTGTCCGCGCTGCCCTTGACTGGAGGACGCAGACGGCCACACGCTGGGATACGTCGGGCCGCGGATCGCTGGAGTGATGCTTCCATTAAGCCCTTCTGAAACGGGCCAAGAGACAGAGGATGCTGGGAAGGCAGTCAATCACCGCCGGCCCCGGTTCACTCTCACTGGCCTCCAGTCAGACGGAATGACTGTGATTCAGACGATAATCAATTTGTGGCCCAACGGCCGCTGATCTAGGAACAGGTGAGGTCCCAACGCTCTGATGAAGGTAACGTCCAACAGCAGATTGAGCGATTCGTCTTCACTTCATCCGCATGGTCCTTGGGTGTCCGTTGTGGACTAACCTGCGAGGGTAGAGCATATAAAACCAACAGATGGCCGACACCGTTGGGAAGGTCCAACCGAAATGTCAACTAAGCTTATTAGATGCTATTGATTATTACATTCACTCGGAAGCGGGTCCCGATATGTAACAAAGATTTATTGATTTTTAAGTCAAAATCGCTATTTGGTTGAGCTACGATAGGATATGTCTACTTTTATTGGAGGGTTTTGCAAGAAAATATTATGAGATTTCTACCTCGAAAATTTCACGTTTAGTTCAACGTGTTAATTATTTGTGAAATTTACTAGCAAGATCTTAGTGAAACGTCTTTCTACACCAATTTTTTTTCCAGTGTCCTTTTTTTAAATATCAATATTGCTCATGCAAAGCATAAAAACGAACATCTTAACACAAAGGATCTCAGGTGGTCTTGAAGATTGGGATTTTTCCACTGTTATGAGTAAACGACGAGCCAACAAACACTCAGAAGACCCCAACAACCACATAACATGTTAAAAAACACACATTAGCAACCATTCACGATGCATTTTGGCGAGTTTTGCATTGGCTAACACCACTTTAAAGTTGTAAAAACCTAGTTGAAAAAAACGCTCGCGGGCGAAAACGTAAAAATATTACGTTATATTACGTATATATGCCTTTCGTTTACACGGCGACGGCGTTTTTGAGGCTTAAAAAGGCAAAAAAGTGAAACCACCCTCCAGAGTGGAAATCTTAAAAACGCTCCACCGCCGCGTTCCCGTGTAAACGGTAAAAACGTAACGTCTGCTTGACTGTGAAGGCTGTACGCAGGCGCGTGGACTTGGTGTTGTTGTAGTATGCACTCCTAGCCGCCTGAAGTGCACACTACATTGAATTTCACACACTTTTGCGTCACCGTTTGAACGCGGATTTCCCACACAAAACGCTCGTCTAAACGCAAAATAAAAAGTGATGACGCAACGCGGGATTTTTTTTTGGGATTTTTCCACTGTTATGAGTAAACGACGAGCCAGCAAACACTCAGAAGACCCCAACAACCACATAACATGTTAAAAAAACACACATTAGCAACCATTCACGATGCATTTTGGCGAGTTTTGCATTGGCTAGCACCACTTTAAAGTTGTAAAAACCTAGCTGCCACTTACATTGTTCCAAATATTCTGATTTAATGTTTGTTAAACTGACTTGAGGTTTGTCTATGGGGAACTGATTGGATGGTTGTGGTTTGCTATTGGTGGATCTCTTGTGAGTGACGGGTTGCCCCGCCCTCATCGTCAGAGAAGAGAAGTTATTCAGATTCAAGATTACATACTGTACATTAGCATTAGCATCTGTACTATGAATGGTTTCATCTTGCTGTGTCTATAAAGGCCCATCACTGTTTTTGTCCCTGTAAAAGCAGATAACATTAGCATGCATTCATGAATCATGTCAGTGCATTAATGAGTTCACCTTCCACCCTACCACACACTGAAGTGATAATCCCCCCAACCCCATTGTGCACGACACAACTTCGGCTCCTCGCGGTTAGAGAAGACTCTTTTCTGTTAGCCTTTCATTTCTGTTCAGGCTTTGTGAAAGCCACCCGAAGCCTCTAAAAGCTGCAGGCCTCAGGTCCCAGTCGAGCATTTTCATGCGAGATAAACAGGCAGGCGTCGGATTAAATTCAAACATGCAGACGTGTCTGTCGCCGCCTCACTCGCAGGAATTGAACACTTTTCGCTGCTGTTTGCCGCCGCTCGTTTGGCCTGGGGACCTGAAATCCCAGTTCAATCCCGAGACTCTTTTGGCTCCGGCATAAAGCCACTGATGTAGCGTAGCTTTCACAAACAGCCCTCTTTGACGCCTCTTGCTGAAGTTCTGGCACGGTCTGCATCCGTCTTGACCCAACAATAGCGGGATTTGTGGATGTCGAGCCAGAGTTTCAAGGACAGCGGGCGCCGGCGTCAGACGCGGGTCCTCAGAAGCAAAGACGACCAGTGAATCCGCAATCCGTCATTTCAAACAAGCTCAATGCATTGACAGTAAAAGCACAACCTTTGCAGACGCAACGGGGTCAGGTTAGCCGTGGTCACCTGAACGTTAAACGAGTGGAAGCAGAGCTAAGAATCGACGGAAAGAGCGTTAGCTGTGGTTCTTTCCTCCGCCACCGCAGGGAATCAGAGAAACGTCTGTGCAGATGTGTCAATATCGGCAACATCTGGCTCCTGTCAGCAGATTTCAGCCAGCGGGGCTTCCTGAGAGCTGGGATTGTCAAGAAAGCATTGATTTGTGGTGGGGTTTCACTTAATGTTTAGCTTCACAAGCACAGCTGGAATAACAATGCAGGACATTGCTAATTTGCTAATAATTAGCAAGCTGCTAACTTTAAGTATTGAACATTGAAAGACGTTTAGTTATCCGCTAGCAACCACTTAGCAGTGTGTTAAACCCCCCCTGTGGTGAAAATCAAGCTTTTAGTGTTGTTTATATGTCTATGTGGTGTTATTAATATGCTTGAAGACAAACAATGTGTAAATTCATAAGTCGACAGCATTGCTGAGTGAATTTTGATGATCAAAGATGAGTTTTAAGGGATAAAATTACTAACTACAGGGGAACTTTAAGAATGATTAGCATTGTAGCAGCTACCCAGATAGCAAACTGACATCGAATCAACGTGGAAACGTGACATCGAAACAACGTTGATCTGACATTGTTTTGCTCATCGAATTAACGTTGAACCAACGTCAGACACGTCATTATGTCAAAACTAATGAAAAAGAATGCCGCGTCTGACGTTGGTTCAACGTTAATTCGATGAGCAAAACAATGCCAGATTAACATTGTTTCGATGTCACGAGAGAAGTCGTTTCCACGTTGATTCAACGTCAGTTTGCAGACAAACCAGACGAAAGTAGGCGGAGTTAGTGTAAATAGCCTCTGCCAACAAGCTAGGCGTTTAACGTAAATAGACACTCAGTTTTAAACGTATTAAAAACAGATGCGATGCAAAACCATATATACCAACGTATTTGTCTTGTTTTCCAGAAAATATATAAGATAAAATCGATAAATATTAAGATTACTTGACATGCAAAAATTATGTAGCTATCCCAGATAGCAAATCGACATTGAATCGACGTGGAAACATGACATCGAAACAACGTTGATCTGACATTGTTTTGCTCATCGAATTAACGCTGAACCAACGTCGGACGCGGCATTCTTCAAAGCTAACGGAAAAAATCAACTTGAAATCAACGTTAGGAAAGCAAACCAATTTTCGATTTTCATTTAGCTTTGAAGAATGCCGCGTCCGACGTTGGTTCAACGTTAATTCGATGAGCAAAACAATGTCAGATCAACGTTGTTTCGATGTCATGAGAGACGTCGTTTCCACGTTGATTCAATGTCCGTTTGCTGTCTGGGTACCCTTATTTGCTTCTAGAAATGTGAGAAAAAAATCGTTAAAAATTAAAGTAAAAATTGTTTTCCAAATCATGGATTCATTAAATTACCAAAACACACGTGCATGACATCACATATAACAAATTTAACACAATGTAATCAAAATGCAATACAAAACAAATACGTTTTTCTATGTGAATACAGTGGGACGTTTTTCTTTTCTCGAGCCTCAGTCTTTGCACTGACTTCCTGTCAGCCTACCTGTCGGCCGTATGTGCGACTCCTCTGGTTCTGACGGGGCGGAGAATCTATCAGCGCTGTTTACCTTGTTTAAGGAATCGGAGCCGTTCGGCGAGAAGCCCGTCTGTTTGAATATCCATCAGCTCCTATAGCGAGCGTTCGCCAGTCCTCAGGGAGCCTTCAGGAGAAACGGGGCGAATGCTTTGTGTCAGGAGGATATAAATATTTCCTTTGCGTCTAATGTCCATTATGGAAACCGCGAGAGAAGCGGCAGGTCGTCATCTCTCACTGCCATTCGATACGACAAACACCACACCGGTCAAACACATTGCTTATCCCATTCTTCTTGTAGACGTCAGATCTGACTGCTTGTTAGGACACACACTGACAAAGATAACATATTATAGCACAATGAGTGTTGATATTACGCTAGCACCACAATCGTTTCAGCTGTCATCTTACTGAAACAGTCAAAGTACCTTCAGGAGACATTAATGGGGAGCGTAACATTCAAAACAACACCTGTTGTGCTAAAAAAACACCTAAACACAAACCGTCTCTTTCAGATTAATTAGCAGTTCTCTCTAAACTGTTGTTGTACAGTCAGTTTTATCTCACAAATTAGCGGAGTGAGTTTGAACAGATTAGCTTAACGTTTTTAGACACGGTTCTAGTTACTTTAACGGTCTATAGTACGTCGAGCAGCAGTTTGAATAAAATCTTGCTAAAAAAGTTAGCTAAAGTGTTGTTGTGGCTAATACGTATGTAAAAACAGTTTTAGTTATGCTAACTGTCTTCTATAGTCAGATTTCTCTTTCAGGCTAACGGAGTAACCTTGTTAAACAAGTTAGCTAAAGTGTTGTGGCTAATTAGTATGTAAAAAACAGTTTAAGTTATGCTAACTGTCTTCTATAGTCAGGATTAATGGAGTAACCTTGTTAAACAAGTTAGCTAAAATGTTGACATGTTTAGCTAGCTAGCATAATAATAATTACCCACTTGCCTTGAGTGCTAAAGTTTGTTAGCTAACATAAATGCGCACTTGCAATGCGCTGGCTCACTATTTGTTTACTTGTGTAAAATGTGTTTCTAGCCTTTGGCTAATGCTAATAGCACATGTCGTTAAATGGCCTCCTAACAACCCCAACTTCAATTTCACAACTTTATTTGAAGTTTAAAATAGCTGTTTATTTAATCTGCTGCTTTTTTATTGCTTATTTCACAACCATGCGTCCCCGAGCATAAAAGCGCAAAAGTAATTTTCCGGCATTTGTGCTGAATTAGCTCAGGTTGAAGAGGAGTGATATCAGTTTATCTTCCCTGCGCTACACTCACAAAAAAGGCTTATTTTAGTCTTCAGAAAGGCTAAGTAACACCACATCAGTGCACTTTACATATACAGAATATGACATTTTATTTCTGTGAGGAGGTCTTTCCATGCAGAGTCAAGATTTTATCCGTTTAGCAAGTAAACCCCCCTGCTGAGATCGTGTCCGTTTGTCTCTGAGAGATATGTGCTAAAATAGCCAATAGTTTCGGCTATTCCTGATGTCATTTCTGCAGCTCGCACGTTTATCCTTAATAATAGCGTTTCTGTGCAGCTGCGAATGGTGGGAAAAAAAACAATAATTAGCCTGAGCGTGTCTTCGTGTGTAATTCTCTATTAAGGAAAAACACACAGGCCGCAACGGGAGACGTAAATAAAGAATTCCGACACATCTCTGCGGATAAACACTTAAAGCCTTCATTTACATGTGCTGCATGCTTTATGATACCATCAGGACACTGTAATGTAGAAGCGATTAGCCTGTGCTTTAAAACGAGGCGTTCTTGCTTAGCTAATGTGTTTTATAGCGCTCGGGTCTGAACAAATATTTGTTGTTCGATTAAAAAGGAAAACGGACGAATTGACAGGATGTGAATCGCCTGGAGCCAGAGCGAAATAATAACCGCGGAGACTCACGGCAGGAACGTTTCTCCATTTATGTCCAGAATCATTGTGCTCACGTCTCTCTCTCTCTCTCTCTCTCACACACACACACACACACACACACATAACTTAATAACTTTGTTCAGATCCGGCTGGCAGATCACTAGTTTCATGCTAGCATGCATAATGAGTAGAGAAATAATAATTATGCATAAAAAAAAGTCATTGAAAAATAATATTCATGAAATAATAGTTAGGATAATATTAGTAAAATAAAAATAACAATTATAAAATAATTGTAATGTAATAATAATAATGATTATAAAAATGTAACAATAAAATGTTAGTAATAATTGTAAAACTAATTTAAAAATAATAACTATAATTATTATAATTATTATTAATATAAAAAGAACATATAAAACAAAAAAATAAACTGATAACAACTTCACAAATGTAATAATAATTATTATAAAAATAAAATAATTAGAAATGTGAAAACTAATAATTAATGTAAAGAAATAATTAGGGCTGTCCAAGCGATTAATCGCGATTAATCGCATCCAAAATAAAAGTTTATGTTTATATAATATATGTGGGGGCACTGTGTATAATTATTTTGTATATATAAATTAAATACACACACATGCATGTATATTTAATAAAAAAATATTATTTATATATAAAATATTTATATTTATATATAATATAAATTATATAAATCTATATATAGAATATACATGAAAATATTTCTTAAATATATACATGCATGTGTGTGTATTTATATATACATAATAATTATACACAGTGCACCCACATATATTATGTAAACACAAACTTTTATTTTGGATGTGATTAATCGCGATTAATCGTTTTGACAGCCCTAGAAATAATACATAAATAAATATAAATTCAATATATTATAATAACTATAAAATAACTTTTATAAAATAATTATACATTGAAAATACATAATATAAAATCAAGTTTATATATATATGTGTATATTATATGCAGTAAGTGCATTACTATTAAGCACTATAGGCTGTGAGAAAAATAACCGATTTTTCATTTTGATTATTTTCAATTAATCTGTGTTTTCAACGCTACATATAAGAGGCCCGTTTATGATAAATTGATTCAGTAATGAAGCATTCAAGCCTACAAATGACAAAAAGAACTACATCACTTTAATGAATCGAACACTTTATATGAGAGATCCAGCAACTTTGCAATCTCTAAACACAAAACACTTTGAGTGTTGTATCATGAGAAGTTTAATTTCACTCCTTTGATTCATGTATTAACATGCCGTAGTCTTTATTAATGGTATTACTCATTAATCTTTCATGACAAAATATCTCACTATCACCACTTTCATCCTATTAACAATGGTGGTGGATTTAGGGAAATAAATCAGAACGGAAGTGCTCTAAATATTTCATGGCGTGTAATTGAATGCAGCCAGCGAGGATCATTAAAATGAAGGGCGTTTGTGACTGAGGCACGTTCATACACAAATCAAATGAATGATAAAACACGCGGGGATCTGCATTCTGAACACGAGGACTGTGCGTCTCAGATCCAGGCCAAAACACACCAACCAGGAACTCGGCCAATATGGAAATGAACCGAATCCTCTGGTGCTCTTCACGTGTCGAATATCTTTAACTCAATTAAATGAACTTACACTCTTAGAAGAAATGCTTCTATTTAGAACCAGAAATGGTTCCATCCCCCGCTTCATATATGGAACTCCAAAATGGTTCTATATAGAACCATTTTTTTGGTAAAAGGTTCTATTGGCCAAGTATGGAACCCCAGAGTTCTATATAGAAAGCCTTTTTTTAAGAGTGTATAGAACCTTTTAGGGGTTTGAAATACGTAGCACTGATAGAACCTTTTAAGGTTCTATATAGAACCCTGGGGTTCCATACTTGGCCAATAGAACATTTCCCCCCCAAAAAAAATGGTTCTATTGGCCAAGTATGGAACCCTAGGTTCTATATAAAAACCCTTTTTTAAGAGTGTATAGAACCTTTTAGGGGTTCTAAATACGTAGTGCCGATAGAACCTTTTAAGGTTCTATAGAGAACCTTTTCTTCTAAGAGTGCACTATATTATGATGTTTTGTTGTTTAATATTTTGGATTTTTTTTATACTAAATTATATTTACACTCTATTTATCATCCATTTATTCACTTTTTGAGCATAGGCCTGAAAATACAATTTCCAAGCTAAACTGTGGTAAATCTTAAATGCTTGAAAGCACACACTTAAAGGTGCAGTGTGTAAGAAAGTTATAGGTACTGCAGTCAAATTCAAAATATTGGAGGTCGTCGTTTCTCCCGCCTCCTCATCAGACTCGACGCTCACACGGGTTGTCAGTTTTAACACACGCAACATTATTTAAAATTTTGATATAGATATATATTTTATCATTTATATATATATATATATATATATATATATATATATATATAATTTTTTTATTCAAAATCATGTTTTTACTTTAAAACTGCGCGAAAATCGAAGCCATAAATCTAAACAAGTTAAAATTTGAGCCTGATATCTCAGTAAATGAGCGGTCAGTGGGAGTGTGTTCGGCTGCAGTACCAAACGCCTCCACTAGAGGAAACTCTCTGATTCATTTTTAAGTGTGACTATTGTTTTCTAGACCATTTAACCTGTTCGAATCATGTCCATTATTTTTTGTGTTCACATTCAAAGTGCCGAAATGTTTACCAAGTTTTGTACCATTCCGATGAAAAAAACCTAAAAAAACGTAAAACGTACATAACAAAAAAACAAAACCCACCATCTTCAAACCAATCAGTCACATTTTGTCTTAATTTTCATAAATGTTAAGTCTGCAATATAAGAAAAGAGACCTAAATATTATTTATATAATATATAATATATTTTCCAGGTGCACCAATTCATGTTTTGTGAGGAGAAACTCGTATCTCTTTTCATTTCCCAGAATGCTCAGTTTAATGAATATACATTATGCTTCAACTATTCATTGATCTGCCATGGTTTTAGAAGACGGATAAATGCGCTCTTGAAGTTTTGTCTTGGCTGGTGTGTTTTTCAGGAATGATGCAAGAACGCCGGTCCTGCCTGTAACAAACGTGACTGTTTTGATTCGAGGCGGCGAGTGGAAATGCTCTCCAAGTATGTCTGGAAATCGATGCGAATGGAAGAAAGGAAGAGAGAAAAGAAGTGTGGGGAAAACTCACGGAAGTGTAAATGAGACTTCATATCACATGGCCTGAGGTGATGCTAACTCATGATGAGTTCGGCAACACTCGTGATTGAACTACGGATTAATAAACAACCAGAGAGAGTGGTAGACGGCAAAGTAAAGATTTAAATGTATGCTAACATAATTTTCATTTTGGGTGAACTATCCCTTCAAAACAGCTTATTTAAAAAGTCTAGCCAAAATGTGTGGCTCGCGAGAGAAAAGCTTCAAGGACACACATCTGTCGTCCAGATCCCGTCGCTAGTTCAACATCGCGGAGGGTTAACACGGCATCATTAGCATCAGATTCCCTCTCTCGAACTGACAGTCAAGATTCCCTCCGCCACTGCAGATACAAACAACTGTTTACTCGACCGAAACAAAGCCCAGATGTCTTCTGTGCGTTTGCGGTGACAGGCCTTTCATTTTGCCCTTGATAGTGTTTACCTACCAGATCACACTGTGTACACAAGAATGAGAGACAATATGGCTGGAGGAAACACGACGAGATTCAGATGGTGAGGTTTTATATAAACAAACGATACATAAAACAACAGACAGACAGACAGACACAGAGATAGATAGATAGATAGATGGATGGATGGATGGATGGATGGACGGACGGACGGACGGACGGACGGACGGACGGACGGACGGACGGACGGACGGACGGACGGACGGACGGACGGACGGACGGACGGACAGACAGACAGACAGACAGACAGACAGACAGACAGACAGATAGATAGATAGATAGATAGATAGATAGATAGATAGACAGATGGACAGACGGACGGACGGACAGACAGACAGACAGACAGACAGACAGACAGATAGATAGATAGATAGATAGATAGATAGATAGATAGATAGATAGATAGATAGATAGATAGATAGATAGATAGATAGATAGATAGATGGATGGATGGATGGATGGATGGATGGATGGATGGATGGATGGATGGATGGATGGATGGATGGATGGACGGACAGATAGACAGACAGTTAGATAGATAGATAGATGGATGGATGGATAGTTAGACAGATAGAAAGACAGATAGATAGATGGATGGATGGATGGACGGACGGACAGATAGACAGACAGTTAGATAGATAGATAGACGGACGGACGGATAGTTAGACAGATAGAAAGACAGATAGATGGATGGATGGATGGATGGATGGATGGATGGATGGATGGATGGATGGATGGATGGATGGATGGATGGATGGATGGATGGATGGATGGATGGATGGATGGATGGATGGATAGATAGATAGATAGATAGATAGATAGATAGATAGATAGATAGATAGATAGATAGATAGATAGATAGATAGATAGATAGATAGATAGATAGATAGATAGTTAGACAGATAGAAAGACAGATAGATGGATGGATGGATGGATGGATGGATGGATGGATGGATGGATGGATGGATGGACAGATAGACAGACAGTTAGATAGATAGATAGATAGACGGACGGACGGATAGTTAGACAGATAGAAAGACAGATGGATGGATGGATGGATGGATGGATGGATGGATGGATGGATGGATGGATGGATGGATGGATAGATAGATAGATAGATAGATAGATAGATAGATAGATAGATAGATAGATAGATAGATAGATAGATAGATGGACGGACGGACGGACAGATAGATAGTCAGAGTTTGAATGTAAAATATATTAGTGATGCTCGCCTTAATAAACACCACAAGATGCGCATCAATATTTTTTGTTGTTATTTTTGATTCATGAAGCCAAACCATGAAGTCGGATCCGCTATTGGCGCTTCATGCTATCACTCCAAAACGCAGAAAAGAATAAACCCACTTTCTGAAGATAAAAGGCCTTGATGGCTCGAACCGGTGCTGGTGTGTGTCGAAGGTCATCGCTCGTCTTTCAATCACATCAACAATCTCAAATCAAAAGAGCTTTTTGATCCGCACACAAACAGCCAGCCCTGTTAATATATTCACACATCCCATGCGAGTTCATTATTTCCCCGCTCCCTTCTCTGGTTCGCTGCGACCCAAGGTCACGGAGGAATAGAGGGAGGGTTAAAAAGGGCAAAATCTAATTTGAGCTCCGGCAAGACGAGAGATCTGACAAACACAGCCCTGAAAAAACAACACAATCAATTCCCAACGCTGGGATTCAGAGTTTACTGGTCACCATCGGCACCGGATGTGGAAGAAAACAACGGATTCCCCATTTTTAAAGACAAAGCAGTAGGGTTGGGTATCGAGAATCGAGTATCGATTGGAACCGGGACTAACTTTTCGTTTTTCCCGGAATCGTTCAAAAGTTAAAATTTCGATTCCTAGTTTCGATATTCACAGTCCGCCGAGCGGAAGAAGAAACCGCTGAACAACACCAATGAAGAAGCGTCTACCGGAAGTGTTGGCATAACCACGCGAGTCGAACATGAGTAGCTTACGTCGGCGGTCCAAAGTGTGGCTTCACTTTTCTAAAAATAACGAAATCTCAGCAAAATGCAAAATTTGTGACAAAAGGAGTATTTCCCTTCAGAAAGACTGTTGGTTAGCAAGGTTAGCTAAACTTTTTTGACCCTGCCCCTTAAAAGAATCGGAATCGAGAATCGTTGGGAACCGGAATCGAAACAAGGAATCGGAATCAGAATCGTTCAAATTCAAACGATACCCAACCCTAGCCGAGGAACAATGGTGCGTTCTATTATTCATTCGTCTCGGAGATCCGAATCGGACGGCAAACGTTGCCTAGTAACACCCCCCCCCCCCTTTCCTCGGATTTCTCCTCTCGGACGTCGGACAACCGAGCAAGAATTCCGTTTCGGAATTCAAGATGGCTGCGCCCTGTGGCTTGTTAGTATGAATTGTTTTCATTGTTTTTTGAACCGCTTTGGTATTTTAAATGACGATTATAATCACTCGTATTACTGCGCCCCCTGTAGGAATGGGAATCGGTTGTTGTGAGTGCAATTACTGACGTTGCTAGCGTCGCTAACGGAAGATTAACATGAAAAACATTAAATAAAGTGAAAATTTCAAAAAGAAAAGTTCAAATGGCTGCGTTTTGATAAGGTGCAGCCATGATACATTTTTTAATGTAAGTGCCTGGTACTCGGCATTCTTCAAAGCTAAATGAAAATCGAAAATTGGTTTGCTTTCCTAACGTTGAAAAAACGTTGATTTCAAGTTGACTTTTTGTTAGTTTTGAAGAATGACGCGTCTGACGTTGGTTCAACGTTAATTCGATGAGCAAAACAATGTCAGATCAACGTTGATTCAATGTCAGTTTGCTATCTGGGTAATCACTCGTATTACTGCGCCCCCTGTAGGTGTGGGAATCAGTTGTGAGTGCAATTAGTAACGTTGCTAGCGTCGCTAACGGAAGATTAACATGAAAAACATTAAATAAAGTGAATATTTACAAGTTCAAATGGCTGCGTTTTGATAAGTTGTAGCCATAATACATTTTTTTAATGTACTCGGCCAGTGCTACCACTATAACAGCTTTCCGGGTGGCGTCCATTTTTTTCTGCGACTCGGACTCGCAAACATATTAGAACGCTTGAAGTGTGGACGTGACGTCAAATCCGAGGTACGAGTCGGTTCGTTGGCTATAATAGAACGCATCATAAGAGTCTGATATAGACAAACCAGTGGCCATTTTCTAAAAAAACGTAAATATTTATCTAATTTTTAACCACAAATGCTCGTCTTGCACGTCCTCGACTTCACTTATTATGTAATCACGCTGGAAAGATCGGGCGGTAAGCGGACGTAGGCGGGAAATGTAGAGAAAACTTCAAGATCGCCCAAATTCGTTGCTATACCTTTTATTTATTCGGTAAATTATTGTAAATGGTTTGACATAGTCTTTGCAGGTTGGCTTTGTAAACTCTAGGTCTGTTCTTGCACCTACGTCCCGCTTGACCTTATAACGTGATTATGCGATGTGTGGCGCATCACAGCTAGCGCAAGACGAGCATTTGTGGCTATAAAGTATATAAATGTTTATTTTTTTGTCTAGATCAGACTCTTATTTTTCAGCTGGATCGTGTCGAGACTTTGAAACTCACATTTGGACCCGTTGGATCCCATTGAAGTCACTATATTGACGAAATCCTGGAACGTTTTTCTCAAAAACCGACTCATGGATATCTTGGATGACGTGAGGGAGAGTAAATTATCAGGAAATGCTAATTCTGTAGTGAACTACTCCTTTAATCTTGCCGTATCACAATTTCTTTGGCCAAATTTCGGCTCTGTGCTTTATAGAGAAAGCTGTGATTCTCGTTTACACGAGCGGCGCTTGAGGAATGAACAAGAGGCTCATTATGGTTTGCCGCCATCACTCTTGTTCTGAGCAACCGCACCCAATCAGATGCCACTCCAATCAACAGCTCGTTATCCTGACGTTCATTAGGATTGGACTCGAGATGGGGATGCTAATGGGAACAATGACTAACAATAACTCATGGGTTTGTAGCATCATTTGAACAATCATGAGTCTCTGAAATCTGAAGTGTTCCTTCAATGGCAAACAATCAAACAGACAATGTTTGATTTATGTTCCGAAAAAACCTCACTTTCTCCATATTACATGAGCTCTACTGCTACAGAAAGAAGATTACTGGCCAAAAAAATATACATAACTGCAATCAAATCCACTGAAAAATCAGAAGAAAAATCATTTAATATAAAATTACATAAAAATAAAATTACATTAAAAATAAAACATGATATTTGTACACATATTAGCTCCGACAAACAAATCCAAGAAAAAAAAGTAAATATAAAAATGAATATTTAACGTAAAATATTATTAAAAATATAACCTAAAATAAAAATAATATTCAATTAATATTTGTTTCAAATAATTCAATTGCATGTTTGTAGCCATGCATTATTTTTAATTTAATTTTATTTTTAATTAATAATAATAATAATAATAAATCACAGTAAACAAACCCACACAAAAGCATTAATTAAAAATAACTATTCATAAATAAATAAATAAATCTTATATAAAAACATATTATAAATAATTTTACATTTCACTTTTACATTTATTCATTTACCAGATGCTTTTATTTTAATCTTACATTTTTAATATATTTTATATATATATATATATATATATATATATATATATTAAACATTAATACATTTAATTCCTAAAGAAAAAATACACTTACATTAGCTCTACCCTGACTGTGACCAAAATAAATAAATACATACAAAAAATGACCAAAAAGTCTCTAAACATTTGCCGTTTCCATCGACGTACTGATTTCCACCTGCACTTACACACTAAAACACTGTTACGTCATTGACTTACTAGCTATTTCAGACACAAACGATAGCTAACACTTAAACACGTGTGAAGCATCGCACTAAACACAGACGATACAGTTGCAGTAACTCAAGCTCATGTGCTAATGCTAATTTTAGAAATTGTATCTGTGAAACCGATGTAAATGTAGGCCTATATCATCAGGGGGCCGACATGTTTTGAGTTCAATCGAGTTCTGTCACTTAGCATCTTCTGACACGCTAGTTCACGTCTTCAACGTGTCAAGCATATGTTTGGTTTGTGCTTGCGCATGCATTCATGTGCACTGAGGTTGGATCGAGCTGTAGATATAAGCGAGCGTGTGTGTGTGTGTGTTGAAGTCTAGCCTCCAGACAAATGCCACGGCTGAAAAATGGAGGCGCTCGCTGCTAGCTGCCTTATTAGCATACAGGAAAGGTGATGTAAAGTGACGCCGTCCCCGATGGTGTAAATATTTTAATTCATAATGAGCCGGCCTCTCCGCTTGCCTTATTTATTCCTCCGCGGTTTGCCCCGTGTCCTCATTACCGCCGCATGTTGAAAAGGCCTTTCATATCAGCGAGCTTCTTCAAATATGGACACTTTCAGACTTAAAGTGAAAAACTAGACTCCCTTAAAAAGCACTTAATTCATGTCAACAATGTATATGGGCTACGAGAAAATTCACAGATAATGGTCATTTCCACCACATCAGAAATAACTCTTCGTTCTGTTGTGGAAATGACATTTAAAGGTGCATTGTGTAATATTTAGGATGATCTGTTGACAGAAATGCAATTTCATTCCGTACAAAGATCCAGAAAATGCAAATCCAAGCCAAAATCAGCGTTAGCAGCAACAGGTTTCAAACCTGTGCAACAACACACTCCATTACGCCAAACGCATTGAATCCAGCGAGTGAGACGCGAGCTAGCGGGAATCAACAGTAGATCAAACCTCTGAACCTTCATCCCTGTGGCTAATTGAATTATCCGGCATTGGTGTGTTAACACACAGACGTTAACATGGCGACATGCAGAACGCCACCAGTCATTAAAGCATGATGGAAAGCTCTCAGCGAGTGTGTGTGACACACACCTGCACGCCTCATGTGTGTGCTAGCTCTTAGCGTAGCCTGACAGCGCTTCCTCACAGAGAGGAGACAGACAGAAGAACAGCGTGTACTGAACCAGCGCTAGCTGTAACATTCATACCGCCGCAGATCGATCTATCTATCTATCTATCTATCTATCTATCTATCTATCTATCTATCTATCTATCTATCTATCTATCTGTCTGTCTGTCTGTCTGTCTGTCTGTCTGTCTGTCTGTCTGTCTGTCTGTCTGTCTGTCTGTCTGTCTTACGTTCTATCATCTATCTATCTATCTATCTATCTATCTATCTATCTATCTGTCTGTCTGTCTGTCTGTCTGTCTGTCTGTCTGTCTGTCTTACGTTCTATCATCTATCTATCTATCTATCTATCTATCTATCTATCTATCTATCTATCTATCTATCTATCTATCTATCTATCTATCTATCTGTCTGTCTGTCTGTCTGTCTGTCTGTCTGTCTGTCTTACGTTCTATCTGTCTGTCTGTCTGTCTGTCTTACGTTCTATCATCTATCTATCTATCTATCTATCTATCTATCTATCTATCTATCTATCTATCTATCTATCTATCTATCTATCTATCTATCTATCTGTCTGTCTGTCTGTCTGTCTGTCTGTCTGTCTGTCTGTCTGTCTGTCTTACGTTCTATCTGTCTGTCTGTCTGTCTGTCTGTCTGTCTGTCTGTCTGTCTGTCTTACGTTCTATCATCTATCTATCTATCTATCTATCTATCTATCTATCTATCTATCTATCTATCTATCTGTCTGTCTGTCTGTCTGTCTGTCTGTCTGTCTGTCTGTCTGTCTGTCTGTCTGTCTGTCTGTCTGTCTGTCTGTCTATCTATCTATCTGTCTATCTGTCTTACGCTCTATCTGTCTGTCTGTCTATCTATCTATTTATCTATCTATCTATCAGTCCATCCATCCATCTATCTATCTATGCTTTTCGGAGTGGCTGCTGTCTTCACAGGTCTCTCGCTCTTACCTCTCTGCCTTGCGCGGTTTCACAACATCTGTCTGGAATGCACGCTTGCTGTAGATTATTGGATATTTTAACTAATTTGCCACATAACTAGCCGGATCTACATAACAGATCTTATTTTTTGCGATTTTCTAAAAGTCAATGGGGAAAAAGCATAGCTTTTCGATCGAGGGAACCCACGCGCCGCTAGCTTCCGATTTGTCCCTCAAAGTGACATCATCACTTCGGCACTCTATTGGAGTCTCATGCTCAATGAATGAGAGTTAGCGTAGTCTATTTAATAACGAACACTAACGAGCTTTTGGTCTTGTTTGTCCCAGATGTGCGTTATATTCGGATTAGTCATGTTCTGTGTAAAAATATACTAGCCGAATTGAGCGTTAGCATTAACACGCGTAGCACGTGCTGAACTGCCGACCATTTTAGGTCATTGTTTTTCTCTTTCTGCATTTCAATTATACACAAATATGTAGAACGATGGTTACTTACGTAAATAGTTGTGAATTGATGAGAACAGAGACTTTACTTCTTAAGTTATTCCACTATATGTTCACGATCACTTTGTAAATTGTATATCGTCTCACTTCTCTCGCTGCTGACTTCTGAGCGACGTTGATGCATGCTAACCAGCTTTTGGTCGGGTTTGTCCCAGTTTTGTCAGTCACTGGCCCAGTAAAGTGCAATATTGAGTGACCATCCACACACACACACAGTGGCGTATATCTCGCGGCTGATGATGTCAGGCCCGGCTAGTTTCCCGCTAGCTCTCAATGCTGTGCCTGTGTTTACGGCTGCGCTTTGATTAAGATGTCACTGTCACTCGCGGTGTGAATGTGCATTTTATGCCCTCGGCTCTAATTCCACCCTCTCCGAGAGTGACGAGGGGATTTAACGCAAACGAGAGGGAAATAAAGACCAATAAAGAGGAGGAGCTTTTGTCCACAGCAAATGAAGACGATCGAGCGTCACGTAGCATCAATTAGCCAGACACCAGATATAGGCATATTTTTTTAAACTATAAAACTAAACTATAGCGAATAAACTGATAATGTGAGAACTGTTGAAGGACTCTGAATACATTTGGGTTTGACTGAACTCGTCATTCGAGTCTTTCAGAAACTGGTAACCTTCTGTCTGATATTCTCAGAGATATTGACTTTTTGCCACACAGCCTGAATGACTTAATTACGGATCAATAATAATGAATTATTTGAGAGAGAGAAAAGGCAGTATATCATGAAAGGTCTTTATTCCAGCTTAACTCAATCTACAGACCGGTTGTTTTCATGTACACGTGTATTATCTTTTCCTCTCTGTGCATTTTGTCTTGAACCCCTGGCAGTGTAATTTCATGTAATTAATGATAAGGTGGTGCATGAGCTATTTCTCCTTTCTTCTCGCAAAATGATAAGCTAGTGCCGCAGATAACCTGAGGAATTATTGTGTAGGCCTACCACTCCACATGGCTTTGTGCAAAAAAAAAAAAAGGAAAGAATAAATAAAATGAAAGAGGACTTACAGTCTTGGCCTGGAGGGTGGAGTTCAGAAGAAATGAATCCTTTAATAAATCACAATCACCAACACTAAGTAGCCTATACATAAAGAGAAGCAAATGATCTAATATGCAAATGTAATGTGCGTTATGAACAGGTTATTTTTAGTGCATCAAACAGCGTGATCAAACGAGTGTAGGAGTCGATTCTTTTTAGTGAATCAAACACAATGTGATCACTTACTTTACACTGATTCCCGAACTAAAGACTACATGAGTCGGTTCTTTTTAGTGAATCAAACAGCGTGATCAAACTCCAGTTACCGAATGAACTCCAGTTACCAAAGGAACGAGTATAGGAGTTGATTCTTTTTAGTGAGTCAAACACATACAGAGTGATCACTCTGATTCCCGAACTAATAACTACACGAGTCGGTTCTTTTACGTGAACCAAACAGCGTGATCAAACTCCAATTACCGAACAAACGAGAATAGGAGTTGATTCTTTTTAGTGAGTCAAATACATACAGAGTGATCACTCTGATTCCCGAACTAATAACTACACGAGTCGGTTCTTTTACGTGAACCAAACAGCGTGATCAAACTCCAATTACCGAACAAACGAGAATAGGAGTCGATTCTTTTTAGTGAGTCAAACACAGAGTGATCACTCTGATTCCCGAACTAATAACTACATGAGTCGGTTCTTTTAAGTGAACCAAACAGCATGATCAAACTCCAGTTACCAAAGGAACGAGGATAGGAGTTGATTCTTTTTAGTGAGTCAAACACATACAGAGTGATCACTCTGATTCCCGAACTAATAACTACACGAGTCGGTTCTTTTAAGTGAACCAAACAGCGTGATCAAACTCCAGTTACCGAACGAACAAGTGTAGGAGTCGATTCTTTTTAGTGAATCAAACACATACAGAGTGATCACTCTGATTCCCGAACTAATAACTACATGAGTCGCTTCTTTTAAGTGAATCAAACAGCATGATCAAACTCCAGTTACCAAACGAAAGAGTACAGGAGTCGATTCTTTTTAGTGAATCAAGAGTGATCACTCAGATTCCCGAACTAATAACTACATGATTCGGTTATTTTAGTGAATTAAAAACAGCGTGATCAAACTCCAGTTACCAAACGAACGAGTATAGGAGTCGATTCTTTTTAGTGAATCAAACACATACAGAGTGATCACTCACTTAACACTGATTCCCGAATTAAAGACTACATGAGTCGGTTCTTTTTAATGAATCAAACTTACTAATCAAGCACAACAATTAAATTCAGATTCTCAATCGGTTCTTTTTAGTGATTCAAACAAACAATATGATCAGTGAGTATGAGTTGATTCTTTTTAGTGAATCAAACATTAGCAAACTCAGATTCAAAAGTGAATCCACAGGTTCTTTAAAGTGAAAAACGTTCTTTCTCGTTTTACATTATTTACTTCCATTTGCCAAGGCTCTGTTTCCCTATACTTCTTCCTCAAACATTACAGTCATTAAATTACATACAATTCCCATCTCCACTTACATTGACTTAACCTGCAGATTTCATCAATTGGCCGTCCAGACGTCGTTTGATAGGCTTGTCATCAAAACAGACGTTTGTTAGGGAGCGTTGGAGATCTTCGGGAACAGACAGCTGGTGATTAAACCACATTACGATTTTCATGGTTCACGATGCCGTGTAATTATAAATATGATCCATGTCCCTCACTGGTAATTGATGCCTCTTGGTCGACTTCTGGCCCTCTCTAATGAGCAGTGGCTTTCTGGGTGTTGCAGGAGCTTCTCTTGCAGTCGTTTCTTAAAATAAAATAAACAAATATGAACTCGAGAAGATAACAGACCCCGGACGAGGCTTATGAATCGCTTATTCATAACTGCAAGCGTGAGACTATCGCTTAAATGTCATAATGTGTTAACATTTAGAATGTAAAGATCCAGAACTAAACGCGCCGTGACTGGAACTCGACTGAGTGATATCCATCAAGGAGTCCATTCATTAATTTTCATAATAACGCGCGCCTGAATTAGCCTGCGGGAGCGGCTAATTAGTTCTCTATCAGTATCTGAACACAAATGAACCACGGGATGGTTTTTAAACTGGCGGTTCTCAGAGCCGAGTCTGGGGAAATCCATCGCTTTCGGGCGTGTGGCACCTGTCAATCACTTCCGAGCTACTCCGCGGTGACATCATCGCTTAGCAACCGAACCGCCGTGGAGTTTTTGGGATGCGAGGGAGACGGTGATGCTAAATTAGAAGGTGCTTTCCTTAAGCGCATGCATAATGCATGATGCAAAGACGCTGGTGAATTATTGAGGAGGCGGTAACGAGCTGCGTTTCAAAGGTAAAGAGGGCGAGGACTCGCATTCACGAGCGCAGGCTTCTCTGACTCAGGTCTCTGGAAGTAAAGAAACTATCACAATGATAAAAAAAGACCTTTTTAAGTTTTCGAAGAAACAGGATTCATGCCAGTTCCAAACTGGTGAATATGACGCTAGGACTTTCTGGGTGGTTGCTATAGGTTAAGGTGTTCTTGCTTAAGGTGTTTATTTATTTTGCATATTGCTATACAATTTCTGAGGTGTTAATGGTTGCTAGGGTGTTGCTGTGTGGTCGTTTGGGTGGACACAAAAGTGGATGGATGTTAATCTGTTTTTGCAATTGTTATATGGTTGCTAAGGTGCTATAGGTGGTTGCTGAAGCCTTGCTATGAAGTTGCCATGGTGTTCTGGGTTGCAGTCTAGTTTCTAAGGTGTTCTGAATGGTTGCTAGGGCGTTGCTATGCGGGTTTGTTTTGGTGGATACGAAAGTGGATATGCTATTTATGGTTGCTAAAGTGTTCCGGGTGTTTGCTGAAGCCTTGCTACGATGTTGCCATGGTGTTCTGGGTTGCAGTCTAGTTTGTAAGGTGTTCTGAATGGTTGCTAGGGCGTTGCTATGCAGGTTTGTTTTGATGGACACTAAAGTGGGTATACTATTTATGGGTGCTAAGGTGTTCCGGGTGATTGCTGAAGCCTTGCTATGAAGTTGCCATGGTGTTCTGGGTGCAGTCTGCTTTCTAAGGTGTTCTGAATGGTTGCTAGGGCGTTGCCATGCGGGGGTTTTTGTGGACACTTAAGTGGACATGCTATTTTTGGTTACTAAAGTGTTCCGGGTGATTGCTGAAGCCTTGCTATAAAGTTGCCATGGTGTTCTGGGTTGCAGTCTGGTTTCTAAGGTGTTCTGAATGGTTGCTAGGGCGTTGCCATGCGGGGGGTTTTATGGACACTTAAGTGGACATGCTATTTTTGGTTACTAAAGTGTTCCGGGTGATTGCTGAAGCCTTGCTACGCAGTTGCCATGGTGTTCTGGGTTGCAGTCTGGTTTCTAAGGAGTTCTGAGCGGTTGCTAGGGCGTTGCTATGCGGGTTTGTTTTGATGGACACTAAAGTGGATATGCTATTTTGTTTGCTAAGGTGTTCCGGGTGATTGCTGAAGCCTTGCTACGAAGCTGCCATGGTGTTCTCGGTGGCTGTCTATATGGTTGCTGAGGTGTTCTGAATGGTTGCTAGGGTGTTGCTATATTTTGGTGGATGCCAAAGTGTATGGAAGAGTGTCCCCCAACCCATTGCTATATGGTTGCTAAGCAGTTTTGGGTGCTCAGTGTGGTTGCCAAGTGGTTTTAGTGCAAAATACAAACGCATAAAAATAATAAACTTTTGCTTTGAAATATAATTTAATAAATGCAATGCCCCAACTTGCCCCAGTCTGATGTTTATGAAAAAATACTGTGAATTTGAACATAATAATAACGGATTGATTATAAACAGAAGTGAATCAATCATCGAACCGATGCCTTTAAACATCTATTTTTCTCTTCTAGAACGCCTTAATTAAAGAAACGGTTCGAGTGGAGTTCAGGTTCTCTCCAGGGGTCCCGGAGCTTGTTTAGGCCAAGGGCCAAATAACATCCGTAACGCCAACGGGACCACGAGGGACGCAAATAAACCAGCTTCAATCCTCAAGCAAATCATGCAAACCTAGATAAAAGACAGCTAATTGTGTGCTTTAATTCAAGGACAGTTTTCCCTTCGCCATCACTTTACTCCGTCTGATGTATTGAGATTGTTCAGAGAAACCCAATTGAACATGAAAAATAAAGCAGGTCAAGATGATAAAACGACTCATATAGCCGGCTGATTAAAGAAAGAAATATAAGGGACAGAAGTGCTTTGAAAACCTTGTCATGTCTGGATATATTTTCAGACTTGGTTAGTTTCACTCAAGTAGCTCTATAATACCAAGAGACTGACATTCACTGGAGTGAATTAAATGGCTGCCATCTTTATTTGCCTATACATCAGATTGTGACGTAAATGTTGACATTAAACGCATTAGCATTTGATGTGCTAGCAAACATTCACTTTCACAACATTTTACAGTTACATCTCATGACAAACTCAAAACTGGATTCAAAATAAAGCTACTTTCTTCAAGTTTACACCTCCAAAAAAAGAGTATTTGAGAATAAACTAGTCTCTTTGTTGGCGCTTCAATGTGTTTTCTGCGTTTGAAACCCTCATAATGGGCCTGTTTAATTCAACAGATCTCAATATAGCACAACGCAGGCTGGGTTTCGTCTCCATTAAAGATGTGATATTACACAGGAGGGTTGTGTTATTGAAATAGATAACAATAAAAATTGCAAGTGCAAATATAACTCTGCTCAGTTTAGCGTTAGCATGGCAGCGCATCTGTGCCGTAGCACATCTGGCAACCGCGTCTCGTGTCAATAAAACTCGCTGGAACGGCTCCCGCAGCGATGTTAATTATTCCTCACTCATTCCTCAGTATCTCCGGGAAAAAAAAAATGCAAGAGAATAAAAGTTTTAATTAAAATCTGTCTCTCCCGCCCATTAGCATCACCTCCCTGCTGACAAAATCTGCTACAAGGTGGTTAGCTGCGGTCTTAGCCTAGCCTAGCTGCTCGGTTATTTAAAAAAATAATAATTTGAGACGGATTTCAAGTGCTGGTTGAGTCGGGTGAACAACTAGCCAGATAATCTCCACCCGGGATTACTTCAGGAGAGAATTTGTACAATTCAGACTTCAATCTAACGCAGGTCGAGTGAAAAATTAATTACCCCGGGCGTGAAGTGCTTCAAAAGTGCAGAAATATAAAGTTTGTGAACATGTTTGACACTAAAGAGTTCAAATAAAATACACTCATTGATATATTTTGCTATAAATAATCATATAAATAATATATATGTTGGGCTATATAAAAATAGGTAACATAAAAAAAATACACACATATTTATATAGGCCAATCTGTTATATATACACACACACACATACCGTACACACAGACACATCGTACTGTATATCGACACGGCTTCTGGAAGAACAACAAATGTGGGCGGGGCTTAATTTCTCTGTTGGGATTGATTGTGGTCTCTTATTGGTCAGTCTTTCCAGAAAAACGCAGAGTTTTTTTGTGTCCTTGATTACGCGGCCCGTTTTCTTTAAAAATGCGATGGAATATGCGGGATATTTATGCAATTTTATGCGATGAAATTGCGGGAACTTGCAAAAATTGCGGGAACTTGCGGTTTGATGGAAAAAAAGAAAAAAAGTGATTTCCCCAACATTCTGTTCTCACTAGGCTACTACCTTAATGTAAAAAGCCATTTCGTATTACTTCCTTTGATAAGCAAGCATACTTCATCATAGAAAGTGCTGGGAATATTTAATTTCTCATCTTGTTTTATTTCAGACTGTAACGAATGTAAATAAGGTGTGGCCCCTTTAAGTGCTGCGCGCTCCCTGTTGAACTCTCTGCAGTGTTTATTATATGTGCTATTATTGATGCTACTTCTTTTATCTTATGTTTTTTATTAGGGTTGTGTATCGTTTGAATTTGAACGATTCTGATTCCGATTCCTTGTTTCGATTCCGGTTCCCAACGATTCTCGATTCCGATTCTTTTAAGAGGCAGGGTCAAAAAAGTTTAGCTAACCTTGCTAACCAACGGTCTTTCTGAAGGAAATACTCCTTTATGAAGGGAAATACTCCTTTTGTCACAAATTTTGCATTTTGCTGAGATTTTGTTATTTTTAGAAAAGTGAAGCCACACTTTGGACCGCCGACGTAAGCTACTCATGTTCGACTCGCGCGGTTATGCCAACACTTCCGGTAGACGCTTCTTCATTGGTGTTGTTCAGCGGTTTCTTCTTCCGCTCGGCGGACTGTGAATATCGAAACTAGGAATCGAAATTTTAACTTTTGAACGATTCCGGGGAAAACGAAAAGTTAGTCCCGATTCTCGATACCCAACCCTATTGTTTATTAAGTAACGGTAGTGACGGTAGAACGTGTGACGGACAGTTATACGAGTTTGATTTGTGAGATGTCGATCGCCTCTTTAATAACTTCAGCAGTGAGCTATCCCGTCGCGTAATTGCGTCACTTCATAACGTTCCCATGGAAACGGGAAAATGGCGACTCTTGCGTGAAGCAAACGCAAATTTTTCAACTTTCCGCTAAGATACACGTGACTTTTTTGCAACGAAAATGCGAGGATTATGAAATCATGCAAACCCCGCATACTTTGCACGGAAATCGTCAATTTATGCGACGAAAGTGCAGCGTATTTGAAAAATATGCGCCCTCCGCATAAATATGGGGACTTTGGCTGATTTTGCATTGAATTTGCAAAAGATTGGTGGATCTCCTGTGAGTGACAGGTTGCCCCGCCCACACACCAGTAGAGAGTCAGCAGAGAAGAGGGAGGGGAACTCATTTTAATTCAAGATTACGAGGCACACGATGAGCATGGATACATACAATAATAAACACTGCAATATTGCATAAAAATGTCTTAATTTTGAGTCTTCATGCCTCATCCTCTTCCTCATGACCTCATCCACACAGTCCTCGCAGCCGGCCCGAGATCTGACTCTCTCCGCTAGCGGGATGATAGAAAGGTCCAATATTGCAAACGACCTCGCTCATCATAACACTCATAACACTCGCGGGCCCGCCGAGACTCCGCGGAAATCCCTGTCCGTGTGTTTGTGTTTTATTGTTGTTATTTCGTAGTAATTCACCACGCCACAGAAATCCTATTAGAGGTGAGGAGGAAACAATAATGTTCCGGAGCAGCTTCTGCCGCTTATTCGGTGTGTGTTGACGGGATAAAAGCATGAGACTGACTTTATCACACGCTTCAGGACATTCAGGCTTTAATGCCGCCATTAATGCAGAATATACGCCGCCGCTGCGTTTGTTCCTACACAACAATGCTAATACAGCCAAATAAATCATCAAGTTCCCTGAGACTCGCAGTGTGTGTGTGTGTGTGTGTGCGCTCGTCTCTTAAACCTTGGAGATTCGACTATTACAGCCTGATCAGATTAAGCAGGTTTGTGTGATAATTGCTTAATGCGAGTGATTCAGCGTCTTCGCTTCTATTAAGTGTTTTTTTAGAGACGCGAGCAGGATATTTCAATTTAGCCCTAATTAGCCTACACGCTAGCTGAAAAAAATAGAAATGATTAAATGGGAATTTCAGGCATATTTAACATTATAAGGCAAGCAAGTGTTTGGGGAATTTATGAAAAGAGAGATTGTCTTTATTTTGAGAACCTGTTTGTAAACGAATGATTGTATATTTAATATAATAAACTATAATTAATTTACTGTGCAGCTTCTTTAAATAAGTATAAACCTTCTAGTGGAAGTCTAGTGATTGATCATGTGACTCTCATCACGGCTGTGATTGGTGATTGTGTAATGGTACAAAACAGATATCAATACTTCAATAGGTTGGTAAATTAACATTATATCGGATAATGAAATACGGTTTATTACTGTGAATTTTAAGTTAATTCTGTAAAACCAATGACGTTGCTACTGTATTTTGACGGTAAAGTTCTTGCTGCCGTTTTTTTTTTACCGTAAAAATTACGGTTTTATTTTTTACCGTGTATAATGGAGGCGTTTCAGGAGTTCAGAAACACTGACACTGATATAGAGAAGAACTCCCGCTGGAGGGACTTTGGAAACACTTGCAGCAACACTACACACTAAAGAAAGCTGAATATGGGAAAAAGCCTAATTGGCGAAACAAACACAGTTTGGTCAAAACCCGTCACCCGTGCAAGTTTGAGAAGCTCGATCGCTTTTAATTATGCAGTGTTTTAGTCAGGATGCTGGGCTTTCGTAGCCTAATGAGCTGTTAAGAAGGCGTTGGAAAGGGTGTAAATTTAGAAAATTAAAAACAACTTCAAAGGTAATTTGGAAAAGAATGATAATGAGAGCGCGGGGACACGTAACGAGGAGGGGTGAACATCAAAGTCCGAGACGTCCGACGGCGGGACACCGTACGGCTATTAGCGGAGACCTCGTAACACACACATATACGCCCCGAGAAGCTGAAGGACTTCTGACAAAACACTTTCATCCGGGGTCAAATACAGTCACGTTTGCGCATAATTTCTTTATGGAAGCAACAGAAATGTAATTAGTTAAGAAAGAAATGCATGTCGATCTACGAAAAAAATGCATGTCGATCTACGAAAATGCATGTCGATCTACGAAAATGCATGTCGATCTACGAAAAAAAATGCATGTCGATCTACGAAAATGCATGTCAATCTACGAAAAAATGCATGTCGATCTACGAAAAAAATGCATGTCGATCTACGAAAATGCATGTCAATCTACGAAAAAATGCATGTCGATCTACGAAAATGCATGTCAATCTACGAAAAAATGCATGTCGATCTACGAAAATGCATGTCGATCTACGAAAAAAAATGCATGTCGATCTACGAAAATTCATGTCGATCTACAAAAAAATGCATTTCGATCTACGAAAATGCATGTCGATCTACGAAAAAAAATGCATGCCGATCTACGAAAATGCATGTTGATCTACGAAAAAAATGCATGTCGATCTACGAAAATGCATGTTGATCTACGAAAAAAATGCATGTCGATCTACGAAAATGCATGTCAATCTACGAAAAAATGCATGTCGATCTACGAAAATGCATGTCAATCTACGAAAAAATGCATGTCGATCTACGAAAATGCATGTCGATCTACGAAAAAAAATGCATGTCGATCTACGAAAATTCATGTCGATCTACAAAAAAATGCATTTCGATCTACGAAAATGCATGTCGATCTATGAAAAAAAATGCATGTCGATCTACGAAAATGCATGTCGATCTACGAAAAAAAATGCATGTCGATCTACGAAAATTCATGTCGATCTACAAAAAAATGCATTTCGATCTACGAAAATGCATGTCGATCTACGAAAAAAATGCATGACGATCTACAAAAATGCATGTCGATCTACGAAAATGCATGTCGATCTACGAAAAAAAATGCATGTCGATCTACGAAAATGCATGTCAATCTACGAAAAAATGCATGTCGATCTACGAAAATGCATGTCAATCTACGAAAAAATGCATGTCGATCTACGAAAATGCATGTTGATCTACGAAAAAAATGCATGTCGATCTACGAAAATGCATGTCAATCTACGAAAAAATGCATGTCGATCTACGAAAATGCATGTCAATCTACGAAAAAATGCATGTCGATCTACGAAAATGCATGTCGATCTACGAAAAAAAATGCATGTCGATCTACGAAAATTCATGTCGATCTACAAAAAAATGCATTTCGATCTACGAAAATGCATGTCGATCTACGAAAAAAAATGCATGTCGATCTACGAAAATGCATGTTGATCTACGAAAAAAATGCATGTCGATCTACGAAAATGCATGTTGATCTACGAAAAAAATGCATGTCGATCTACGAAAATGCATGTCAATCTACGAAAAAATGCATGTCGATCTACGAAAATGCATGTCAATCTACGAAAAAATGCATGTCGATCTACGAAAATGCATGTCGATCTACGAAAAAAAATGCATGTCGATCTACGAAAATTCATGTCGATCTACAAAAAAATGCATTTCGATCTACGAAAATGCATGTCGATCTACGAAAAAAAATGCATGTCGATCTACGAAAATGCATGTCGATCTACGAAAAAAATGCATGTCGATCTACGAAAATGCATGTTGATCTACGAAAAAAATGCATGTCGATCTAGGAAAATGCATGTTGATCTACGAAAAAAATGCATGTCGACCTACGAAAGTGCGCAAACAGAGACTCGTTCATGAAAAATCCTTCGCATTACGGCGATGGCGACAAAAAGAAGATTTGTTTATATTTAAAATACTTACGCAACTATTTGGGCCAATATTATTTTCATTCGTACAGAGTGAAAGTCATTAGGGTTAGCTGAAAAAAACCGCAATCGAAATACAGAAAAAATATGTAACTGAAAAAAGTTCCTAAAAAACAAATAATTATGAAATATTGTATGTTTCAATTGCAATGCATTTTTTAACTGGAGTACTACTTATTCTTTTTTTTAAATAATCCATTATTATTATGATTATTATTATTACTAGTAGTATTCATTTATTTTGAATAGTCTATTTTTTAAATACTATTATTATTATTATTATTAAATTATTTAAGTATTATAATTAAAGTATTTACTTAATTGGACTATCGAACAAACAACTGCATAATTTTGAGCAAGTTTTCAAAAAATTCTACGCATCGTAATATAACCAGATCTTCTGCTTTATTTCGGCTAGAGTCGTTTAGTCTCATCTTGCCTGAAGAATGTAGCCTTCGCAGAACAAGCCCAAAAAAAAACATTATTTTATGCAATAATCACTTCCAATTATTATTCCAGCGTTTTGTAGTGGAACTTAAGTTGAGTCTCAATCGCGAAATGAGTGAGTTGCTGAAAAGTGAGAAAGCTGAATATCGTTGCATTTTTTCATCGCTAAAACGTTTGCGTCATTTTCTAACGTTTTCAAAATGGTGGTCATTTTTAACGTCCAGTCTTCCCAAACACTTTATATACAGTGAGAACATGCAAAGCCCAATATTTTGGAATAAGTCCCGCCTTCTAAATAAAAGAGCCAATCACTGACTGGTACAGCAAGCGAGTACCCAGAAAAGCGATATATAAATGTAACGAATTATTATTATTATTATGATTTATTATATTATTATTATTATATCTAATTTATTTATTATGATTTTATTATTATTGTTGTTTATTAATTATTGTTATCATTGTTTCATTATTACAATTGTTATATTATTTTTTATTATTATTATTACAATTCACATAATTATTTCGTTATTATTATAATAAAGTCATCGCATCCCAGCTCTTAAGACTGCACATGTTTGGATGGACTATAGCCTGAAAAATACACTTATTTTAATGCTATTTGAGCCGAAGAAACACGATTTATGGGACTGTTCGTGTCAGATTTTTTAAATATTTAACTTAATTGTGAGTTGGGCAAGCAGTTTTTAAGATTTCAGGATTCCCCTTCAAGTAGATAGGTCTTGGATGCCTGAGATATAAAGCATCGCAAATCTGAATCTTCTTCCCTCGGCTCTATATGTTTAGCAAACGGTCGTGGTCACATGACGAGTGTCTTTAAAGCATTGATTTCCAGCAGCATGCTATTGCGACGGTGTCTGATTTAGCAGATATGAGCTTATCTAACACAGCGTCCACCATGTGCTGATAAGAACCGAGAGGCTTCAGAGCGGGTCGATACTTACACAGCACTCTACACTACAAAACCCATCAATAAATAGATATGTCAACTCAAGTTCTGGCCAAGAATGACGCATAGAAAAAAAATGTGCTGAAAAAGATGCGAAAGGATGTGAGGAAGAGGCCAAATCAGGTTTTGAGGAAATGTGAATGTACATTGCATCTCAGATAACTTCCCCCAAACAGATCTGACATGGTCACTTTTACACCTCAAACTCAAGAAGAAATCCAAATGTCGCCAGGCTTAATCGCTCGTACTTAGCTAAAAAATGCAATCGAAATACAGAAAAAATCATAACTGAACAAAAATTATGTGCACAAATTTCTAAGTTCCCCAAAAAAAACACAAAAATAATTATATTTTGCAGTACATTTCAATACCAATGCATTTACAATAACCATTTTCTAACGCTTTAAAACAGCGAAGTTAATGCAGGCTTTATTTGACCCTCTGGATCACCCGTAGTTCCAGCCAGGGTTGCCAGATCTGCACTTTTCCCACATTAAACATTATAGCATCTACTGTCCAATAATCACAAAGAGCTTGTCTCGTTACTTCTAATAATAAACCTCAGCTTTCAAATTCTACATTTTATCAAGAAATTCACACAATAAATGGCGTTTTGACGCTCTTAAATGTGGCGTTCGATCGCTGTAGCGCTTCAGTTCACGTCAATACGAGTTATATCTAGAAAAACACATGAACATCAGAAGGTATGTTGAACGATACAGTAAAACTTCCTGAAATCTGTATCGCGTCTCATGTAATCGTTCAACGTGTGTTTCAACCGCGGAAAGACGTCAATAAAACAGCTTGAGAACAATATCACGTAATGTTGCGTTTACCTCAGAAGAGTTATCCAGCGTTCAGTGTGCTAGCTTATTTACTGCTAATTTTATATGTATATCTGAATAAATTTACCATGAAGAAGTGTTTATGAAAACTATGTTGAGTTGCATTCAAACATTTCAGCTTTTATTTCATTTTAAATATCATATCTAGGCATAAACAGTTGAATATTATGGCTCTGTTGTTAATTTCAACCTCTAAGATTGTCCCCTTAAGTTTAAATAAAAATCAAGCTATCGGCCGATATCATTCTGAATAATCGGCTATCGGTATCGGCTGAGAAATTTAGTATCAGTGCCTCTCTAACCATAAACTGTAAAATAAATAAATAAATAAACACCCCCCCTCCCCTTCAAGAAAATAAAAATACTACAAAAGTCTCGACAAATACTACAAAAGAACTGCAGCTAAATGTTTCATAGCTGATGTTAGCGTTGCTGCGCCGAAGCCTCGAAGGAGAGCGGTTTCAATCCCGCTACAATCCAGTGAAGAGGAGTCAGAGAGCAGGGCAAACACAAAGCAAACACATGGATGGAAGCATTTGTTTGGACTCCGCCAGGACATCTTGACAGCCGGGGCCAGAGAGACTCCATCAGCCTGACAGTTCGGCTCTAGCGGAGAAGAAGCTAATTGCTGTGGGACTAGCGTGCTTTCCGTATCCATCAAAACAGGGCGGCTCACTCACCCACTTCTAGCATCACAAGCTAAAACACACGTCCTCCACGGCACTGACAAATAACCTTCAAAACAAACAGGCTAATGCCAATCGTTTTGTTTTGCTAACGGTGCAAAACTAGCGCGATAGCTCCAAAACCACTTCTAAATTACATGGTGTACTTTGCATGCGAACAGATTTTCAGATACAGGGAATAGTTAAACTTTAGCATGTTAGCGATAAAGATATAGTACTACTTTTAAAAGAATAGCGATTCTATGACAACGCTATATATAATTATAGTTATCACTATAGTTAACGTTTTAGTTATAATCATAGCTATTGTTAACGTTATCTTTAACATTAATGTTATCCTTATAGTTTTAATTATAGTTACCGTTAACATTCTAGTTATTATTATGGTTAACGTTATAGTTATCGTTATAGACAACATTATCATTATAGTTATAGTTATCCTTTTTGCTTAAGTTATCGTTAACGTTATCGTTATCATTGTAGTTATCCTTTTTGCTAAAGTTATCGTTAATGTTATCGTTATAGTTATCCTAATTGCTAAAGTTATTATTATCATTGTTATAGTTTTCCTTGTTAAATTTATCGTTAACGTTATCCTTATCATTATAGTTATCCTAATTGCTAAAGTTATCATTAACATTATAGCTATCATTACAGTTATCATTATGGTTAACGTTTAGCCTTTTTGCTAAAGTTATCGTTATCATAGTTATAGTTCTCCTTATTGCTAAAGTTATTGTTTATGTTACCCTTATCATTATAGTTATCCTTATTGCTAAAGTTATCGTTAACATTATAGTTATCATTACAGTTATCATTATGGTTAACGTTATAGTTATCGTTAATAGATAACATTATCATTATAGTTATAGTTATCCTTATTGCTAAAGTTATTAACATTATAGTTATCATCATTAAGTTAGCTTGGGAAGCTACAGTTAAAAATTCGCTGATGAACAGGCTAATTATTGTCGTTTCACAGAAGTTTCGGTCGTACTTTGCAGGTTGCGAATCTCCTCGTTTTCGTGCCACCTTTTGCCAACCCCTTTCCGGAGAGGCATGACCCAGATGCTACGCAAATCAAAGGATCGCTCTGTAATTGAATTTTCAGCCCTTCAAAAGAAATACCTTTAGGAAATAAACCCAGGATCGTAATGACAAAGAGCGGATGAGATGGACAGCAAATAGAGCGGGAGCCTGTTCGCTCTTATTGAGAAACAAGCCCACGCAACAGACGTGCAGTCGCAGCATGGCGCATGTGCCTGTCAGACTGGGAAACACACACTCGAGGAACACACACTCTTCCTTTTATTAAAAAATACGCTCCCCTGCTGCTGTGCCAACAGACCTCCGTGATCTCACTTAATTTGACGGGCTCTCCATCAGCTCCTCTGAACGAGAGACATCCGTCTTTGTTAGGGGGCCATGGCAAATGTTTCTCGGCTACGTGCGACTCCTCAATCCACATTTGTTAGGGGTGAGGCCCATGTTATGAGACTTATCTGCAATATTGAAGACTTTAAAGTCCTTTTTCCCAGGAATCATTCACTGGAAATGAAAATCCTGTCATCGTTCACTCACCCTCACGTCGTTCCAAATTCCAAACGCGAGCGACTTCTGGGGAATAGAGGCGTTTCGAAGCATGTTCACGCCGCTCTGACGTCAGGAGCTGTCAAAGAGGATAAAAATACAGTACTGTTAACAAAACAAGATCAACACTTCGTTTAGTCCTCAAAATGAGTCAGGTGACACTTTACTGCAAACTGAACAACTTGCACTCTAAAAAAATTATTTAATTTTTTTTCTACCCAAATCCTTGGTTGTGCCCTTTGGGTCAAAATTTGGGTTGTTTTGATCTTGGGTCAGATGTAACCACCCAATGTTTGGGTAGATTTTATGTTACCCAGATCCTGGGTCAGATTTAACAACCCAATGTTTGGGTATATTTAATGTTACCCAGATCCTGGGTCAGATGTAACCTCCCAATGTTTGGGTAGTTTTGTGTAACCCAGATTTTGGGTCAGACGTAATAACCCAATGTTTGGGTAGTTTTGTGTAACCCAGATTTTGGGTCAGATGTAACAACCCAATGTTTGAGTAGATTTTATGTTACCCAGATCCTGGGTCAGATGGAACAACCCAAAGTTTGGGTAGTTTTTTGTGACCCAGATCTTGGGTCAGACGTAACAACCCAATATTTGGGTAGATTTTATGTTACCCAGATCCTGGATCAGATGGAACAACCCAATGTTTGAGTAGTTTTGTGTAACCCAGATCTTGGGTCAGACATAACCCAATGTTTGGGTAGATTTTATATTACCCAGATCCTGGGTCAGACGTAACAACCCAATGTTTGGGTAGTTTTGTGTAACCCAGATTTTGGGTCAGACGTAATAACCCAATGTTTGGGAAGATTTTATGTTACCCAGATCTTGGGTCAGACGTAACAACCCAATGTTTGGGTAGATTTTATATTACCCAGATCCTGGGTCAGACGTAACAACCCAATGTTTGGGTAGTTTTGTGTAACCCAGATTTTGGGTCAGACGTAACAACCCAATGTTTGGGTAGTTTTGTGTAACCCAGATCTTGGGTCAGACATAACTCAGTGTTTGGGTAGATTTTATGTTACCCAGATCCTGGGTCAGATGTAACAAACCAATGTTTGGGTAGTTTTGTGTAACCCAGATCCAGATCCTGGGTCAAATGTGACAACCCAGTGTTTGGGTAGTTTTTGTCCAACCCAGATCCTGGGTCAAATGTAACGACCCAGAGGTTGAGTTATTTATCACTGGCTTTTCTTTTATGGACAGATTATGGAGTCAGTCACGGCATATTTTGGCTACGAGTGAAACGCAGGAGGACGGTCTGAAGTTAGAAGTACCCCGCTGAACACAACACGAGATCCAGCGCCGTTACGGTGGAAACGGGACAACAGAGACTGGTCAATTACACTTAAATAACTTTTAAATGTTTAATTTTGACTTCTAATATTTGTTACACAGGCTTAAATGTGGGCAATAGGCCACTATATAAAATATGCTAAACTGTAAAATATGCTAAAAAAATAAACGAATAATCATGCAAACCAGTATTTTTTAAAACGTTTTAAGGATTTAAGTTAATCTGTAAACGTTAATAAGAAACTAAGCTAGTACTATAGTAAAAATTAATTAATCCAGTATGATGAGTTAAATAAAACAACCGATTTTGCTGGGTCAAATTAACCCAACATGTGTCCTGTCCTCTATATACCAAGCCCTTGGGTTGGAAAAAAAACTCAAATTGGGTTTTTTAGTGTTTTTGAGAGTGTGAATATTTGGCGACCGAGTCATTTCCATCTCCCATGCCTCAAAGCCCAAGCGTACAGGTCATCATCTCGCATTAATTACAATAATTACTCCACTAAAAATGTCAGTGGCATCTCAGTTCCACCGACGGCCCCTGAGCTTCACCATAACTTCACTGTTTTCATCTTTATTCATGTTCTTCTGCTCCCAAAGTAGACTAATTAAAGCGGGCAACAGCCAGAAACTAAGGACAACACATGATTTATCATTCGTTATGACTTTCTGATAGATCCTTCATCCGCGTTCATCTGAGAAACGTGTGCTCGTTGAATATCAATGAGGGTTAATGACGAACTCTCTGGTGTCTGAAGGGAAAGAGAGGCGAGATGTGATCCGGTGTCACCTCAGTAATCCTCTGAAGTCATGAAAACCTGAGAAATTCATGTCGACGAAAAAGGCTGCGTCTGTATTCTGATTTTCACAGATTTGTTTGCAGGTCTTACACACGATTGTAGCGTTTGATCAAAGACGAGTTTGTCGAGTTAAAAGCTAATCTGTCGTTTAGTTATTTTGTTTATGCATTAGAGAAAAATCTAATTATCTTTGCACATAAATATAATTTTACTTCTCGAACAGTCTGGTTGTTTCTAACTAAATTGTAGTGTCATTTAAATCAGTCTCGCCAAAAACCGCTGCGTGTGCTGTAATACATTTTTCGATTTGCTTTAAGGCATGACTTGGTGATATTAATTTTCTCTGAAATAAATAGTCTTTTTTCTTGACATTAGAAGAGGAATGAAAATGAAAAGGTAAAAAAGAAAAAGTATTTCAGCTTTAAATTTTGGGTGTAATAGGATATTAGAGGAAAAATAATTATTAACAATTAATAAGAACAGTAATAATATTTATCTCAAAATAAATAAACAAAATAATAAAAGTAAAAAAAATATTTTAGCTAAGTTGGCTTTAAAAGAGTTTATTAATAATAATCTAAAAACAATAAATTAAAATATAAATTGAATAAAACAAAATCTCAAAATTCAATTATAATAATAATATCAGTCAATTAAAAAATAAAAATTAATATTTTTTGTTATATTATTAGTTTAACTGGACATCAGGACAAATAAAACTTATAAATGAATAAAACAAATTAAAAAAATCTTCTTAAACTGCAATAACACTAAGGCCAAGATTACACAAATACCTGCGTTTTCATGTAAACAGGACCTAATATCGAAATCAATTGAAATAAAATAAATAATAATAAAATTATTATAAATAATTAATAAAATAAAATAAGAATATAATAAATATTTTTAGTTATGATTTTTATAGGACATTGGGACAAATAATAATCATAATAATCTCAATATAAATTAAAATACAAATCTCAAAATATTATAATATTTTTCAAGCCCTGCCCATTACCCTCAAGTCCCGCCCACTGAGTGGCAGAGACCTGATAAACCCCGCCCACTGATCTGCAGCCGACCCATCACCATCAAGTCCTGTCTACTGACCCGCAGAGCCCTGATAAGCCCCGCCCACCAACCACAAGCCCGCCCACAGAGCTGCTGAGCCCTGATAAGCCCCGCCCATCACCCTCAAGACCATCCCACTGACCGGTAGAACCCTGATAAGCCCCGCCCACTGAGCTACAGAGCCTGATAAGCCTGGCACCGGCCCTCACAGCCTCGTATCTTCAGCATCTCTGCTGTCCTGATGTATTCTCTGAATAAAGCAGTTCCTTTTGAGCAGATAGCATCAGACACGAATCAGCCAGATGGAGCCGATACCTGCTGAAGTCAGAATCCCGGGACGCTTGCCAGATCCCAAGAAAAGAGCGTTTTCTCATTCCCGGCAATGCCTCGCTTTATTTATCAACTCGAATCCAGCGTTTCGAGACAGAAAGTCGTGTCCGCACTGATCCTGATTCCTGATTGGTCGGCGGATTCGGCGGCCGGGGCTCGAGAGATCAGATGGGCCGCGCTGATTTCAAGAGTCTCTAGTCAGTACATCAAACCCCTTTCCCCCGCCGAGCCACTCAACAAAGAGCCGGAGAGGGACTGATAGAGGAGCAGGAGCCTTTTAACCCAGCAAGCTTCATGTTTTAGATGGGGGAAAGAGCAGGATCGGGGAATGAAGGTCTAATGCACTTTAAAAGCCATGAAGGGAAGAGCGCTCGTCTTTTTCAGAGACGCTGTTCCACACGACTCTCAATATAATGAATCAGGGCGGCAAAGGCACTTTATTATTTTGATCGTAAGAATGATTATTTGAGTATTCGGGAGGTTTACTCAACAGCTCATTTTTACAATGTAATATTTTGTCAAATTGATTTTAATAAAGAATTTCCAAAACATTAAAAAAATAAAAAAAAATAAACAGTATTAAAATAAAAATAAAAATAAACAGTATTAAAATAAAAATCATTTTGTAAATAAACCGTTTCATAAAACCAATATTGTTTTTCTTTTTTTAATGTTATCAAAAATTGAATTATTTCACAAAATGAATTAGTAAAAAGTATGAAATTTTTAAGAATTATTTATATTTCTATATAACTGCAATTGAGGATTACAACAAAAATCACCAATAAAAATTATCCATAATAGTAGTCCATATATACTGTTATGATTCTTTTTAGGCCTCGAAAGACAAACATTGCATAAAAACACTCCAACATTTCTCCTCATGTGTTGTACAGAAACATTAAAACATCAGACGTGTTTGGAGCAACACAAGAGTGAGTAAATAAAGACAAAACTATGATTAATGAGCTAAACTGTTTTCACATTCAGACAGCAGTTACCTGTCTCGAGTTTGGATTTACTCAGCAAACACGGCATTTGGATCTGACTGAGAGGACGAACAGGGCCGTTGAGTGGATTGTAAACATTCGGACATGGGCTTGCAGACACATCGCTAACGCTAATGCTAAGCGTCCAGCCGCTTAAGCTCTATTTTCACATCAGGCCTCTGGAAAGCAACTTAATTGCTGACTCCACATGTTAATTGGATTTCATTATGTGTAATTTGGGTAGTTTCAGCTGAGGGAATCGCTAATAAAGACCGACAGTGAGCGGCATTGAAAAGTCGAGAGTGATTATTTGCCGCTTTGTGAGGTTGTCAGGCGCTAGCAACTGAGAATTTTACTCAACAATAATAAACAGATGAGAACAAAACAAGACAGAAAAACAGCCACTTTAAAATTAAAGAGCTGATTCCAAAATAAAACTGCATGATTAACTCGAATTAAGCTGCCTGATGTTTATTATTAATGTTGTTTGCTAAGCATCAATACTACTGCTCATACCAAGTACTAAATTTTGCATCCAAACATCCTAACAACCACACAGAACACCATAGAAACGACCCAGAACACCCTAACAACCACCTACTACAGTAAACCAGCCAGAACACCATAGAAATGACCCAGGACACCCTAACAACCACCTACTATGGTAACCACCCAGAACACTAAACAAACGACTCAGAACTCCCTAACAACCACCTACTATAGTAACCACCCAGAACACCAGAGAAATAACCCAGAGCACCCTAACAACCACCTACTATGGTAACCAGCCAGAATGCCATAGAAATGACCCAGAACACCCTAACAACCACCTACTATAGTAACCAGACAGAACGCCATAGAAACGACCTAGAACACCCTAACAACCACCTACTATGGTAACCAGCCAGAATGCCATAGAAATGACCTAGAACACCCTAACAACCACCTACTATAGTAACCAGACAGAACGCCATAGAAACGACCCAGAACACCCTAACAACCACCTGCAATTGTAACCACCCAAAACACCATAGAAATGACCCAGTACACCCTAACAACCACCACTGTAGTAACCACCCAGAACACCATAGAAACCACCCAGAACACCCTAACAACCACCTGCAATTGTAACCACACAGAACGCCATAGAAACGACCCAGAACACCCTAACAACCACCTACTATAGTAACCACACAGAACGCCATAGAAACGACCCAGAACACCCTAACAACCACCTACTATGGTAACCACCCACAACACAATAGAAACGACCCAGTACACCCTAACAACCACCTACAATAGTAACCACCCAGAACACCATAAAAATTACTCAGAAGACCATAGAAATGACCGGCACACCTTAACAACCACCTACTATAGTACCCATCCAGAACACCATAGAAACGACCCAGAACACCCTAACAACCACCTACAGTCGTTTCTGCCCAGAACACCCTAGAAACGCCCTAGTAACTGCTTAGAATACCCTAGTACACTCTAGGCCAGAACACTCTAGAAACCACCAAGCAACCACCCAGAACACCCTAGCAACTACCTACTATAGTAACCACCCAGAACACCCTAGTAACCACATAAAACACCATAGAAACCACACAGAACACCATGGAAACACCCTGCTCAGAACTGCCTATTTACCAGCCTGATAACCCTAGTTACCCCCGTGAGCACCCTAGCAACCACCCTGGAGGCAAGTACACAGAGGCTACTGCCAGCAAATCCTTCAGTAAATGTATAAATCTAGTGTTTACTATTATTCAGAGTTGTATTTACAGGGCTCCAGACTAACTTTTTGCCTTGGTTGCACTGGTGCGCCTAACTTTTTTATTTAGGTGCACCAGCACAAAATTTAGGTGCACTCAAATTTTTTTCGTCTCGCATCACATTTAACGCCACAATTTCAAGGTCACCTTTTTATCACGCTCCGTATATTCATATATATTATGTAAATGCTTTTAAAAAAGAATAAGATGTAGTTTTTTTTGAAGCACAATTATATTGTATATAAAAATATAAATCTTTAAAAAAATTAAAAATTTAAAGTGCTGTATTTACATTGTTCAAGTAAGGGCTTGACACCAATTTCACAATTCGATTCAATATTGATTATTTTGGATATCAGGTACAATACATGACAAATTTTCTCAAGGAAAACAAATCTCAATTAATGCTGAACTGGGAGTCAGTTGTAGCCCACTATGCTTCATTAGCCTACTATAATATTGAAGGTAAAAATTACCTGATTTGTACACAAACACTTAAATTACACTTTTATTTATTTTTATAATAATAATGTAATATGAAATATAAACATTTAAACGGTGTTTTTTTCAAACAACATGCATTAAATATTGAAAAACGTTTAAAATTATAATGAATATGTAATATGGTGCATGTATTTGGCAAAATGCTGATCTAGAGTTAATTTTTCTAGCTGGTTAATTTTTCTAGCTGGAGTTTATGGTCACTGGATGTTTTTTTTTTTCTCTGAGGTAAAAATGTGACGTTACATTACATTGTTTACACGCCTTTTACTGACGTCTTTCCACGGTTGAAATGAATCACTGATTGAGCGATTCTATGTGAAAGACACGGATTTCGCTAAGTTGTACTCGTAAGGGATAATCCACGGCTAGCCATGCATTAAAGGATTTTAATGCACGGCGTAGAGGCTAAGAACCACCCGACATGAAGCGGAGGGTGGTTGCCTCTATGCCGTGCATTAAAATCCTTTAATGCATGGCTAGCCGTGGATTATCCCGCTTATACCACGGTTATTTGCCAAGTTAAAAAGAAATTAAAGCTATAACTGATGTTAACAGTGTAATTTTTTAACAGATATGTAAAAATGACGGTTATTTTCTTAAGTTACGGCTCGTTAGTTCTACTCCGTCCACTTTAAATAAAGTAGAGCCATCGGATTGCATTTATTTGAATGAATTATGAATCTGTTTGCAAGCGTAACTGTTACTATGGTTACCAATGTTTGTTTTACAGTCTATGGTTTACAGTCTAAGCGGATTCATTTCAAACTGTAATCAAACTGACTGGAACTACCTGTGCATTAAAGGGTTTTACTGCACACCTTCCAGCCAATCAGAATCGAGTATTTAAACAGCCCGTGGTATAATATCTTTTAACACACTGTCAGATGCTCGTTCATGTTTATTTCACGCTGTAAATGGTTTTATTAAGGCGGAAGAGAAGCTCATGTGCGCTCCGCGCTGCTGCTTTACTTGAGCTGAGTGAGCGATCTCACGCCACAGCGTCAATACACTATTTATGTTCTTGAATTTCGTAAGAAAACGGACCTAATTTAAAATCTGAGACTTTCTTTCATATCAATAGTAACAAAGCACAAAGATTATTGCGATGTATTGGATGGGATGCGCGCTACAATCTTCCGTTCATTCATCAACTGAACACAGCATA
Source organism: Cyprinella venusta (assembly GCA_038021265.1). Lineage (NCBI taxonomy): Eukaryota > Metazoa > Chordata > Actinopteri > Cypriniformes > Leuciscidae > Cyprinella > Cyprinella venusta. Next base: position 1,507,165 of record CM075887.1, read on the forward strand.
GCCCAACGGGTTCGTAAAATGAGAATTAGTTTTTGAATATGAGAATATATTTTACCTAGCCATAAAAAGTAGCCAACATTTTTAAAACTTTCTTCGTCGTCTGTTTCTTCTGCTGCTGGTTGCCGTTACTGATTCTCTGGTGTTCACGTTCAGGTCGCAATTTATTTCGTATCACACAGCAACGGAGCATTTTACTATACGTGCAAGGAGAAAAACATTTTCGTTTGGGGAGAGTCAGCGGATGCGATCATGCGAGAACGTTAGGTGCACGGGTGCGACCTAGGAAAAATTTTGGTCGCACCTTTTCAAATTCTGGTCGCATTTGCGACCAAATTGGTCGCACTCTAGAGCCCTGCGGTATAATATCTATATTAGTTGGATCGGTTCAATACAATATAATTAAATCTAGTGTATGATTTAGACGATGAGTGGGACCACTGATGTTTTGTTTGACCCCAAAGGAGTTTAATAAGTCTGTAAACGCAGCACCTAACGCATCATTTGTATTATCTACGTGAATGTTAAAATCTCCAACAATTATTGCTTTATCGACATTCACCAATAGATCCGAGAGAAAGTCTGCAAACTCTTTTAGGAATTCAGCATATGGCCCTGGAGGTCTATATACAGCAGCCAAGGCTAGAGATAATATGGATTTCCTTCTTACATCTAAGAGCGTAACATTTAGCACAAGTACTTCAAATGAATTAAACCTGCGACCTGTTTTCTGAGTATCATTAAAAATATCTTTATAGATTGTTGCAACACCGCCGCCACGACCGATCAGACGGGGCTCATGTTTATAACAGTATCCTGGCGGAGTAGATTCATTTAGACCGAAATATTCATTTGGTTTAAGCCAGATTTCAGTAAGGCACAGAACATCGAAATTATTATCTGTGACCATTTCATTTACAATAACCGCCTTAGGTGTGAGCGATCTAATGTTTAGAAGACCTAGCTTTAGAGATTGTTTTTGTTCACTGATATTTAGATTTTCTGGTTTAATTACAATAAGATTTTTGCTAGATCCTACACTACATTTATTGTTTGGCTTCACTAAACGAGGAATAGACAGAGTTTCAATATAATGTTCCACACTATGCATATTAGTTAAGTTTGTAACAAAGGGTGTGATTTGGACTTTGACTTACTAGTCATCTGGTCTGTAACGTCTTGGAGATGTTGTCCGACAGAACAGCCGCTCCGATTCTGCTAGAGTCCATCTGCACGGTACAGCCTGGGTCTCTCCCAAAACAGATTCCAATTATTTACAAAGAGCAGTTTCTGTTCATTACCCAGTGACATTAACCATTCATTTAATGCAAATAGTCTACTGAACCTTTCCTGTCCTTGTCGGTACGTGGGAGCGGTCCAGACACGATGATCGTTGCTTCAGGCGCTGTGCTGCGCTGTGCTGCGGCTCCTGTAGTCCTTCTTCAGTACCTCAGTCTGCCGCAGCCTGATGTCGTTCGCTCCCGCGTGCAGCACAACAGCTCCGACGCGCTCGTCCCCGTTCAGGATCTCGGGAACCTGTGCAGCGACATCAAGAACACGAGCACCAGGAAAGCAGTGAGTGCGCACCTTACCTTTACCCGAGGTAGCGCGGACATGACGGACCATGGACGGGCCGATGATCACGGCGTCGTCGCGTTCCGGCTCGCGAAGAGGGGAGAAGCGGTTCCGAGTGGAGATCTCGAAGACCGGGAGGGGCGGAGAGGCAGCTCTGGTCCTGTCTCGTGTCTTCCGCTGTGTGATCCATGGTCCATGGTGTCGGTGCCGGAGTGAATGAAGCCCGAGATGATCGCGTCCTCCTGGGCAGAGGAACACGCGGAGTAGAGGAAGTCGGGGTCAAAGAGTTAATGTTACTAACCACTGATTTGTGAGCGTCGGCGCGTGATGCTTCAAGCGTTGAGCGCCGATCCAATAGCTCGGCTTTCTTCACCAGCAGATCACGGATCTGTGTCTTGACGTATTCCAGCTCCTGCTTCACCGAGAAGAGCTCGAATGTGTCTTCACCTGCACTCAAAGATAAAGTTAGACACGCATCTGATACGTTCGCCATTATAACAGATGAACAGTAAATTAGTAGTGATACTACAAATATCACCACTAATTTAGGACAGAAATGCCGGATATAACCCGTATCCTTTCAGTGAAACGGGTGTAAAAGGAGACGGCCGATAGGCGAGAGGCCACACGTGAAATGCTAGCGGGCTACTGAGTTTACTTTAAAAGCAATTCAGTTTACTTGTTAAAACCATGCAAACCGGTTGCCTTGAAAATAACAAGTAAGCTTTACTCCAATAACTTAAGGCCTATATAACAAGTGCAAAAAATGGCTAAATTCATTAAACAATGAAAAAGAAATGTCTCTGACACACATGCACTTTAAAAATTAATACAATGGCAGCCTCTTAACTTGCTTAAAAACCTTGCTTGCTTATAAATGGGCTGACAATTTTAAACAAGTGCCTTAGTTTTTATTATTAATTAATCTATTTCCACTTTCATAAACAAATCAAATGCCAAACATCATTCATTTGATTATGATTACATTCTACAAATACTGCATTCTTACAATCCTGCATACTAACAAATTCACAAAAAACGACCATCTCGGTGAAGAGGAAATAAAAGGATGAAGTGGAAGAGAAATTAGATAAATAAAACAACCTTTCCATTCACTTCTTACCTTGTATTGTGAAGAATAAAGCTAGCTGGCACAACTAAGCAAGTCACAGCAAACACTGGCTCCGGCTCTGGAACAGCAAACACTGGCTCCGGCTCTGGAACAGCAAACACTGCCTCGGCTCTGGAACAGCAAACACTGGCTCCGGCTCTGGAACAGAAGACACTGGCTCCGGCATACTTACAAATTCCTGCATACTAACAATCTTGTCACAGCAAACACTGGATATGGAACAGCAAACACTGGCTTCGGCATACTAACAAATTCCTGCATACTAACAATCCTGTAACAGCAAACACTGGCTCTGGAACAGCAAACACTGGCTCCGGCTCCATAACAGAAGACACTGGCTCCGGCTCTAGAACAGAAAACACTGGCTTTGGCATACTAACAAATTCCTGCATACTAACAATTCTGTAACAGCAAACACTGGCTCTGGAACAGAAGACACTGGCTACGGCTCTAGAACAGCAGACACTGGCTCCGGCTCTAGAACAGAAAACACTGACTCCGGTTTTGGAACAGCAAACACTGGCTCCGGCATACTTACAAATTCCTGCATACTAACAATCCTGTAACAGCAAAAACTGGCTCTGGAACAGAAGACACTGGCTCCGGCTCTAGAACAGAAGACACTGGCTCTGGAACAGCAAACACTGGCTTCAGCTCTGGAACAGAAGACACTGGCTCCGGCTCCGTAACAGCAGACACTGGCTCCGGAATACTTACAAATTCCTGCATACTAACAATCCTGTAACAGCAAACACTGGCTCTGGAACAGCAAACACTGGCTCTGGCTCTGGAACAGAAGACACTGGCTCCAGCTCTGGAACAGAAGACACTGGCTCCGGAATACTTACGAATTCCTGCATACTAACAATCCTGTAACAGCAAACACTGGCTCTGGAACAGCAAACACTGGCTCTGGCTCTGGAACAGAAGACACTGGCTCCGGCTCTGGAACAGAAGACACTGGCTCCGGCTCTGGAACAGCAGACACTGGCTCCGGCATACTTACAAATTCCTGCATACTAACAATCCTGTAACAGCAAACACTGGCTCTGGAACAGCAAACACTGGCTCCGGCTCTAGAACAGAAGACACTGGCTCCGGAATACTTACAAATTCCTGTATACTAACAATCCTGTAACAGCAAACACTGGCTCTGGAACAGCAAACACTGGCTCCGGCTCTGGAACAGAAGACACTGGCTCCGGCTCTAGAACAGCAAACACTGGCTCCGGCTCTGGAACAGCAGACACTGGCTCCGGCATACTTACAAATTCCTGAATACTAACAATCCTGTAACAGCAAACACTGGCTCTGGAACAGCAAACACTGGCTCCAGCTCTAGAACAGAAGACACTGGCTCCGGCATACTTACAAATTCCTGAATACTAACAATCCTGTAACAGCAAACACTGGCTCTGGAACAGCAAACACTGGCTCCGGCTCTGGAACAGCAGACACTGGCTCCGGCATACTTACAAATTCCTGAATACTAACAATCCTGTAACAGCAAACACTGGCTCTGGAACAGCAAACACTGGCTCCAGCTCTAGAACAGAAGACACTGACTCCGGCATACTTACAAATTCCTGAATACTAACAATCCTGTAACAGCAAACACTGGCTCTGGAACAGCAAACACTGGCTCCGGCTCTGGAACAGAAGACACTGGCTCCAGCTCTAGAACAGAAGACACTGGCTCCGGCATACTTACAAATTCCTGAATACTAACAATCCTGTAACAGCAAACACTGGCTCTGGAACAGCAAACACTGGCTCCAGCTCTAGAACAGAAGACACTGGCTCCGGCATACTTACAAATTCCTGAATACTAACAATCCTGTAACAGCAAACACTGGCTCTGGAACAGCAAACACTGGCTCCGGCTCTGGAACAGCAAACACTGGCTCCGGCTCTAGAACAGAAAACACTGGCTCCGGCTCCGTAACAGCAGACACTGGCTCTGGCATACTTACAAATTCCTGCATACTAACAATCCTGTAACAGCAAACACTGGCTCTGGAACAGAAGACACTGGCTCCGGCTCTAGAACAGCAGACACTGGCTCCGGCCCCGTAACAGCAGACACTGGCTCCGGCATACTTACAAATTCCTGCATACTTACAATCCTGTAACAGCAAACACTGGCTCTGGAACAGAAGACACTGGCTCCGGCTCTAGAACAGCAGACACTGGCTCCGGCCCCGTAACAGCAGACACTGGCTCTGGCATACTTACAAATTCCTGCATACTAACAATCCTGTAACAGCAAACACTGGCTCTGGAACAGAAGACACTGGCTCCGGCTCTAGAACAGCAGACACTGGCTCCGGCCCCGTAACAGCAGACACTGGCTCCGGCATACTTACAAATTCCTGCATACTTACAATCCTGTAACAGCAAACACTGGCTCTGGAACAGAAGACACTGGCTCCGGCTCTGGAACAGCAAACACTGGCTCCGGCATACTTACAAATTCCTGCATACTAACAATCCTGTAACAGCAAACACTGGCTCTGGAACAGCAAACACTGGCTCCGGCTCTAGAACAGAAGACACTGGCTCCGGCTCTAGAACAGAAGACACTGGCTCCAGCTCTAGAACAGAAGACACTGGCTCCGGCATACTTACAAATTCCTGCATACTAACAATCCTGTAACAGCAAACACTGGCTCTGGAACAGAAGACACTGGCTCCGGCCCCGTAACAGCAGACACTGGCTCCGGCATACTTACAAATTCCTGCATACTAACAATCCTGTAACAGCAAACACTGGCTCTGGAACAGCAAACACTGGCTCCGGCTCTGGAACAGAAGACACTGGCTCCGGCTCTAGAACAGCAAACACTGGCTCCGACTCTGGAACAGCAGACAATGGCTCCGGCATACTTACAAATTCCTGAATACTAACAATCCTGTAACAGCAAACACTGGCTCTGGAATAGCAAACACTGGCTCCGGCTCTAGAACAGAAAACACTGGCTCCGGCTCCGTAACAGCAGACACTGGCTCTGGCATACTTACAAATTCCTGCATACTAACAATCCTGTAACAGCAAACACTGGCTCTGGAACAGAAGACACTGGCTCCAGCTCTAGAACAGAAGACACTGGCTCCGGCATACTTACAAATTCCTGCATACTAACAATCCTGTAACAGCAAACACTGGCTCTGGAACAGCAAACACTGGCTTCAGCTCTGGAACAGAAGACACTGGCTCCGGCTCTAGAACAGAAGACACTGGCTCCGGCATACTTACAAATTCCTGCATACTAACAATCCTGTAACAGCAAACACTGGCTCTGGAACAGAAGACACTGGCTCTGGCTCTAGAACAGCAGACACTGGCTCCGGCCCCGTAACAGCAGACACTGGCTCCGGCATACTTACAAATTCCTGCATACTAACAATCCTGTAACAGCAAACACTGGCTCTGGAACAGCAAACACTGGCTCCGGCTCTGGAACAGAAGACACTGGCTCCGGCATACTTACAAATTCCTGAATACTAACAATCCTGTAACAGCAAACACTGGCTCTGGAACAGCAAACACTGGCTCCGGCTCTAGAACAGCAAACACTGGCTCCGGCTCTGGAACAGAAGACACTGGCTCCGGCTCTAGAACAGCAAACACTGGCTCTGGCTCTGGAACAGCAAACACTGGCTCCGGCATACTTACAAATTCCTGAATACTAACAATCCTGTAACAGCAAACACTGGCTCTGGAACAGCAAACACTGGCTCCAGCTCTGGAACAAAAGACACTGGCTCCGGCTCTAGAACAGCAAACACTGGCTCTGGCTCTGGAACAGCAAACACTGGCTCCGGCATACTTACAAATTCCTGAATACTAACAATCCTGTAACAGCAAACACTGGCTCTGGAACAGCAAACACTGGCTCCGGCTCTGGAACAGAAGACACTGGCTCCGGCATACTTACAAATTCCTGCATACTAACAATCCTGTAACAGCAAACACTGGCTCTGGAACAGCAAACACTGGCTCCGGCTCTGGAACAGCAGACACTGGCTCCGGCATACTTACAAATTCCTGAATACTAACAATCCTGTAACAGCAAACACTGGCTCTGGAACAGCAAACACTGGCTCCGGCTCTAGAACAGAAGACACTGGCTCCGGCTCCGTAACAGAAGACACTGGCTCCGGCACACTTACAAATTCCTGCATACTTACAATCCTGTAACAGCAAACACTGGCTCTGGAACAGCAAACACTGGCTCCAGCTCTGGAACATAAGACACTGGCTCCAGCTCTAGAACAGAAGACACTGGCTCCGGCATACTTACAAATTCCTGCATACTAACAATCCTGTAACAGCAAACACTGGCTCTGGAACAGAAGACACTGGCTCCGGCTCTAGAACAGCAGACACTGGCTCCGGCATACTTACAAATTCCTGCATACTAACAATCCTGTAACAGCAAACACTGGCTCTGGAACAGCAAACACTGGCTCCGGCTCTGGAACAGAAGACACTGGCTCCGGCTCTAGAACAGCAAACACTGGCTCCGGCTCTGGAACAGCAGACACTGGCTCCGGCATACTTACAAATTCCTGCATACTAACAATCCTGTAACAGCAAACACTGGCTCTGGAACAGCAAACACTGGCTCCGGCTCTGGAACAGCAGACACTGGCTCCGGCATACTTACAAATTCCTGCATACTAACAATCCTGTAACAGCAAACACTGGCTCTGGAACAGCAAACACTGGCTCCAGCTCTGGAACAGAAGACACTGGCTCCGGCTCTAGAACAGAAGACATTGGCTCCGGCATACTTACAAATTCCTGCATACTAACAATCCTGTCACAGCAAACACTGGCTCTGGAACAGAAGACACTGGCTCCGGCTCTAGAACAGCAGACACTGGCTCCGGCTCCGTAACAGCAGACACTGGCTCCGGCATACTTACAAATTCCTGCATACTAACAATCCTGTAACAGCAAACACTGGCTCTGGAACAGCAAACACTGGCTCCGGCTCTGGAACAGAAGACACTGGCTCCGGCTTTGGAACAGCAAACACTGGCTCCGGATGTGGAACAGCAGACACTGGCTCTGGCATACTTACAAATTCCTGAATACTAACAATCCTGTAACAGCAAACACTGGCTCTGGAACAGCAAACACTGGCTCCGGCATACTTACAAATTCCTGCATTCTAACAATCCTGTCACAGCAAACACTGGCTCTGGAACAGAAGACACTGGCTCCGGCATACTTACAAATTCCTGCATACTAACAATCCTGTAACAGCAAACACTGGCTCTGGAACAGAAGACACTGGCTCCGGCTCTAGAACAGCAGACACTGGCTCCGGCTCCGTAACAGCAGACACTGGCTCCGGCATACTTACAAATTCCTGCATACTAACAATCCTGTAACAGCAAACACTGGCTCTGGAACAGCAAACACTGGCTCCGGCTCTGGAACAGAAGACACTGGCTCCGGCTCCGTAACAGAAGACACTGGCTCCTGCATACTTACAAATTCCTGCATACTAACAATCCTGTAACAGCAAACACTGGCTCTGGAACAGCAAACACTGGCTCCAGCTCTGGAACAGAAGACACTGGCTCCAGCTCTAGAACAGAAGACACTGGCTCCGGAATACTTACAAATTCCTGCATACTAACAATCCTGTAACAGCAAACACTGGCTCTGGAACAGCAAACACTGGCTCCGGCTCTAGAACAGAAAACACTGACTCCGGCTCTGGAACAGAAAACACTGGCTCCGGTTTTGGAACAGCAAACACTGGCTCCGGCTCTGGAACAGCAAACACTGGCTCCGGCATACTTACAAATTCCTGCATACTAACAATCCTGTAACAGCAAACACTGGCTCCGGCATACTTACAAATTCCTGCATACTAACAATCCTGTAACAGCAAACACTGGCTCCGGCATACTTACAAATTCCTGCATACTAACAATCCTGTAACAGCAAACACTGGCTCTGGAACAGCAAACACTGGCTCCGGCTCTAGAACAGAAGACACTGGCTCCGGCTCTAGAACAGCAAACACTGGCTCCAGCTCTGGAACAGCAGACACTGGCTCCGGCATACTTACAAATTCCTGAATACTAACAATCCTGTAACAGCAAACACTGGCTCTGGAACAGCAAACACTGGCTCCGGCTCTAGAACAGAAAACACTGGCTCCGGCTCCGTAACAGCAGACACTGGCTCCGGCATACTTACAAATTCCTGCATACTAACAATCCTGTAACAGCAAACACTGGCTCTGGAACAGCAAACACTGGCTCCAGCTCTGGAACAGGAGACACTGGCTCCAGCTCTAGAACAGCAGACACTGGCTCCGGCATACTTACAAATTCCTGCATACTAACAATCCTGTAACAGCAAACACTGGCTCCAGCTCTAGAACAGAAGACACTGGCTTCGGCATACTTACAAATTCCTGCATACTAACAATCCTGTAACAGCAAACACTGGCTCTGGAACAGAAGACACTGGCTCCGGCTCTAGAACAGCAGACACTGGCTCCGGCTCCGTAACAGCAGACACTGGCTCCGGCATACTTACAAATTCCTGCATACTAACAATCCTGTAACAGCAAACACTGGCTCTGGAACAGCAAACACTGGCTCCGGCTCAGGAACAGAAAACACTGGCTCCGGTTTTGGAACAGTAAACACTGGCTCAGGCTCTGGAACAGAAAACACTGGCTCCGGCTCTGGAACAGCAAACACTGGCTCCGGCTCTGGAACAGCAAACACTGGCTCCGGCTCTGGAACAGCAAACACTGGCTCCGGCTCTGGAACAGCAGACACTGGCTCCGGAATACTTACAAATTCCTGCATACTAACAATCCTGTAACAGCAAACACTGGCTCTGGAACAGAAGACACTGGCTCCGGCTCTGGAACAGCAAACACTGGCTCCGGCACACTTACAAATTCCTGCATACTAACAATCCTGTAACAGCAAACACTGGCTCCGGCTCTGGAACAGAAGACACTGGCTCCGGCTCTGGAACAGAAGACACTGGCTCTGGAACAGAAGACACTGGCTCCGGGTCTGGAACAGAAGACATTGGCTCCGGCATACTTACAAATTCCTGCATAATAACAATCCTGTAACAGCAAACACTGGCTCTGGAACAGCAAACACTGGCTCCAGCTCTAGAACAGAAAACACTGGCTCTGGAACAGAAAACACTGACTCCGGCTCTGGAACAGCAGACACTGGCTCTGGAACAGCAGACACTGGCTCTGGAACAGCAGACACTGGCTCCGGCTCTGGAACAGCAAACACTGGCTCTGGAACAGCAAACACTGGCTCTGGAACAGCAAACATTGGCTCTGGCTCTGGAACAGCAGACACTTGTTCCGGCATACTTACAAATTCTTCCATACTTACAAATTCACCAAAGACGACCATCTTGGAGAAGAGGGAATAAAAGTAAATGGATTAAGTGGAAGAGAAAGGAGATAAATAAAACAACCTTTCCATTCACTTATTACCTTGTATTGTTAAGATTAAAGCTAGCTGGCACAACTAAGCAAGTCACAGCAAACACTGGCTCCGGCTCTGTAACATCAGACACTTTCACCGGCTCAGGAACAGCAGACACTGGCTCCTGTAACAGCAGACACTTTCTCCGGCTCAGGAACAGCAGACACTGGCTCCTGTAACAGCAGACACTTTCACCGGCTCAGGAACAGCAGACACTGGCTCCTGTAACAGCAGACACTTTCTCCGGCTCAGGAACAGCAGACACTGGCTCCTGTAACAGCAGACACTTTCACCGGCTCAGGAACAGCAGACACTGGCTCCTGTAACAGCAGACACTTTCTCTGGCTCTGGAACAGCAGACACTGGCAGAGACAAAGACAAACGAACAACTTCAAAGTAGACTATTATTAAGAGAAACAGTTTAAGGGATAGTAATGTATATAAATTCACTTATTACACCGATTTTTTCTACCACATAATTATGGGGACATATTGAATTTAGATAAATGTGTTAAATCTTACCTTATAAATCTATTTACAGTGTACAAAACAATCTTCCAGACAATATGATTACAACAATATTATCAAACTCTATAAACAACAATAAATCAACTCTGATTTTATTTCCAATACAATCAAAAACGGAAGACGCAAACAGCAAGTTGTTTTTGAATGAAACAAGAGCGCGCGTACATTGTGATATTGATGTGCGCACTATGTAATAATGCATTGCTATTGAAAACAGGCATTATAAAGAAGGAAATGCGACAGAATGTAATCTTCCTTAAAAAAACTGCATTGAGCTTCCTGTTTATTTGTTGTTTGTTGATTCTCAAATATAAAACTCGTTGAAAGAAATGTTTTCAGTGTGAGCATTAGTTCCTTTACAACACTTACATCTCATTTTAACAAAACCATGATAATATTGATAATCGCGATAATTTTGGTCACTATAATCGTGACAAGAAATTTTCATACCGTTCCCATCCCTAAATATTACTTCTTTAAAGGAAAAGTCCTTACCAGTGTATCAAGACCTGCTCTTTGAACGCCACTCAGGAGGCAAGCTGCCAGAAGGACATCTAGGGAAAAAAATAATTAAGTTCTGTTTTTTAAGATTACAGACTATGGAAGCTTGTTTCCACCACAGAATGAAAAATAAAAAAGGTAATAGGCTCTATGCACAGCTCCACTACTTCCTGAACTTCAGCCAGCTTCTTGTTTCCTGTCTGGCATTATTGGACACATTGATTAATTCAGGTGTGTTTGATTATTGTTGCTGTGACTACTGAGGTCAAGCACACCTGAATTAATCAAATTGTCCAATAATGATAGACAGGAAACAGGGAGCTGGCTGAAGTTCAGGAAGTAGTGCAGTTGTGCATAGAGCCTATTGCGACTTTTAATCTCACAATTCTGACTTTTTTTCTCACAATTGCGAGTTTACATCTCACAATTCTGACTTAATTCCTCAGAATTGCGTGACAAAGTCCCATTTGCGTGTTATGAAGTCAGAAATGCGACATATAAAGTAAGAATTGTGAGATTTAAACTATTCTGAGGGAGAGAAAAAATGGTCTTTTTTCCCCCTTAGAATTGGGCTGATAACTCGCAATTCCGTGTTTATATCTCACAATTCTGAGGAAAGATGTCAAAATTTCGACATATAAACTCGCAATTATGTGTTATAAAGGCTGAATTGCGAGATTTAAACTCGGAATTGTGAGAAAAAGAGTCAGAATTGTGAGGTAAAAGTCGCGCTTCTGTCTTTTACTCAGAATTGCGACGTTATATGACGCAATTCTGACCTTATATCTCGCAATTCTGACTTTATAACACGCAATTGCGACTTCACATCTCGCAATTGTGAGAAATAAGTCGCAATTATTGTATTTTTTATTCAGTGGCGGTCCGCGGAAACGCTTTTATAACAGACACATTCCTTGATATGCATGTTCTTCAAGCATTAGCACTACAGAAAATATAGCTAACGTTACCAGTAAATAGTTAAGTTAACGTTACCTCAGTGCAGACAAAAACAGTTTTCCCACATATGTGTTACCTTTAACTGTAAATGTGCGCCATTTCAACATATTTGTAACGTTAATAAATAGTAAACCAATGGCTCAGGGAAACAGTAAAATAGAAAATCAGAATTCCTAATACTTTTTGGACAATTTACATACAGGAACCGTTGTGGTAAGTTAACATTAGCGTTAGCGTTAAGTTACCTCAGAGTAGGTCGAACCACAATATGTAGCGAAGCTCCGAATAATAGCAAAATAATGTGGTACACATAAGAAAATAAGCAAAAATAAGCGACAGACAGTTAAAAAAAACATTCACACACAAGTTTAACGTTATCTTACCTTATTGTTGTTCCAAAAACAAAATTAAGCTCCAGATAAACGCAGTCTGTCAACGTCTTTCCAGTTACCTCAGCTGCAAAATTGGCGCCGAAATAGGCAGACTCGGTGCGTTCCATTAGACCGTTAGTGAACTGCGAAGTGGACTTCACAGGGTATTTCGCCATCTTAAGTGAGATTCCAATCCGAAGGGAACGAACATGTTCAGTTGGAAGGGCACTGCAAACGGCGTAGGGAATAAGTGAACATCGATACATCACTTCACAGGAAGTGGAGAGCGGAATCACCCAACTGTCATTGCACGTCACATCATCACCAGTCAGAGCGGTCGTAGTTCCTTATTTTATTTATATATATTTTTTATTATTTATTTTGTTGTTGTTTATGTATTAATGCAGTGCTTTGTATCGTCTTTGTAAAACGTATTCTCAAAAAAAAAAAATAAATAACGATGGAGGAGTTTATGTTTGTGTGTAAGTAAGCATACATTTTGTCATTATTATACTAAGTATTTTTTAACGGTTATTGGGGTGAATATTACATTTACATATGCTATTTTTGTATGTCCTTGGGACTTTATAAACGATTACCACAACCATTTACCTCAGAATTTACCTTATCATATTTTTATTTATTATTGTATATTATATATTTTAAATGTGATATTAAATTCAATTGAAATATTAATGTAAGCCTATATCTATTTGTTTTATTATCATAATCTGCGGAACCCCGTACGTTAACTTAACTGATGACGTTTGCAGGGCATTCCAAATGAGCGGTATAGGCCATAGACATCATATAGGTAGACGCCCCATCGACCGCTACTGCCTATTGGCACGGACGAGAATTGGAGCCGCCATCTTAAACCGGTCATCCGCTCCGCTCAGTGTAATCTGAATGGCAGGTGAAATGAGCTGTCAGCGCATTAAATTAATCATATCTCACTGAATACTGAACTGATTTTCACGCGTTTTTTTTTTGCTGCAAAGGTCATTCATGTAGCTATGATATAGGACACATGGTTCGGCGTATTTTAATATCCATTGTAGGTTTAACAATAATATAATATTCTGAAATAAGATAAAAGTGACCAAACACAATATATGTGATGAAGGATATCATGTATTTTATAAATCACACACTATAAAAAATAATAAAGAAGCAGAAACCGATAGTAGCAGCAGTAAAGTAAGATATTTTAATAAGTTGAAGAAACAATTTATGATTGACACACGGACATACACACGCACATACATACGAACAGACACACAAACACAAACACACACTCTCTCTCTCTCTCTCTCTCTCTCACACACACACACACACACACACACACACACACAAGAACGCAGCCACCGAATCCACCGAACGCAGCCACTTGTAATAAAAATTTAGAAGAAGCTTTTCAACGTGTTTGCATCAGTAATTTCTAAATTCGTACAACATTAAGCCTATACCTTTTTATTATATGTGGATTTGGGAGGGGAAAATGTCTAGATTAAAGCCATTTTCGGATTAACTTTAGGCTGATGTAAATTAATAATTTTACCACAGGACTTCAGTAATATCAATAGCCAAATCGCATGTGATAAGATATAGGTTATCAATAAAACTAGAAGTTAGAGGGGTAACTCAATTTTCGCATCGCTGTCATGCGTGTACATAACGTTGCCACCTGATGTGCGCAAACACAAATAACCTATAAAACAGGCCAGTTGAATGCTTATCTGATAACCTAGAAGCTCTTGTAACTATTAATTTAACAGTTACCCCGCCTCTCCATGCCGGGTGAACACCGGCTGATGCAGTAAACAGCATTTCACAACGACTTCAGTACAGTAATAGCAAATATCCTTGCTCCTTCTCCATTATCTGGTAATATTCTATTCACAAAAGACAACCAATAGTACGGTAATGTTAAGACTTTCTTGTGAAAAGCACTATTTTCGGTGGTCCGGCGATTAGAACAGAAAAATGCTCCACAGTGCTCTGGCATCCTATCTGCTGCCACGCAACGAGACAAGAGTACGACCGGTTCAAGATGGCGGCCGTATTTCTCGTTTTTCAGAGGCCAATAGGGTATCTAGTCTCTATGATATCTATGGTATAGGCTTTATGCCGCGTGTCACGTGACCAAACCGGAAAACGGGTCTCATCGCATCCTACATCCAATCAGAATTGACCTACTAGTTGTGTCTGCATTATAAGAAAAAGTGTATTTACATCCAAAAATGCATCACTGCTTTTAAGCAACACTAAAAAAATAAAATATGTATTTTTTTTTTTTTTATAAAAATGTTGCTGTACAGCTATCCCAAATGCTCTATTAAAGGACAACTCCGGTGCAAAATGAACCTTTGGTCTAATTACACATTACTACCTAGTCAACCGTTATCTGAGATATGTTTTCATGATTGCTGAATGTAAATAGTTTTATCTATAAAAACAGTTTAGCCTATAATGCTAGTATAATGCTGTATATAGGGCATAGAGTAATGACAAATAAAAATCGCTTGTTTTTACCACTAACAAGGCTCAAAATAGCCCCATACTCACACGACAGCATAATAAAGGTCCCTACATTCGATCCACGAACGCCGATCCATGTGCACCGGTGAGATGTGAATAAGGTGATAAGGTGAGCGCGAACAGTAGGCTGCGTGTACATATTGAAGAGAAGAAAACGGTTCGAGTTTGTGTTTCTTCCGAAAACAACGGACCATATGATATTCTGCACAGTTCAGCAGCGCACTTGGATCGGCGTTCGTAGATCGACTGGTAGAGACTATTTTTCCAAGATGGTTTCTTCCGGTATTCGCGATGTTCACTCTGTGTATAAAATGTCTTTTTATTAAACTGTATGGATACTGACAAAGTTCTCAATGCTTCGGTTTGAATGTAGGGACCTTTATTATGCTGTCGTGTGAGTATGAGGCTATTTTGAGCCTTGTTAGTGGTAATAACAAGCGATTTGTATTAGTCATTACTCTATGCCCTATATACTAGCATTATACTAGCATTATAGGCTAAACTGTTTTTAGATGGCATTTCTTTTCCAAGAAAACTCCACACAACCAGAGATTGCTGCATGTAGATAGCAGCACATTAATATCAAAAGTGTTTAGTTATTGAAATGATCCCATTTTCACTGAGCTATCAAGGTCTGACCTTTACCATACCGACATGCAACATAAAGCTAAGAACAGTCATTCACTCAAATGAAGCTTCAAGGAAAACGAGCACTTGTGTAAATATCATCAGTTAAACCCAGCTTATATTACTCACAGCACTGCGACCTGTAAAAACACATTAGATCAGATCACAGGTGAAGACAGAGGACGATTATGTGACATGAGGATCATTTTACCTGCTCATCAAGCTTTATTGCATGAAGCAGTGGGTCTAAAACAAGCGTACTATTCTCTGCATGACGGTAATGACACTTACAGCCAAAGCTAAAACTATCAGACGCCTAGTGTGTGCAGGACACTATAGTTCATTTATGTAAGTGAGGAGAGCAAAATATACTAATCTGTGACATATTATACTCAAATATTCTTTTTAGTGACTACCAGTAACATTTATAAACCAATAATGATTCCTCCACTTTGAGCTGATGATGTTTTGCTGAAGTGTGTTTTCTGTAATGGCTAATGCTCTTTTTACACACACACTGAACAACATGAAGCATTGCTTGATCACTGGTTGACCTAAACTGGTATTATCTAATTGTGTAGTTAAATTTAACAGATATTCAACATAATTCATGTGTGTGAGTCGAACTGAAGGACGGACAAAACCAGTCAAACTGAGTTTTTGACATGTCTCATTACCGTTATCTAAACTATAGGGAATAAACTGTGATAATGAGAGAAATGTTGAAGCTATCTAAATACATAGATTTGACTATACTGGGAACCGTGAATTTATTATTATTATTTTTTTTTTAATTTATTTAAAATTATTACTATAATAAATACACATATATTTCCATCATTACCGCTATGTGAACACGAGAACAGTTGTTTTAGAGAACAATTCCCTTTTTTTCCACAGAAATTCATGTACATGAAAATATTTAACTCTAAGATTTTGACAATAATTTTATTAGGTGTCATTACCACCATTTTCTCAATCGGTTAAGTTAAGTAAACTGATAAAAAAAAGAGTAAAAAACGACATGAAAAAGTTAGTTAAAAAAAACTAAGTAGATTCTATATTAGTGCTCAATTCTATATTAGTGCTAAAAAAACATCAACTAAAACATGTACTTTAAAAGAGTGGTTTAATTCTACGTTATATTGTGCGAGAGACATGTATTGCAAAGGAAACTTAAACTAAATAGATATTACTCAACCTTTTACTAGCCAAGTTAAAATGACTTACTTTCTTTGTTACTTTCACTCAACTTAGTTAAGTAGCATTTACTTAATTCCATATGTGACATTGACTTAAAAAATATTCATAAAAAAACTTGCCAAAGAAAAATTAAGTATTTTTTTTAATGTATAAGTTAATTTACTTCAGAAACAATCAGTTTCTTATTGTTAATAAAATTTAAAGTTAATCGATGTGCAAGACTTATCCAACTTTTCCAATAAAAAGTGAAAAATGTCATTCCGGTCATTACCGTCACACACATCAAACATCCTAAAGTTCCTAAATATTCAAAAGTCTTCCGCACCTTATATCCCTGTGTTTCCATACGCTTAACCTACATTCTATAAATAGCGCTAATCAAACAATACGAAGCAATAATAGATGGTGTCGTCCTCTCTTTTCTAATTCAAATCTCCACACATTCCCATTCACTGTCTTCCTGACGGATCTCTGGCTTTTGTCTCCGTAATAGAATTATCGCAGCTTCAATGGCAGTGGAGCTGAGAGCGATGGAAAGTGTAGGAATTACAAAATGAATGGAGAACGAGCTGAAAAGAATATGCCTCCGCTAAGGCTCATCACCTCAATCAAAAGCCGCACACATGTGGAGGATAATGAAGAGTGAGAACGTGAAAGAAGAAAAAATCATTTTACTCCCGAACGTCTGGTTTTATGACAAAACTTTCCGGTCCTGTCCATGCGTTTAAATATGCGATGAATATTAAAATGAGATACATCACGGCCTCGTTTACTGCAGTGACACTGAAATTTTTCACTGCATAATGGAGTTGATCTTTGCAAGTGTAAAATCTATAGAATGGTTCTTGAAAAGTGGGGAAGTAAAAATGAGAGTTCATTTTAATATTTATATGTGTTAATGCACTTAATGTCTCGTTTCGAAACAGCTATGCTTGAATCAACTTTTTTAATGATTCAACTCATTTTTTTAAAGGGATAGTTCACTTTGAAATGTTTTATCTTCCCTCAAGGGCATCCAAGATGTAGGTGTCTTTGTTTCCGCAGTTCAATTTTGATATTTTTAGGTCAAACCGTTCTTGTCTGTCAGTCATATAATGGAGGTCTATGGTCACCACCTCAAAGAGCATGCACAGAGAAGTCCAAATTAAACATGATTTAATGACTCGTAAATGCAAGTACACATTGATGGCCTAAGACACGAAACGAGCGGTTTGTGTGAGAAAACTAACAGCATTTATATCGTTTTACCTCTTGTAATCTGTGATCTGAGGGCGCTTCGGTCTGCGCATGCGACGGAAGTGATCTCTCGCACGTGTACGTCACTCATTGTGAGATTGTAGGAAAGAAGGCTAATTAAAATGGTACTAATTTGCGCTTATACAGGATGTTTAAACCGTCGTAAAAGAAAACAATTACGTATGTGCAAACTGTCATTTCCGGCGCACGCACAGACCGAAGCACCCGCGCCCTCAGATCACTTGGACGTGACTGTGATCACACGAGGTAAAAACGATATAAATACTGTTCGTTTTCTCACACAAACCGCTCGTTTCGTGTCTTAGGCCATCAATGTGTACTTACAATTACGAGTCATTAAATCATGTTTAATTTGGACTTCTCTGTGCATGCTCTTTGAGGTGGTGACCATAGACCTCCATTATATGACTGACAGACAAGAACGGTTTGACCTAAAAATGTCAAAATTGAAACTACTGCGGAAACAGACACCTCCATCTTGGATGCCCTTGAGGTAAGATAAAATGTATTTCAAAGTGAACTATCCCTTTAAGTCAGTTTAATGTAATTTAAGTTGAAATGACTTAAACGTCCAAGTTGATTGTACTTAAAAATTAAAGGCAGCAATCTTACAGTGTAATAACTAGGTTTGTGTAGATATACTGCTTTATAAAGGCAGCTTAGCATCTCGATGTGCAGATTCACATCATGAATAGGGCCGTATATAAATATCCACGTCAATAATGTGGATAATCGATTTCTTTATGTTCCACATATTCTCCTCTAATAACACAAGGCCGTACACAACTGAACCAACTGAATGTTTCAGACGTGTTTCGTGTTAGCGCGCGGAGGATGGGCTCAGTGTGTGAGAGAGACTTCATTCTTGTCTCCTCAAAGGAAACGTGCTCTATAAATACCCACACTGTAGTCCAGATATTGAACACAGCCAATTGCTGTTCTGATCCTTCACTCGACATCAACACACACACACACACACACACACACACACACTGAGCTGCCTGGACTTGTCTGAGCGTCCTGATCAGTCAGACTCGGTCCCTCAGAAGACATCAGCGGTCGTGTTCCTGCAGATTAGCTCACGCCAGATCTCTTCTCACAATCTCCTGAACATCACAGACTCAACTAGATATGGACATTTTCTGAAGATTTCGCTGCCATGACGATGGGGTGGTGCGATGGTTGCCAGGGCGACGATATTTGGTTGCTAGGTGGTTTGATCCCAATAGGAAGCCACTAAATCTGTGAATGGAAATGGTGCTGGGAAACCCTACATTACATTTATATAAAAGATCATAACATAAACTAAGGGCTGCCAACGTTTTTTTTAATTTTTGAGAATAATCATGGCTATTTTAAATAAGAGTTACTTTTCCCACATCTTTAAACTTTTAGCTTTAAAAATCCTCGCATTTAAATTGAGAAATTCAATTGGTGGATTCGGCAGAAAAAGGGTCGCTAAACGTCATTTGGTCGCGGTCGGGAGCGCTAATATACATGCTCAACTTTCAGACAGGTATCTATCTATCTATCTTTGGATCTATCTATCTGTCTATCTATCTATCTTTGGATCTATCTATCTGTCTATCTATCTATCTATCTATCTATCTATCTATCTATCTATCTATCTGTCTATCTATCTATCTATCTATCTATCTATCTATCTATCTATCTATCTATCTATCTATCTATCTATCTATCTATCTATCTATCTATCTATTTATCTATCTATCTATCTATCTATCTATCTATCTATCTATCTATCTATCTATCTATCTTTGGATCTATCTATCTATCTATCTATCTATCTATCTATCTATCTATCTATCTATCTTTGGATCTATCTATCTGTCTGTCTATCTATCTATCTGTCTATCTATCTATCTATCTATCTATCTATCTATCTATCTATCTATCTATCTATCTATCTATCTATCTATCTATCTATCTGTCTGTCTGTCTGTCTGTCTGTCTGTCTGTCTGTCTGTCTGTCTATCTATCTATCTATCTATCTATCTATCTATCTATCTATCTATCTATCTATCTATCTATCTATCTTTGGATCTATCTATCTGTCTGTCTATCTATCTATCTGTCTATCTATCTATCTATCTATCTATCTATCTATCTATCTATCTATCTATCTATCTATCTATCTATCTATCTATCTATCTATCTATCTGTCTATCTATCTATCTGTCTGTCTGTCTGTCTGTCTGTCTGTCTATCTATCCATCTATAAAAACAGTTTGTACTTTAACTTTAAAATAAACAGATTTGTTGTGTAAACTGTACTGTAAAGCGCACACACACATGCGTCATGAAAACACTTTGCCGCGACGATGGCGTGAAGGATAAAAACGCACCTCTGGGATCATTTCCGTTATTAATGAAGAAAAACATTTGCATGATTTCGTAGCGGGCGTCCGTCCAGAATAGCTCAGAGTTAATTACGGCACGCTACTAATTGCCGAGCGCTTGACACCGCGCATTGTTTCAGGTAATGGTTTCTAATTGGTCGTCATGACGATCTCCTAACATCATCTTTCATATCTCCACGTTTGTGATGTCAAACGTTCCATTCTAAGAGAAAGTTCAAAATTAGGTCAAACTGATATATTTAAAAATCGACTCTGATTGCATGAGCCGCATTCAAATAATTATCAATATTTTGATTATGATAATAATAGTAACTATTATTTATTTTATTTTTTTAAAGTATTTTATTAGTTTTTCTCAGTCACTTTGGTCCATCACATCACTGTTGTGCACATTACATTTGTACAACAGTTAGTTTCTCATTCATTCCGACAAATTGCAAGTGCTTGTGGACTTGTATAAATTGCAATCAATCTATCTATCTGTCTATCTATCTATCTGTCTATCTATCTATCTATCTATCTATCTATCTATCTATCTATCTATCTATCTATCTATCTATCTGTCTATCTATCTATCTATCTATCTATCTATCTATCTATCTATCTATCTATCTATCTATGTAATACACATGTAGTGAAGGATCCAAGGGACTGAGAGGAGGTCTGGTCTCTCTACCATAGCTTTTCGTTTCAGAAAGCATGTCTGTGCTTCCCAATGATTGGCTCGTTCATGCAGCGTGAAAGTCTCAGTGAAAGGCCAGAGCTGTTGAATCCGTCCTTCACACCCTCACCCTGCCCTCTAATTTATGAGTTGCCGTTGCAGCAATTAGCGCCGCGGGTCCGTCGCACCACACAGGTGTCTCGGTCCTCGCTCGCCCGACACGTTAATGACTCGCTGTCTCACTGCTCCACACACATCGTGTCAGAGAGCAGGAGTGGAGATGACATTCGGCGTCGTGGGAGTTGAGAAAAACACTCGATGAGAAGGATCCACGGGACTGAGAGGAGGTTCGGGTTAGGCCTCGTTGGCCCGTTGCTTAGTCAGTTGACCTTTGACACGTTCGGTACGGCTTGAGAAGTGTTATACGGGAGGCAGGCGGGGGTTCTGGAGTGCTAGCTTTACATTATATATATATACGTTCTCAAAGAAAGTGCACATTGCATAACTAGCAATTACTAGGTCAGGTAGCTAAAAATACAAAGCACATGCGTGCCGCAATCTTAGAGGTGAATGCCTTTAAGTGGCTTTTATTGTGCTCTTCATACTTTAATTATGATATAGAGTGGGTTCTTCAGCTAGCATGCTACTTATCACGGAGTCTATAACAGCTTAGCTTTAGTGAACTTCAGTGAATCTCATGAAGAAATGGCATTTTTAACTTAAAACCAAAAGTTGTGTTTAATGGCGGAATTGACTTCATAAATCAATTAAAAATCACCAGCTGTCTGAAAAGTCCATCGGGAATTGTTAGCTAACTGTGAAAATCACATTTACAGACAATTTGTGTGATATTTTGTTATCTAGCGCGATGACTTTTTTTAAGGTGTGACTGAAGTGTCCAAGAACCTGTTTT
The DNA here is from genome assembly GCA_038021265.1 of Cyprinella venusta. Lineage (NCBI taxonomy): Eukaryota > Metazoa > Chordata > Actinopteri > Cypriniformes > Leuciscidae > Cyprinella > Cyprinella venusta. Next base: position 1,529,309 of record CM075887.1, read on the forward strand.
TTAGGGATGCACCAAAAATCGAAAAAGAGGAAACCAAGGCCGAAAACCGAAAGAAATTATGCCAATTATTAGTACCATTGCATTTATGACCGTGTACTAACTTTACGAAGATCAAGGCATTGCAATTGCATACATTTCATAAAGTTTCAAAGAATAAATCAATTACAAATAGAGCCAGACCGATATTATCGGCCGATATTAGGCATTTTCTAAAATATCGGTATCGGCAGTTATAATGGCCGATAAGTGAATATTTCAAAAATAAAATAAAAACGGACGAATCACGACTCAACCATGTCATGAGTGTTGGAGTTGTATAGTTTGTCCACCAGAGGGCACTCTACACCGTCCCTGTTGGCAGCGCTTGTGTATAACGCGCAACACAACCTGCAACCTGCTGATCCAGCCAGAGTCGGGCAAAGAAAACCAGTTATTTTTGTTAAAACTCATAATTAACTACAAATAACTAATGTTAGGGAAATTTGTTAATATTTTGTTGCGCGTTTCTGAAATAAAAAAAAATTCAAATAATAATATCGGCCGATATATCGGATTTTAAAACCAACAAATATTTGTATCGGTATCAGCCTTCAAAATCCTTTATCGGTCGGGCTCTAATTGCAAATTATCCAAATATTTATTTAGCCCATTGCAACGATGCACAGTATAAAATAAAATTCAAACTAAACTTGATCCCACTCATGTGTGCATTAAATAATAATGTACAGGCCAACTGGCCTGACGAAAGGTTTTGAAACGAAACGTTCTCTCATAAAAACAAAGTGCATTTAGGTCAAGTGCATTTGACATTTTTATATGTTGGACTACTAACTGGTAAATGGACTGCATTTATATAGCGCTTTCACAGATCCAATGGCCACCAAAGCGCTATACATTTTTGCCTCACTTTTGCCTGCACATACAACAAGAGAGTGCAAGTGCTCAGAACAAGTGCTTAAAGATGCAACAATATGTGGATAATAAATATTTAAACATTAGACAAGCCCATTCTTGAGGTAAAGTGGCAGGTTTTTCTTGACATTTTCCAACTGGATGCGCGATTGAGGCGAATTCACATCTATCACACCGCGCAAAATGCCTCATTCACGCCGCAGGACCTCTAGATGCGCGTAAACGTGTATTTACAATGACTTAACATTGAAATCATTCACGGCACAGAACCTCAAGATGTGCGTAAACGCGTCTTTACATTGACTTAACATTGAAATCATTTGCGCCGCAGGACCTCTGGATGCGTCTAAACGCGTCTTTAATTGACTTAAAATGGAAATCATTTACGCCGCAGGACCTCTAGATGCGTGTAAACGTGTATTTACAATGACTTAACATGGAAATCATTCACGCCGCAGGACCTCTGGATGCGTGTAAACGCGTCTTTAATTGACTTAAAATGGAAATCATTCACGCCGCAGGACCTCTAGATGCGCGTAAACGCATATTTACAATGACTTAACATTGAAATCATTCACGCCGCAGGACCTCTAGATGCGTGTAAACGCATATTTACAATGACTTAACATTGAAATCATTCACGCCGCAGGACCTCTGGATGCGCGTAAACACTTATTTACATCGACTTAACATTGAAATCATTCACGCCGCAGAACCTTTAGATGCGTGTAAACGCGTCTTTACATTGAACTACAATGAGCTTCTAAAATTAACATAAACCCCGCCCCTGGAAACATGATTTACGATCTCACTACAACGAATTCCTATGATTTGAGGCAAATTTATTTTTATTTGAATTGATTTTTTTATGATTTTTGCTAAATCGTCCATTTTTTACGAGTTGCCCAATTCGAATGGATTCGTACGAATGACCTACCCCTGACCTGACCCCGCCCCTAAACCTAACCGTCACTGGGGTTTAGACAAATTGTACGAATTCGTACGAGTGAGGTCGTATGAATTCGTACGAATCAGTCACATTTTACTCACTCGTACGAATTGGTCGTGAGATAGCGTTGGTTTGAACATAAAAGGCTAAAAGTTTGAGGTAATCGGAGCTGCTAGCACAGCTCTTGAAGCTCCACCCCCTGCGCTGGGAGCAGCAGCTCATTTGCATTTAAAGGGACACACAAAAATTGCACGTTTTTGCTCACCCTCAATAAAAGTGACAATTTTAATATTTTAGAGCTAAAACTTCACACACTCATTTTACATCTTGTGTAAAGGGCATTATAGGACCCCTTGAAACAGAAAGAGGGAGCTGTTCACACCTGATTAGCAACTTCAGCTGAGTGGACTCTTTTATTAGCCGTCTAAACAATGAACCACTCCAACAATAACTCCATCCAATCTCCCCGTCCTCCTTGTGCTTAGCTCAGCGGGACCCGAAGACTACATCTCAAACCCCAGAGGTGGATACACACACACACACACACACACGGACCGTGGCATAATCTGAACAGCAGACCCCTGAGGACGGACTGTGCAAGCTTGAACACGTCACCTCTCGCTTCTAGACACAGTCTCCTGCATTTTTAACCAGCAGGAAATTTTTATCATCTGTCATAGTAGTGTCTGTCCTCCAGGCAGCGAGCTGACGAAGTGTTTAATATCGGAAATGCAATATTAAAAACCGCTAGGTTCGGAATTATCCATTACACCCGAGAGGACGGGAAAACCACTACTGTCATGCCTGGCAAACCCACTTAACCAGTAAATTCATAAGAAAGAGTGGTTTCAGGAGACACCTGCTCAATTGGTGGATTTTCAATCATATTCTGAGACTTGAACAGGATAGCGGAGCGCTCCGGGAACATATGAGGAACCCAATACCATCCAGGTGCCAAAAAGATCAAGTTAATGGAATAAATTCACACAAAATCATTTACTCACCGTCCGTCGGCGACCCAAGTAGTCCATCAATGGTCCTCTGGAGCCAAAACTAAGGGACAAAACACTCAAACCATAATAACATTAACACCAACGGTAATATCACAGAACTTAAGATATGCTTAACATTTATCTAAAATTACATGTGCATGTATTATTCGAATTATTACAAAGCAGCAAATGTTGTTTTGATGTCATTTTAGATTCGATCCTCTAAAAAATAATAAGCAACAGCAAAAAATTTAAAACTATAAAAATGTCTCAAAATATTTTCTACAGCAACATACAGTGTGCATTATTGTAATTATAGAAAGTTTTTGTTTTTTTGCTCTCATTTTAGATACACTCTGAAAAATGCTGGGTTGTTTTAACCCAAATTTGGGTCAAATATGGACAATTTAACCCAATGGCTGACTCTGTCCATATTTGACCCAAAGATGGGTTAAAACAACCCAGCATTTTTTAGAGTTTATATTTACAAATTTGGGTAAAATATGAACAAACCCAGATGTTGGGTTAAAAATGTAATTTAAACATTTAACCCAATGGGTGAGTTTGTCCATATTTGACCCAAAGATGGGTTAAAACAACCCAGCATATTTTAGAGTCTATATTTACAAATTTGGGTAAAATATGGGTAAAATATGGACAAACCCCCCAGATGTTGGGTCAAAAATGTAATTTAAACATTTAACCCAATGGCTGAAAATTACCGGACAAGCAACTATTTTTATTGAGAAAAGTGAATGACTGATTCAGTTGTCTGAAGGACAAACACATGACAAAGCTTAATGCCGTGCGCTGTGTAAAAGCCAAAGAGTTCCTGTTAGCCGAATGCATATTCAGTGTTAAGGGTTAGTTTGACATCATCCAGGGTGAGTTTGAGCCTCTCAGAAGCCATGTTCCCCGTGCGGGCCCTTATCTCCGGCTCTCAGAACGTCCCTGCTGGAGACGAGATGTCACGCTAGCATTAGCATCGCTGGCCAGCCGGACTCCTGGAACAATGGCTGTGCAGGTCCTCAGGGTCCGGAGACTCGCGGCCCGCGGCGGCTTCAGCTGGCGGAGCCTATCGGCCGGGACAGATGTGTGGAGCATCTCCCGCGGGGCCCGGGGAGATGAAGAGTGGTTGTCAAGGTAACATTATTTACTCAATGAATCTCGTTCTGCTTCTTCTAACTGCTTCAGTTATGACGCTATTATGCTAGTTTAACGTCATATTATTATCCACTATCCTTCGCCACTTACACTACATATAAATCTGAATCATTCTCATGGTTTGGTGAGTAGATTCTCTACTTATTTTTTTTTTGTGGTATTGACGTTTTAATCAGACTTTTTTCCTTTTCTAAAACTCCCCTTGTGTTAAGTGTTAATGTGGAGCCCAGCGTTTATAGCTGGTTATGTAAAGCCTGGCTTCGGGCTGGGATGGACCGACAGCAGGGGAAGGTCGTGGAGACTCGACCGGTGTGAAATCAGGCTTTATGGCGGCAGTGCATCAAACACGACTCGCACTTCTCGCCCGGCCATCTGGGGTGTTTCCAGGAGATGTTGGAAACAGCTGGCGTGTAGCTGAAGTTTATGCAGTTAAGCTGTGAGTGATTGTACCCTGAAAACATTATGGGAAATCACATGCCTGATGGACACGTGTTGCTGCCTTTCCTTCGCTAGCCACATTAAACTTGATTCAACTATTCAACTTGAGGTAATATCCGCTTGCATATCACCACACATTTCGTAATCATCTCTGCTCAGTAATATAAGGTTTGCATTGATGTGACTTTCCCTCAGAAGAGCGGCTGAGTGACTGGATTTAATACGGGAAACCTAAACTTAAAGCTACACTGTGTAACTCTTCTTAGCTAAAAACACTTAGTCTTTCAAAAATATATGTGCTCATTAATGTATATTTACTTCGTTCAAGTAATAAAGTATTCTCGTGAGTGTATAATATGCCATTGAAAACACGTACAGGTAAGGGGTTCTAATGTCGGTCGCCATCTTGAAAGTACGTTAGCCAAAGAGGGACATACCCGTTAATTCAAGCTTCGCCTTTCGCGTTTACGTTTGAGTTAACACTCATGGACGAGGTCGAACTGGAATTGTTAATCTTGGCCACTACATTGGCCACCGTAGGAGTTAAAACGAAATCGTAATTGAGAGGAACAGAAACTAATATTCACTGGATAGTTATATACCTTTTCACCACTAGAGGGGGGTAAAAATCACACAGTGCAGCTTTAAGCTAAAGGTTGGACTCGATATAGTGTTTCTCACAAGATCCAGTGATCATGGAAATTAAAATACAGACAGGAATCGTGTTTCCTGGCATTTATATGAGCCTGTCTTCAACGCCGGGGAAATATATAAAGCAAATTTGCATGTGAACGCTTTATATATACACAATACAGGCAGGTGTAAGCCCATGTGATCACTTGGGCTACAGCCCGAAAACTTGTGTCGTTTTTTGTCAGTGTTTATTTAAAAACATCCAATTATGCAGAATATACGATGGTGAATATTTAATTGATGAGTTGTCAATACAATATATAAAAGTACAATGATTTTTACGTCTAAATTCGTCATACTGACACAAAACGATAACTGTAAATCCCCCTTTTCTCTCCGTCTGTAGGTTTCGGGAGTCTATCAAAATACACCTTGTCAAATCTAGTTGTACAGTCAATCTCGAAGCTCTTTCCCATTTTAGAAACGTTTAGTGTGTTTTTAACGCCATTTACGCTGAAAACCAATGCTGCCGCTCAGTGTGTGTGACCGCAGTCTCGGTGACGTCACGCACATGATCTCTATCGAGAGCGTCGACATCCAAACCTCGACTCTCATCTCACAAGTTTGTTCACATTTAAAAGGGATAGTTCCAACCCGATCTCACAGGAATTCGTACAAATTTTACGAGGTGGCTAATTCGTACGACCTCACTCGTACGATTTTTGCTAAATCGTACATATTTTACGAATTGGCTAATTCGTATGAATTCGTACGAATTACCTACCCCTGACCCCGCCCCTAAACCTACCCATCACATGGGTTTGAACAAATCGTACGAATTCGTACGAGTGAGGTCGTATGAATTAGTACGAATTAGCCACTTTTTAATCACTCGTACGAATTGGTCATGAGATAGCGTGGGATAGTTCACATTGAAATTCATTTTTGATATGTTTTAGCTTAAACCATACCAAAAATGTATTTCAAAGTGAACTATCCCTTTAAAAGCGGACATTTCGGCGCTGGTCACAAGTGCATGTTTCTTCAGCACGAACCCGGAGACCCCAGAACGTCTCGGCTAATGCTCAAGAGGACAAACTCAGACACAAAACAAACCTGAAGAGCGTCTTGAACAGGTGACCTGATTCGGCACAGCAGGAAGGAGAGAAACAGAGCATAATCAAGATGTTCTTCACCAGAATATGAAGAGCTCTCGCTTTTGTTTGCTTTACTCAGACCCTCTTAATGCGGTCAGTCATTACTCGCTCGGCTGGGCAGATCTGTCCTGCTCTCGGTGTCTCGAACGACGGCTGATTTACGGTACCTGGAGGACCTCTGACAGAGAAAGCTTTACTGATTGGAGCTTTAATTCGGCCAATTATGCAGCTAATTAGTTAATTTACAGCTCAAGTGAAGCACAACTCTGCAGACGGAGATGTGTTCGCTTTAAAACAGTTTAAAACAGTAGTGAATGAACAAATCCAAGATATATTTGATGATGATAGTAAAAATAACTGAATACACCAGTGTTGCTGCAAGGAAGTGAAGCAAACAAAATGTCAATATTTTAATATTGACCCCTCAACCTACCTATCTCCACCCCCTGATCCCTAACCCCACCCCTAATTCTACCCATCTCCACCCCTTAGGTCCGCCCCCTGGATCTCGTGTACTGCAATGAGGTGCTACTGGTGAAATATCCAAAAACCGCTAGGCCAATGTTATATATTTTGTTTAGTTGATTACAATATCCCATGTTTCCAAATATTTGTAAATACTGAGAAAATTGCGATTTTAACCAGTGAAACGGGGCGTGACGCGTGAGAGCAGGGTCGCCAGTCAATATCCGCGTTACCCTCGGTTACGCTGGCACTGCCGTAGTAACCATGGCGACAGACGTGGACAACTGGGTTACGTCTAGCAGGACGCTCACGCTGTTGTTTTGTTCAAACAACAAAAGTTTTGTTCAAACGTTAGCGACCCCTGGTGGCCAAAAATCACATACTGTACATTTAATGGTATATTTTAGGTAATGTAGCATTCTGTATATCATTAAATGCCAAAATCAACTGTTCTCTTAATTTTAAAATCACATTGTTTTTTGTATGTTGTCTACTTTACTGTCGTTTAGTGGTTCTTGCGCTCGTTATCAACGGCAGTTACCCGTTTACTTCCGGTCCATCAGCAGCTGTTGCTTAAAGACCCTCGCTGGTCACAGCAAAGGACCACTTCATAAATAAACATAGAGCACTGTTTCCATGGCGACGCGCTTTCTCCAACCATTCATGCCAATTTAGAAGTCATCAAAAATAATTTCAGCATAAATTATTAAATTGTAATGCTGATTAAACGCCACTTTATCTGTCGAAAACTGTTTAAAACTGGTAAAACTCAACTGTTTAATTCTGGGGGAGTGGTAAAATGAGCCTATTTCCAAAAAAAGTCAAGTATCCCTTTAAGAATTTTTAGATATTTGGACCAAAAACAAGACAAAACTGCTAATAAAAAAGGAAAACATAGCAAAATATCCAACTCGCTTGACATTTTGGAGGAATGAATTCACCTATTCAACTATTCAAAGATGGATTCCAGTCTAGTTTCCAAGGGGTTTATGGCTGTTTTTACAATGAGAATGCAATGCGTACTTGACTTGATTTCTGAGTTAGCAATGGCGCACAAAACCAGTCTGGTGTAGGACAGGTAGAAACATTTGCATATGATTATACTTCTCAGCCCTTAAAAAGTAGCCAAAATGAGGTAATACAGAATAATTATACTGCTTTGTGCCACCAGTTTGAATCTCTGAATGAAAGAAAGGGGAAAAAATAAAGTTCACCCCATCAAGTCAAAGGCCTCCTACAGCCACCCTCAGGCTGCTTTTCAATAATCCATTACGGTGTGCACACGTTCCTGACGCCTAAAAAGGCACTTCAGACTTGCCTTCAATGCAAAAGAGTGAAAGAGAACGTGAAAGACCATTTACTTTGAAAACCCGAGAGGTGCTTTCTCTCGGCGAAACCACCGTTGAATGCAGAACAGCTTGTTTTGTGAAAATCAGATGAGCAGTCTGTCAATTGAAGACGAAAGAAACGCAAGGAATTCATAACTGAGTCCACCACATATGGATGGAGAACCATTCAAACTTTCCCATTATGTACATTTGAAGACTCAACATGCGCTGTCAATGTCTAGAGTGAAGAAACTTACCAGATATTGAATATTGAAGAGATGCAATCCCACAGCCTCATGATTTTCACCGGTCCATCACACTGCCAGTAACAGAAACAGAACAGGAATATGATATACTTGATTGTTCACTTTAACTAGCGCAAGAATGGCATTTGGTGCATAACCATCAATATATTTGAGAGCGCTTTGGCTGCTTATCATATGCAAGATCATAACACTTACATCTGAACACCATTTTTTACATTCAGATTAAAGGTTCTTCAGTGGTTATGGTAGCCCTCTTTATTGGCATTGATGGGTCTGTGATGAATCTTCAACGTCCATGGAGTCTTTCTATGATTCAATAAAAAAAATGTGTTTGTGTTTACATTAGGTATGTGAGTAAAATTTTTAACATGGTTAAATGTTAAAACTAGTTGATCAGGTAGAAAGAGCAGGAAAAATCCTCTGAAATGATACCAAGACCATGTTTATGGGTTCTAGAATAACAAAAAAAAGGCCATTTGAAACTAGGAAGTCGTCACTTTATTTGGTCCCTTGTTTTCCATTAAAATTAAAACAAAAGGTGTGACCGAATCATACAAATTATAACGTTTTTTTTGCTATAACTTTTTTAATTATTGAGATATTTATCCGAATCTTTTAGGATATGCTTTTGGCCATATCCTCTACATATTCTACTTCTGAAAAGTCAGATAATATATAAAATAATATATAAAAATAAAAACATAAACACTAATTACAACAAATAATACTCTTTATTCGGACAGGACTTATAAAAAACAGGCTACAAAGATTTAAAACTATTTGCAAATACAACAGCTCCATCGAACAAAACAACTTTTATAGCTTTACTATTTGACACAAGATAAATTATTTCGCACACATTCTAAAATATACAGTATACTACATGAAACAGTATGGCTGCTTCACATTATTATCTGTCCTTTGAAGCTGATTTTGCGGGTGGTAAAACTCCCGTGGTCGTCGTTCAAATTCATTGAAATTTCATTCACTTGTAGTTTAGCAATTAAACTAAATGGCCATTACAATTTCAATAATGTTTTTACTCGCCTTCGGTAAAAACGACAACGATTTTAAGAGCAACACACTTTGGCGCTCTCACGCGGCTAGAAGTTCAACAGGAAAGAAGGTAACTGAAAACGAGAAGCTATGTATGGTTGTTCCGGTGGTGTTACCAATAAAAAAAAACGGAAAATCCGCCATCAACAAACCAAGAGAAGCATTTTTTTCTGTAACACCGCACGCGTCTGAGGAAATCCGAAGTTGCGTCAACTGGAACTAAAATAGCAGCCGCGAAAGCGGAGATAGGCGCGTACCTATTTACATAGCAAGTACCTTTCTGATTGAGTAAAAAAATCTAAAAAAAAAAAAGGCTGTGAATCAAATGTATTTGTAAAATATAACATAGCACCTACACTGTTATCTGGTTTTCATCAACCTTCCAGAATTCTGGCATTTCATCATGCAAAATTGTTCATAATGAGCTAGCGGCGAGCAAAACACAACCACTTCCATTTCAAAAGCGCAGGGAAGTCAAGTCACTGGCAGGTTGAAGCTTTTCAACCTCATTCGCCCTGTCACTGGACGGACTTAACCACGACGCTCTTCTACACACACGTCAAGCCGATGTGCCCACGGGTGCTGATCGGGCCGTTCGCTAGCTCTCGGGAAACTCGCTCTGACACGCCGGGTGGATTGAAGCCGGTCGGGTGGCCAGCGGCCTTCACACCTCAGACGGAGCCTGGAAAACACGGGAAGATGAAAGTGACCTTCACACTGAGTCAAACAAAAGACGATGGGAACGACTGACTGAGGTCATTACAGTTGAAGAGTCATTTATGGCGATACTAGAAGCTAGAGGGAACATTTACTTAGGTCTTTGGCCACTGAACGTCCATTTGATAGCTGAAAAAATGGCTACAATGAGTAACACTTGTTAAGTCTGACATCACGCGTGCCTGTTTCGAGGTCCAAGTCAATATCAGATCCCAAAAGTGATAACAAATGCTGCCAAGATTATGAACCATTATCTTCATACCAAAATCCAGTAAATCGCTAAAATGGATGCTTTTTGCTCCCGATTTTTACATAACCATCATAGTTGAGTAAGTGAACAGAAACGGAAAATATATTTATACTTTTTGGATTTACATTTGCTTCAAACAGCTAAAAAAAATCACAATAGCAGTTACTACAAAAGAGGAAAAAAAGACAGAAAGATTGATTACCTGGTTCCGAAGAGAGAAAGATCGATGTCAAATGTGCCGTCACTCCCTCAGCCATTTTAGAAACACTATTATAATTGTAAATTAGTACTAAAAATAGAAAAACAAACTTGATTCACGTTATAAGGTGTAAAAACGCGTCAACGAAGTCTGTGAAAGTGTCCATTCTGTGAAAAACTTTAGAAAAAGACAATTTGATATCGTCCACAACAACGCAATGTATTTTTTTTCTCTCCCTCTCTCTCCAACGGACAATTCTGAAACGTCACGCCTGTTTAAATACTCGCGCTCTTTAAACTCGAGTGGATTCTGATTGGATGTCGATGTTTTCATTGATCATCAGATGGAAAAACACTGAAGATATTAATTAATCATCTGTCGTTAACGTTGTTATTAATATTACCTGACTCACGCGATCGAGAACTCTTTTGGGTTAACACGGGAAACATGAGTTAAGTAAATAATACTCTTTTATCCGCTTCTGTCTGTACTCGAGCATGTCAACCAGGTTCCATTACCCCTCCGACAGCCGTATCTATGAAATATAAAAAGCTTTAATGCAGCTTTGCCCACGGGCAACACGACAACCCTGAACGCTGAGGTAAAGAGACGCGCGATTGTTAATGGTAGCGCTGAGAGCCGAGAGAGTGACCTACTTCACCTTGGACAGTAGTACGGAGCAAATACACAGATAGATTATAAGATATGACCTGTCATTATACTCATTTCAGATGGAGATGGTGTAAATGTAGTGAACAGACCTTGTCATTGGCGATCTAATACCCGATAATAGCTGAGATAACACATATCGGTTCCCCATCCGTCTCAAATTAGCATAATGTAGTAGGCTACGCATTCATTTAAATTTAATTTCCATAGATTTCAAAATAAAGGACTAAAATATGTCTCCCATCCCATTTGATCTAATATAGATGACCTTGCCTGTCATTGTAGCCTACTGTAAAAAACATTATTTTCTGTTCATCTGCATTGAGGATCATTATACCAGCCTTGTCGGAAAATATAATTTTAGACCAAGTGTCTAAAAATGTTACAACCCATAAACATCCCAAAAATGACATATTTTATTTCGCCCCCTACCCAAGAGGATGCTGGGAAATAATTGCGAAACACACTGTCCAACTGTTGACACAAACGCCCTGGTGAATCTCTAATGACTGAGCCGGGTCTAGTTTATCTCCTGCCGCCGGAGGTCACATGCCAGGTAAAATTGGCCCTTGTCTTGCTAACAATCTGACTAGCCTATCTTCAGCATTTGTTGACACTAGCATCTCAGCAAATTATGCCCACGTCAGTGACGTGTCGTTCCAAGATTTGGAATTTGTTAGAGTTCAAGTTTGTGTTCAACTTTAGACACAGTGGATGTGTCCTAAAACCTGGTGAGCTGTATTGCTCTACGTCCTACATACAGTAGAGATCATAACTGAGATTAAATCACACAACTGAGGAATATGGAACACTCTACATAAACAACAACTCTATGAAGTACACAAAACTTGACTCGCAATAGAGTTAGCATGTTGCTAAGCTAATGATAGCATAAACTACATCACACACAAAAGTTGGACGGACTTAAAGTAGAGATTGGTCAGGTCTTTTTAGTCAACAACCAGCTTGCTTACATTTACTAATGGGATTTCTTTTTTCTCACATGTTTTTAGCTTTAACATTTCTAGAAGCGGTGCTAATGCTATACTTTTAGAGTCTTATTTGTTGAGGGGTTTTGATGCTAACAGTAATAGCTACAAATTCACAGCCTTCAACAATACATTTCTGCACAATTACTGTCAGTCTCGAATTATAGTACAATCTTTGACTGATCTTGTCTTGCAACTGTTGAGTTTTTTAAAGGTTAATAAAACAAGTTGTTGACCTTAAACCAACACAATTAAAATGTATTTTTTTTTAATTATCTCTAGCTATAAAATTGGCATTAAACGGATATTTCGCTAGTTTTTTCTTCCCTATATTTGAAGTCTATCTGAGTGAAACGGTTTCTGGAAAAAGAATTGAGTTTGTCTGTGGGTAATTGATTGGCTGGTTGTGGTTTGCTGTTGGTGGATCTCATGTGAGTGACAGGTTGCCCTGCCCTCATCATCAGAGAAAATAATTGTCAATTTGATTTCATGGTGGCTTTAAACCTCCACATATCTGGGCATTGAGTGGTGTGGCGTATTTCGTGACTGTATCGTAGGTCAAGCGTGAACGTAGGCTCCTACAGATGATCATTGGTTTTGGTGTAACTTGCCCCTGAAGCCCAGGGCTCCCGCAGAGCTGGATTCGCCATTTCATCAGAATGAGAAAAAATCAAAGTGTGGGGGACGTCGGTGTCAGGGCGGCCCGCAGGTCGACTGATCCGTGAGCTTTGATGTGCGCAGAATGGGTTGCCATGTTATGGACGGTCACCTCTGGGCCAGATGGACACGTTTGAAGTAGAACAAGAGAGAGGGATAGACAATCCAAAAATACATGATTTATTATTCATAAAAACAATCAGGAAGATTTACATGGGCACCTATTTTTTATCCCTGATTTAAGAAAATGGATGATTTTGGGGAATGATTGGAAGAAAATGGACTGTAATCAAACAGGAGACATCCAGGGCCTTTGATTTTCAGACGGCCACCACAACAGCTGGACACGATGGTCAATTTGAGCTCGTTTCTCCTGGAAGAAAAGAACCAACTTTTCTACTTTTGAATGAAAATAACTATACTTAGTGAATCACATCGACTTTAAATAGTCTTGATAGCAAATTTAAAGATAAGTTTGTAGCATTGCTATTTTCAGCTACACTCTCAGAAAAAAGGTACAAAAGCGGTCACTGGGGCGGTACCTTTTCAAAAGTGAAAACTTTTGGACATTTTAGGTGCAAATATGTACATTTAAGGTGCTAATATGGACATTTAGGTGCTAATATGTACATTTTAGGTGCTAATTTGGACATTTAGGTGCTAATATGGACATTTAGGTGTTAATATGTACATTTAAGGTGCTAATATGTACATTTCACGTGCTAATATGGACATTTTATGTGCTAATATGTACATTTAAGGTGCTATTATGTACATTTTAGGTGCTAATATGGACATTTATGTGCTAATATGGACATTTAGGTGCTAATATATACATTTAGGTGCTAATATGGACATTTAGATGCTAATATGTAAATTTCAAGTACTAATATGCACATTTCAAGTGCTAATATGTACATTTAGGTGCTAATATGTACATTTCAAGTACTAATATGTACATTTTAGGTGCTAATATGTACATTTTAAGTGCTAATATGTACATTTTAGGTGCTAATATGTACCATTAAGGTACCAATATGCACCCTTTAGGTACTTTTGAAAAGGTACAGCCCCAGTGACCGCTTTTGTACCTTTTTTTCTTACTCCCTAACACTGATTACTATGTTTTTTGTTAGTGACACCCTCTTTGACGGTAAGTTTTCATGGTTTAGATTGCAGCTTGAAAAAAGACTGTAAAATAAAAACAGCCCCCAAACATCTCCTCACTCCAGATCTCATTTGCATAAAGACACGTATAGCCCAGTTAAGTTATGGCGACGTTAATCAAGCCGGGGGAGAGGCTGTCCTTCGGACGGAGATCCCGATGCATTACCCGAATAGCTCAATGACTCAGCGTAATTCTCCAAAGGGACCCTCGGTTGATGGCGGGGCTTCATTCTCCGTCACACTTGCCGAAACTATCAAATGAGTTTGCTTAATGAGCGCGGCTGTGAGCGAAAGCTGTAGCAGGACGGTAGCGAGCAGCCGAGTGGAGTGGAGGGTGGATTCATTCACAAAATGAAAAGCTCTGGCACTAAATTAAATTACTGCTGAAATGGAATTATGGGGGCGGTGGACTCGGCACCGCCGCACCGTTGGAAAGCAATACCGCTAAAAGCCTTTGAGTGGATTAATGCGAGCCCACACCTCCCCCGTTGCGTCATGTTTCCCTGCCTCTTGTTTTGTCATCTACTCAAGGTGCTTCTAAACTCAAACATCTCGTTCAGTTCCCGCGGAACGTCAACGTCACTGTTAGCAACGACAGTCTCAATTTTGGATCCAAAAATCTTGGTCGTTGCCAAGCTGCAAGATAATCAGACTGAAGTCAACGTCTAGTAAACGTCTAGTAAAAAGTAGCTAACCACACTAAAACTATTTAAATCCCTCTGTAGTCAATAATTGTATCCCGTAAAACTCATCTTTGATCACCAAAATGACATATTTAAGCATTTTTCTTCGTGTCTTAAAATATCTTGAATGTAACTTGACACCCTTGCCTCATTTAGTATGTGTGGTCTATGAATATGCAAATGAGCCCCGCCTAGACTCACTCACTCACTCCACTGATCGACGATCACACGTTAATCTGATTGGTTACTTGAGCCAGACCGATATTATCGGCCGATATTAGGCATTTTCTAAAATATCGGTATCGGCAGTTATAATGGCCGATAAAATAAATATTTAAAAAATAAAATAAAAACGGACGAAACACGCTTCAGTCATCTCTCCTTAGCATGTTATATTGAAAATGTATGTTTTACAATTTGTAGTATGACGTTATCTATTGCTAAATTATGGCTCATCATAGACTAGCTAACCACAAAGCTAGCTAACGCCACTATCATCAGTGGAAGACCGCTAACGTTAACATTAATGAGCTTTTGAACTTTTTCTGCCTAAATAAAGTAATGATTACTGTATTTATAACGAGCATATCTCTAGTTACAGTCCCTGCATTGTAAAATGTAAGTTATACATGCGAGGAGTGAACATTTAGACACAGAGAAAAAGTATCAAACGTATCTTGTGCGGAGAAGTTAGCTTTTCTTATACACGTGTGTGAAATCCAACAATATTTAATAAAAAAACAAAAATATCGGCCGATATATCGGATTTTAAAACCCAAAAATATTTGTATCGGCCTTCAAAATCCTTTATCGGTCGGGCTCTATTGGTCGTTTGTGATGTCAGAAACACCAACGATTTCAAGATTTTTAGATGTTCTGACTCCTTGTTTGAAATCTTTACAATGTTACAGATAGGGGCACTGTTTTTTTAATATATATATATATATACACACACACACACACACATTTAAAAATAAAAACAAACATCTAGTTACTCACCAGCAGTGGATATCTGTATCCACACTGACTCACTTCTGACTCACTCACCTCTGAAAGTTTTAATATCCAACAAACTGTAGCTGAAGAAGTTGAACAAACAAAATCAATGGCAATAGTTCAACAACAGAAGATTTCGCTGGCGTATAGACACTGAAGAAATGACAGAGCAGTTTGTGTGCAGTGGCGCTTTTGAGGACACGTGATCCAAGGACAAGGCAACCAATTCCTGTAAAACAACCTGTGAACAATAATGGTAATTTCATATCTGAAGGTAAAAATAACCAGCTTTTGTGGGCGTTCGTTCATGTATTCTTTTCTTATCCGCGCATAGAGAAACATACGCGCACTAGACGCAATCAGACAAACACAATCCGTACGCTTGCTCAATGCGAATCAGTCAGCTTGGCCTTCACATTTACAATCCTAAATAAGATATTGCACAAATCGCTAACACTTTACTTAAAGGGGTGTGTATAAGACTGACACAACTTAACAGATTAATTATCAAACTTAAGAAAGCACTTAGCTTTTATGGGTTAACATCACCATCTGTCTTGGTTTGATTTTTGTCATTGGCTGTCATGAAGCCATTATAACATTTTAATGACAAATTCATTGTGTACCACTGTAGTTGAGGTCAAGAAACATGTTCATGACACGGTTATAATGTCCTCATCCAACCACATGACAGATTAATGTAATGTTAACCCATAAACCAAAGTGCGTCATGTTTGTGACATTTAGGTTATGATGTATTGGTTTATGTCATCTCAAACAATGTCATATTTGCATTAAAACTGAGCAGGGTTCAAGACTGCGACCATTTTTTGTAGACATGTTCACATTGTTAGATGATTTGCTAAAAAGCATAACCGTCCAAAAACAATTACGTATCCCAAGCGTTCAAGGTTAGCGTCATCTTTTCCCCGCCAATGTTTTCCAGAAATGGATGAAGGACTTCAAGTTGCCGATTATTACAATAGTTGCTGCGTTGTGAAACTTCCCCAATGCATCTGTGAAAGTTTCTTGTCTGTGCAAGTTCAGTAATTACAGATAATTGTGGCAATCAGGGTTAGTTCGGCACCTGCATTATCATTTCAACATCTGAAACATTGCATCGGAGATGGATGGGGGGGGGGATAGATTGAATAATTGTTGTGATACAGAGGAACATTGTCGTTATCGTCTGTACCTGGGTGTACTGGCATAATTACACGCCGAATCCAGCGACAAGAATCATCATGCCAAATGAAGGCTGTGTAATCGCTACCCCAATCACAAGAAACATAATTGCTCTGACAATCAGTTGTGGCGCTTTTGGGAGGCTTCGGGAAAGAGCGAGAAAAGGCCTCGTGTGCAATCCAAGCTACATTTGTGGAACAAGTTTGGGTTAAATTGCTCTAAATTACAGGTTTCCAGAAGCAATTTGATTATATTGCATGTTACGTAACTCTGGCTGCGTGCAAACAAATATTTGTAAACTTAATTAAGGTAAGTCGGTAAGAACGTTCCCAGCGTACCCGCCATATGTTTCTCACCGTGTTTTACTCCACACTAATACCTCAACATGCATCTGTCTAATGGATAAAACATATTTCATTATTATTTTATTGGGTACATCATATTAACCCTCTGGGGTTGTTCGTTTCAGAGTCACACTCGGGGTGTTCGGGTCCAAATGGACCCAAAGGCCGGGATTCATCTTTTAAAAAAAAAAAAAAAAAAAAAAAATCATGATTTTTTTTTGCTCGTTTTTTTATAATATTTTTTCTTTTCTTTTTGGGTGTTTTGAGAAAATTTCAAAAATAGAAAAAAATTATAATTAGTATTAATGCAATAATTATGACAAAATTTCCCCCATTGAACATAATAGAAAAAATATTTAAAAATATATATGCATTTTTTTTAAAGCTGTATTTCATTTTAGAGTCAAGCCTAGGCCTCATAAAAGCAATTTTTGAAATGAGATGGATGCCATCTGGTGGACAAATTGAGCATTTTAAAAATGCAAAACACATGTATGATGTGAATTTTTTGGTGTGTTTGTGTATAAAGGTGTGTTTGTGTGTGTCTGTTTTGCACTCTTGATGTTTTATAGATTCACCCCTTCACTGTTGTGTGCTTTTTTTCAAGATCGTGGCTGATTTATAGATTGTACGCACAAAAAAACTCAGTATTTTCACATTTTTGCCAATTTCCCATTCATTTTCCATGCGGGTCCAAATGGACACGAACACCCCAAGTGTGACTAATTTTTTTACAACCACTTAGACTATTCACATCCTGTCACCAATTTTTGGGGGTGTTCAAATACCAAATACCAACAAAGTCACCAAATTTCAGACCATTCTGAGGAAGCTGTGATTTTTAAAAAATATGTATTTAAATTCTTCGAGTCCATTTGGGCCGAACAACCCCAGAGGGTTAAAATGCATTTCAAATTTCTCAGTCTCAGTCAACTTTAGTAAATATTATATAAAATTAAAGATAGACTGAAAACTATGTCAAACTGATCAAATCAAACAGAAAACTCGTGTAAACCTCAAACTGATAACCTGCTAAGCGTCTTCCCGTGTGTCCTAGGTGAGATGATGGGTTAGTTTTGGCAGGTGTGTCTTCGTCCTCTTCCACTCGGGCTCCTGGGTGACGTCCTCAGACAAGCGTGGCTAATAAGGGCCGATTACTGGCGTCTCTGTCAGCCAGATCCCTCAGTCTCCCGCTGGCATCATGCAGACGAAGCTGGCGTTCGGCCATCCGCCTCCCGACAGCGTTTCTGGGAGAAGTGCAAACAGATACAGTGGGATCCCAGGGAACATGCTGATAAAACACACCTCAGATGCCGTGCAAGTCGCTTTGGGTTAGAGCGTCTGACAGATGCATGCATGCATACCTTAAAAAAAAGATGGACGACGCCCCTTCGCTCTCATTGGTCAGAAGTGAAGCCGCCAGTGTCCCGATATGGCGCTGACATCTTGGAACTTGAGTCTGCGCAGAAGCGATCTCACGACCAGACGTGAGCAGGAAGTAAAGCCGCGAAATCAAGGCCCCGCCCACAGACTCAATCGCAAGAACACGCTCCGGCACTTTTAAAAATTAATTACAGAAATTTAGATATTAAAGGGATAATCCACTTTTTTTGGAAACAGGCTCATTTTACAACTCCCCCATTGGGTTTTACCGTTTTCTAATCAATTCAGCCGATTTTCTGATATTTAGAAGAATATCAGTAACCAGACAGTTTCTGGTCTCATTGACTTCCATAGTAGGAAAAAATATACAATGGAAGTCAATGAGACCAGAAATGGTCTGGTTACTGATATTCTTCTAAATACAGTATAAGAAAATCGGCTGAACTGATTCGAAAACGGTAAAACCCAATGGAGGAGTTGTAAAATGAGCCTGTTTCCAAAAAAAAGTGGAGTATCCCTTTAAATTTAAAGCTCCCATCTCCTCAGTCCTCCGAAGATCCCGAAAAAAAAGTCTGCTGGTGCTCAATCACAGCTGTCAATCATGACGTCACACCAACTACCCAAAAACAAAACTTATTTTAAAAACAAACACTTGAAATTATATCCGCGTGATAAAACTACAGTAAATTTGGGAAAGTGTAATTTAATCGTTTCGTTGGACTCGCGTGCCGTTGAGTAACGTGGGGAGGCGGGGTTTATGACCTATACTAGGACCGGCCACCGGGGGGCGATCAAGACGCACTTTTCAGGGCTCGTTCGGCATGTTGTGCGATTTTACCCATCAGCCACTGCAACGTAAAGCTTAATGGGTAAATGTCACGACGGCACAATGCAACAATTAAACGCATTTTGGTTCGCAACTGAGAATAATTCAATTCGCATTTATTTGTATAGCGCTTTTCACAATACACGTCATTTCAAAGCAGCTTTACAGAAAACTCATGAGTCCATATTACAATTTACAGTGATCTATTATCAGAGGGAACGTTTTGCATTTCAGAAATGTACATATACAAAATCAATTTTATTTAAACGGTGTAATAATTTAAGGTGAAAACAGCGAGCTCATTGAAGTAATGCATACTTGTTGGTTAACAAATGATTATCACTGAATATTGCATTGGTTAACGTTGAGTAATAATGAGTTAAATGTTGGTAAAAGTGTTGTTAATCCTCATGAAATAAATGTCAATGCAAAATAACCCGATTTTAAAGTTAGCCGTGCATCAATCGTTTTGCTCGATTCTCTCGTTCCCAGTGCTTCTGTTGGTCAGTCATGTCTCATTAACAGCACGCCGAACTGTGGCGGCACAGGACTTTATGTAAACCCTGCAGATGGTCAGTTTCTCCGAGCACTTCCTCCAGACAGTAACACTGACACAGAAAAGCACAGTATTTCAGCCTCACACTGGCACTGAGAATCCCAGCATCACAGTTCACACGGAAACGACACGGCATGGACGATTTGCTAAAGCTAACTTCTTCGCACTTTAGCTAATGCGCTGGCAGATTCATTAAATATGCACATTGTTGTTAGCATCAGCAGCTAACCAGCTAATAATTAACGCAGTTGATGATTCATTGCTTTCAGAATATTTCATATCGATAGATGGGATATAAGCTAACTTTACACAATATTAACTATAGTGTGTTGTTAGCTTAGCACGTGTTAGCATTAACAGCTAACCTATAGGACTTGACAGTAGCTACTATAATCAGTCTAGTTGATGTTAGCTTAGTTTACAATACTTTCAGGATATTTTAGATGAAATTCTGCTTCGGCCTTGCTAAAAAACAATCAAGTTTAAAGGCCTAGATATTTTGAAAAGCTAGCTTTAGCCAGCTGGTAGCTAATTTGTTTTAAATTCAAGATGGACTACCATTACACAGTTTAGTTGATGATTCTTTGCTTTCAGAATATTTCATATCGATAGATGGGATATAAGCTAACTTCTTCACACATTATTGACTATAGTGTTGTTAGCTTAGCATGTGTTAGCATTAACAGCTAACCTATAAGACTTGGTAGTAGCTACTTTAATCAGTCTAGTTGATGTTAGCTTAGTTTACAATACTTTCAGGATATTTTAGATGAAATTCTGCGTCAACCTTGCTAAAAAACAATCAAGTTTAAAGGCCTAGATATTTTTGAAAAGCTAGCTTTAGCTAGCTGGTAGCTAATTTGTTTTAAATTCAAGATGGACTACCATTACACAGTTTAGTTGATGATTCTTTGCTTTCAGAATATTTCATATCGATAGATGGGATATAAGCTAACTTCTTCACACATTATTGACTATAGTGTTGTTAGCTTAGCACGTGTTAGCATTAACAGCTAACCTATAGGACTTGGTAGTAGCTACTATAATCAGTCTAGTTGATGTTAGCTTAGTTTACAATACTTTCAGGATATTTTAGATGAAATTCTGCTTCAACCTTGCTAAAAAACAATCAAGTTTAAAGGCCTAGATATTTTGAAAAGCTAGCTTTAGCTAGCTGGTAGCTAACTTGTTTTAAATTCAAGATGGACTACCATTACACAGTTTAGTTGATGATTCTTTGCTTTCAGAATATTTCATATCGATAGATGGGATATAAGCTAACTTCTTCACACATTATTGACTATAGTGTTGTTAGCTTAGCATGTGTTAGCATTAACAGCTAACCTATAGGACTTGACAGTAGCTACTATAATCAGTCTAGTTGATGTTAGCTTAGTTTACAATACTTTCAGTATATTTAAATGAAATTCTGCGTCAACCTTGCTAAAAAACAATCAAGTTTAAAGGCCTAGATATTTTTGAAAAACTAGCCTTAGCTAGCCGGTAGCTAATTTGTTTCAAATCCAAGATGGTCTACCGTTAAACAGTTTAGTGAGGTTACAATAAACTAAGGTCACATCATTGTCACCTTTAGAATTTTACATCAACTTAGACAATATGAAAACACAACATGCGGTATGATTAGCATAAGCAAAAATTAGCATACATCATACAGAGAGAGCTCAATTGTGGTAAAAAAACAGATCTTGGAAATTAACAGCAGGATAAAATGATGGGTTGAGAAGCTCCAGTAATGAAATGCAGAGAATCGCGCTTGTTAATTAATTCGTGTGTTGAGCCATCACAGGTCACAGGCTAAAGCGCTAAAGCTAGTGCCGCGCAGTCAGCTGCAGACACATCGTAATTACATGCTTCCCTGCTTATTGGCCACCACTTATTCTTTTTAATTACTTTGTGTCCGTGGAAAAACACACACAGATGCTAGCGCTCAGTGTCACCAACAATCTGTGTCAGGATGCTATGATAATTTATGGTTAGCATGAATAGCGTTTAATATTCGCCCATACGCGTTGCGCTAGACATAATATCCAAGGGTTGAGCTAATAATTACATCTTTTTGAGAAACTTGTGCAACCGCAAATGCTCGAGATGTTATTGGTGTGTTTTTTATCATGCGTGAAATTTATTAGAGCTTGTTGAATGGTTGTAATTTTTAGACACGTTCGCAAAAGAAAAACACAGATAACATGCCTCTGTGACGTACCGCATTGATTTCTTAAATCTATTATAGCGCCCTGAGCTCTTATTTGCTGTTCTGGCGTGTGTAATGTTTCTTTGAGCATGTTTGGGTTCAGATGTGTCCGCGGGGGATAAGAGCCCCGACACCCGTTCTCCTCTCGCTCCTCGTTCCCCCGCTCAGACCTAATCCCGCTCGCGAGCTGACACTGACCTTCAGTTTTCATCCTACCAATTTCTCTGTACTTTCAAGGAAGTATGAATGTAATTTAGGCCTGGGAGCTTCACGGCGCTCGTCTTTGATCTTCGGGTCTCGAGTACAAAGAGAACGGCGGAAAATCAAGAGAGAGACAGCTGCACTAGCGGCTAAATATGCGTTAGCTATTCACAACGCCAGAGACAGCTAATTCATTTGTGCATTGAGTCAAAACACAAGTTTGTTTGACATATTGAATACACAAAATGCAACGTATGACGCGTCAAATAAAACGGCAAAAATGATAAATTGACTAAAACACGTTAATTTAATTAAATTAGGGCTGTCGAACGATTAATCGCGATTAATCGCATCCAAAATAAATGTTTGTGTTTACATAATATATGTGGGTGCACTGTGTATAATTATTTTGTATATATATAAATACAAACACATGCTTGTATATATTTAAATATTTACTGTATATAGTTTTATATATAATTTACATTATATATAAATATAAATACTTTATATATAAATAATATTTTTTTCTTAAATATTCATGCATGTGTGTGTATTTATATATATATACAAAATAATTATACACAGTGCGCCCACATATATTATGTATAATAATATATATATTATTTTGGATAATATACACATATATTATCCAAAATAAAAGTTTGTGTTTATATAATATATGTGGGTGCACTGTGTATAATTATATATATATATATATATAAATACACACACATGCTTGTATATATTTAAGAAATATTTTCATGTATATAATGTATACATAATTATATTTAATTTATATTATAAATAAATATAAATATTTTATATATAAATAATATTTTTTTCTTAAATATTCATGCATGTGTGTGTATTTATATATATATACAAAATAATTATACACAGTGCGCCCACATATATTATGTAAACACAAACTTTTATTTTGGATGCGATTAATCGTTTGACAGCCCTAATATATATATATATATATATATATATATATATATATATATAGTGTTAAATGTTAATTTAATGCTTATAATTAATATCAGAGAATATTGACCTACGTGATTAAACATGTAATAAATTGGCAAAAAAATCTTAATATTGAGTAGGGCTGTCAAAACGATTAATCGCATCCAACATAAAAGTTTGTGTTTATATAATATATGTGGGTGCACTGTGTATAATTATTTTGTATATATATATATAAATACACACACATGCTTGTATATATTTAAGAAATATTTTCATGTATATTCTGTATATAGATTTATATAAATTATAATTTATATTATATATAAATATAAATATTTTATATATAAATAATATTTTTTTTATTAAATATACATGCATGTGTGTGTATTTATATATATACAAAATAATTATACACAGTGCACCCACATATATTATGTAAACACAAACTTTTATTTTGGATGCGATTAATCGTTTTGACAGCCCTAATATTGAGTCATTATTTATGCATTGAAAATAAAAGCATTTTATCATCTACCACAAGTATGATCACGCACAAAAGCGAACGCACAACTGTGTAAATCTGTAAGTGAGATTGTTCCCGTTTCCAAACGTCCAATTAAGTGTTGAATCTCGGCGAGCACTGAAGAGCCCATTGTTTAGTTGTCGCTGGTGTTTAGTGCCAAACCACCTACCCGAACAACATGTCATGATATAAAAGCGGTGAAGCAAAAGCTTTTATTTGGCAGGAGCACTTCCTCGTCATCCTCCTCTTCGTTCTCCTGGCACAGGATTGATATGTCTGTCAGATGGACGGGTCCGTGCGAGCCGTTCTCCCCGAGGTGAACATTAAAAGGGCTTCTGGAGTGGGCGTCCCCTGTCTGCATTCACAGAGAGAGAGAGAGAGAGAGAGAGAGAGAGAAGCACACACTTTCAGACACGACCCTAAACTGAGGCTTTTCACACCACTCTCGTCACGGGGGACGTTTGTCCTGTAGACAGATAAAAGGACGGGAACGTGTCGTTTAAGCGGCTCGGAAACGGATGAGTTTGGTGTTTCTCAAGTGACACAAACTGAAACATCCCTCGACTTACTTTAGCTGGACTGTGACGGTATTTTCTTCAGGAGACAAACTTGGTTGCATTATTTTCCAGCTGCTTTGAAACAAGTTGTATTGTAAAAAGTGCTAAAGTTGCAAAAATCGTCCAAAATCGCAAACTCTCTTGAGTAGACACATTTTTCAAGCAAAAACGAAAAAATTTACATTTCAAATGTATTAATATGTACATTTTAGGTCTTAATATGTACATTTTAGGTGCTAATATGTAAATTTCATGAGCTAATATGTCCATTTTAGGTGGTAATATGTACATTTCAGGTGCTAAAATGTACATTTCATGTGCTAATATGAACATTTTAAGTGTTAATATGTCCATTTCATGAGCTAATATGTACATTTTAGGTGCGAATATGTACATTTCAGGTGCTAATATGTACATTTTAGGTGCTAATATGTACATTTTTAGTGTTAATGTGTACATTTCAGGAGCTAATATGTCCATTTTAGGTGTTAATATGTCCATTTTAGGTGCTAATATGTGCATTTTAGGTGCTAATATGTACATTTTTAGTGTTAATATATACATTTCAGGAGCTAATATGTATATTTTAGGTGTTAATATGTACATTTTAGGTGCTAATATGTACCACTAAGGTACCCTTAGCGTCTGTTCCTGATAATGGATAAAAGGCCCCAGGTTTCAAACAGACGCCTTACAGCAGCACACTAACATATTCAGAACTGACCCCAGACCTGCCACCAAAAGCCCACCTTTTATCCACCTGCGTCAGGATTTCACAAAATGTACGATTTAGAAAAAAATAAAATAAAAACACGTCAGTGCTAAATCACGATTGCTATGCATTTTTGGATAAGCTTTTAATTAACAATATGGTTTGGCGTTTATTACGTTTCAATGGGATTTTTGCAGCTGTTTTGTTATATTTTATATGTATTATTATTATTTTATTTGTATTTTTTGTACATTGTAAAGCACTTTGTGACCCTTGTCTGTTAGAGGTGCTATATAAACTTTACTTACTATCATTATCATTTAAATCTAATTTAATTTTTTTTTAAATTAGAAAAATTAATATTTTTTTAAAAAATAATTTTAATTTTAATAATTTAAATTATTTTCGAAATTTAAAAAAAGTCTAATTTTCATAATTAGTTTTCGAAATTATTTTAAATTATTTTCGAAATTATTTTCGAAAAAGTCTAATTTTTATAATTAGTTTTGTATTATACATTTATTATTCCAATTTCATTATGATTATTAAAATTAGGTAAATCATTTATTTAGAAGTATTAGAATTGAATTCTACACAAGTTTAGCCAAAAGACACAAAGTGACTTTTCTCTCTTCCTTCAACTTCCCGTCTCCAGTTGGACAGGAGAGATGGTTTTGGTTTCCTGCTGGATTTTATTAGTGTGTCCCGTGGAGCTGAATGTTCCTGAGCTCAGTGTCTCTCAGCAGGGCCGAACATCCAGAAATACCTGCTCTAATGAGGACATCGGTCCGCATGCACCGGCCGCATCACTCACGATAATGATAATGGCCACAGAGTTGTTTGCTAAAGACCAGTTTAATGGAAAACACTCGGAGCATTTAGATTTAGATTATGTTGACTGAGAATGCACCACTTTTGGAGGATTACAGCCTGAGCTAAACTCTCACGGACATGATAAGCGAACCTCAAACAGGAAAAACACACCCCAAAATGAAGGTTTTCATATCATTCCAAACCCAAATGACTCAAAATGAGACGTTTAGCACAACGTTCATCCTAACAATGAAAGTGAATGGGGACTGGAGCTGTTGAGCGTACATTAATAGTTGTATAATTGAGATTTTGTTTACCCGCAGGTTCGCGTATTGTTAGCCATGGCAAGGAGATCCGTCATATACTAAAATATATGCATTTGCACTAATGCATTGAAAGCCGAGGATCATCAAATTGATGCATCCATCATCAATTTGCACGAAAGGCAATTTACAAAACATGCTGTAAAATCATACTTGCGTAATTTGGCGTCTTGAACTGATTATTACGGAGGCGTACTGCATTCACTTGAAGAAAAAAAATCTACTCTGTTTTTTTGAATTAACGAGTTAATTTTTCATGAGAAAAACGTCTTTGCTCTGTTTTTCTGGATTAACGAGTTAATTTTTCATGAGATTTTTTTTTTGCTGTTTTTCTGAATTATCAAGTTAATTTTTCATGAGAAAAAAGTTTTTTCTCTGTTTTTCTGAATTAACAAGTTGATTTTTCATGGATTTTTTTGCTCTGTTTTTCTGAATTAATGAGTTAATTTTTCATGAGAATTTTTTTTTGCTGTTTTTCTGAATTAATGAGTTCATTTTTCATGAGATAAAAAATTTTGCTCTGTTTTTCTGAATTAATGAGTTAATTTTTCATGAGAAAATATTTTTTTTTGCTCTGTTTTTCTGAATTAATGAGTTAATTTTTCATGGATTTTTTTGCTCTGTTTTTCTGAATTAACGAGTTAATTTTTCAAGGATTTTTTTTTTCTCATGAAAAAAAACTTTTCTCATGAAAAATTAACTCATTAATTCAGAAAAACAGAGCAAATATTTTTTTCTCATGAAAAATTATCTCGTAATTCTGAGATAATTAACTTGTTAATTCAGAAAAAACAGAGTAGATTTTTTTTCTTCAAGTGAATACAATACGCATCCATAGATTACGACTTAGGTAATTTTTTTAAAAAATAATGAAATTCAATCCCACGAAAGTGTCATTTCTGTACCTCTAGTTTCTTATAAAATTGCCAAAAATGTATCTAAGTATATATTGTACTGATGAATTGCAGCGCCTAAAGGAAGCATGTATACGTTAAATAACAAAGGACCCAATATTGAGCCTTGGGGTACACCACAAGTTATGATGTAAGGCCTAAGAAGTACTATTTCCAGACCAACCCATTCCCAATATCATGGAGAGCCCTCATATACTGAAAGACATGCATATGCACTAATGCACTGAGAGCTGAGGTGGCGAAACATAAACGATCAGCGAGATTTGCTCTTCACTTCTCCATCCATCATCAAACCCGCTATAAAACAAGGCAACAGTATCAACAGCCCATAAAAAAGCTGCTGCTCGACACAAGCACATTACAACTATCATTTACAAACTTGCTTAGTTACATAAAACCCAAAGGAGAATTATGATAAAACAACACAATAAAGACACTCCGGGAGGGTCAAATCTCACAGTTAGGGATTTAATAACGAGTGCGGGCGGGGCAACGACAGGGCGAGTCTTTCATCCTGACAGGGACGTAATCCGCCCGATTGATTTTGCGAGTTTGTGCCACCGACTGCTAGAACACTGTGCAGGACTGATGACATCCGACACGCGTGCTCGTAAATCTGACCCCATCTGGACGGAGACCCCAAAAACAGACAGATTTATTGATGCACCGACGCATGGCATTCTGGGACTCCGTAATTAGCATTTTTATGGACGGCCCTAAAAGATTCCTGCAATGATGCGTGACTTGTTTATGGTTTGTTATCATGTCGGGGTGAGAGAAAAACACAGAGGTTTGTAATCCCGAGAGTTTAGCTCCAGATTGTTTCGCAATTAAACGTGAAAAATTAAGCGTGAAATCCAAACGGACCCTTTCCTGGACTTACTGCGAATGGTTTATCAGTGTTTATCAGTGATTTATCAGAATTAAATATAAATAAATAAAAATAAAAAAGACAAATAAATATGCTAATAAATTATTATATTTATTTATTAATATATATATATATATTAATTTATTAGCATACTTATTTGTCCTTTATATATATATTAGGGCTGGGCAACGATTAATCGCGATTAATCGCATCCAAAATAAAAGTTTGTGTTTACATAATATATGTGTGTGTGGTGTGTATAACTATTTTGTATATATAAATACACACACATGCATGTATATATTTAAGAAATATTTGCATGTATATACTTTATATATATTTATACAGAATTAATATTATATATAAATATAAATATTTGATATATTAACAACACATTTTTCTTAAATATATACATCCATGTGTGTGTATTTATATATACAAAATAGTTATACACACTAAAGACAAATATATTACTTAAACACAAACTTTTATTTTGGATGCGATTAATCGCGATTAATCGTTGCCCAGCCCTAATATATATATATATATATATATATATAATAAATTAAATATTTTATTTATTTTTTTATTTAACCTTTATTTATCCAGGTAAACTGTTTGAGAACCACTTCTCATTTACAAACATGACCTGGCCAACCCATATTTATTAAAATATTTATTAATATTTAATATATTTATTACAATAAATATTCTAATAAATTAATTAATATATATATATATATAATTAAATAAATATATTAATTTATTAGCATATTTATTTCCCATATATATATATATATATATATATATATATATATATATATAAAATAAATTAAATATTTTATTTAACCTTTATTTATCCAGGTAAACTGTTTGAGAACCACTTCTCATTTACAAACATGACCTGGCCAACCCATATTTATTAAAATATTTATTAATATTTAATATATTTATTACAATAAATATTCTAATAAATTAATTAATATATATATATATATATATATATATTTATATATATAATTAAATAAATATATTAATTTATTAGCATATTTATTTCCCATATATATATATATATATAAAATAAATTAAATATTTTATTTAACCTTTATTTATCCAGGTAAACTGTTTGAGAACCACTTCTCATTTACAAACATGACCTGGCCAACCCATATTTATTAAAATATCTATTAATAGTTAATATAATATATTTATAATATATTTGTGCACAAATAAAATATAAATTAAAATAAAAACAAATTAAATAAAATGTTATGATATAAAACAGTGAAATGGTTGTAAAATGCATGGTTATGTTTGTTTATTGTATGTTATAATTTAATTCATTATTTATATATTTTAAACATTTAATTATTTATATATTTATGCACAAATATGTGGATTTACATGTACTTATTTGTCTTTTTTAAATACATTTTTGCAGGTTCAATGCACAATACTCGAAAAACGTTTGCAATATTTTGTAAAAAATAATAATAAAAAAAACAATGTATTAAGGAAAAAAACTAATACAAACAAAAAAATTGTATCCACTATAGAAATTCCCATGACTTTTCGAAATTTCTGTTCGAAACTGGACTAGAAAAATGGACTAGTCGGCCATCGCAAGATCAATTCAGTTCGCGAATATAATATTTCACGTGAAAAAATTAAAAATTTAAAAGGTTGCAAATGTCATTTTGAGTAAAAAAAAATCATGTTGACTGATATTTACAGTGCATATTCGCCTCAAAATCCAATGTTTCTATGATAACATTTCATCTATAGTGACATTTGCCTGTTGCACAAGATAAACTTTCAGGAAGCAACTTTAAAAGTAAAAATGTAATAAATAAAGTTACTTTAAGAGGCCTTCCAGCAGGACGTGACGATCTCCAGCGAAGGAACCTCTAATGAAAGCATGCGAGAGTTGCGAGGAGGCCGGGTGAGTCTTCTCTGGCCACGTCTGCAGGGAGAGTCGAGCACGACGTGTGTTTGGAGATTTGTCAGCGCTGTACCGCCAGCACAGATGGATGTAGGGATGCTGGCAGCAGCTCCACGCCCACCAGTGTGAAACCACGCACCAACACTTAACCCTCCGTCGCCCAGGATGGAGCAAATCGTCCAACGCCGCAAGTCTTTCCGCGGATCTCCCGATGGAAGAACAAACACGAAGAACAAAGCGTTGAGCCAACATCGTTGTTCTGAAAAGACACTTTATATGCCGTCATCATGTCCTTTCAAAACCATTCTTCCTTCTGGAAGAAACACAGAAGAAGATTTTCAGCAGAAGGACAGTCAAAAATGTGCATATCTGACCTTTCGCCGGCCCCTCCCCCAAAACGGCCATTGTCCAATCACACATCATAGCAACCGTTACTATGTGAGCAGGTCAAACATTGACTCCAAGCAAGATGGTGAAGCGGTGTGCCCCATATTGTGTATCATCTTGGTTGCAGTTC
Organism: Cyprinella venusta; assembly: GCA_038021265.1. Classification (NCBI taxonomy): domain Eukaryota; kingdom Metazoa; phylum Chordata; class Actinopteri; order Cypriniformes; family Leuciscidae; genus Cyprinella; species Cyprinella venusta. Next base: position 1,559,850 of record CM075887.1, read on the forward strand.
CATTAGAATTCCACCGGAGGCGATCACGGGCGAGAGCAGAATGAATGGGAGTCTATGGGGCTAAACGGCTAAATGTGTCTAACCTGCTAGTCGTTAAATCAACATAGATTTTATTGTCGATTCCGCAAGGTAACTAGGCCAAAAGTCGAATGAACGAGTACTTATGTCCTTTCGATGTCTTACAGGTTAGGCCAACCCGATCTCACGACCAAGTCGTACGAATTCGACGAATGATTAAAAAAGTGGCTAATTCGTAACAATTCATACGACCTCACTCGTACGAATTAGTACGATTTTGCCAAATCGTACATATTTTAATGAATTGGCCAATTCGTATGAATTCGTACGAATGACCTACCCCTTACCCCGCCCCTAAACTTAACCATCACGTGGGTTTAGACAAATCGTACGAGTGAGGTCGTACGAATTAAACACTTTTTAATCATTCGTCGAATTCGTACGAATTGGGCGTGAGATAGTGTTGGTTAGGCCGTTGTTGGCCGGAACACGCTAGCATTCTGCTATTGAGTGACGTCATCACATTTTTGAGCGGATTTTTCGAACTTAAAAATGCAGTTTTCAGCTGAGTGTATTTTCTTAGCCCTCCCTTTTGAATGCAACTTTCAAATTACTTGACAAAAAATTACATCCTGGGAAAAGTGGATTTCTCGGGGTGAAAGACTCCCATTCATTCTGCAGTCGACCGCGAGCGCCCCCGCATGGACAGAGACGTGTAACTGCAGCCAGTCCAGAACCCGGAAGTAACCAGCCAGTGCCAATTCTCTTCAATTAGACATTCTCTGGCTCAACTACCCCAAGTTTAATTCGTCTAATAAACTGACCTGTGAGTATTAATCCAGCGTTTGCGTGTAGTTCGGGAGAATGAAATGTCTTAATTTATTTATATTCGCGGGTAGACATCTCTCATTAGCAATCGCGCCCTGCTTCACCACAGTCATGATAAAAACATCATTGTATTCACTCATCCATAAAAGATCCATCAGCTTGACGACAAGATCCATAATTCCGCTTGATGCTTTCCGTCATTAATATACGCCTTTGTTATTGTAAGAAATTAGCGACCCCTGGTGGCCAAAAATTACATACTCTACGTCTAAGTCCCAAAAAGAGCTTTTTTTAAATGTTCTGCTGCTTTAAAGCTACACTGTGTGATGTTTTCCCCCCTCTAGTGGTGAAAAAGTATATGACCATCCACTGAATATTAGTTTCGGTTCCTTTTAATTCCGATTTCGTTTTAACTCCATTGTAGTCCAAGATTAAAATGGCTTCCAGTTCGAACTCGTCCATGAGTGTTAACTCAAACGTAAACGCGAAAGGCGAAGCTTGAATTAACGGGTATGGCGAACGTATTTTCAAGATGGAGGGGCAACATGGCGACCGACATTAGAACCCCTTACCCGTATGTATTTTCAATGGCATATTATACTGTACACTCACAAGAATACTTTATTACTTGAACGAAGTAAATATACATTAATGAGCACATATTTTTGAAAGAACTAAGTGTTTTAGCTAAGAATAAACTAGATATTGTAGCTTTAAGAACCCATAAACCCAAATTCTGATCTGAAGAACCTTAAAAACTCACCAGGAACCCAAGAAAAAAATGGCACTTGGAAAGAATAAGCTTTGTTTAAATTCACTAGCAGGTTTTGAGCTTATACGATATTGCTCAGAAGCTGAACGTCTCTTTTTGTTCTTTAATTGTCAGGTAGGCGGCGAATAAACAGTAGTGGTAATGAAAGTCAGTTTAAGTAAAAGCTATTCATGTACGCTCTATTGTTGCGGCTTTAGTTGACAAAAACAAAGTCATACGGTGCGTAACTGAAACCGTCTCTTTCCTCCGAACAGGACAATGAGAGTTGTCAAGACACCTGGGTCCATTATCCAGACGACTCCATTCATCACACAGCGGATCTCTATTTGCACTCTGGAAAATCCCAATGAGAGATTCAAGTGGAAGAACACACTGCAAATGAGAAGAGGAGATTCACTGAGATTAAAATCTCTTACAAGATTACCTCAAAATGCTAAATGGACTACAACACACCAAATATTTTGGCTTTAGTCTGGATAATATTCCCATCAAATTTACAAATTCGCTTCACAAAGACAATCAAATGTCAACGCGAAGGATAACAAACGAGTGCAAATCGAAAACACAGATATACGGCGCATCTTCATCTTGAACCGCCGACAGAAAGGAAGGAGAAATAAAGTGGATGTTTCTCAAGATGGTGTTTGTGTAGCGAGAGCAGATAAGATGGCACCATCTGCGTCTCGCCTCCTGTTTCGCTCTCCAGAGGAACGACTGCACCCGCCGCGCAACGAGTGGGAAATGAATATTGAAAATGTCTGGCAAACGCTCGTAATTGGGGCTAAAGACAAGAAGTCACAGACACTCTGTGGATTGGTCACAGATAGTCTCCTCTCAGTGTGAGTCTGGCCTGGCGTCCCGCTGAACCCAGGTTGTGGGATAATCTCGCGCAACAACAGATTTGCTTTCCATTACGTGCACATTAGTCATGGCGTATTTACAGGCTAACTGCCATGTAGCCCCAGTTCAGACGGCGTCCTGGTGCAGCTGATCGCTGTGTACAGCACCAAACTGTTGATGTGCTTGTCTTCCGCCACAGGAATCTAAACGCAAGTTAGCGTCTGATTGCACAGGGTGATTACTTATGCTGGGTGGGGAATTAGCCAGCTAGCTAACTACTAGAAAATAGTACGGAATTAGCCAGCTTGCTAACTACTAGAAAATAGTACGGAATTAGCCAGCTAGCTAACTACTAGAAAATAGTACAGAATTAGCCTGCTAGCTAACTAAGGAAATAGCCAGCTAGCTAACTACTAGAAAATAGTATAGCTAACTACTTGAAAATAGTACGGAATTAGACAGATAGCTAACTACGGAAATAACCAGCTAGCAAACTACTAGAAAATAGTATGGAATTAGCCAGCCAGCTAACTACTCGAAAATAGTACAGAATTAGCCAGCTAGCTAACTACTAGAAAATAGTATAGCTAACTACTTGAAAATAGTACAGAATTAACCAGCTAGCTAGCTAGCTAACTAAGAAAATAGCAAGCTAGCTAACTACTAGAAGATAGTATAGCTAACTACTTGAAAATAGTATGGAATTAGCCAGCTAGCTAACTACGGAAATAACCAGCTAGCAAACTACTAGAAAATAGTATGGAATTAGCCAGCCAGCTAACTAGTCGAAAATAGAAAGTAAGGAATTAGCCAGCTAGCTAACTACGCAAATAGCCAGCTAGCTAACTACTAGAAAATAGTACGGAATTAGCCAGCTAGCTAACTACGGAAATAACCAGCTAGCAAACTACTAGAAAATAGTATGGAATTAGCCAACCAGCTAACTACTCGAAAATAGACAGTGCGGAATTAGCCAGCTAGCTAACTACGCAAATAGCCAGCTAGCTAACTATTAGAAAATAGTACAGAATTAGCCAGCTAGCTAACTACTAGAAAATAGTACAGAATTAGCCAGCTAGCTAACTACTAGAAAATAGTATAACTAACTACTTGAAAATAGTACGGAATAAGCCAGCTAGCTAGCTAGCTAACTAAGCAAATAGCCAGCTAGCTAACTACTAGAAAATAGTATAGCTAACTACTAGAAAATAGTACGGAATTAGCCAGCTAGCTAACTAAGGATATAGCCAGCTGCTAGCTAACTACTAGAAAAAAGTACGGTATTAGTCTGCTAGCTACCTACGGAAATAGTCAGCTAGCTAACTACGGAAATAGCCAGCTGCTAACTAACTACTAGAAAATAGTACGGAAGTAGCCAGCTAGCTAACTACGGAAAGAGCCAGCTGCTAGCTAACTACTAGAAAATAGTATAGCTAACTACTAGAAAATAGGACGGTATTAGCCAGCTAGCTACCTACGGAAATAGTCAGCTAGCTAACTACTAGAAAATATTACGGAATTAGCCAGCTAGCTAACTGCGGAAATAGCCAGCTGCTAACTAACTACTAGAAAATAGTATAGCTAACTACTAGAAAATAGGACGGTATTAGCCAGCTAGCTACCTACGGAAATAGTCAGCTAGCTAACTACTAGAAAATATTACGGAATTAGCCAGCTAGCTAACTGCGGAAATAGCCAGCTGCTAACTAACTACTAGAAAATAGTATAGCTAACTACTAGAAAATAGGACGGTATTAGCCAGCTAGCTACCTACGGAAATAGTCAGCTAGCTAACTACTAGAAAATAGTACGGAATTAGCCAGCTAGCTAACTGCGGAAATAGCCAGCTGCTAGCTAGCTACTAGAAAATAGTATGGAAGTAGCGGGATGTCAGATGTTGATGAAGGACTTAAACACACACGTCTTCCTCTATTGTGCAGAGCGTTTGTATCCTCACAGACACATGGTGTAGGAAACACTTAATCTGCTGTAATGATCTCAGTAATCATCCGCCGGGTGTATAACAGTGAGATTATACTACAGCGAGACTCAGGACCGGCTCACACACACCACAGTTTGGCCAAAAACAGTGTGTGTACGTGTTTAACTAACAGCATGTTACAGGTGATCTGTGTTGGAGTCTCTGGAGGTCATCTTCTCCTCGCGGCGATTGTCTGGATGAAACTATTAATATTCATCCCTACAGATAGACTACTAGACAACACACACACACACACACACTTTGTGGATTACTGCAGCCGATAATGTGGGGTCATTAGTGTTTAATGGGACGGATTTGAGCAGGGATGTGGGACGATCGCCACAGGAGAACTGAGTGTGTTTGCAGTCCAAGAAAGTAGCAGTGGGGGGTCAGGCTTTTGGAAACGGATGTGTCTGTAAATATGAGAAAATAAATATGTTTATTGGATGGGATGCGTATTTACTTCTGAAAGAAAACAAATGCACATCCTATTACCATTTCTTTTTGACTGATTTGTTTACTAGTTATAAGTGTGCTTATGTGCCGTCTTGCAGAAAATAGTCTTCTAAAAAATAAAAATAAATAGATACAAATGATAAAATAAGTCAGATGAAAATAAATAAATAAAAATACAATAAAATAATAAAAAACAGAATAAAATTAAATACAAAAAAATAAAATTTAAAAAATCATATAAAAATGAAATGCAAGTAATGGAATAAAGTGAAAGCTATAAGCCAAAAGTAATACAGATAATAAAAAATATACAGTAAAAATAAACATAAGAAAATATAAGAAAAAAGATAAAAAATGTATTTAAATTAAAACTTCAGAAATAATTAAATAAAAATATTAAAACAAAAGTAGAAGTACTAAAAATAAAATAAAAATACAATAAAAATATTAGATAAAAGTAAAATAAAACAAAAACACAGAAAATAAAATAAAAAACAGAATAAAATAATATAAAGAGTAAATGCATTTCTATTTAAATACAATTAAATATATATATATATATATATATATATATATATATATATATACATATGCATATACATACATGTATATATATATATATATATAAACATATATATATATAAATACAAAAATAAATGAAACTACAACAATTAAACAAAAATTAATACAGAATAAAATGTTAAAAAAATAAATAATTATTATTTTTATATAATAACCATGAGATAAAAAAAATTAAAATATAAAATATAATAAATATTTGTAAAAAATAAAAATAAAACTGTTTTTTCAGTTCTGCAGAAATTAAATACTTCACTTCCAAATCATGTAGGACTGAGGTTCTAATACTAATATTAAATTGACTGAAAAGCATTATGTAATATGTAATATATATATGATGAGTTTGCCATGTGTGTGCTTTTAAATATAGGAGGCAATAAGTGCAGAGTACAGGTCAAGATCCTGAGCGATAACATCAGCAGAGCAATAACAGCATCCTTCATCATCATCACTCGTGTGTGTGTGTGTCATCATCACCGAAATACTGATGAAACCAGTCTACAGGACTCACTCCATCCCAGCAATAACACACAGACTGCAGCTGTCCATCTAAAGTAGATTTAATTATATTATAATTACGTTATAATTATATTTTATATAATTTTTATATTATATATATATATATATATATATATATATATATAAAATATTTTATATATAATATTTTTTTTATTTTATATTTTATTTTATATATATATATAAATTATTTTTTATATATAATTATTTTATATTATATATAATTATATTATAATTATATATAATAATATTACAACCAATAAATATTAAGTATATTCAAAATTGTACATGTATTATTTTATTCTAATTTTACATACATATTTTAAAGATCTATATACACTTAAAATATTTATAAAATAGTGGTTTTTAGTTATAAAATGATATAAAATCCCTCATTTGAGGCTACTCACCATTGTCCCGCTCACCAAAGACTTTACATTCTGTCTGGACAGTCTTGGATTTTTTGGTCTTGTCGACTACATGTAAACAGATTTTATGTAAAATATCTTATTGAGGACAGTCCTAAATAAAAATGACATGCATTTTTGTTGCAATTAATCACAGATTGTGCAAGGGGGTGTAAACTTCTGTTTGAAGTATATTCTACTTTTCATCATCGTTTGCTTGGTGAGATTGTGTTTTTCCTCACCTTTAATTTCACAAGAGAGCTTTTCCTGGACAACTGATTATGCTTTTAATCTCGAGACGAGGTAAACGAGTGCGAAACACCCGTCCATTAACGGCGGAAACACTGTGTGATTTCCACTGCACTCTTGTTTTTGCACCGATACTCACTAATGGAGCCGACATCTAACAAGCCTTTAATACTTAGACCAATTTAGTTCAGCTAACGAGGTCATGTGACGTCCTCTGGGAAGACCCAGCTCTTGTTTGGTTTGTTTCGGAGGAGAGATTATTATGCTGACTGTTTGTAAGAACTAAGATGGTGGAAGGAATCTGAACATAAAGGATAAAGTACTTAGTGAAAGTCTGGCTTTAAAGCCTGAACCCTGGAGCCGCGTAAATGTGTGTGTTTGTGCGCGTGACCGGCGTTTCAATCGCGTCACACACAGGTACTGTAAACACGATTCACACAAATCCTGTACTTACAGCACAAATACGGAGATGAAATATGACTCCAGGAGAAGTGAAAATTAAATAATGTGCTATATTTACCAAACACTCCAGAATAAAGAAAAACTAGATTATATTTTATTAATATCTGCAAGCAACACTTAAAATATTGAAATTATGGATATACATCAATATTATTAATATTATTAATAAAAAATAATTTTAAAAAATTATTAATAAAAAATATTTTTATTAAAAATAATTAATATTATTAATTATTAATATCATTAGTAATATTATTAATAATAAAATTGTATTAATAATAAAAATTATTAATAAACAATTATTAATAAAAAAATTATTACCTCAAGCAGGTTCGTAACTTTAATTGGATATGTAATTAATTTTTTTTAATATATTCTTACAGTTAATATAATAAATTAGAAATATAACTAAATAGTATAAATATTAAAATGTACTTATTATAATATTTAAACATGACTGTTAAAATGATTTATAACATCAAAAGCATGTTCTTACACTTAAAATATTAAAATTAGAAATGTAAAATACATATTTTAAATAGAATAGATTTTCATATAATCAGGTATAACATCAATGTACGTTCTTACCCTTAAAATATTAAAACTATAAATATAAATACATCTTTTTTTAAATAAACAATTATTTATAACCTAAAAGTTATAAATTCAACTTAAAATATATTAATATTTTAATATTCAAATATTAACATTACAATTATTTATAACATCAAAGTATGTTCTTACACTTAAAATAAGATTTTAAATATAATTTACACTAAAATCAGTTATAACCTCAATGTACTTACCCTTAAAATATTAAAGCTATAAATATAAATCTTTTTTTTTAATAAACAATTATTCATAATCTCAAGGTTATAAATTCAACTTTAAATATGTTAATATTTGATTCAAATATTTTAATATTTTATTCAAACATTAACATTACAATTATTTATAACCTCAATGTTCTTACACTTACAATATAACTTTTTAAATTAATAAAATGTCAAATATTAGAGTTAGGCTATTTTAAATTCATGTTACTGTAAATCGCAAATTAGAACTGGCTTACTTCCAGTTTTAAAGAAGTTTGTAATTAATTTTGTAAGTTTGTAAGTAATTTTAAAGATGCTTTGATACACATAAATAATATATATAAAGGTCACTTGACTATCTTAACATGCAAAAAATGTAACGAGTCCTCTTTAAAGCTTCCCAAAACAGAAAAGGGACAGGAAACACTTTTTTTTTGTCTGTAAGAACAGTAAAGCTAGCAATGCTAGCGGCTTCCCGTCTCTGAATCTATAATCTAACGACAGCCGCCAGTAACGGTGATGACCCGGCAGCTGTGATCCGAGTACGGTCGCGTATCTGTGAAAGAGCATCGGCATTCGCTGGCCTCTACATATCCAAGGCCCCTCGAGCTCCTGCTAGCGAGCGCCAGGTTTTAACCTGCCCTCGAGACGCTAGTCTCTGCCTCACGCCAGGTGGCCTGGAAAAACGCCAGAGCGTCGCTGTTACAACCGGCACCGGGGGAAGGAGAGCGAGAGTGTGTCGTCTGCGATGCAAAAGCCATGAACTCTCTCCGCCACCAAACATGGCTGCCACCAAAACTCCACTAATTAGTCCCTTAATGTCTTCCAGTCTTGGCATACATGCCGCTACAACTTCATCATAAATAAATTAGCAGATAAACAGTTAAGGAACTCATTATAACTCAATAACAAAAAGTCAGGGCATGGCGGTTAAGCTACACAGCAGCGTCCCCTGGTTGTCAGTCAACGTACAACTGCTAACTTACAACATACGCTAACGGTGTGGGGACGAAATGTAAACATGACATCAAGTTTGATGTTTAGTGTGTCTCTGAATCGACGAATGCACCATCTTGATGTGTAAAATCAAGTCATCTACACTTTTTTCAGTATATCTCCTGAAATACAATCACATTTCAAAAGTAAAAAGGGTTTTGATCACTACATCACGACTTTAAGGAGAAAATACCTTATTTTGTGAGATTAGCATGATGGCTAGTAGCTAGCCGCAAGTCATTGTGTCATCCATCTGTTGGGTTTGAAAGCCTTAGGACTAGCTGGATTACAAGCGTTTGGATTTTATTAGCGCTAACCCTGCACACAAACCTGTTAAGTACAACATCGCGGAGGCTATTTAGCGCACACAAAAAGAGCAGCTAAACACGAAACTCAAAATGCTGGCACTTGGAAATGGGATTTTTTTTGCATGCTAATGCTAAATATAATCATTATGACGGAACAAGGAAGGGGGCTGAACTAACACATCGATTGGTTGGAATGGGAAACACAAGCTGCTAACCTGCGCTAAAAATCAAAAATGGATGCTACATGCTAATGAGGTCAAAACATTCACAACTTAAGTCACTTCTGTAACGCAACAGATTGTTAATCAGAAACGAAATCTTGACTTGATTTGGATTTTGATTGGATTTCGTCAAATAATGACTACTTGGCTAATTAGCTATGGGCTAACGTTATCCATTAGCCACATTTTTCTTAGTTATGTGAACGTTAAGGAAACATTTGATCATTCTTCAGACGTTATGGGAATATTACTTTTGAATGTTCGCAAACATTCTGAAACTTTGTACCATTTAAAAATAGTTATACACGTTTCTGATAAAAACATACCATGGACAAAGTATAAATAATGTTTTTACGCTAATGTTTTGAAAACATTATTAAAGACCAGATCATGTTTCATTAATGCTACTGGATATAATGTTTGTTCATAACTCTGAGAGAACCTTGCTATAGCATTAGTTAAAGTTCAGATAACATTTATTCTGGGAAGCCGCCACAATGCTAAGTCATTCGGAATGATTGCTATTGCATTGCTATGCTAATGTGCTCAGAATTTTTTTTGTTGCATGTTTCTATGTAAAAGGTGGTTGCGAATGGATTACTTGCCTTTTTTTATCATCCACAAACTCTTAACCTTGAGTATGAGCACTAGCGATGCTAATCTGAGCACTAGCGATGCTAATCTAAGCAAGCAATGCTAATTACACAAAAATACAACTTTGATATAACATTGTGGAACACATAATTGCTGAAATTGCATCCTTGAGTTTATTAATATCCAAAATCGCAGCTTTGAGACTCATGGAACCGCTTCGACTTCCTCGTTGGCGCTGCTAACTTCCTGTCCGTGGTTTGAAACCACATGGGTCAACATCATTGCTAATTCCATCATAATACACAACATTTACTCAAAAGCACAGCTCCTGAATAAAAACCATCAGGTTTGTTTTTTCCTAGAAACAGGTCTGATTATTTTGCACTACGCTAGCATGACTACACGCTAGCATCACTGATTACTTTAGCATGACTATCACTCTGCTGCAGCTCAGACGTCATTTACTGATAACACTAGTTCATATTCATCATGTGTATAATGTGATTATAGCTATTCTAAAGATACGCCATGGTTGTTTTTGTTTAGCAAGTGCGATAAGCTAAAACAGAGACGTTTTCCGCTACACACGGCGGATAACGTACTGTTCTCCTTGTTAAGGCTCGTTGGTGGCTAAAAACAAATTAATGATATTCTCGCTTGAGAATTTTCTTTAGCAAACAAGCTCCCACCGCGACACGCAGATGAACATTAGCATGAAATGCTAACTAGACTGGGAAAGCAGTATGTGTGTGCAAACTAAATTGTTCCGTCACAACAAGTATAATTTATGGCTAATTGCTATTAGCATTGAAATTTGAAGTAGCAGACGAGTTAGCAATTTTGGTGGCTAGCTAAAACGGCTAGTGTTTTCCTTCCCTAACATTTTAGCCTCCAGTTAGTTCGTGGTTTCTGCTTTGCATTGTGATTATGAAAGACAGTGACTCCAGTTTAATTTCATTCCCAGCGTGAGACGCGGATCATTCCACACAAATAGAAAGCGCTTCAAAGGGGGTCTTTCTCAGCAAACTTTCATTGAAACTACGGCTACGAGTGTTTATCAGCGCACAGCCGGTTTCAAAGGACGTTTCCTCGCGTCTTGTGCTGAAACTCTACATGAGCAAACTGGCTAATACTGAGAAATACATATGTGGATACCCTTACAAACAAGTACTGTACGGTGCCTTGATATATATAACATGGTAAACGCCAAAAAGAAACATGCTATTAGCATAGTACACATCTTAAAATCGGTGTTTTTGTAGTGTCTTGTCCAAAAGGTACAATGGCTTTTCTTCAGTATGTGTTTTGTCTTGAGCAGTAAATATGTGGATAAAGACAAACTCAACCCTGACTTGCTATTTTAAACTCTCTCTCTTTCTCTCTCTCTCTCTCTCTCGAAATTGACTCGTTTTGCAGATCGATACTGTGGCTTCCCTAATTGGACACTTTTTCTCAACTGAAACCAAATACCCACAACAGAGGAGCGCTGCATCCCAAAAGCGGCCGCAGTAAAGCGTTTAGAGCGGCTGCTCGATTCACCGGAGGAAACACTCGCCCCAGGAAAGACAGTCTGGCTCACACTCGGACACCGCCAGCAATGTCAAACCGCTGCAGAAACGCTGCCAGATGATCTGGAGCTATTTCAACACCAAAGTCACCTGCTCATGTGTGTGTGTGTGTGTGTGTCAAAGTCATCCGAGTGAGTTTCTCCCCCGGTGATAAACAGCACCTCCCGCTGTCATCGTCCTACAGATGTGAGATATTCCTGTTATGATAGTAGAGTAATGTAGGCCAGTAAGAGCTGTGCATATACAGTGGTGTGAATAAGTGTTTGACCCCCATGCTAAAGTTGCCTAAAACGAGGAATAAAAAATCATCGTTTGGATATTGATCTTAATGCCTTAATTAGAAAAATGAGGAAAACTCCAACCTTTAAGGAAAACTGAAACCTTTCTTTGTGAATGAATAATGTATCATAAATAAATAAATGTTTTTCCTTAAAATACAGGGTGCATAAGTATGTTAAATTCCCATTGAGTCAGGCAGATTTTTATTTTTAAAAGCCAGTTTTTTCATGGATCCAGGATAATATGCATCCTGATAAAGTTCAGAATTAAAATATCCCCACATCATCACACACCTTCACCACACCTAGAGATTGGCATGGTTTTACTTCAGTTAGCCTAATAGCTGGTTTGATTTGCATTGAAAGATGATCTTATGGAAAGTACCCCTTGCCAATCTCTAGGTGTGGTGGAGGGTGTGGGGATATTTTAATTCTGAACTTTATCAGGATGCATATTATCCTGGATCCGTTTCTGTGACACAGTGAACAACAGCACTAATTTCATTCACATTGATATACAGTGGTTAATTTGACCGAATTAATCACATGATATGCAGATCCGTGTATTGATTGACAGCCCAAAATGTTGAGGATGTGTTCTGGTTTGGATCACCTGGACGACACTGATGATATTTCCCGCGTGATTTCTGCTGGATTAATTACTTTTAATGGTGATGAATGAATATTCAAAGGCCCCTAATGTGAACCACATCATAGAAACAGTGTGTAACAGTGGCAGAAAACATCTGGGAAATATTCCCGTCACAGATTTCAGATCAGTGTAGTTTCACACTGCTTTCACAGAGCTTTAGTAAATCGCATTATCATTTACATTTATTTATTGCATATTTAAGTAGTGTAATTGCAGTGCTAATTTATGTGGAAGAGCCTGTGTGGCTTTAGTAAAAAATAAACAGTAATATGATCAAATATAAATAATCAATAATAATTTCACATTTATGAGTTTATAATTATTGATCAAAATGAATAGAAATTAAATATTTAATGATGTTATAAAATATGAAATAAATTAAATTTTAAAAAAGAATATTAAAAATTACAAATAAAAAACTGCTAATATGCGGGCACAGGTTTACAAATATTGACTATTTTACAATTATATATATATATATATATATAAATATATACACACATATACATAGGCTACTATACGGAGGCGCATTGTATTCACTTGAAGAAAAAAATCTACTGTTTTTCTGAATTAAAAAGTAAATTTTTCATGAGAAAAAATTTTTTGCTCTATTTTTGTGAATTAATGAGTTCATTTTTCACGAGAAAAAAGTTTTTGCTCTGTTTTTCTGAATTATCCAGTTAATTTTTCATGAGAATTTTTTTTTGCTGTTTTTCTGAATTAATGAGTTCATTTTTCATGAGAATTTTTTTTGCTGTTTTTCTGAATTAATGAGTTAATTTTTCATCCATTTTTTTGCTGTTTTTAACTCGTTAATTCAGAAAAACAGAGCAAAAACTTTTTTTCTCATGAAAAATTAATTCGTTAATTCAGAAAAACAGCAAAAACATTTTTTCCTTGAAAAATTAACTCTACAGAGTAGATTTTTTTCTTCAAGTGAATGCAGTACGCCTCCGTACTATGACTTTAAAAAAATGTAAAAAAATAACATGCACACATTGAACGGCATTAATTAAGATGAATAAATACTGTAACTGTATTTCTTGAGACCTTTATGTAGTGTTCCCTTATTTCTTCATTTAGATGTAATATTAGTTTGTGCGTAATGTTTAAAGTAATGGCGAGGCGAAGACTTTCACCTGCTAAGAGTCTCAGCGGAGCGCTAATGACTTCAGCCATTATTGGAGGAAAGACACGAGTGGATTTCGCCTCATTAGTGAGTTTGTTTTGTTAATGAGGAGTTCGGCGGCGGCGTGGGGTCAGATGACGACAGACAAAACACAGACCTCCATCGGTCAGGCCGTGACCTCAACACACCACACACACACACACATCAAATCAAAACACACATCTTTAAAGGGATAGTTCACACAAAAATGAAAATTAGCTCATGATTTACTCACTCAAGACATCCTAGGTGTTGGGTCTCAGATGTTAAATGTATCCAAAGTTCGTTGCCAATGAACAGATGTTAATGGATGGACAGGACAAACAGGATGTACAAGATGGCCTTTAGTCACTACAAACAATACAATAAAGGAAATTAAACTCATATAATTCATCATCAACATATTCTCAACAATTGGCAAAAAACAAACTTACTCAACGCATCCTAAGGAAAGGACATGGTTGAGTGTCCATTCCAAGTTAACACCACTACTTATAGACCTCGACCCCGGGGTGTATGGGTAATGTAGTGAAGCTTACATAGAATTGTGGGATATGTAGTGAAAATATGTATATACATTAAAAAAAATAAAAATAAAGGGTATAATTAAAGGACCAAGTTCACAACACTAGGTGTATATGACTTTCTTCTATCAGATGAATATAATCAATCAGAGTTATATTATGCACTTTTATGATGGATAGATGCACATTTATGATGGATAGATGCGCTTTTATGATGGACAGATGCACTTTTATGATGGATAGATGCACTTTTATGATGGACAGATGCACTTTTATGATGGACGGATGCACTTTTATGATGGATAGATGCACTTTTATGATGGACAGATGCACTTTTATGATTGATAGATGCACTTTTATGATGGATAGATGCACATTTATGATGGATAGATGCGCTTTTATGATGGATAGATGCACTTTTATGATGGATAGATGCACTTTTATGATGGACAGATGCACTTTTATGATTGATAGATGCACTTTTATGATGGATAGAGGCACTTTTATGATTGATAGATGCACTTTTATGATGGATAGAGGCACTTTTATGATGGATGGAGGCATAATAAATTATAAATTATATATTTTTTAATAATTTATTATTAAATTATTAATAATAATAATTTATATATTTTATAATTAAATAAAATATATAATTTATTATTAAATTGTTAATAATAATTATTTATATATTTTATACTTAAATAAAATATATAATTTATTATTAAATTGTTAATAATAATTATATATATATTTTATAATTAAATAAAAAATATATAATAATTTATAAAAAAATACCTATTTTTTAATATATTTATACAATTTATTAATAAATAATAATACTTATTTATATTTAATAAATTATAAATTATATATTTTTAATAATTTATTATTAAATTATTAATCATAATAATTTATATATTTTATAATTAAATAAAATATATAATTTATTATTAAATTGTTAATAATAATTATTTATATATTTTATAATTAAATAAAATATATAATTTATTATTAAATTGTTAATAATAATTATTTATATATTTTACAATTAAATAAAATATATATGATAATTTATAAAAAATATCTATTTTTAATATATAGTTATACAATTTAATAAACTTTTTATAAATTATTTTTATAATTTATAAAAAAAAATCAATTTAATAAATTATATATATATATATTATATATATATATATATATAGTTCACATTAATTTTAAGTACAATCTGAATGTTTAATCTGAATGTGCAAAAAGGATCTTTCCAGAGCCGAATATGTGAATTAAACAAAATAAAATCAATGGATTCCAGTCGAGCGAGTTTGAATAACATGGCCGCCCTCGCTGAAGTTGCTCTGACAAATACCTCTATATCTACATATTACATTTATTGGAATGGTGATCTATCTCCTTTCCCCATTATGCTCTTATTTAGACAAAAATCCACTTTGTTGAAAGACAAAAGTCCCTCACAGATGAGCTCGGCTACACGGGACGACACGTCCTCTTTATCTTAAGCTCTGTGTGAAGAGAAATCAAGCAGAGGTTGCAGATTTACCCGATAGATACGTTACTCTCTCCCGCCAGAGCTATCCGCGCTCGGCAAACACAAGCAGTCAGCGAGAGTTAAGCTCAAATGAACAAGGAATCGTTCCTGAAAGCCGGCAAATCATAAAGAATGGAGGAGCCTCTCGCCGGGCGGGAACTAAACCCACAGTTAGCTGACGCCCCGCTAGCTCACCTAAAAACCAATGTCGAGTCTTTATTCACTCAGCTCGTGTGTTTTTGAGAGTGTTTTGTGCTTGTCGGGACATAATAGACTGAGTCTTTCCTTTCCGTGGCCGTGTGTGTCATGTTTAAAACTCATAAATACAGTCATCGGTACAGCAGAGACAGCAAAAGCCCATTTGTCTGTGAATTCATAATACATGTTGTGTGGTAAAGACTTATATATACCAGCCGTCGGCACCATTCTGCCACTCTTCTTTATGTATAATCTCTCGTGTGTCTTGATGACTGTTCACAGGCTCCTAAACATGTGTTTAATAACTCAAATTAATCAAATCATAGCTAGTAGAGCCAGACCGATATGTCGGCCAGCCGATATTAGGCATTTTCCAAAATATCGGTATCGGCAGTTATAATGGCCGATAAATGAATATTTCAAAAATGAAATAAAAACAGACGAAACACGCTTCAATCATCTCTCCTTGGCCTGTTATATTAAAAATGTATGTTTTACAATTTGCAGTATGACGTTATCTATTGCTAAATTATGGCTCATTATAGACTAGCTAACCACAAAGCTAGCTAACGCCACTATCATCAGTGGAAGACCGCTAACGTTAACATGAATGAGCTTTTGAACTTTTTCTGCCTAAATAAAGTAATGATTACTGTATTTATAACGAGCATATCTCTAGTTACAGTCCCTGCATTGTAAAATGTAAGTTATACTCGCGAGGAGTGAACATTTAGACATAGAGAAAAAGTATCAAACGTATCTTGTGTGGAAAAGTTAGCTTTTCTTTTACACGTGTGTGAAATCCAACAATATTTAATAAATAAAAAAAATATCGGCCGATATATCGGCATATCGGATTTTAAAACCAAAAAATATTTGTATCGGTATCGGCCTTCAAAATCCTTTATCGGTCGGGCTCAAATAGCTAGCGGTCCAAGCTCTTTCTGGTCTTTTAAAGCAAAAGTATTTCGATCGCCCCCTGGTGGCTGGCTGCAGTATAGGTCATAAGCCCCGCCCTCTCCATGTAATCCAATGGGATGCGAGCCAAACTCAACTTCATCCAATTACACTTCAAATTTTTCCAAAGACGGTTTCTGTCATTTTAGGTAGCTCTTATCATGTTGATGTTTGTTCAAGTGTTCGTTTTTCCAATAAGTTTGGATTTAGTCAGTTATTTGATGGGGTTTAACATTATGATTGACAGCTCTGCTGACGATTGAGTCTGCGGGAGGGAAAATGTGGGCGGACCTTGATACTTAGGAGGAGGAGCCATTTGAGTAGTTTATTTGGCTTCATTTTTCTACAGTGAAAGGAAGTGAAGATCTATCTTTTATTAGAGTCTGATTAGAAACCATATATCTAAAGAAACACATTCAGTGTCATCTTACCTTTCGCACCTTCACATGTGGGTTTGAGGCTTTCATCAAGTTATTCATTAAGAGTCTTGATTTACTGTTGAAACTCTACAGCTGCTGACAGCAAATCAACGACAGCGACACCTTAAGTCTGGATGTGTTAAAACACTTCACACCCAATCAAATTACGTCTGTGTGACGATACGAGAGCAGTTTCTTTATCATGTGGTCTTACAGATTGTTATTGAAGAAAAAAAAGAGAACGGCAAGTGTTCTTTAATGTTTTTTTTTATGTTTAAACATTTAAAATCATAAAAGCCTTTAAACTAATCAATTTATCAATATAATCAGTATTAAAACAATAAAAGACCTGAATTATTTCAGTTGGTGAGCAATGAATCTAAAATTTATGAAAGTTTAATTTTTATCATTACGTTACGGAATATAATGAACTTTATCACAATATGCTAATTTTTTGAGAAGGACCTGTATATTAGTTTAAAAACAAAATAAATGAAAGTTATGAATGTTGCCTTGGCACTTGAAGTAACTGAAATGGGTTAATAAGTATTTCTGGTTACACTTTATTTTGATGGTCCCTTTTGAACATCCTGTTGACTATAAGTAACTTTGCAACTATATGTCAACCTATTCTATCTCTAACCCTACCAGTCAACCAATACTCTACTGAGATGTAAGTGCAACGTTACTTAAAGTCAACTGAATGTGTTAAATAAAGTGAAACCATACTTTGCTTTCCAATGCAAGATATTCACAACTGTATAATAAAAATAATAGAAAATAGAGGTTGCACATTTCATAATTGCAATATACGATTTTTTATTGAAAAAAAGACCTGCATGTGTTCTGAAGTTTCATTGTTTGTTTTTTCCATTTAAACTCACAAAAGCTAGCAGTCAAACTATTAGTAATTGGTGAACTAATACACTTTAAAATAAATAAACTGAATATTTATTTACAAATAAAATTGTCCTTTTCATTTAAAAAATATATACACCTGATATTAACACAAGTTCCACATCTAGGCAGTCTCTAGAGGTTTTTTAGCTGATTGCATTCACACTTGTGTGTCGATATGTCTCCAGTGTGTTTTTATAGACTCAATGCCACACATATGTCAGAAAATGTTTCTTTGTTTGTTTGTTTGCTGTATCTTCTTTGGGAAAACAATTCCATGATGTCCATAATCCTAAATATTATTCAACACTGAAACGTGTCCCACAATGACGATGGAAATATCTGATCTCCCAAACTGGAGAGAGACGACTGGAGGAAACTCTTCAAAGACCCTTGTCAATGAAAATGTACTCTTCGCTATCCCAGGGTACCCGTGTATACCCACTCATTTTTTTCTGCAAAGTAATGTTATAAATATGAATTAACAGCATGTGACCAATTACACTGGAATTGCAAAAAACATAAATTCTATTTTTTTTCTCAGAATTATATGTTTTATCTATAGCTTTTAAAACTTAAATGAAACTTTTCTTAATTGTTGTCAGTTGCATTAAATCAGTACATGTTTGTTTATCAGAAAACAAGAACCAAATATTAAATCAATATATTTGAAGTGTATCCTTGAGGCGAGCATAAAAGGAGGAGCGACGACAGTGGAGATGGAGAGAGGATCAGGCCAAGAGTTGTGTTTTTTTATGTGTGACAGTATCCGTGAGGGGCTGCTGTCTTTTACTTTCAATTTGTATTTGTTTTATTTTATTATTAAAGTCTTTGAATGTTCGTCGGTTGCCTCCTCCTTCTTCTTGTAACATCTAACCTCGTTACAATCCTTTTTTATATAGTTACAAAAACAGTTTTGCCCATTATTTCCAATTGACATGATTAGATGAGACTTTTTTATTTGGACTAGTCTGAATATGACTGGAATATTGTGGTTCATGTAAATACAGCTACTGAAAACTGGATTATAGACAATATGTCTAATTGCTTTTGGATTCAGTTTACACTAGCTTTCTAAAGTTTATCACATCAAAATTTAAGGATGTGTATAATGTATAGTAATTCAAAAATGACAGTGATTTTAAACATTAGTGAAGAATTAGCTCGGTTTAATTCCACCTTACTGGAATTTCTTTCAAAAATTAAAATATCTGTGTATATCAAAACTTTCGAATGTATTGCGGAGGACATTCCCATCATCCTAAAGCTGATGAAACCACTTGAATGAGAAATAAGAGCAGAAAAATACAAAAATAAACATATACTTACTTTGATCTTAAAATAGAAAAGAGTTCCGATAACCAGGACGGCCACTATAAGAATCCCAACGTATAGTTTTCTAGGTCCTTAAAAAAATAAAAAATAAACATGTAAAAGTAATGTAATAACATACAGAAACAGCAATATAAGGCTGAAACAACTAACTGATGAAATAATACTACTAATAGTAGGTTAATAATCATTTAGGAGTTATCATCTTAAACTGAACTAAAAATTAAATAAACCTGCAACAATCTTCTGAAGTGTGTAAATGTTGTTTGAGGCACAGTCCAAAACTCATTCAAATCTGGTGCCTTACTTACATACTCGAGAATAAACCTGTTAGCATAGCGCACTGATGAGATGAATACCAACTTAAATAAAAAAAAAAAATAAAAAAACAAGCTATCATATGACTTCAGAAGACTTTATAAACATACATACAGTCCACAAGTCATTTAGACTGATTTTATAATACTTATATTGTGTTTTTGTCTTGACAAACTCTTCTCCCAGTCACATTCACTGTATGAAAGATCAGAATATTGCGGTGTGTCGTCTTTATGAGAGTCGCGGGTTTGAGTGACATCAGGGCGAGTAAATGATGACACAACGATCATTTTCAGGTCAAATAACCCTTTTAAGATCAGACTGGGCAAATCTATCAAATAGATTTTCAAAAATCAAAATCACACATTAACAAGTTAAAAGGGTTAGTTCAGACAAAAATGACAATTCTGTCATAATTTACCCTCATGTCGATCCAAACCTACAAGACTTTCATTTATCTTTGAAACATCAGTTTGAAGAAATTTAGTAGATTTCTGTCCCTCAGCTAGATGATGTCACATGTGATAAGGATAGGATAAACTTAATTAGCACTATAAACACCCCACCGCATATTAACAACTTACCGTAGTTGCTCTTGATCTCCTGGTCAGTCTTCTCGATGGTTTTTCCCTCATGCTCTACAACACAACTGAACCTGTTGTTCTCCCATTCGTCTGGAGAAACATGAAAGATAGATGTCTTCTGGAAGGTCCCGTCCTCATTTGGTTGAGGCTCTCCAACATCCACATCCTCAATGTGGGGCCTAGCTACTCCATTTCTGAACCAGGTAATAATCACTCTTGATGGGTAGAAACCTGTGGCATGACACTCTACTGGAGAAGAGGGACTCTTCTGTAACAGAGACACTTCAGGAGCTGAAAAACCTTGAGAAAAATGTGAGAACAAAAGTTTACTACTTTAGATCAGATTATTTACATTTATCCATATGATTAAGTTATTAAATTGTGCTGTGTTTATGTTTCAATGAAGCAATGCATGAGAAAAGAAAGATGTTGATGACTCATAATAAAAAATAAAGATCTACTTATTGAACAAAGGGAATTTCTCAAAGGCAACGTACCTCTTCTCTTCAAATTTGCTTTGCTTAAACGCAAGAGCTCCTTCAGCCAGTAAACACACTCATAATCATAGTATTCTTTCAGAGATATAAGCTGTTCTCTGTCATTATTCCACTTCATCACTGTGGGTTTTCCCTGTTGTACATGTGTGATGTATCTGTTCTCCTTCAGGTCCAGTGAGATGAAATCCTGTCCATCATACATGTACTCATCAAACCCATGTGAGTCTCCAGTCTCATCATCCCATTCACAGCCATACCTCCTCTGATACACATGAACACCTGAAAGAGAGAAAACGGTGGGGGAGAGAAAAAAAAATCCAACACTGCGATTTTTTAAAGGGGTGTGCAATATGATAAAAATCTTGCATCCCAATATTTCCATGTCATAATTTAGATATTTCTTTCTTCAAATAAGGTTATGATATGAACATTTTTTTGATACTATTGAAATTTCCTAACTCGTCACCATTTTTCATATTACAAAATAATAATAAAAATAGAAATAATAATAAAAATAAATAGTAAAATAGATCTGAAAAACATTAAGCACTAAAATTATGAAATACTACATAAAATGTATAAAGTGATCAAATGTATAAAAAAAACTGCATTGTTTTTACTTTGAATCACTTTTGTAGCTGTGTTGTATATTTAATTTACAAACAATTGAGAGATTTTCTCTTTTTGGTTGTTTGATTAACATTCATAATGACAGCAGATAAATTTAGATGCAGCATCTTCAAGAACTACTTCAGGGATCTAATGGTGGTGTTCAAGTGCTATGGAAAGTATGATATTTTCCACTTGTGAACTGGTATTTACCAGTATGTTGCGTTCATGAACACATTTCAACTCACCACCTGACTGGTTGAATCGCTGCATTAGCACATGAATGTTGTTTCTGTAGATCTGCTGTACATATTTTCTGATCTCAGTGTCTTCTTTCCACATTTCTGTAGATGCATAATCCTTCATCCAGTCCTGTTTGGGAATCAGCTTCTTTATATTACTGTCATAATAATCGATCTGATGATCATCCAGTGTCGTTACAGCAGAAAACTCTGAGAATCCTGCAGCCGTCTGTCCGTTTATTCCAGTGTATGTGGTGATGTAGCTGTGTAAGCCTGAACAAACATTGAGCAAAACGACACAAAGACATAACAGTTAAACACCACATATATAGCGTCATAGATAAAATTACTAAAATGTCACTATTCAAAATTAATATTGATTGAATTTATGACACTATTCCCACTAAAAAAATTTTTTCTTTCTTAATAACAGGCCCTAATCATGTTCTTTTTGGGAAAAAGCTGTTTTGGCCTTTTCTTTTTTTACAAGTTGTAGTTGTTCCACAGTTAGCAACTTTACCAAATTTATTCCATTAAAAACATCTCATTATTTTCTGTCAGTTCAACACACGGAAGCAGCTGAAGGCCTTGTTGAATTCATCGTTTAAATGACTTTACAAAATGCATCTCACCTGAGTAAACCAGAGGTAAGTAGGTGAAGAAAAGGATGAACTTCATTATGGACAAAAATCCAATTCTTTAAGTGTAGTCGTCGAGGAGCGCTGTAAAAACACTTTAGCCTTTGCTACGTCGACAGGAAAAACAGGTTACTGAGCGAGTTACAACAAAATGAAAGTTAACACCCTACACTTCCGCATTGAGCCAGTTCCTCAAGAACTGCAGTGACGTCAGCCTGCAGCTACCCTTAATAACCACTTCTTCCTGTTGATGTAGCATAGGCTAACAAGTTTAACAGTGCTCTTCGACAACTGCACATAAAATTGTGGGTTATATTCATGGATTTTCTGCAATGAAGTTCATCATTTTCTTCTTCTACATACCTTTGGTTTATTCAGGTGAGAATCATTTCGTAAAGTCGTTTAAACTATGAATTCTCTGTCGACAAGGCCTTCAGCTGCTCCTAAGCGTTCAACTAACAGGAAATAATATGTTTTACATCTGATATGTAATATTTTCTCAAACATCTTTTATAGCTAAGGTAATAGAAACAAGTTTAGAGCTTGCTGAGCCTTTTTTTATTTTATTGAAGCTGCACTGAAATCATTTCAGTATTTCCCAATGATGTGTATTTGTCTAATGCAGGCAGGTCTATTTAAATGGCAAATCTCAGACACATGACTGAGATTAGTCCGATGTAAATGACTGAATTTATGCACATTTGAATATACATTAAAGGCATACTTCAGGATTTAGCATTAAGCTTTGTATTAGTAGAAAACCTGCAGTGTTTTTGAATTACCATGCTTTCCATCCTCATTTCCCCCTGAGACGAGAGATTTATGTATTTTTTGTCTGAATAAAATCCTCCGATGACACAATAATCGTCATTTTGCGCCATCAGAGGATTGTTTGTCCAGAGCCTAAAGACTACAGTCAGTAGGGTCTGTCCCGCATGTACTCAACCCGCCTATAGAGGGTGGATCTCACTCACAGAATGAACACAGAGCCCTATTTTAACGATCTGAAACGCAAGTATCAAGGGAGAAGTGAAAGTAACTTTGTGGGTGGGTCTTAGGCCCCATCCACACTACTGCGTTTTTGTTTAAAAAACGGAGAATTAAAACAAATACGATCTCAGTCCACACCATCGCTTTATCTGCGTATTAGAAATGATCTCGGTCCACATTAAAACGACTGAAAACGCGGATCACGTGACCATTCACCAACACTGAGCATGCGCTCGCCGGTGTAAACAGTGGTTGGCGAATCAGGGAAGGAGACGTCATTACTAACAACACCTAATCATAGAGCCGAGCGTCAGCCTCTGCGTCAGCGTTTCTGAAGTTGTCCGTCACACTAAAACGCCCTCCGGAGATTCAAAACGCAAAACGCTGCTGCAGCATTTCTAAACTTCTCCGTTTTAGGTCTTCGTTATTCCCGTTTTAGGCCCCGTTTACACGATGGGAAAACGCAGATATTTCTCTGCATTTTGCCCTCTCATTTACACGAAAACGCCGTTTTTATCACTGAAAACGATTATTTCTAAAAACTCTGGCCAAAGTGGAGATTTCTGAAAACGGCGGTTATGTGTTGTCGTGTGAACTGCGAGAAACGGCGTTTTAGGTTCTCTCTTGTCGATTCTGATTGGCTTGCATGGCTTTATCCTTAACCCCTACACTGCCGCCAATAGGCTTGGCATAGTTATGATGGCGCTCGACGGCGTATTAATGCGGGTGTGTGAACCGATGTTATTTTTGAAAACGGAGAGGGGGAAAATATTCGTTTTGCTAAACAACCGGCTTTGTGTAAACGTGGCCATAGTCTGGACGGGAGGTAACGTAGCAAAAGGTCTCCGTTTGCAAACGAAAACGCAGTAGTGTGGACGGGGCACTTCGTCTTTGGGAGAAAAAGAAGAAATGACACTGGGAAAAAACTTTCATTTCATCATGTGTGTAGGCTACTTCTAACATGTTTGGTTGGTAAAATAAATATGTTGTAAATTCAATTCAGAGCATCTTCCGTGTCTGGAATGGATGTATTCTTGAGTCTATAAGGTAACAATAATATAAGAAGATAAGATTGTTTGAATTGGGTTTGGCTAAATGAAAATTTTGGTTTCGTCTATGCTAGCCTACTACTAGGTAGGTTACTTATATATTGACTGTTAAATAGAATTGCCTATTAAAAAGAGACTAAAATACAATTTTCATTGACTAAAACTAGACTATGTTTTTCGCCGACTAAAACTAGACTAAAATGTCATCAGTTTTCGTCGACTAAAACTAGACTAGACTAAAAAGAGTATGAATGTGACTAAAACTAATAAAAACTAAAATGTCAGCTTGACACAAAGACTAGACTAAAACTAAAATTAAAACAGGCCGCCAAAAACAACACTAGTTCCTATAACGTTCTTTTTTGGTTCCCCCAAAAAATAACCTAATGGGACCATTTGGGAACGTTCTGTGTTTGCTGGGGATATCCTGTCGAGACAGAGGCTGAGGCCTGGGGAATGGAGACCTCACCCCAAGGCAGGGAAGCTCATATGGGAGAAATTCGGTCAAATACAAGTTGACCTATTTACATCTTCAGAGACAACTCACAACTCCATGTGGTTTTCCAGCTCTCCAATGGAGATTCTGATCAGGAGGGACGAACTGTCCCAAACTGCCAAAAAAAAAAGAAAAAAAAAGAAAGAATTTTTTTTTGGATTTCATGGACACTTTAAAAGGAAAAAAACTGAATGACTTGTCTTAGTTATCTTAGTTGCTTTCAAATAGTAATGATTTATGACATTTAAGAGCTTTGGGTTGTTTTTTTAATGTTAATCGTTTTGCTCAATGTTTGTCCAGAGTTACACAGATTCAGCACCACATACACTGGAATAAACGGACAGACGGCTGCAGGATTCTCAGAGTTTTCTGCTGTAACGACACTGGATGATCATCAGATCGATTATTATGACAGTAATATAAAGAAGCTGATTCCCAAACAGGCCTGGATGAAGGATTATGCATCTACAGAAATGTGGAAAGAAGACACTGAGATCAGAAAATATGTACAGCAGATCTACAGAAACAACATTCATGTGCTAATGCTGCGATTCAACCAGTCAGATGGTGAGAGAATGCATTATTTTATGGCTTTCTGAAATACTTAATTCTGATTGGTCAGTCATGAAATTCTGAGGTCTGTTAACTGCAATTGATACCGTCGTCGTCAACAGCTGATGCTTTCATGTTTCTCGGATAACGAAGCGGATAGACAAGCTCATTTCATTCTAAGCCAGCCTCAGTTATCGACTATATTTACTGTAAAATGAAACCGGAGAACTATGGTAATACTTACTATTATTGAACTATTGTTGTGTACACTGTTATGGTATTTAAGATAATAAACACTTAAGACTTTAAAATGGTTTTCATATGCATGTTATTTATGTGGTGAAAAGCTGTATGATAATTGTATGTTATCTTGTTCGTTTTCCTAGGCTTTAAGCTGCTTGCTAGGAATTGTTTTTCTTTGTGGGAGCTTTTTGTTCAATGAGCTTAATACAATATTTCAACTTAGATATGTATTTCATGTTTAATATTTACTTACGATGCAAGTTGCCATGTAATAATAAGCGGTATAGTGTACTGTATATCCAGCCAGTTGTTATCTCAGAATAAACCCAAATAGGGTGATCAGGAGTATTGTATTAACCCAAAGGGTTTATTTGTACATCATCTCTCACTTTTACTTCATTTATAAATATATAAGGAATAGCTTGTAAATTAAAAATAAAAACTAAGTACAGAGTATCCCACCGTTTTCTCTCTTTCAGGTGTTCATGTGTATCAGAGGAGTTATGGCTGTGAATGGGATGATGAGACTGGAGACTCACGTGGGTTTGATCAGTACGGTTATGATGGACAGGATTTCATCACACTGGACCTGAAGGAGAACAGATACATCGCACATGTACAACAGGGATTAACCACAGTGATGAAGTGGAATAACAACAGAGCACTGCTTATATCTCTGAAAGAATACTATGATTATGAGTGTGTTTACTGGCTGAAGAAGCTCTTACGTCTGTATAAAGACACTTTTAATAAAGCAGGTACAGTATCAGAGGACAGACCGATTATTTCTTTCTTGCAGATCCAGATAAACAGCTTGATAAATCTATGCAGGTCAACATTAGAGATTGTTAAACTGAGAGAAGTATAAAGGCTAGGGGTGTAACGATACACGTATTCGTATCGAACCGTTCGGTACGAGGCTTTCGGTTCGGTTTTCGGTACGCATTTTTGAACCGAACGGTTCGTTCGGTTCATTTTTCCTGCTGACCAACATTTCGTTATTCAAATGTAGGCGCGTCGCGCATGTCAATCGCGTTCATAATGTAGAGACGTTGGCGTGACCACAACATTGCCCAACATCAAATGGCAACATGAATGGCATTTGTAATGTAAGCGGAATGAAACTGAGCTACTCGTTATTGTGAGGTTGTTTGGATGACGGACCGTTTATCAGTTTGGACCAATGCAGCGCGAGCTGATCTTCATCATCAGCACTGTTACTACACAGCCAAATCCAGTAAAGAAAACATTTGAATTCGCCACTGAAGTAATAACATCGCTGCGAGATCTAGTGAGAAACATTCACATTTCTCCGTTATTAACGGATCAAACAGCGCTGACGTGGAAAGGAACAAACGTGCCATGAATGAACTATCCAGTGTCCACAGATCAGCAACATCACCAAGGATTTACTGTATAACACTATCTGTAAGTTTGGCAGGAATAGTAGGCTAATGCTTTCAATTAACATCACGTCAGTTGGATTTTGACATTATGAATACAATTGCTGCCCTCAAATGTTAATCTAAACTAAAATAAACCTTTGTTTATAACTAGCTACTACAATATTACATTTCATACATTTCATTTTGTCCAAGGAGCTGTTTTGTTTTATATGCTCCGAAGAAAAGTCAAGTATAGTTCCATCATTGCTCAAAGTTAAAAAATATCATACTTTATGATGTTAGTTTTAATAAAAATATTATTTAAAAAAATTAAATCAAGGAAATTTCTCTGCCATTTCTTTCTTTTTGCTGTATTTGAAACGTACCGAACCGAACCGTGACACAATTGTATTGCATCGAACCGAACCGTGAATTTTGTGAACCGTTACACCCCTAATAAAGGCATGTGTTTCTCTGTCTCAGTTTTCTTCTGTTTACTTCTAGAACCTCCTAAAGTGTCTCTGCTGCAGAAGAACCCAGGCAATTATACATGTCACGTCACAGGCTTTCTCTACAGAAACACAAACATCTTGTGGAGGAAGAATGGACACGCTATGGACAATTATAGTACATTAGTGGAGTCTAAAGACACACTACCTAATGAGGACGGGACCTTCCAGAGGACACTTACGCTGTCTATCCGTCCAGACGAATGGAAGAAGGATCAGTACACCTGTGTGGTCGAGCACAAGAGTTTGACTGATCCAATCCAGAAGACTCTGACTGAGGATCACATCAAGACGAACAGTGAGTTTAAACATGGCTATTTTTTCTACCTGAACATTTTACTTCTTTTAGAGGCCAAACACTTGAGAATTTATTTTTTTCTGTTGTTGTTTTTAGCTTTGTTTTTGTTTTGTTGTTGTTAATTCTTTTTACATATTTGTGTTGTGTTTGTCTGTGTTCTAGGATCTGCATCAGATTCTTCATATATAATGAATCTGGCTTTAGTCTTCATCATCACAGTTATTGTTGGACTGATTGGACTGTGTGTACTTTGGAAGAAACTGAAAGCTTGTAAGTACTAATGACCTGTTGTGAGATATATTTCCCATCATAAGTGCAAATGTTTTACATGTGTTTCTATGTGTGGCGATACATGTAGAAGAGTGCAGTGAATGTGAACATGTTGCTGTTTTATGAGTTCTATCATGTTTATATTCTCAAAAATGATCAACTTATAAGAATTATGTTGGTTGTGTGTGTGTGTGTGTGTGTGTGAAATCATATGTGAACCCTATGATACTGTTCTTTCAACTTCATTGACGCACACACCTCTGTTTAGGTCTCTTCACAGACAGTAAGAAGAGGACCATAAAAAAGACGCCCATCTATTACAAAAGTAACCCCTCACAAGGACAGGCACCGTCTCAGGTCTCTCTTCTCTCCACTCCCTCTAATGAAAGTCCGTCCCCTCTAAAAGACGGTATCTGTGACTCAGCGGCTCCTCCTGGTTCCTTCAGAGATGAACATGATCACTCTCCAGAACCTTCGCCTTCCTCACCAGTGGACGGATCTTCCCAACCCTTCCTGACAACTGAGTCCAAGAACATCTAAAGACCTTTAAAGACTCTTTACCTGCATCATTAAAATAATCTTCTTAACTTTTCTTCCATCTCTAATCTTTGCTGAACCGTTCTAGTCCATGATATGGCCTCATTTTCCACTGTAGGACTGATACGGGATCAGTCTCTGTCTTGGTAACACAAGAGTTTAGAGAAGTAAAGAGAGGATGATCGGATATTTCTCGGCCATCTACAGAGAAACTGGAAGCCAGGCAAAAGACAAGTGACCAATCCTGAGTGGCGACGTCACTTCACGTATTCTTCCAGCGGTTTCTTGCTCGTTCGTACGTTCGTAATCGTGCCAAACCAATCCAAGTCGCAATACAACCGTAACCACTTCTTTCCGTTCTTATAACCGTTCGGCCCATGGTGCAAGTGACTTTTGTTGTTTTCCTCAAGTTTACTTTGAATTTTGCTAAATGAGAAAAATTGTAAATATTTTATTATGTGTGTATATATATATATATATATATATGTGTGTGTGTGTGTGTGTGTGTGTGTGTGTGTGTTTTATATGAACTAAAATTCCCATTATGTAGAGAACAAAGTCCTACAAATCTTTACCAAAACCAATTATTTTTTAGGACTGTCAACAGATTAAAATAATTCATATTATCTGCAAAAAAAAAAAAAAATGTAAAGTGCCATTTTTTTTATCAGAGACCGCCTTCTCAGGCAGATGTTTATACACATATTTTATATCTGTAAGTACTATATATGTGCCTTCTTTCCTGTGGAAATATATGTATATATTTCTTTGTTTGTTCTGGAGCCGATGATCAATTTAAGTTTCCTCAGTCTGATTCCTGTTTCTATATATTTTTTATCTATTCCCTCATTTTGTGATTATATTAAATAATAAACTCCTATACTCTTCTCACTGAGTCCAGTCTGTCATTAATCTATACATAATAGTTTTAACAGAGATTCTGATTTAATGTGTTTCATGGATTATGATACACAGATTTGACCTGCTATCTGTCAACTATGGCAATTTCTAAAATTACATTAGAAAAATGCACCGCAGAATTCTTGATTTTATATGCGAAACTTCATATCAAATTTAATTATCAAACGAACGAACACCAGACTGTAGTTTATGGATCTGAGTTTTGGATCAATTTGTAATGTTTTAAAAGAAGTCTCTTCTGCTCACAAAGGCTGCATTTATTTGATCAAAAATGCTGTAAAATTCAGAAATATTATTAGAATTTAAAACAGCTGTTTTCTATGTGAATAAACAGTAAAGTGTAATTTATTCCTGTGATCAAAGCTGAATTTATCATCATTACTCCAGTCTTCAGTGTCACATGACCCTTCACAAATCACTCTAATATGAGGATCTGATGCTCAAGACACATTTAGGATTATTATAATATCAATGTTTTCAGGATTCTTTGATGAATAGAAGTTTTTTTTTTTTTAAAAATAAAATCTTTTGTAATATTATTTTCTTCACTGTAACTTTTAGTAACTTTTAACCCTAACCCAATCAATAATTAAGAATTAATCCATCCTTGATGAATAAAATTATTGATTTATATATTTATTTCCCTCAAAAAATACAATAAAATTTCAGTCTGACCCCAAACTTTTGAAAGGTGGTGTTTAAATGTACAAAAGCTTCCTATTTAAGATTAATGCTGATCTTTTGAATCCTAAAATAAAAAGCTGCACAACTCATAATAAATGCAGCCTTGGAGATCAGACGAGATCTCTTAAAAACATTAAAAATCTCACTGATCAGAAACGTTTGACTGGTAGTGTTTATATGTAATTCATTGTAATATTTCTGACCTGGTCAGCCTCAGTAGTTTTCAGAGGCCACAGTGTGTGTGTGTGTGTGTGTGTGTGTGTGTGTGTGTGTGTCTCAGGGCTGTTTGTGAGGGATGTTCACAGGAGGTTATTAGTCTCCTCACTGACACACTGAATCAGGGCTGTGAACGAGTCTCTGTCACATCAGCTCGTCTGAACACCAGCGCTCAACATGACTTCTGCTTCACCCTGAGCACGCGACACACACACACACTGCTCAAAAACACTGGAAACCAGAGCGCAAATCCTCAGGAATGAACAGTCAAATAGAAAGGGGAGAGCGGGACACAAACTAACGCGTTCGGAAATTTACATATTTGGCCAATATAGTATATATTTCTCGCTTTTTAACCAACTAAGACTCTTTTTTAGTTCTAATGCACACACTAATATTTGGAAAGTTGCGGCTTAAAGAAAAATACAACACTTTAGGAGCGTTTATCTTACAAATATATTAATTTCAACGTGACCTACAATAATAATAATAATTTGTTAAATTTATATAGTGCTTTTCTGGGTACTCAAGGCAGTACATTGGCGTTTAGGAAGAGAAAATAATATTAACCAATAACTTCGCTGGCGAATATGATTTTTCCATTGTCGCACAATTATTTCGCACAGAAACGTTCATGTTTCACGGCGAAAATATGCATATAAATAAAACATTTTTTTTTATAATTTGATTTATTTAATACTTATATATAAGTATGCAAATGAGCACTGACCTAAAATAAATCAATAATAAAATAAAAATAATAGGTATAAAGATAAAATAAAGGTTTTTAAAAATATTTAAAATTACAATTATTACTTTCATTTTAAATTTAATTTAAAGTATAATTTAATTTATTTTAGCTTTTAAATGTAGCTGTCAGTTTGTATAGTTATTATAACTATTATATATTTTATTTAAATAGTTAACAATAAATAAAATAATTGAACTAATAATAAATGAGCATATGTATTATTTATGTGAAAATATAGCATAAACAAAAATAAACTAATATATGATTATTTTTCCATTGTCACACAATTATTTAACAGGAAATTTTCATGTTTCACACCAAAAATATGCATTTAAATAAAACAAATATTTGATCATTTGATTTATTTAATACTTAACTATGCAAATTAGCACTGACCTAAATTAAATCAATAATGAAATAAAAATAATAGTTATAAAGGTAAAATAAAGGTTTTTAAAAATATGTATAATTACAATTACTACTTTCATTTATTTAAAAATAATGTATAATTTAATTTAAAGTATAATTTATTTTAGCTTTTAAATGTAGCTGTCTAGTTATTATACATATTATATAATTTATTTAAATAGTTAATAATAAATTAATTAATTGAACTAATAATAAATGAGCATATATATTATTTATATGAAAATATAGCATACACAAATAAACTAATATATAATTATTTTATTCAAAAATTAATACAAATCACAAATTTTATATATATATATATATATATATATATATATATGTATGTATATATATATATATATATATATTAAATATTAAAATTCTTTTAAATAGGTTAAAACGAGCTTGGCTTGAGTTTTATGTGAGGTGCAGCAGGGCTCGGTTTTAGGCCCTATCTTATTTGCTTTATATATGCTCCCTATCCGCTCCATCTTTGAATTTCAACAATTTCCTATCAATATTTATGCAGATGACACACAATTATACTAAGCAATACACCTGGCACAGTCCTTATCCGTGTTGTTAGCTTGTGTAAATGACATTAAAAGTGAGATGGATGATCATTTTAAAACGCCTCAGTTTATTTCTTGGCTGAAACATCCTGATGTCGATTAGCTTAGACACTGTAGTCCGAAACACCCAAAATAATAAGCATAAACTTGTATCATTTATGAAATCACAAGTCTACTATGATATCTTCTTGGTCATTTGGAGTAATCTGTCTGTTCGATATGCATTTCTGCTGTTCAATAGAGATAGTTAGTTAACTCACATTCTCCTCTGCGGTTGATTTGTTTCTTCTCTCCGTTTACCGTATCGTTTCATCAGGTTTCTGTTGTTCTGGTCTTATCAGCGAGACGCAGGTGTTCTCCCGTCTGATTATCAGAGATTTAAATCTGCCGCATTTCATTTCATTCCTCCTCCTGCTTTTGTTTCTTCCACCCAGCATGCTCTTTCGTGGAACAGCGACACACTCGAACATCGATTCTCGCCCGTCAACACACTCGGCTTCTGTTGTGAGAGAACAAGAGAGCAAATAAAGGTAAAAACACTGACCAGAGTCAAACTACCATCAAGATAGTGTTAAAGAAAGTAATTAGTTACACTACTAACTGAGAACTACTGTAAAGCTGCTAGGTTGTGTCGTTATTATAACTGTGTGATTTATTGATGGATATTTAATAGTTTGATTCCTTTAATTCTAAAGCAGTGATTAAATATCACTATTAAGTACACTTAATTAAACAATAATAATATTTTAACCTTTATGCAGCTGTCATGTCATATAATATGATTTTAAAATGTAAGTAGGCCCTACTTATTAATGAAAAATAAATTTTAACAAGAAATAATATATATTAATATATAATAAATTACATTAAAATAAACAGAATTTTTAATAAAAAGCATAAATAAAACAAATATTTGATAATTTGATTTATTTAATACTTACATATAAATATGCAAATGAGCACTGACCTAAATTAATTCAATAATAAAATAAAAACACTAGATATAAAGGTAAAATAAGGGTTTTTTTAAAATATGTATAATTTCAATTACTACTTTCATTTATTTCATTTTAAATTTAATTTAAAGTATAATTTAATTTATTTATTTTAGCTTTTAATTTAGCTGTCAGTTTGTATAGTTATTATAAATATTATATATTTAATTTAAACGGTTAATAAATAAATATCACTATCAAGTACACTTAATTAAACAGTAATAATATTTTAACCTTTATGTAGCTGTCATGTCATGATTTTAAAAAATTTATATAAAATTGTCATATAAAATTTAAGTAGGACCAACTTATTATTAATGAATAATAAATTATAATAAGAAATAATATATATATATATATATATATATATATATATAAATAATTAATTACAATTAAATAAATTACATTAAAATAAACAGAATTTAACAAAAAGCATAAATAATAATAATAATATTTCAGCTTAATTTTAAAATGTCGGGTTGTATAATATAAATATTGTATAAATAAATAACATTTAATAATATTATAATTAATAATAATAATAAATAAATAAATAATATTTATATTAAAATTTTATTAATCATTCAAATGAAATTAAATAAAAGATTAAATAATTAATAATTGTAATATGTATAATAATTTAATAAATACATTTATTAAATCATATTA
The DNA here is from genome assembly GCA_038021265.1 of Cyprinella venusta. NCBI lineage: Eukaryota > Metazoa > Chordata > Actinopteri > Cypriniformes > Leuciscidae > Cyprinella > Cyprinella venusta. The sequence goes on from CM075887.1 coordinate 1,593,870, forward strand.
ACAATTAAACAAGGTTGTATAATATAACTATTATATATCTAAATAATTAATAATAAATAAAACAATTTAATTAATAATAAAATAATGTTTTAATACATAAACGAAAAATAAAAACGCCATGTATTTCCTTTCTCCTAAGAAATATAATGCGAAACATGCCTGAGAGAACAAGAGAAATACGAGGTCAAACCGAATAAAGAGCTCATATATAATTTTCCCAGCATTCATTCTGTTGGATTTCATCCTCGGACATTAGTTATACAACAAACTCTCACAAAAGCCCACAAAAAAATATGCTAATATATTTAATTTCATCGGCCGCTGAGTCTCTTTTGATCCGTAATTACAATAATCCTCACATTTGGTTATTATTTGGACATTTCCCGCTAACGGGACAGCGAAAACTCTTCAGAATGATAAATATTTGAAAGGAATTATCACTCAAAGTCGTCTGCTAAGTGTGGAAGTGTAAAATAAGGGATATTGCGCGCATGACTGCCCTCCCAGAGCCGGCGGGACGCATCTTTAAATAAGGACTGCAGTTTTTCATGTATATTTGCACAATTATTTTTGCCAGCCAAGCAGGAGCTAGGCGCTAACCACGCTGATTAGCATTTAAAAGAGCCCCATTTTTCATATCCGCCGGCTCCAGCCCCTTTGACTGCAATTGAACTCGCGGACCCGACGCTGTTCAATTATGGCTGTAAATACCGTCCAGGACAAAAGGCAGAAATGAGACTGTCTTGTGAGGAATAGAGAAACCTTTGAAACAACTGAAAGGCCTTTAATAACGCGAGCCGGCGCTCCAAATGAAATGAATCACTGGCCAAACAAGCTGACAAACTCTCACAGAACTTCTGCAAGCAACGGGAGGCGTTTAGACTTTAACTCGTCACTGAGGGGAAATTAACGACCGGCTCGGAAAGGTCAGAGTCGTGCGTCAGCAGAATCGCTCGCCGTCCACCAAGAAGATCGTCGTAGAAGTTGAGAAAATGAGTAGTTGACAACTCCTAATAAACTTAAAGGGGTGGTATAAAAATAAATCTCTGAGTGAGTGTTTGTGAAGTTTTAGCTCAAAATACCCCTGATATTGTTATATGGCATGTTCAAATCATCACTTTTTGAGGGTGAGCAAAAACGCGTTGTTTTGTGTGTCCCTTTAAATGCAAATGAGCTGCTGCTCCCGGCGCAGAGGGCGGAGCTTCAAAAGCTTATCCACTTAACTGTCACCGTCCCACAGGTGGGACGTTTGCCACTATATTTTTAAAACAATAATATCTTAGTAAATACCTTAAATAATATTGACAAACTATATATCATTTGAAAGCTTACAATCTCTAGTTTCCACATTTGGTGACTGATTTTCAAAATATATTACAGAGGACCCATAATTTATCAATATGCAACAAGAATATTTTCATACTCATAAGGCGTGTTCAGACCTTTATTTTAAAATAGCAGTAAACATGAAAAATCATGAAAAATGGTAGATACCTCAGTTTGTTTTCATGCCAAAAGTTCAAAAGATAGAATCCATTTTATTATTTTGGAAAAAAGGTCTGAAAAGTTTGAAACATCAAGAAAAAAAATAATAAATTCACCATTTGTGACGTGGCAGCTAGCTATGACTTACATGCGTGTTCTTTGTATGTTTCTTAGAGGTTGAATTCATATCAAAATCTGCCAAACTTCCCATACTACTTCTGAATAGGATCTCTACTTCAGAAATTGTATGAAAATTGTGGAAATAATGGTTCATATCACTCAAAACACGAATGGAAATGCAGGTGCCCTTATATGGGCAGTAATGGAGTCTGATTGTGCCCTAGTGAAAAAGTTTGGTACTGCGCCCAAACAAAATCTTACTGAAAGCTCATTTTTTGAGATATCGACCTAAAATTTGAAACACAACTTGTTCAGATTTTTGGCTTTGATTTTTTTTGCCGTTTTAGAGTAGCCCAGGTTTTGAAAATATATATTTTATGGAAAATATGAATAATTAATATTTTTACATTGTACATTTCCATAAACTCAAACTTCTATAACTTTTTTTCTGTTTCACTTTCTTAATTTATTTCAATTCTACAAAAATCTGCCAAATGTCTTCTTTAAAACAAGACCAATCATATGTCTATATTCCAAAGCATTCTTGAATTACAACCGTTTAAGTTCGAAATGTGCATTTTCACGTCTATTCAAAAAAGGGGGAGTGACAGTTAAGAGGTTAACTTAACATAAACTTACATTTTACTTTAAAAACTAAACTTTTAAGTTTCTAAGTTTAAAAAAATGTACATAAACTAATTTTTTACTTTAAAAACTAAACTTTTAAGTTTAAGTTTACCTTTTTCTTTGAAAGTAAACTAAATTTCTAAGTTTTTCTAAGTTATGAGTCATATTTAAAAGATAATTACATAGTGTTTTTATTGTAAATGTGTATTTACTAATACAGGTTATTTTAATTAACGTTGTATTGCAAAGTAACCTAACTCAAAACAAAATTAAACTTAAAAAATAAACTTTTACTTTAAAAGTAAACTTCGAAGTTTATATGTATTTTACATAAACTTTTACTTAACTTAACTTTACATAAACTTACATTTTACTTCAAAAAATAAACTTCTAAGTTTCTAAGTTTTAAAACATGTATTTAAACTAACTTTTTACTTTAAAAGCTACCCTTAAGTTTCTAAGTTTACTTTTACTTTTTTACATACTGTTTTTAAATAAATGCATACATACTGTAATTATTTAATCATTCACTGTAAAAAAAAATCAGGATTTGTTATCACAACATTTTTTTTCTTTTGTCAAATCAACTTAAATAATTTATTTAGCTCAGATAACTTATTATTTTAAGTTTCTGATAATTAAATCAATCTTCATTGCATTAAGTCACTTTTTCCATTTCAATCAACTTAAAATTTTAAGGCAAACATGTTACTTAATTTTTTAAGTTAAACCAACAATATTTTTTACAGTGTTATCAGTAATTATTATCATTTTTATTGTTCTATATTGTAAATATGATTATTAATAACTTTTTGTATTAGTAAATGTGTATTTACTAATACAGGTTATTTGAATGAACGTTGTATTGCAAAGTAACTCCAAACAAAATTAAACATTTGGGAAGCACAAAAATGTTTGTTTGGTTTTTCGCTCAAACGAATGCTAGACTTTGTTTTTGTGGTCTCCCACTTTGTGGAGAACAAAAACAATCAGCTAAACATAATAAAATATCCTAATTACATATAAAAACTATAGACAAAAATACCCTGATTAGCAGAATAGCTAACATCAGAAACATGTTAGCTTTGTATTTGAACAGTTTGTCATTTAGGATTATGAAATGTCTGTCAGGTTTTACAGTTTTCTTCAGTATTTTCCTTCTTTTCTCCAGGTTTATCGTCAGATGTCATTCCCGCTACACAAACAGTGATTTGCATACAGAAATATCATCATCTGGATCCCGCTGTTTCAGCTGGGAAACCCTGCGGCGTCGCCAAAGGTCACATGACCATCAGTCTCTCTCAGGTGTCGATTTCCCGCTGAATTAATGAGAGCGTAAGACGTTTTTAGCTTTTCCTTTCATTTGATCACCTATTTATCTTCAGCGTGTCACTCAGATATTTAGTCAGTGGGACATCTGGACAAGACGGGATGGAAATATTAGATGTCAAAGCATGAGAAATATTCAGCGTGATCATTACATCTCATGCTGGCACGGCGACGTCTTCATTTTTAGTTTCAAAATAGAATAAAACTCATTTCCATGGATATAAATAAGTGATGTGATGCTTGTAAATGGTTTCTTTAGGAAAGAGCAGTTTTTTAAAATATTAAAAAGAAAATAAATATTATATATATATATATATATATATATATATATATATATTATGCAGTTTCTATTATTGTTATTATTATTATTGATTGTATTTATTATTAAAATAATTGTATTTTATTATTAGTTTAATAGTCACATTTACATTTATAATAATTTAAATAAATAAATGACAATGTATAATTCTATTTATTTTTTTAACATATTTTTAATTATACTTATTTGTACAACTGTTTTTTAAAATGTATCTCTTTTTTAATTTACTCAATAATAATCATATGTATATAATCTAAAACTTAGGAGTTTTATTTTTAAAGTAAAAATAAAAGTTTAAAGTAAAGTTTTGAGTAAACTTTTTGAAACTTAGAAACTTAGTTTACTTTCAAAGTAAAAGTGAATGTGTAAACTAAAACTTAGTTTACTTTAAAATAAAAGTAAATTTAAATTTAAAGTAAAAGTTAATGTAAACTAAAACTTAGATTACTTTAAACTTAATGTACTTTGACTTTAAAAGTGAACTTCTAAGTTTCGTTTTACAAGTTTACTTTAAAATAAACTTCTTCGTTTCCGTTTTAGTTTATTTTTAACTTACTTTTATTTTAAAAGTTTAAAGCAAAAGTAAAATAGAAATTTAAAATAAACATTTATGTAAAAAAAATAATTTAATTTAACTTAAAAGTTTATGTAAACCATTTAAAAAGTTTTAAATGTAACAGTTGGAAATGTATGATTGTTGTATTTGTTTCGGAAATGTTATGAAAATCCTGGAAGATAGAAGTGTTTGTGGAACCTTTAGTTAAATATAATGCTATATAATAAATATGAAGCTTTTATAATCGGTATAATAACCCTATTTTTTATAATAGTATAATAACTCTAATGAAAAATGCAATTAATTCATAATAACATAAATGCAATAAATGAAATAAATGCATAATAAATACGTAAATGTAGCTGTCAGGATGTATAATTATTACAATTATGCAACTTACTTAAATAATAATAAGTATACAGTAAGTAAATATATATATATATATATATATATATATATATATCAAATGTTTCGGCTTTATTATATACCGTACGTCTTGTACTGGGTTAGATGTGATTATGAGACTAAATCAACGCAATGGTGCTGCTAATGTTAAAAAACATTTCTGCCATGTACGCAATCACCAATCATTTCACAACATAAAAAAACATTTTCACAAAAACATAATAAGATGGTTTGCCTATAATAAGTGTGAGATTTTGTCATTGTGAAGCTCAAATTGCACAAAAAAAAAGAAAATTAAATAAATAAAACGGCTTCGGCTGAGGCCCGTCATGTAATTACAGGCCAAAAAACTGTAAGTGCTCTACACGGCCCTGTGTGTGTGTGTGTGTGTGTGTCGGTTTCTTCTCTGAAGAATTAATGAGACGATTCATCATCCATTCACACCGATGCCCTTCCAGCTGCCCAAAACCACCGCACTCGCTCCCTAAAACCAGCGGGCTCGACTCTAATTGTTTCTGTCCTCAAAAGAGCAGCACTTAGGGAATCTCTAAAGATGACAATTAAACAGTCTGAATCTGGACTTTCCCAGAAGCCTTTGCTGCATACACGGCACTTTACGATGGATGGAAAGACGGATGGACGGACAGACAGTGTCGATACTCAATACTGGCTTGTGTGTGTGTGGATGCACTAGCCTGACGACACACAGAGCCATTCACACACACCACAATAACCGCCCCAGTTGATCAGAACATGACATTCTCATCTTTTATGTTTCTGGGTTGCATTAGTCCAGTTATTATGAAACGTCTTTTGTGTCTTTGTACGCGCCAACAAATTTCATTTTCCGCTTTCCTAAACCAGACCTGGTCCCCATAATAGTGAGTCATGTCATACAACTGTATTTGTGTTTTTGGCTCACTTGGTGCCCTAGATGAGACGAGATGCACATTGAAAATAAAACAAATAAGTAAAATACGTTTAGAAAAACACCTCAAAATTGAGTGTTTCTCGATTATTTTTATACCCCGAAATATTGTGTAATATTCAACAATATTTGAATATTACACAATATTGTGTAATATTAGACAATTCACTGTGTATCATTTTGTGAATGAATCATTTAGGCCAGACTCATCAAAAACATTCAACTTTCAGTATATAATTACTTAATTTTGGTTAACGAATAATAAGCTGATTTATGAATACACTGTCCGGTCCACTTTTATTATACTTTTGTGATGGTTTTCTGGAACTCCAGTTCTTGTCCAAAAATCCTTTAAAAACTCTGTATTACACTCTCAGAAGAAATGGTTCTATTTAGAACCAGAAATGGTTCCGGAACTCGGAACCATTTTTTTTGGTAAAAGGTTCTATTGGCCAAGTATGGAACCCCAGGGTTCTATATAGAATCCAGTGGAACTCTTTTTTTAAGAGTGTTTAGAACCTTTTAGGGGTTCCAAATATAGAACGCTGATAGAACCTTAAAAGGTTCTATATAGAACCTTTTCTTCTTAGAGTGTGGAACGTGTGTAAATAATGACCTAAAGTACATTTTTAGGTGAATTATTATTGCCTTTTATTGTCAAAGATAGAAATTTGCATTGGTAATTTGGCTCCTGTGGTCAAATTTAACTGAATCAGTTCGTTTTGAGAATGAATCATTGAGCCCGGATTGATCAATTTATCTGATTTGCTCATGAATTCTCTCTGGAACATTTTCAGTAATAAAGCGACGACTTAAATTTTTGTTCCCATCATTCCGCGTTCCTCCATCAAGCAAAGCCGTTGTTGTTGTTTTGAATGTAGCGCCCTCTAGCTGCATAAAATCTTAGGTATTGTAGCTTTAAATTCTGTCCGGTTTCTCACACAAAGCTAACGTTTGATTTATGAATATGATGCACTGCGTGGACACTTTTACGATGCTTTTCAGAAGATCCAGTTCCCGTCCAACGGACAACAGTCTCCAAAAACTCGAAGGAGAGTCAAATGTCCATTTTCAGGTGAGTTATCCCTTTAATTGTCAAAGCTAGAAACGTCGACTGGTGGTTTGGCTCTGGAAGTGTCCGTGACGAAGGCGAGACGCTTGTTTCAGACATCTGTGGGCTCGTATGGTGTTTCGTCTGATTCATTTCTCCGGTCGGGTCGCTGGAGAACGCATCGGATTCATCATCGTCACAGACGTGGATCATGTTTCAGCGGGAGATTGTTTTAAGGTCTCCGCTGGAGAAAAGCCCTAGGCCTTTCTACACGTAATGGGAAGATTACAAAGACACAGCCGGCAGATATGTGTGTGTGTGTGTGTGTGTTTCCCCATCAGACATGTCAGCATCAGAAAACACACTCCTGCTCGTCCTCTTTGGCTTTTACAACTTTAGACTGTTGGCTGTATTGTTTTATTAATTGAGGTCGGTCACACACACACACGCCATGATTCGAGTCAGAGGATGTCAAGGACTAAGAGCGGCACATCCAGAACCCAGTATTACTGTAATACTTTTGTCTTTTATCTCATCTCGTTAACACGCCGTGTCATATACAGTACGTCGGGTGACTGTAAATGCAATGCAAAAACTGTTTCCATTGCAGTTTTGCAAAATATTCCTTTATCGAACTGTCTGAAAAACCACCTCATGTGTGCGTAAACTTTTATGGTTTAAATGGGAGTTTTTGCTAAATTACTGCGTTTCCATTGGGCATAGGCTATTTCCAATTCGCAATTTGCGTAATTTGAAGGGTAATGGACACACCGCTTAAAGTGCATGATTCCATTCTGTTTATTTTAAGTGCGCACTGCAGTTTTGTGTTACACTTTATTTTTAAGGTGTCATTGTTACAGTAATTATTTTTTACAGTATTTTTTTTACTTAAATTTACAGTAATTTAAGCACTGTGTAATATTAAGCAATACTACAGGGTTAGGGGAAGGATGGGATTTAGTTTAGAATTAGTTACATAAAATTATTCATAATTTTCTATGGTAAGTACAAAGAAACTAAAACAAAAAGCGTTAACCAGTTTTGTTGCAGTCGCTTTAAATGCAAGATGGATTCTGATTGGCTGTTTTGAAAGAGAGTATTTCTCTCTGTTATTATCTTATAGTTTTGTTGTGGACTGCCATTATTTTAAATTTAGAACGAGACAGTCTATCGTCCTTGGTTTGAACAGGCCGTATAAATACGATAAGCATAAATATCTTACCAGACTGAGGTTCGCAGATCATTGCGAAGACTTCCGGCTGGTTCTGGACAGAGAGGGAGCAGCTGTTGGAAGTCAAGCTGGTAACAGGCCAAAGTCATTATCTCACCCACGTCAAATCTGTGGACTCTCGAAGACAGATCCAGTGAGTCAACGGCTCGTCTTCAGACACACCGCATCCAGACAGAACCACGACCGACCAACACGTGCCGGGAAACTTCTGCACGCCCGTTCGGGTCACGTGGACAAACTGAACTTGTGTCGCATGAAAATGGCGTTTTCACGGGTCTCGTTTCTAATACGAAATGTCAAACTTACAATAATTGCCTGAATGCTCCTACAAATATTTATTGGGCTTGCATGTTGAAACGCATAAAAATTGCTCCTAAATTCCTCTTGCTTTATTAATCACAAATTTAATCTAAATGTTTTTCTAACAAAGTATCATTCTTCATTCGATCCATAAAGAAATATTCATGTGTAAATTAGGTCACAAATTTATGCATTGATTCAGAAATTATTAATTATAATAACAATAAACGAATTTTTACCATTGATCATATATATGTAAAATTGTAATTTAAATATAACTTACTATTTATATGTAAAAACTTTGTATAGTAATCAGTATTAATAATTTTATTTTGAATAAATTTGTAATTTATTAATGTTCAGCTGCATTGTCGTCATCATACCACAGAATATATTATTTAAAAAATAATAATAATAAAGCAAAACAATTTTTTTTAAATGTTCATGAATGTATGATTGCAGGGTAGGCTACATTCATGTGTCCTTATGTTAAGCTGACTGTTCTTTCTCTCCGTGAGAAAAGCTTACCTTTCAAACAGCTTTCGTATTTCCCAGTAAGCGCTCCTGTGAAAGCATAAATATGCATTTCAAACGGAAAGCTATAGGCTACATGAGAGAAAAGAGGGAATATAATGGGAACGGCGCTTGTGACTCACGATCCTCGTCATCAAAGATTCCTCGGCGGGAAAACACGCGCGCATCCCTGAGGTAAAGGCAAACTATGGAGTAAACTCTGTCAGAATTAAACATTCATGTTCTGGAAAAGATCTGACGAGCATTAGACGTATCCTAAAGCTTTCAGGATGCAGTTTCACGTTCTTCAACTATACGCTTTGAAACCCGAGACCTCGGCTGTCAGGACAGATGTGAGCGTCGTAAAAGCGGGCATGATGGAGTTTTTTTATTCATTTTTTATGTCGTCATTTCTTGCTGTATTTTTATTTTTGTGTAATAAATTAAGGGAAAGCACACCGCCATCTTACTCCCATCATGAAAATGACTTGAAGACACCATTTGATCCACCATTTAAGTTTATATTAGGATTTTTGCATGCTAGAGATTCTGGGTTCTAATTAATTCGTCCTCAATAAAATTAAAGATGTTCGTTAATGATTGTACATTAAGAGCAGGGACACTTTTGAGTCCACTTTTGTGCTTTCTAATAGAATCTGTAATGGATTTTAAGACTTAACCTTAACACTTTTAAAAGGGGTCATGCTCGTTTTTCATTTTTTTTATATTATTGTCTGACGTCAACATGAATTTAACACAATAATCTGCACTGTTTTACTTCTCACATGTTAAATACTCAAGATTAGAGCTACTGGATAGACTCAGAATCCAAGAATACAAAAACAAAAACATGTTAAGCACTTAAATAGCGCGAGCGCAGGCGAGATAACAAGACTTCTATTTTAGCACAGGTGCTTTGAGAAGTGAAACCTGGAAATACAAACAATAACAAGCGTGTCTGGAGGGCGAGTGGGCGTGACGGTCTCTAGAGCATTAGCAGCTAATACTAGCGACTAGAGAGTTTAAATTTAGACTCGGTGTGAAGTAGAGCCACCGGGTGGGTGTTGATATTCACACCAGTCGCTTTATTCCCGTCGAGGTGGGCTACTTCTCTTCCGGCTTTGTGACACTAGCGTTTCGATTCGGTTTGCTTTTGTGCCACAACACGGAGAGACTGAACACAAAGAGAGAGTTGCCGCACGCCGCTCATTCATAGCTAATTAGGAAACGCTCCTCGCAATTAACACTGGATATCAGGGTTGTTTTCCCAAGCTGATGATGATAATGCAGACTTTCTGTATCCGAGCAGGAAAGAATCAGCTCAGCGTAAATTAACAACCCCATAATAATAAATACAAATGTGTTTATGCGGTGTTGAAGACCCGGTAACACCTTTTGTGCTCCTGGTATTTTAAAGTCTTGTTTTTCCTTCAGTTTGGTTTGATTTTCTATTTTATTTTATGACTCATTGATCTGATCTTATATGCACCACAATGCTAAAAAAGCACATTATTCTTGGGTAAATGTGTCAATAGTCTACTAAATATATCACACTAGAGTGTTTTAATGTTTAACCAGGAAGTTTGTTTTGAATTGCTTTTATTTTGTTATATTTTTTTTAAAAAAAGGTTATAAATCACTATTATCAACTATGATTGGATTCGATCTTTTTGTCAACTTGTTTTCCCTCAGTTAGGACAACCCGATCTCACGACCAAGTCGTACGAATTCGACGAATGATTAAAAAGAGGCTAATTCGTAACAATTTATACGACCTCACTCGTACGAATTAGTACGATTTTGCTAAATTGTACATATTTTACGAATTGGCCAATTCGTATAAATTCGTACGAATGACTTACCCCTGACCCCACCCCTAAACCTACCCATCACGTGGGTTTAGACAAATTGTACGAATTTGACGAATGATTAAAAAAAGTGGCTAATTCGTAACAATTCATACGACCTCACTCGTACGAATTAGTACGATTTTGATAAATCGTACATGTTTTACGAATTGGCCAATTCGTATGAATTCGTACGAATGACTTACCCCTGACCCCGCCCCTAAACTTAACCATCACGTGGTTTTAGATAAATCGTACAAATTTGTGCGAGTGAGGTTGTGCGAATTAGTACAAATTAAACACTTTTTAATCATTCGTCGAATTCGTACGAATTGGGCGTGAGATAGTGTTGGTTAGGACGGGTTTTGTATTTAGTTTAGGAACTGATTGATCGTAGGACAACAACTTTTTTCAGTGGTGACTATGGGATTGTTGCTAAGGCGTTGCTAGGAGGGTTTAAGGTCAGTGTTTAGCGCACCTCTCCTCAAACCACATGATTTAAAAACCCCATTCATAGGCCTACGGCAAATGGTGCGGGATGCGTTGTAATGAAAATATATGATAATAAGCACACAAACAGCTAATAAACTATCTCCGCTTTGATAAAGTCTCAGTAACACAAGCACAACTCGAGCATGTTCGATGCGAAAGAACCACGTTTGCCCTCCTCAGTCTGTTCCGGTGGACGGAGATTTGATAAAACCCGATTTCACTGTGGCGCCAAGCATTGAATCGCGCGTCTTAACGGTGCACACACACTCAATGACTGGGTTCATATCCTTAAGTGAACTCAAATCAATAATCCGAGATTCAGCTCCATCTCGCGCCGGTTTTAAACAGACCGCGAGCGCTACCCGCATTAGCAAACAACAAGAGAAACAAAGCCATCACGGCCTTCCTCCTCATCCTAAACACATCCCGTCTACAGCCTTCCAGACAGAATCAATATCCTCCTCCTCCTCACACCTGAGTCATTAAAATCAGCAGCGAGGAAAGTCATCGCGGGACATCTGGACGTTATCAGCACATCCGCTGCTAATCGCACATTTGGCAGGCCTCCAAACCGGCCGAGATGTTTGATAAAGTGACCCTTTATGATGAAATATGGCGCAGTGGTTATGATCGGCCTCGCCGCACTGCAGTCGGGATTCAGGCCTTTTGAAGTCATTAATTGGAAAGAGGCAGGGATGGAAATTAATAACGGGTCGGAGCAAAAATAATTTGACAAGAAGTAGGGCCAAAAAAAAAAAAACTGCTGTATTAATGAATTCCTCTGCTGTTTTCTTTGTTGATGTTGTTTTTTTTTTTTACTTTAAACATTTGGATTTTGTATTATGTGCCTAATTATAAATTATTGTTGAAATCAAAGGGCCATTTTGGGCCTTTATAAAAATTAATTATAGAGTGTCAGAAACTAATTTACTAACAGACAGAAAGGAAAGACAGACAGAAAAAAAGAAAGAAAGACTTTGACAGACAGACAGACAGACAGACAGACAGATAGATAGATAGATAGGAAGATAGATAGATAGGTAGATAGGAAGATAGATAAATAGGTAGATAGGAAGATAGATAGATATGTAGATAGGAAGATAGATAGATAGGTAGGTAGATAGATAGATAGGTAGATAGGAAGGTAGGTAGGTAGGTAGGTAGATAGATAGATAGATAGATAGATAGATAGATAGATAGATAGATAGATAGATAGATAGATAGATAGATGCTTTCAGATAGATAGATAGATAGATAGATAGATAGATGCTTTCAGATAGATAGAGATATAGATAGATAGATAGATGCTTTCAGATAGATAGATAGATAGATAGATAGATAGATAGATAGATAGATAGATAGATAGATAGATAGATAGATAGATAGATAGATAGATAGATAGTGTATATATAAATATATAACTTACCTCAACCCTTACCTCAAGTCATGTTGATAGATAGATAGATGCATAGTTGCTTTGTTGAGACACACGGATATATAAATGGGTAGATATTTTAGACAGACAGGTTTTAGATTAACAGATACTTTTAAAGACAGACAGGTAATTAACTTTTCATCAGACTGACAGACACACTTTTTTTAGATATAAAACATGCATAGATGCTCACAGACACCTAGATAGACAGACAGACAGACAGACAGACAGGTATCCTTCAGACAGACAGGACACCTGTCTCCTCCCCAGGTGTGGGTGTAGTGTTCACTAACAGCACGTGTTCCTCTGGCGTGTTCGGCTCAGAGATATGTGTGAGATGTGGACAGAAGCCGCTGTGAGCTGACTGCGCTGAGAGAGATCAGACAGGTGTGTGTGCTTTACCTGAACACACACACACACACACACACACACAACAGATGGTGCTGTTAGCGCTGGAGTCTCCAGAATGAAGAGATAATTACAAACGTGAGATGCACTTCACAAACACCCTCAGCGATAACATGCCAAATGACACACTCTAGAAGACCAGCTCCTTCAGTTCATACAGCCACTAAAGAAACATCAACACATGAATATTATAGGACGGTTCAGAGGATATGTTTCTGTCAAAGTGATTTTACATTATGTTTAAAAAAAATAGACAGATCCCAATTGAAAAACAACATTACCCATAATCCTGAGAGATCCACCAATCAGAATTGATCAAGTGACTGGACACTCCCCCATGATGTATTACAACTGACAGACAGATAGTCAGACGAATGAATAGACGGACAGACAGACAGACGAATAGATAGATAGATAGATAGATAGATAGATAGATAGATAGATAGATAGATAGATAGATAGATAGATAGATAGATAGATAGATAGATAGATAGATAGATCCATAGATAGATGATAGATAGATAGATAGATAGATAGATAGATAGATAGATAGATAGATAGATAGATAGATAGATAGATAGATAGATAGATCCATAGATAGATAGATAGATAGATAGATAGATAGATAGATAGATAGATAGATAGATAGATAGACAGACAGACAGACAGACGAATGGATAGACGGACAGACATAGTCAGACGAATAGATAGATAGATAGACAGACAGAGTCAGACGAAAGGGATAGACGGACAGACATAGTCAGACGAATGGATAGATAGATAGACAGTCAGACGAATGGATAGATAGATAGACAGTCAGACGAATAGATAGACAGTCAGACGAATGGATAGACGGACAGACAGTCAGACGAATGGATAGACGGACAGACAGTCAGACGAATGGATAGACAGACAGACAGACAGACAAATAGATACATAGATAGATAGACAGACAGTCAGTCAGACGAATGGATAGACAGACATAGTCAGACGAATGGATAGACGGACAGTCAGACAAATGGATAGACAGACAAAATGATGGACAGACAGACATAGTCAGACGAATGGATAGACAGAGAGACAGTCAGATGAATGGATAGATAAACAGACAGACAGTCAGAAGAATGAATGGACAGACAGATAGGCAGACAAAAGGATGAATAGACAGACGAATGAATAGACGAATGGATAGATAGATAGACAGACAGACAGATAGTCAGATGAATGGATGGACAGACAGGTACTTTTTCAGAAGAATGGATAGACTGACAGGTAGATAGTCAGACAAAACGATGGACAGACAGACAGACAGTCAGAAGAATGGATGGACTGGTATTTTCTCAGACGAATGGATAAACTGACAGACAGATAGTCAGATGATTGGATAGAAGGACAGATACTTTTTTCAGACGAACAGATAGTCAGACGAATGCATAGACTGACTGATAGACAGGTGTTTTGTTCAGATGAATGGAAAGACTGACAGGTACGTTTGTAAGGTGAATAGACAGACTGACAGTCAGACGAATAGATGACAGACGGGTACTTTTTTCAGACGAATAGATAGACTGACAATCAGATGAATGGATAGACAGACAGGTACTTTTTACAGATGAAGGAATATGCATTCGTGGAATCCATAGACAGACAGACAGATAGTCAGACGAATGCACAGACTGACAGACAGACCAACAGACAGATACATAGATAGATAGACATGGACAGATACTAGATAGTCAGATGGATGCATAAACTGACAGACAGACAGACAGTCAGACGAATGGATAGATAGACAGACAGACAGTCAGAAGAATGGATGGAAAGACAGGTGCTTTTTTCAGGCAAAGGAATAAACAGACAGTCAGATAAATGCATAAACTGACGTATAGACTGACAGACAGACAGACGAATGGATGGACAGACAGACAGTCAGATGAATAGATGGACGGACAGGTGTTTTTTTCAGATGAATGAATAGACAGACAGTCAGATGATTTAATAGGCAGACAATTTTTCAGACAGACAGGTACTTGTTTCAGATACTTTTTCAGACAGACAGCGGCTGTTTTTCACTCTAAAAGACACTTTTTTCAAACACACAGGCAGACACCTTTTCAGATGAACAGACAGGAAAACATTGTTTTTTTTCCAGACGCTTTTTTCATCCGTATGATAGACAGAAACATTTCAGATGGGTGTCCTTTTCAGATGGATGGGCATAGAGATACTTTTTCAGATTTTTTAAGGCAGTCACTTTTTTTCCAGACGAACGGATACAAAGACATACCTTTTCAAATGGGCTAACACTTTTTTTCCACAAAGGAGGACAGACTGATATTTTCCAAAGAGACAGATAGACAAACACTTTCAGACGGATGGCCAGGACACAAAAACAAAACACTTTCATTAAAGGAGGAGTTCACTTTCAAAAAAACTTTTGCTGATAATTTACTCGCCCCCATATCATCCAAGATGTCCATGTCTTTCTTTCTTCAGTCGAAAAGAAATTAACTAATATTTTCTCCATATAATGGACTTCAATGGGAACCAAACAGTTCAAGGTCCAAAAGACAGTTTTAGCGCAAACTACAAACTGTTCAAAGGGCTTTAAATGATTCCAGACGATGAATATCATATCAAGCGAAACGATCTCTCATTTAAAAAAACAAAGTTTAAGTTTTATAAGCTCAAATGCTCGCCTTGCTGTTCTGTGATGCGCGTTCGTGACTCTCCTGTTCGAACTCGTTCATCAAAATGAACGAATCTTTTTCCGAGTCAATCCGTTCAATTCATTCGTTGAATCAACCAAATGACACGAAAAAAGATTCGTTCATTTTGATAAGACCCTCATTCATCGTCTGAAATCGTTTAAAGCCCCTTGAACAGTTTGCACTGAAACTGTCTTTTGGACCTTGAACCATTTGGTTCCCATTGAAGTCCATTATATGGAGAAAAATCCTCCAAAAAGTGAACTACTTCTTTAAAAACTCAAAAGAATTAAGACATCCTGAAACCTGCTCTAAACACTCAAGTCAACATGGAATGAAACTGTACCTTTTTATTTTATTTAATGCATAATCAAAATGTATTAACTTGCTCTGAAAAGTCTTTGCCTTTCGGTTGGCATCACCAATCCACTTTTCAGCACCCAATCAACTACTGATTGAACAAATAGAAATCCTGATTCACATGAAAATGACAAGCACACTGTGATTTTCAAACTGTCCGTTGGCAAAAAAAAAAAAAAAAAACTTGATGGAAAACGTCGGTAATGAACTTGGAATTCTATCTTTGGCATGAAATGGGATTTGTCCCGGAAATATGAGCGAGGGGTTTAATCTTCTCGTTCTCTGATGGATGTGAGCTCGCGAGTGAATAAAGCCGCCGACAGACAGAGATCGGAGAAGCGCTTAGTCAGATATTGGGTGTTGGATGTTTCCAGAAGCCTGTTTGCAGGCCTCAGCTTTTCTTCCAGCGGTGTAACAACTGAGGAGGAACAACAACCCCAACACAAAACCACAGGAGACATTACTGAAGCGCAGCACAAGATGGGATTTCTCATTGCTTCGCCTGACTTTGAGAGATTTCGGCAGACAAACAATAAATAGACAAGTTGGTTCTTAAAGTGTTTTGGGGATATCTTAAGCTCACTGTTGCAGACTGCTGAGTTTAGAAGAACGACTGTATACTAATACTTCACTGATATTGCCTTCACGATTTATCTGAATGTTTTTACTTGACTGAATGTTATTTTTATGGCAATTATTAGGGCTGTCAAACGATTAATCGTGATTAATCGCATCCAAAATAAAAGAAAAAAATATGATTTATTTATAAAATATTTATATATATAATATAAATTATATATAAAGCTATACAGTATATTCATTGAAATATTTCTTATATATATATATATATATATTATATTACAAAATTTGTATTTTTTTTTTTTTTTTTACAAATGATCCTACTAATGTTAAGCAGGTTTCCAGTCCCAATAATAGGATCGGCAGTGGGCGACTGACTGTATTTTAGTCTCGGTGTGTCTCACCGGTTGGCCGGACTCCACCGTGTGAACGCATGGATCTACAGAAAGGTGTTGAGACAGCAGCTGACAGAGTGAGTAATGCTGCGGGTCACTGAAAGCAGACACATTGTTCCTCGTCTTCATCATCTTCCTCCTCCTCCTGAAGTACACTCATATTTATAGACACTTGCTTCAGTATGTGGTGTAGTAGTGCAAATAAGCCTACGCAGCCTAGATTTTGGAAATCAATTCATTGATTCAAAGAATCAATGAGTCGATTCAAAGAATACATCAGTCTATTCAATGAATCAATTAGTCAATTTAGTAAATCGAATCGATGAACCGATTAGTCGCTCCGGTGGACCGATTAGTCACTCCGGTGAACCGATTAGTCACTCCGGTGGACCGATTAGTCGCTCCGGTGAACCGATTGCTCGCTCCGGTGAACCGATTAGTCGCTCCGATAAACCGATTAGTCACTCCGGTGAACCGATCATTCGCTCCGATAAACCGATAGTCACTCCGGTGAACCGATTCGTCGCTCCGATAAACCGATTAGTCGCTCCGGTGAACCGATTAGTCGCTCCGGTGAACCGATTAGTCGCTCCGGTGAAACGATTAGTCGCTCAGGTGAACCGATTGCTCGCTCCGGTGAACCGATTAGTCGCTCCGATAAACCGATTAGTCGCTCCGATAAACCGATTAGTCGCTCCGATAAACCGATTAGTCGCTCCGGTGAACCGATTAGTCGCTCCGGTGAACCGATTAGTCACTCCGGTGAAACGATTAGTCGCTCCGGTGAAACGATTAGTCGCTCAGGTGAACCGATTGCTCGCTCCGGTGAACCGATCAGTCGCTCCGATAAACCGATTAGTCGCTCCGATAAACCGATTAGTCGCTCCGATAAACCGATTAGTCGCTCCGGTGAACCGATTGGTCGCTCCAATAAACCGATTAGTCGCTCCGATAAACCGATTAATCACTCCGGTGAACCGATTGCTCGCTCCGGTGAACCGATTAGTCGCTCCGATAAACCGATTAGTCGCTCCGATAAACCGATTAGTCGCTCCGGTGAACCGATTGGTCGCTCCAATAAACCGATTAGTCGCTCCGGTGAACCGATTAGTCGCTCCGGTGAACCGATTAGTCGCTCCGGTGAACCGGTTAGTCGCTCCGGTGAACCGATTAGTCGCTCCAGTGAATCGACTGGTCGCTCCAGTGAATCGATTAGTCGCTCCAGTGGAATGAATTGTTGGTTCAGTGAGTCGATTAGTCGCTCGATAAATCGATCAGTCGCTCCAGTGAATCGATTAGTCACGTGGGTGAACCTACAGCGTCAAACTCTGATTTTATTTATTTATATCAGCACTGCAAGAAAACAAAAAATGAATGGATATTGGAGATTTTGACTGGACTATACTGCATTAAACTGTGAATCTACTCTAAAACGATGGTTTCTCTGAATGCAAAACAAGTCATTAACAATTCTCAATAACACTGAGATAACTATCAAATATTGTCTTAAGGCTGAAACATATTAAAAGTTTTTCCATGGATTGATGGATTTCAAGACACACAATGTAAATGAACAGACGAATAGCGAGCGCTGGAGAGCCCGAAGGCCTGTGAGCGCGACGCTAACGATAGTCGGATGAAGCGGTGAAACACTAATTGCTTCGGAGGACTGATCGGGCTGTAATGAGGATAATCCGGAAAATATTTTGTTCCACACATTAAACCCATAACAGCACCCACTTACAGTTCGCTGACGGACTGATTCGTGTAGGATGTGATTTCTGGGGCCGGGGATTTTCTGCTGTAGATTAGCTCAAAGTCAGGCCGCCTTCTCAAACACTGCACATTAAACGTCAATACGTTTGCATTGAATGACTTTCTGTTGTCTACATGTTCAACACAGGATCTTTAAAGATGCATGGACAGCAATAGCATGGTTGCTATGGAAGCAGCATGTGATTTTGACTTTTGAGGTATTTTTAGCATATTGGAAAAATCATTGAGTAAAGCATATGTTAGCTTTAGGTTTGAACAAACCCCTCACAGTAAGCATTAAAGCTCAGCGTGTGCATTCTCCTGCTGCGTTTCAATGCATGTTTTTTTTTCTCGTTTCAATGCATGTTTCAACAAGCACCCAGAACACCCTCGATACTGGAAAGCTATGCACAAAAATATATTTGAGGTGTTGTGATGCATAGTGTTCTGGTGGTTTTAGTATGCTGAAAACTAGGCAACAATACTCTTAAAAAAATTGCAATGCACTAAAACACTTAAAATAGAATTAATGAATTAGAATCCTTAATGAAAGATTTAAAAAAAATACAAATAAAAAGATAATCTAATAAAAATGTAAATGCATAAAAGAAAAGAAAACCATCTAATAATAATGTTTTTAAAGTATCAAACGAGCGGTACAACAGGAACGTTTTAGGCTTTAAACAGTGCAAAGTCTTTTCCAGGCATTCATGCACTTCTGAAAATGAGCATTCAATGAAAAAACTCCAAAGCCCTTTAGAGTTGAAGAGTTGCACCAAACTTTCCCTGAGATCCGCTTTAATTGTTGCTCTGACTGAATAAGCAAACGAATCGCAGACGTGCGAGTCAATTACTGCCACGTACGGCGGGGTCGTTATTCTCCAGTCAAAACAAATCAAAAATATTCCTCTGATAAATAATGATTATATTTCTTTGAAAGCAACATTGTGAAATGACAAGCGAAAACAAAGCAAGATGTGGAGTCGGAGATGAAAGTGTCAGGCTTTGATCAGCCGTCGATGAATCTGCAGTTTCGACACAGATTCCAGTGGCGAGGGCGAGCTGACAGAACAGCCTCATCATCGGCTCCGGGACGGGGGAACGGCCTTGATTTACACAGAAGAGCTTTAGCTTCACCCGTCTGCAACCTCAAAGCATCTCACATCACAGGCCTCGTCTCCAGAGGCATTCTGGGAAACAGACGCATTTTCAGTTCCAAAAACAGTTTTTCGGAGTGTGTGTCATCTCAAGCTGGGAAGAGAAATGTTTAAGGTTCTGTCCTGCTCTCATCAGCATTCATGAGTCAACAAATCTGAACTGTAGATGTAATAACTTTTAAAACAAACACAAACAATCAAAACCCCTCAGCAATTAAACTAAAAACTATTTTAAACTATCTAGAAACCTCAGAGCAAAGAGCAAAAAACAACAACAATCTAACAAGACTATAAAAACCTATGGAAGCTTGTTTCCGCCACTGAATAAAAAAAATCGATTTTTTCATCTCACAATTGCAAGATATTAAGTCGCAATTCGGAGAAAAAAAGTCGCAATTTCGAGATATGGAGTCGCAATTCTGAGAAATAAAGTCGCAATTCTGAGAAATAGTTGCAATTGCGAGATATGAAGTCGTAATTCTGAGAAATAGTCGCAATTGTGAGATATGAATTTGCAATTCTGAGAAATAAAGTTGCAATTGTGAGATATGAAGTCGTAATTCTGAGGAATAAAGTCGCAATTGCGAGATATGAAATTACAATTGCGAGATATAAAGTCGCAATTCTGAAAAATAGTCGCAATTGCGAGATATGAAGTCGCAATTCTGAGAAATAAAGTCGGAATTGCGAGATATGAAGTTACAATTGCGAGATATGAAGTCGCAATTCTGAAAAATAGTCGCAATTGCGAGATATGAAGTCGCAATTCTGAGAAATAAAGTCGGAATTGCGAGATATGAAGTTACAATTGCGAGATATGAAGTCGCAATTCTGAAAAATAGTCAGAATTGCGAGATATGAAGTTGCAATTCGGAGAAACAATGTCGCAATTGTGAGATATAAAGTCGTAATTCTGAGAAATAGTCGCAATTCCGAAATACATTCACAATATAAGTCACAATTGCGAGATACAAAGTCGCAATTCTAAGAAATAAAGTCGCAATTGCGAAATATGAATTCGCTATTCTGAGAAATAAAGTTGCAATTGTGAGATATGAAGTCGTAATTCTGAGCAATAAAGTCGCAATTGCGAGATATGAAGTTACAATTGCGAGATATGAAGTCGCAATTCTGAAAAATAGTCGCAATTGCGAGATATGAAGTTGCAATTCAGAGAAATAGTCGCAATTGCGAGATATGAAGTCGCAATTCTGAAAAATAGTCGCAATTGCAAGATATGAAGTCGCAATTCTGAGAAATAAAGTCGCAATTGCGAGATATGAAGTTGCAATTGCGAGATATGAAGTCGCAATTCTGAAAAATAGTCAGAATTGCGAGATATGAAGTTGCAATTCGGAGAAACAAAGTAGCAATTGTGAGATATAAAGTCGTAATTCTGAGAAATAGTCGCAATTCCGAAATACAGTCACAATATAAGTCACAATTGCGAGATACAAAGTCGCAATTGCGAGATATGAATTCGCAATTCTGAGAAATAAAGTTACAATTGCGAGATATGAAGTCGCAATTCTGAAAAATAGTTGCAATTGCGAGATATGAAGTCGCAATTCTGAGAAATAAAGTCGCAATTGCGAGATATGACGTTGCGATTCGGAGAAATAAAGTCGCAATTGCGAGATATGAAGTTGCAATTCTGAGAAACAAATTCACAATTGTGAGATATAAAGTCACAATTCTGAGAAATAGTCACAGTTACGAAATATAGTTGCAATAGAAGTCACAATTGCGAGATACAAAGTCGCAATTCTGAGAAATAAAGTTGAAATTGCGAGATATGAGGTAGCAATTCTGAGAAACAAACTCGCAATTCTGAGAAATAAAGTCGAAATTGCGAGAAAAAAAGACAGAATTGAGACTTTTTATCTCACAATTGCGAGTTTATATCTCACAATTCTGACATCTTTTCTTAGAATTGAGATATAGTTGCAATTGCGAGTTATCAGGCCAATTCTAAGAAAACTTGTTTTATTCCACTCAAAATAGTTTATATCTTACAATTCTGACACCACAACACGCAATTTCGACTTCATATCTCGCAATTCTGACTTTATAACACGCAACAGCAACGTTTTCCTGTGTTTCCGAAGAGTGTGTTATTTCAAGCTGGAAAGAGAAATATTTAAGGTTCTGTCCTGCTCTCATCAGCATTCAAGAGTCAACATACAAACTGTAGGAAAAATATAAACATCATACATTTTCTGTGTAATTCATTTGACAGGGTGGATGATATGCTTGACAGATTTTGTTAAAAATGAAAAAGCAACAAATTATGAATGCTAAAGAGAGCCAAGACTGGCAGACAGGCTTTTATTAAGGTCAACCAACGCGCATCGTATGTCAATATGTATTTTAAATGGCTATATAATTAGATGTTTTTAACTTTTGTTAACAGCGATTACAATTGTGTGTTCAGCTATGAGTGTCATACTATCATGTTTACAGATTTATCAGCTCATGAAATGAAGAACGAGTGTGGAGATGATGTCCTTTGCTCACTCCCGCCACTCGAGCGAGCCGTTGATTGGCGCGTGTTTACCGCCGTGTCATTACCGTACGGCGCGGGTGACGACTCCCGTCATTGACGGGATTAACTGGAGTGTTTTCCGACCGCCGAGAGTGACGAGCAGCCCACGCTGTCTAAACACAAGAACTTGCTTTTTAAGAGCACTATCTCTTTGTACATTCTCAATCATTTCCAGGAATAAATCGGCAAGGAAAGGCACAAAGGAGAAGCATCGGGGCCCACGCTCTCACCGGAGGAGGATAAAAGCCCATTCAGCTTAGCCAAACACTGAGAGAAGCCGACGCAAGCACAAGTGTAACCGCAGAAAGTGTACTCGCTTGTTTTTAGCACTGTTATGTTACTGTAAGTCATCCTGACTTTCTTCAACAACGGGTTTACGTCATTGGTTGCGCGTCTTATAACTGATTATGTTGCAAGGAGTGATGCAACTTTTCTATTTTAACATTGTATTTTGTGTGCAGTTAGGTTAGCAAAACCATCACAATGCGCCAATTAGCCAAATAAATACCAGCTTTTTTTTAAACTTTTTTATTAATGTTTCACAAATGGTGTCTGCTTGGCTTGCTACTTCTAAAGTGCTTCTTGTCAAAATTAGCAAAATGCGCCAGCTAAGAGACCAGTTAGACTAGCAAACAACTTTAGACTGGTTTAAATGTTTCTGCGACATAAGCGAACCGCTAACAATGCAATGTTGCGAAACTCTTGCTGAATTTCAAAAACTCTTTAGGTAGCAATTTAACAGCATGTGATTGTTTTAACCGTAAAGGCTAGAATCCGAATATATTAATTCAGTCTGGGGCGACATAAAAAAAATAAAAATAAAAAAGTGATTTCAGTTAATTATTTTAGTTAAATATTTATATATTTTTTTAAATATTTTTTTTACAATTTGATTTTTTACTAAATTTTACTTCATTTGTAATCTATTTACTCTGAATAAATAGTACAAAATCTTTCATTTTAAATTTCTATATGAAATCAAATTATGAATTTATTTCAAGTTAAATTATATTTAACACAATAATGTGACTTCAGTTTAAAATTATTACATATATTTTCACTTTTTTGCAGTTTCTCTTTAGTTTAATATTTTCTGCATATTTTGATAATATATTATATATATTCAGATAAATTCTTTTAATAATTTTTTAAAATATATTTATTAACTTATTCTAAATGACAAATGTTTAATATATTTAACATAAAAATCTATTTAAATCGTTTATCTGAATTCAAACCATGCTGAAAATTATAATCATATTTGACCATTTTTAACATTATTAAAATCCTCTTATTTTTTACATAATTGTAAAAAAGATTAGTTCACCTGGAAATTACGCACAATAGGAAAAAGTGACATTTACTTTGTTTTTTTAGTTATGTGCTTCTCGCATCATGTCTCATACCTCAGCATGCTTTTCATGCAAACTACTGATTGTTGATATTTCGCATTTTAAATTGTTCAAATCATTATTTACACAATAACAAGGTAACCTAAACAGAAATGCACAGAACAATCAGAAATGTGAAAAAAGTACTGCGAAAAAGTAAAAAAAGAGTGTCTATAAGTAGCAACCCCTTTTACACATCAATCGCAGATGCTCTGTTAGCGTTAGCATGTTGTTTGGTGAGGCAATATCACAGGTCTTGAGGGAAATTCAGCTCACCCAGACCCATTTAGCCTGCGTATCATGCGCTAGCGTCTCAAAACATAACAGAGATAATAAAGCTAGCGCGAGAAGAAGTGGATGAGGAGTGTTAAATACATTCCAGGTGCTTTTTTGTGAAGAGTCTTAACCGTTTTAACAAAAACTTCTGCTCAGGAGTTAGCGGTTTATTAATAGACTGAAGCACTGCATTGTGGGTAAAGGCGGCTAAGTCACATGTGACAGGTTAATTGACTGTGAAATGATGTTAATAAGGTTTTCTTGCTAGCATTAAGGTGGAGGAGTCTTGAGGTGTGATTAAAGAAGGAGAGACAGACTGAGAGTTGTGCCAATAATAACCAGAAGATAATCCAGGGTCAGGAAGCCAAAACGCGCTCAGGCGTAGCGCGCGGAAGCCACCCAAAAGCGCGGAGCTAAGACGTGCGCTAATTTATTACGTGTCAAAGAGACAAAGCTTAAAAGAGGAGAAATATTAGAACCAGACACAAAACGACGAGGAGGTCAATTGAAAACCTCGAGTGTGAGCGCGAGCTAAAATATGAAACGAAACGCTAATATAAAAGTTTATTCAGGCAATGTCAAACTCTGAATACATATGATTAAGTTCGGATTACCATACACTACAGTACTACTCGTATGATTTCTGCCGTTTGAAGAGAGAACAGAAATGTTCTGCTATGTTAAAACCTTATTTTCCTTATGAATTAGCCTATGTTAGCTTATGAACAATATTTGTAAAAGAAATTGATTTTTCCATTATTGATTGTTTACGCCCCAAAGCGTAACTTGTAAATTAGCAAATTAGCCATTAGCTTATTTTTCTGGATGCTGACCAACAGTGCAAAAAAACACACTTGTAAACTACCAAACTAACTGTTTTAGCAATTAGCTTGTTACTGCATGCTAACCGACCATATTTCTGAAGGAAACACACTTGTTGACTAGCCATTTTAACCATTAGTCCGTTTCTGTATGCTAACCGACAGTATTTCTACTGTGAATTAGCCAACTAACCATTAGCTTATGTTTCTGATTGATAACCGACAGTATTTGTAAAGGAAACAGACTTGTTATCTAGCAAACTAGCCATTTTAACCATTAGTCCGTTTCTGTATGCTAACGACAATATTTCTACTGTGACTTGGCAAACTAACCATTATATTTCTGTATGCTAACAGCATTTATTTAAAAAAAAACTGACTTGAGAACCAGCCAATAGCATTTTTTATAGCTAGCCTATGTTTCTGCATGATAACCGACAGGATTTCAACTGTGAACCGGCTAACTAATCATTAGCTGATGTTTCTGTTTGCTAACCGACAAGTATTTGTAAGGGAAACACGCTTGTTAATTAGCAGACTAACCAGGCTAACCGCTAACCTTTGATTCTGCATGCTAATCAGCAGTATTTCTACTGTGAACTGGCTAACTAACCATTAGCTTATGTTTCCGTTTACTAACTGACAGTATTTGTAAGGGAAACACGCTTGTTAATTAGCAGACTAACCATGCTAACCGCTAACCTTTGATTCTGCAAGCTAATCAGCAGTATTTATACTGTGAACTTGCTAACTAACCATTAGCTTATGTTTCCGTTTACTAACTGACAGTATTTGTAAGGGAAACACACTTGTTAATTAGCAGACTAACCATGCTAACCGCTAATTTTTGTTTCTACATGCTAACCGACAGTATTTCTATTGTGAATTGACTAACTAACCATTATGCTTCTGTATGCTAACCGACAGCATTTAGCTATAAATAAAACTGACTAAGAACCAGCCAACTACCTATTTTACCCACTAGCCAGCGTCTGCATGCTAATCGACCGTTAACTAGCCCTCTACTATCTCACGCGACGCCATCAAACGTTGATTACTCGCTGCTCAAGGGTAAGGGACTCCTGAGAAAACGTTTAATTTGCCCTCTCGAGTTTGACAAGCGCTCTCCGTTCTGATCTCCACAATGACGGGCGACTGAAAGGACGTATTCACAATAGCGGGACGTTCACTGAAGGGATTAGCGGTCACCTGACAGTGGTTGTGCGGTCAATGAAGGCTCCGCGGGGACACTGCTGATAGCCTTCGACCCTCCGGAGAGATTAGTACCTGTAGAGTTATTATTCCATTATTCTGTCGAGGAAAGCGGTGTCGATCCTCCTGCCCTAATCATCCGCTTTCATTTTCACAGTTATTAAAGATCTGTCAACTGAAGCTGTTCAACACGAGCACGAGGTCACAGCGGGAACACGGAGGGGAAACAAAAACATGTTAAATCAACTCTTGCTGAATTTCAAAAACTCTTTAGGAAGCAATTTAACAGCATGTGATTGTTTTAACCGTAAAGGCTAGAATCCGAATATATTAATTCAGTCTGGGGCGACATTTAAAAAAAATTAAAAAAGTGATTTTAGTTAAATATATATATTATTTTTAAATATTTTTTTTTACAATATGATTTTTTTACTAAATTTTACTTTATTTGTAATCTATTTACTCTGAATAAATATTACAAAATCTTTCATTTTAAATATTTATACGAAATCAAATTATGAACAAATTAACATGTTAAATCAACTCTTGCTGAATTTCAAAAACTCTTTAGGTAGCAATTTAACAGCATGTGATTGCTAGAATATATTAATTCAGTCTGGGGCGACATTTAAAAAAAAATAAAAAATAAAAAAATGATTTTTTTAAATATATAAAATTATAAAATTATTTTAGTAAAATATATATATTATTTTTAAATATTTTTTTACAATATGATTTTTTTACTAAATTTTACTTCATTTGTAATCCATTTACTCTGAATAAATACTACAAAATCTTTCATTTTAAATATTTACATGAAATCAATTCATGAAAAAAGTGAAAATTTATTTCAAGTTAAATTATATTTAACGCAATAATATGACTTTATTTAAGATATTAGATATATTTTCACTTTTTTGCAGTTTATCTTTAGTTTAATATTTTTTGCAGATTTTGATTTCAGATAAATTCTTTTAATTATTTTTTAAACATATTTATTAAATGTTTTATTAACCTTTTTATTTGATAATGCTCAATGTCCCGAGGTGCTATGGGGTGGGTTAGAGGGGAATTAGTAACCATATAAGTTTTCTTTCTTATTGTACAAAATGCTGTCAACTATTTTCAAAATAAATAAAAACACTAAATTACAAAAAAAATATATATATGAAGAGTTCAGATGCAAAAGCCTCTAAATGCCATTTGAAATTTTCTTCTAAAATGACCATTTTTATCAAGCTTGTATATTTAAGTTCAGTAATTTTACTTAAATGACAATTAATAGTTAATCTGCATTGCCATTTAAGTGAAATTACTGAACTTAAATATACAAGCTTGATAAAAATGATCATTTTAGAAGAAAATTTCAAATGGCACTTAGAGGCTTTTGCATCTGAACTCTTCATATATTTTATTAAATTATTCAAAATGACATGTTAAATATATTTAACAAAGAAAATCTATTTAAATCATTTATCTGAATTCAAACCATACTGAAATTTATAATATTTTACCATTTTTAATTATTAAAATCATCTTTTTTTTCATAATTGTAAAAAGTATAGTTCACCTGGAAATTACGCACAATAGGATATTCTTTAAAAAGAAGTGACATTTATTGTTTTTTTTGTTATGTTTTTCTCTAATCACGTCAGCATGCTTTTCACGCAAACTACTTGATTATTGATGTTTCACATTTTAAATTGTTCAAATCGTTATTTACACAATAACAAGGTAACCTAAACAGAAATGCACACATTTACGTTGTCAATGCATATGATGCACGCATCAACTTCCCATAATCCTCTGTGTTCCCATGCTGACTTTCATCTCGACCCTCAACGCTGCCCTTTAATTTGATGATGACACCAAAAAGAGCGTCACTGGGAATGAGGGCAGTGCTTAAATCCAATGAGCTGTAATTGGGCGAGCGTCTTCAGTCCTCCTGCCCTTTCTGCCGGCCGGTCAAATGAAGTTACCCAATGTCAAATGCCAGAGCGCAAACATATTGGCTTTCTTTCCAAATTACCCATCTTGCCATGTACATCCTATGTACAGCTTCCCATTGGTCAAACCACACAGTCTTACTCGAGAGGATAGCGATTTTATACATCCAAACAATCTTTGTGTGACGAAAAGGAAAATCACACAAGTGTGCGCTTTCGCTTTAAATGCTCGCGCTCTTCATCCTTTAGGCCAAACTGACCCGAAGCGACCCAGGGGGCAAAACACACGTTTTTATAGGAAGTTTTTAAAAGGTTGTCATTTAAAAATGAAATCTATGAAGTCTGAGGATTCCTGGGGTGGCCAACCTGGTCAACAAGCTGCTGGAAACTTGTCGCCACGTACGTTTCAATAAATTTCATACGGCAACATTTCACTCCAGCTTAATCACATCTGCGCCACGCAAACAGCCTCGACACACAGTCTATGCTGGACACGTGCGAGTTCTACATGGATGCATCACTGTAATGGCCTCACTGTCACTGCCAACGGCTCCGGCTTATTATTCGACTTATTATGCAGCTGCGACGGGGAAAATTAACTTTCAGTCAGACCTGATTTTACAGATGGATTCTCATGCTGCTGTTATCATATTATACCACAACTATTCATTTTCAAAAACCAAATCTCACAAAAACCTGGAAGGAAAATTCATATATATCTGAATTTATATAAAAGTCTAATTTTTCATAGTACATACATAAATATAAGTATGTAATAGACATTATTTAAATATATTTATTCGTATGTATGTGATCTATTGACAAACAATTTATATTTAAAATTATTTTTATAAAAATATAATTGCACATTATGTATATATTAGGGCTGTCGATTAATCGCATCCAAAATAAAAGTTTGTGTTTACATAATTTATGTGGGGGCACTGTGTATGATTATTTTATATATATATATATATATATATATATATATAAACAGACACATGCTTGTATATATTTAAGAAATATTTGCATGTATATACTCTAGATTTATACATAATTTATATTATATATAAATATAAATATTTTATATATAAATAATATTTTTTACCTTAAATATACATGCATGTGTGTTTTTTATATATATGCAAAATAATTATACACAGTGCCCCCACATATATTATGTAAACACAAACTTTTATTTTGGATGCGATTAATCGTTTTGACAGCCCTAATTTATATAAAAGTATAATTTTTCATTGTATATCCATAAATATAAGTATGTAATAGACATTATTTGAATATATTTATTTGTACATATCTGATGTATTGACAAACAATTTATATTTAAAATTATTTTTATAAAAAATATAATTATACATTATAGCATACACATATATATATATATATATATATATATATATATATATACACACACATACAACTACGTTTTTTTCATTGCTATTTGGGTTTATTTTTATTTATTTATTATAAAAATATTTGTAATAAATATTTTGTATATATATATATATATATATATATATATATATATATATATATATATATTTGTAATCATAAATATTTGGATTTATTTTTTTTTATATTTATTATCTTATTTCAATTGACAAAAATGTATTTAGAAGTAGTTTTAACATGTTTTCTTAGCATATAAGTTTTCCTTTGCATTTTTCACGTACAGACGACAACATTGTCCGTTCATACGGATCTGCAAAAACTATTAAAAAACGCTGTATTCTTCAGCCAGGCCAGTAGATGGCGATGTCACTTTGGAAAAAACACTACGCGCCTATAGACTGAACACGTAATACGGATGACGTCACATTTTAACGGTAAAATTGTCAAAAACTTGCACTTTAAAACGCTGTTTATTAAAGTTTGTGGTTTCAGGTCCGCAAAACGCTGTCGTCGTGTAAATGAACGGCCAAAACGCATATAAGTTTTTCTGTTTTTAGTTGAAAACGGTGTGGTGTAAACAGCACCCATGTTAATGATAATATCCCTGCTTTTTCAATATTTAAATTTCCCGCTTCACAATCAGTCATGTGACATGCAACAACCACTAGAGGTCGCATCACTGATGTCAAAACCCGTCATGAGATTTCAGGACATTTTTGTGCTTGAACATTCTCCGAAACATCTGCTTTTGTTGTCCTGAATCCATTCAAAAAAAAAAATCTGTGTATGTATGTTTGCTTTTGATTTAATCCGGAGAGATTAGCGAGTTATGGAATCTAGCAAGCTAGTACGCATCACGAATGAATCTCGCCCATAATATTGAACCTTCAAGTCTTGGTTCAGAGCTCAGACATTGACACTGAAGGATTCCCGCTCAGCCGAAACAAAAGGCATTCTGGGAGCCGCTGCCCGAGACAACAGGACATGAGTTACAGCGCTAGCTCTCGCTACGTGCCGACCTCCCGGCAAGAACATCGATTCGCTGCTCATCCGAGGAGAAAGGGAAGAGCTCCAGATGGTATGGATTATTTCACGGAGTCCACATTGATGGCTTGCGTCGGATACACGGAAAAGTACATGCGGAAAAGCACTGGCCACTGCCCGCGTGTGTTCTCAGCATGGATATGAGCTGGTAATGATACTGAACAATGTGAAGAAAAGATTGGCAAAAACCTAAAACGTTTAAACTAATGCGGTTTGTTGGGCTGAATCGAGACTAGTTTCTGTGAATAGTAAACCACAAAGACAACCCGTCAAAATAAAAGTTCTGTTTGACTTGATATTGTGGCAGAAATATATTAGGCTATACTTAAAAATTCATATTTTAAGTATAAAATGTAATATTTTAAATGTAAAAAGTAATAATAAAAATATTATTTTTAAGCAATATTTAAAAAGAAAAAAAAAGTATTTCAAGTCAAGAAACGGTCATTTTAAAAGATTAAATAAATTGTATTTTTTTTATGCAATCATTTGATTACCACCGTTTTTTTTTATAATACATTTTGTATAAAATCATAAAACCAGAAAGGTTAAAAGACAGACACAGTAGGCTAATGTAAAAAATAAACTATATAAAGATCATCGATACAAACTTGATTTTGGCCTGAGAAAGCCTTAGCAGAGAAGTTTTAAAAGCTTTTCAGTAGATTTAAGTTTAAAGTAGTAGTTTAAAACTTAGGCAATAAAGTCTTTCAGAAAAACAGAAAGACAGAAAGATGTTGTTAAAGTGTTTAAACGTGTTTTTAACACGTTTCTAGAAAAAATAAATGTATTAGCATGTTTTAACAGTGTTAAATTGTTAATTAGCATAATACTAGCATGTTTCGAATATTATTTAACGCACTGCTAATATGTTTTAGCATGCTGCTAGCATGACTTAACACATTGCTTACACGTTTAAACATGTACGTTTTTGCATGATTTAACACTTTTCTAGCGCGTTAGCGTTTCTAATAGAGAAGCACCGATTTGAACATTTTGGCCGATACTAATAACCGATAATTCTTAATATTTATATAAGTGAATCCAAATCATATTTCAAACAAATTCAAAACCATCATGACGAACAGTGAACATCTGAAACATATAATACATCGGGCGAATTATTTATAATCGGGCCGATAACGATAAAATTAGAAATGAAAATATCGGCCGATACCGATATGGTGGCCGAAATATAGTGCATGAATTAGTATATTACTTTTTTAAAACATGTTTCTAATGTGATCTAGCACGTTGCTACCATGGTTTAGCATGTTGCCAGCATGCTTTAGCACACATTGCTAGCATGATTTAACACGTTAGCATGATTCAACACTTTGCTAGCAAGTCAACACGTTTTTGCTAATAAATTTGAATCAAATCATAAATCCAGAACAATAAAAACAGAAAACAGGGAACTATACCAGATTTCATTGGTCGCTATTCGCTTGTTCAGGCTAGTTTAAGATGATTTAGCAAGTCTTCCGTCGTGGAAAATCATTGTTTGTTAATTTTCACACACTGATCATCATGAATCCCCATCCCTAAGTCCCTGTTTTACCGTCCCAGAGTTCATCTGTTTTCCGCTGACTCGACGGAAAGACAATTATTCGTGTTCCCAACGTTTAAAAGAGAAATGTCTTTGCATCACAGCCAATTTGAATAATTCAGCGAGTGCGACGCACATTTTCCCTCTTGTTTGAATTGGTGGCGCTCCTGCTAATCTAAGCTAATGGACTGAAGACCATCTTTGTCTAATCTGGATAAGGTCCTTCGATACATCAAAACCAAGCCATGACGAATCACTTCTCTGAGCTCAGGAAACCACACTTTATCTGGCTAATGCTAACTCTCGAGGCAAGAGAAATCGACGTCTGGAGTCTGGCCATGATGGAGACGTTGAATTACAGTAGTAAATGTACAGTTTTATAGATCAACTGCCCTATTCTAAAATACTCAATGGGATTAGCGAGGAAACCTTTCGAATCGGTTTCAGAATCAATCTGAATGAGTCATTAGCAAACATTTGAAATGACTCGTCCAAATGAATCAATTTGAATTTCTGAAAAACGACTCGTTTCTTGATATCATTTTGTCAAATATTCGCAGACAATCTGAGCTCTCAAACCGTCTTTTCTTGTTTAACATGACAGCAGACTGACTGTTTGACTGATACGCAGCGAGTGTGACAGGTTGACGCGGAGAACACCGGGTATCGGCACATCCCTGTTAAACCTCAGCGTCTCCCGCGGCCTCGGATCGATAACAGACCGGGACTGGACTTTTTTTAGACGGACGACAGATGAACTGGAGGTGCTTGGGTTTTACCTTCAAGGTCTCCAGACATCAAGCGATCAGATTGCCGACCGCGGCCACGCTCTCCCCGTCCCGACACACACCTCATTATGAACTTGAAGGCATATATATATAGTGGTCATTTCTGCTGACCTTGGACCAGATGGGAGTCAACGCAAGATAAACTAATGCAACACCTCACACCAGATCACTTCTCCTTGACGTTTGTTAACTCTAGCGTATGATAGTCCTTATGTTCCACTCTTCTCTAAAGCAGGGTTTAGCATTCAGGGTTTACTCAAAAACAAAAAAACAAAACACACAATTTGGGATGTTTTTAACTAGACCCAGAACGATATATCGGCAGACCGATATTATCGGCCGATATTAGGCATTTTCCAAACTATCGGTATCGGCAGTTATAATGGCCGATAAATGAATATTTAAAAAATAAAATAAAAACGGACGAAACACGCTTCAACCATGTCATGAGTGTTGGAGTTGTATAGTTTGTCCACCAGAGGGCGCTCTACACCGTTCCTGTTGGCAATACTCGATCCATACATTGCTTGAATAACAATTAAAAGATCATCCCCATCAGTTCTTTTAACTCAAATAAACATGATAAAATTTGTGACTATCATGTCCAGTTTAAAATAAATAAATAAAATATTGGCCGATATATCGGATTTAAAAACCAAAAATATTTGTATCGTATCGCCCTTTAAAATCCTTTATCGGTCGGGCTCTATTTTTAACCCAACGGCTGGGTAAATACAGGACAGTTAATTTTACACAGAAAATTGGGTTGTTTATTTAACCCATTATACTGGGTTGATTTTTACTATAGTAGCCTACGAGCTTTTTTTAACGTCATACAATCATTTAAACTTTAAAAATATTCCACACAACCACTGGTTTGCATGATAATTCCTTTAATTTTATTATATTTTACAGTATAGCATGTTTTATAAAGTTTTGAAAAAACATTGCCTACATTTAAGCTCGTTTAACGAACATTGGAAGAAAGAAAACAAGTGTACCAGTCGGCATTTATATTCTGTATATTTTTTTTTTAAATATAAAGACTCGTTTAGGTGACTCACGCAGGTGACTCGTGAAGTTTCAACCCAGGATTTGGGTAGGGAAAAAAATAATTTTAGGAAAAGTTATTTTTGTCGCCTAAAGTCGATTCCCCAGGGCTCGATTTTGGGGCCAGTCTCGTTCTCGTAATAAAACCCAGTAATATTGTTAAATATTATGACAATTTAAAATAAATTTTCTATTGGAATATATTTTACAATATAATTTATTTCTGTGATGCAAAGTTGGATTTTCAGCATCATTCATTTAGTGTATATATGTGTGTGTGTATATATTATTCCTCTATTTTAATGGGGTTTTTTTATTTAACATTTACTTTTGTAACCTTTTAGGTTAGAATATAAAAAGCAGTGGATGAAAGTTTTAGATGACAAATTTTTTGACAAAATAAAATGGTTGAGACGATTCACAAAATAGTCAAAATAGTCCAGAACTAATCAAAGATTTAGCAGACAAACAAAAATGTTTAGGAACCTGCAGTAATGTAAACATTAGCACACACACGTCAGCTCTTACCACACTGCATTTATTTTAAATGATAAGACATAAATAAGATATTCGGTTGGAGGGCAGGATAATTGTATATTGATTGTAAATAATAGAGCGTACATCACAATGAAGAGCCCACTGCAGCAATTTCACAGGCGCGAGGCCCGAGGCCTTTGGCCGTGAAGGGAAACCAGCTGCAGTCCTTTCACACGAGCAATTGTGCTGTCCCAGCATGCCGTTCTGCCGAGAGAAGCAGTTATTACACAGCATCCCCTCATCAAAAGAGTCTTCATACGACCTGCGACAGAGCGAAACTTTATTCTGCACTTCAGTGAAAGCGTACGAGTCCCTCTTGCCAAGCGCTGCGTCGTGAATAATGTTCTGAAGTTGAGAGATGTGGAGCAAAACGCTCTGGTATCTCCATCTCTTTAATTGAACACTATAATCTTCAGCATCACATGAAAACACGACCCTTTTTGGAGGTAAAATGGGCTGTGAATGTTGACTTTGAAGAACCCGAACAGTAAAATAGTGAGTGCAACATCAAGAGCTTTTTAAATCAGCAAAGAAGCAAAATCGCAACTCAAAAATCACCAAAATATAGATCTTGAGGGTTTTCAGCTAAAGAACCGCTGTAAAAAAAACTTGTGTTTTAAGACTGAACGGTATTTTGCCAAATTCAGAAGGTTTCAGAGATGAAAATTAAGATAACGGAAAATCATTGGGCATTATGGCAAAAATAAAAAGGATTTTTATATCTCACAACTGTGACTTTATACCTCAGAATTACGACTTTATATCTCGCAATTCTGACTTTATATCTCGCAATTCTGACTTTATATCTCGCAATTCTGACTTTATATCTCGCAAAATTGCGATTTTATCACACAATTCTGACTTTATATCTCGCAATTCTGACTTTAAATCGCACAATTCTGACTTTATATCTCACAATTACGACTTTATCACACAATTCTGACTTTATATCTCGCAAAATTGCGATTTTATCACACAATTCTGACTTTATATCTCGCAATTCTGACTTTAAATCGCACAATTCTGACTTTATATCTCACAATTACGACTTTATCACACAATTCTGACTTTATATCTCGCAAAATTGCGATTTTATCACACAATTCTGACTTTATATCTCGCAATTCTGACTTTAAATCGCACAATTCTGACTTTATATCTCACAATTACGACTTAAACACAATTCTGACTTTATATCTCACAATTACGACTTTATCACACAATTCTGACTTTATATCTCGCCAAATTGCGATTTTATATCACACAATTCTGACTTTATATCTCACAATTCCGACTTTATATCTCGCAATTCCGACTTTATATCTCACAATTCTGACTTTATATCTCACAATTACGACTTTATCACACAATTCTGACTTTATATCTTGCAATTTTGCGACTTTATCACACAATTCTGACTTTATCTCTCGCAATTCCGACTTTATATCTCACAATTCCGACTTTATATCTCACAATTCTGAGAAATAAAGTCAGAATTGTTGGATATAAATTCGCAATTAACTTTTTTTTTCATTTTGTGGCGGAAACAAGCTTCCATAGAAAATTTCACATGAGGGGGTGTTCATGTGCATTTCCACATCGGTTTTTGGTATTTACCATAATTATCACAACACGTGAGCTCACCAACAGAGTCGAGAAGACGTCGTTTTCAACCATGTGTTTTCAGGATCCCAAAACACAGTTGTGGTGTAAATAAATGGCCAAAACGCAGTTTTTTTTGTCAGTTTTTAAGTTGAAAACACATTTAATAAGGCCCTATCATGTTCCCCGTGAGCTTTCTCAGAGAGATGAACACTACATCTACAGCATGCAAACTCTGGTTTACATCTCTCTGACTGACATCCCCTCACACACACACACACGCATGCCACGCATTTCTCAGTTCCTCGCATTGCTTTGTTCTCCACAATGTCGATCTGCAGAGAGAGAGAGACACACACGCGTGTGAGCCGTGTCGAACAGTACGGGGATGTCTTTAAGCACACGGAGGAGGAGTGAGACCATCGTGTGCATCATTATTCAGTGTCAGACGAACAGCTGAATAATGCGCTAATAATGAGTGTGTGTTCCTGCAGAGATCTGTTAGATGGTCGGGCACATTTTGCACTCGTCTCCTGGCATCATCATGTGGATCTTCTCTTTGGATGGAGGATAGTAAGAAAATGGTGTTTACAAAAGCGTTCATTTATTTATTTTTTTGGTCATGTATTTAAAAATGGCATCAGGGCGTCTTTTCACGCGCATCACTGTCACTTTTTACCCGGCCGTCCAATCACAGTGGAGGAATTCAAGACTGTTTTTTGTGCTGCGCACACACACATCCAAAGCATGCTCACAGAAAATGTGATTTTAAACCGTTCACGTGTTCCTGATTTCAGTGTTACTGCATGTGTGTGTGTATATATATATTGGATCTGTGCTGCTCTTAGGCCCCGTTTACGCGAGAACACTCGCGGGTGAAAACGTAAAAATATTTTATCGGATGGGCCGTTAAATGTTAAATTGTTAAACGTTATTTATAAAAACGTTAAATTGTTAAATGTTATTTATTAAAACGTTAAATTGTTAAACGTTATTTGTTAAAACATTAAATTGTTAAACGTTATTTATTAAAACGTTAAATTGTTAAATGTTATTTATTAAAA
Source organism: Cyprinella venusta (assembly GCA_038021265.1). Lineage (NCBI taxonomy): Eukaryota > Metazoa > Chordata > Actinopteri > Cypriniformes > Leuciscidae > Cyprinella > Cyprinella venusta. The sequence goes on from CM075887.1 coordinate 1,631,108, forward strand.
CGTTAAATTGTTAAACGCTATTTATTAAAACGTTAAATGTTATTTATTAAAACGTTAAATTGTTAAATGTTATTTGTTAAAACGTTAAATTGTTAAACGTTATTTATTAAAACGTTAAATTGTTAAATGTTATTTATTAAAACGTTAAATTGTTAAACGTTATTTATTAAAACGTTCAATTGTTAAACGTTATTTATTAAAACGTTCAATTGTTAAACGTTATTTATTAAAACGTTCAATTGTTAAACGCTATTTATTAAAACGTTAAATTGTTAAACGTTATTTATTAAAACGTTAAATTGTTAAACGTTATTTATTAAAACGTTCAATTGTTAAACATTATTTATTAAAACGTTCAATTGTTAAACGTTATTTATTAAAACGTTCAATTGTTAAACGCTATTTATTAAAACGTTAAATTGTTAAACGTTATATATTAAAACATTAAATTGTTAAACATTATTTATTAAAACGTTCAATTGTTAAACGTTATTTATTAAAACGTTCAATTGTTAAACATTATTTATTAAAACGTTCAATTGTTAAACGTTATTTATTAAAACGTTCAATTGTTAAACGCTATTTATTAAAACGTTAAATTGTTAAACGTTATTTATTAAAACGTTAAATTGTTAAACGCTACTTATTAAAACGTTAAATTGTTAAACGTTATATATTAAAACGTTAAATTGTTAAACATTATTTATCAAAACGTTCAATTATTAAACGTTATTGATTGAAACGTTATATTGTTAAACGTTTATATGGCGACGGCGTTTTGGGGGCTTAAAAATGCAAAAAAGTGAAACCACCCTCCAGAGTGGAAATCTTAAAAACGCTCCACCGTCGCATTCCCGTGTAAACGGTAAAAACGCAAAAGTCTGCTAGACTTAGGTTTTACGCAGGCGCGCGGACTTGGTGGTGTTGTGCGGCTTCACGTCGCCACCTAGCCATCTGGAGTGTATACTACATCGAATTTCACACACTTTTGCGTCACCATCTGCACGCGGATTTCCCACCCATAACGCTCGTCTAAACGCAGAATAAAAAGTGATAACGCAACGCCACTTTTGCGTTTTCTCTTTAGATCGTTTCCGTGTAAACATAGCCTTAAAGTGACAGCGCTAACATTCCCGCTGCAGTCTCTATAATAACGCTAATCAAACAATTCACTCGCTTGAATGAATAACTTTTGGTAACTACATTGGTAAAGTATATTTTATCTATAAGGTGCAGTGTTGTTCAACACTTTATTTCGTTTTTATTTGTGTGATTGCTAAATTTGTATTTGTTTTTTTTTAAATTACCGAGTGTTTACTGGTCTTTAATAATGCTTGAAACGTATATTAGTTCGGCTTGTTGTTTTTCTATGGTGTTTTTAAACCACAGGCAGACGTGTTCTTCAGCCTGTTGATTTCTGTTCATGATATTCAGCTACAATAAGAGTAATTGTGAATGATATCCAAGTTTGTTTGTTACCTAATTGTAATCGAAATTAGGAATCGATAAGCACAAGTTTTTGGGTTGTTAAAATGTGCCCAAACACACTTTACATTCCTCTCCTAAACTCGAAAGTCGAATCATGATTTTAGAGTCTCGTTCACACAACCCTTCACCCTCCCTCAGCCAGAAATATCCACAGACCCGAATCATGCGTTTTCCTCTCGCTCTGCATTCACATTCTCCAACAAAATAACCCTTTCCTCATTTAAGTCATGAATAACAAGCTGATGGCCGTGAGCTGTGGTCCGTCACAGTAAACACTGCCCTCTGATGGACATCAGTGGAAGTCTGGGAAACACAACTCCCTCTCAATTAAACCGGGATGACTTGACAGATATGGACAGGGCTGTGTGTCTTAAACGTGTTTTTCTTTCTATATAGATTCTAATTTGGCTGTTGTAGCTGATTTATTTATTAGTAGAATTGGTTTGTGTGCTATTACTGACATTATGATCATCATAATCAAATAAATTGGCTGCTCTCTCACTTATAATACAAAATGATGTAAAAACAGAGGGAATAATGGGGGTGTTTGGGGGAAAGGGTTAAATTACATCCTTAAACTCACCCTCAAGTCGTTGCAAACCCGTAAGATACAAATACTCAAATACTTATTTTACATCTTGTGAAAAGTGCATTATACCACCCCTTTAAATACAAACAAATCTAATTCAAGCACTTGAAGCACCTCGCACAAACCCAAATAAAGAGATCGTAAAAATAATACATATAAATTAAGCGGTTTAGTTCATATTTTCTTAAGAGATATGATCGCATTATGAACAGATCTAGTGGACATTTTTTTTAGGGATGCACCGATATGAACATTTTGGCCGATACCGATAATTCTTTATATTTGAAAGCCGATAACCGATATATCGGCCGATAAATCTAATAAATCCAATTTTTATATAATTTTTGAGAGCCTGATCGCAAAAACAATTAAAATCCATTTCCCAATCACACAATTATAATGTTCTCATTATAATTTCACGTAGCCGATATGACAGCACATTTTGCACTTAACTATATTTTCCTTTTTAATTCCAATCATATTTCAAGCAATTAAGATCAATAATGTTGACCAGTGCGCATCTTAAGTGTCTAGTGTTGAAGGAAATACTTCATTATTTATCAGCTTTAATATATCAGCCAAATTTTACTATCGGGCCGATAACGATAACATAAAAATGAACAAATATCGGCCGATACCGATATCGTGGCCGATATATCGTGCATCCCTAATTTTTTTTTTCATTTTTGTGTGAACTATCCCTTAAATCATTAGTATATAAAAGCACAGTATAGACAAAACACAGTGGATGTTTGTTTTAACACTCTCAGAGGTATTAAATACAGGATCTTGTGCTAGTTTTTTTCAGTCAAGTCATATTTCAGGTCGAGAAATCCAACCAAAGCTCGACGGATGTGTCAGTCCAGATTTACTACACCTTCACAACTAGTACCTCTGAAGATTCACCAAATCATTCAAAACATTACGATCAATATTGTGATCTGTCAGTCTCAGTCGATCCATCATGAAAAAGGGAATCATGTAAAGACGATTTAAAAGTCAAATCAAGACAAACGCTGACCAGATAAACAGATCAAAAAAAAAATCATTCCACAATTTTACAGAAAGTGAACTTCAAAAAACACAAGCTCTAGCGTTTAAACGGGAAATATCAATAGAGCTTATGAAATATACTGAAGCGTGGGGTGTATCAGGTCAACACTGAGGGAAACATTTGCTCAAAAGGTCACAGGCTGACATTTAAGAAGAAAACCAGATTAAACCCAGACCAGAACTGACTGACTACACCAGTCGCCAACACACACTTCATCAGTACTCAGCATTCTGTTTTATAGGCTTCTTACAGCTTTTTGATCGAGAGGATATAAAGCAAGCAAAATATATCCTTTAAACTACACACTTGCGGCAATAAGCTCACATCATCAAGCTCTCAGTTTCTCTCTTTGAGAATAATAAATGATATCCGAGATAGAGCCCGACCGATAAAGGATTTTGAAGACCGATACCGATGCAAATATTTCTTGGTTTTAAAATCCGATATATCGGCCGATATTTTTATTTATTTATTTATTTTAAACATTAACATATTTCCCTCACAGTTATTTGTAGTTATTTAAGAGTTTTAACTAACATATGATAATGCATTTTAAAATGAAACCTGTTTCTTTTATTGTCGCAACAGAACAGACTGATGATAGTGGCGTTAGCTAGCTTTGTGGTTGGCTAATCGATGATGAGCCATACTTTAGCAATGGATAACGTCATACTGCAAATTGTATAACATTTTCAATATAACAGGCCAAGGAGAGATGATGCGTATCATTGCTATAACTGTCGCGCGATATTAAAGAAATACTTCGGTCACATCGTCAAAAGTTAAAAGGACAGTCAGTCAACTACACCGTAACAACGTAACGTAACTATTACTAGCTAATTCCGCTTCACAATTCAGCAGCAAAACTGTGTGGCGCGTTATACACGAGTGTTGCCGACAGGGACGGTGTAGAGCGCCCTCTGGTGGACAAACTATACAACTCCAACACTCATGACATGGTTCAAGCGTGTTTCGTCCATTTTTATTTCATTTATCAGCCATTATAACTGCCGATACCGATATTTTAGAAAATGTCTAATATCGGCCGATAATATCAGTCTGCCGATAAATCGGTCTGGCTCTAATCTGAGATAAAAGAGTTATCGGCTCCTGACGGTTAGTAACACCGCTTCATATGATCATTAAACCCGTATTTGAATATGATTACAGCTTTAAAAAAAATAAAACGGTAAATTCTGTCTAGCGTTAAAGTCCCCATGTTGTGAAAATCAAGTTTTTAATGTTGTTTAATACGTTTTAAGACAAAGTATGTGTAAATTCAAAAGTAAAAAACTACAAATAGAAGTGTAAGTGTGTAACTCATCAGCTGTACTGTATATGAACACACGACTAACTGTAAACACTCCACGGAGAAGAAACAGCTCGACAGATATCAGGAAAGTACGAGTGGTTTGTCGAGCCCAGAGGCTTTTCCCCCTAGAGCCTGAAAACACGTCAAGAAATCAGTTCACAAGAGCCGACCGACTATTCCCTGGAGCTCTAAGCTCCTTATTCTGATGTGTGTCTTCTGGCCGTCTCCAGAGGGAACAGACTGTTGACCGCAGTGCCGAGGTCCAGCCAAGCATGGCAGCAGATAGCGCTTCACGCAGGACCAGAAATTGCTGAAAAATTAATCAAATCGAAAGACGGACGGAAAGCGGAGAGACCGCGGCCACGCATGACAAGCGCTCGGGGCAAATAAACCCTTAGGGGGAACACAATCACTCTGAAGCAAACATGGACGCCCGCAGACATACACACGGAAGAGTTAGTCCACCGGACTGTGAAGTCTGGCATTTACCGGGCCTAAAACGGTCAACGGATGCCAAAGCTTGAAGTTGTCATTTCATTCCACATGTTTGATAAGAAAAGCTTGAAACGTTTTGAGATCGACTCGATTATGTCATTTGAGGTGGTTTGTGAAAGTGGGCGGAGCTAACAGGATCTTTCGACTCTCTGATTGGTGGAATTCTGCACTGAATCATGGGTAATGTAGTTTTCACCGCAAATTATTTTTGATTTGATTAAAAAATATTTAACCTGTAAATTTTGTTTGTGCAAAATAATTGAAATTTATTAATAGAACATTATAAATTAAAATCAAGTTATATACTTGTATATTGTGTGCAAATAATTAAAAATATTAATGACAAACCAATGTTTTTTATACTTATTATAAATGAAGGAAAATCAATGTGATATGAAAGACAAATACCTGTGCAAATAATTCAATGATTACCATAGTGAAATAAATTTGAAACTGAAAATAGAAGAGCTTTAACTTATTTATGAAGTGCAAGTAATTAAATGATTACTGAAAAGACACTATAAAATAACAGTTTTATTCTTATATATGTTATGCAATTAGAAAGTATTTTAATCCTTGTACATGTGCAAATAATTCAAAACCGTTAACAAATAATTTTAATAAAAATGAAATTCAGTTTTATACTGTGCAAATAATTCAATTAATTAAAAATAAATTATAAAATACAATAAAAGCAAGACTTATACTTGTGTATATTGTGCAAAAAAGTAAAAATTATTTAATAAAAAACAATAAATGTAGTAAAAATATTTTTATATCGAGTTACTTCACTTGTTACTCCGATTGGTCACATGATTTTTGTTTCACCATGTTGCTTCAATGCTTCAAATATAACATATAAATTAATGTATAAAATAAATAATAATTTAATGAATATAAAATATTTAAATACAGAAATATAAAAGAGTTATGTTATACAACGTTCTTTAATTTTATAATAATTATTTTATAATTTTATATTGAGTCACGTTACTCCGATTGGTCACATATTTGTTTCACCACATTTAGCTTCAATGCAAGCAACTTCACAAAAAACGCGGGGCGAAAGACGATCTCCACTGATCAAGCCCTGAAAATTACCAATAGAAATGGCGTTTAAAAAAGGCAAATCCACATAAAATATGGTAAAAAAAAAAAAAGAGTAAAAAATTAGCTTGAACTCACACAGGCCAGAAAAGCACTTCACAGACACTTCCTCTCCATCCTCAAACGGGACGGCGTCCAAACGGCACAAATAACATAACTCGTGGATTTTAAACCAACTGCGGCATCATAAATCCCACCCAACAATTATTGATTAAATGCTTTCTCCCAATAATGAAAGGTATAAATCTCCCTCTTTCAAAAGAAACGTATATAATCTAATAAAGGAGTTACATTCCCAAACTGAGAGGGAACATAAGAGACCGGGCTTCATTACAAGCCGACGTGTGTGTGTGTGCGTGTGTGTGAGAGATAGAGAAATGGAATTAGTTATGAGAAGGCCCATTACTCAGACACAGATATTGATCAAGGAGAAATTTGCTTTTGAGACTCTATTATTGAAGAAAAACGGCGGCCATGTTTACACGTTCATGCATGGAGTGAATGATCACATGATCAACACTTCACTTCACGCAGATTTACTCGACATATTTTAAGAAAAACCTCTCTCAATCATCATTGTATGACAAATTTTAAAGCTTTGATCATACAAATCACTTAAATATCATCTAAATAAGACATATTATTGGCAAATATTGATATTTATATGCAGTTAGTTACGAAGATCTATTGATTTGCAGTGCAAGCATCTGAATTTTATGTTATCTCTGCTATCTGCATCTTTTGAAACTGATTTTTCCTCCATATTCTCGCTATATTGACCCATAAAAGCCTGATGTATCAAATATGATACAAAAAATATCTACATTATACATATACTTTTTTGTTATTTTAAATTTTAAAACGTATTTTGTCAATTATTCCATTTAAAAAATATATTTATTACTATTTTATACATCAGGGTTTACACTAAAAACATATCTTTTCAATTATTCCACTTAAAAAATATTTATTACTATTTTATTCAGCAGGGTTTACAGGTTTATTGAGGAAACAAAGAGACTGCACGTGATGATAATCCAAAATAAGAAAATGTGTAGAGGAAACCTGTCAGAAAACAGTAATAATTCACCAAATGAACTACGATTTCTCACGAGGAGACATGATGATAATCTAAAATAAGAAAATATGTAGAGGAAACTTGTCAGGGAACAGTAATAATGCACAAAATGAACTACAATTTCTCATGAGGAGACATGATGATAATCTAAAATAAGAAAATATGTAGAGGAAACTTGTCAGGGAACAGTAATAATGCACAAAATAAACTACGATTTATCACGAGGAGTCATGATGATAATCTAAAATACGTAGAGGAAACCTGTCGTGGAACAGTAATAATCCACAAAATGAACTACGATTTCTCATGAGGAGTCAGGATGATAATCTAAAATAAGAAAATATGTAGAGGAAACCTGTCGGAAAACAGCAATAATGCACAAAATGAACTACGATTCCTCATGAGTCACCATGATGATAATCCAAAATAAGAAAACATTTAGAGGAAACCTGTCGAAAAACAGTCATAATGCACAAAATGAACTACGATTTCTCATGAGGAGACATGATGATAATCCAAAATTAGAAAAAATGTAGAGGAAACCTGTCGGGAAACAGTAATAATCCATGATGAGGAGCCTTAGGTGGAATAACACAAGTGCTTTTAACTTCATCTGTGAAAACGAAGTGATAAAATTCAGATGTCTGAAATAGCTAATGAAACTCTGAACAAAACCCAAAGGCCGAGCCAGTTTCCCAGAAGGCCACAGCTGGACCGGGAACATCAATAATCTGGTTTCAAGAGTCACACGAGTCAAAAGAAGAGGATCTTGAGTTCCCCCACAAAAGGAAAGATTGTTTATGACAGGAACACACAGGTGGTCGAGCGCTAGATCAATACACTTGGCTCAGATGAGCATTGTATAGGCGAGAGAAACGCCAGAACCAAGTATAATGGCGGAAAAGCCCATATTCCTGATGCCAACAACACTGGATCTCTCAGAAACGATTGCTTATACACGCGGGATTTGGTGCGGTGCCACGTGACAACATGATCTGTCCGATCGGAAGCGGAGAACACCGTATCATTAAGAGTGACCTCTTCCTGGGATTTATTGAGCTTCTGGAGATTGATGGAGAGATTGGAAAGAGAAAGGTTAAAAGTTAAAAAAAAGTTTCTTTCACTCTATCCGTGAGGGCAAACTAAAAGGATTTTCCCACCTTATTCACTTTAACATCCTTACAGCGTGTGAAACACACACAGATACGAGTTTACACACTCACCCTGCAGAGGAAATCTCTCGCTTTCATGTAGAGTTTGAACTCTCTGCCAAACTTGAGCTCGCAAATACAGGTTTACAATCTGAAAACTTTGAGGACAAACAAATATGGTTGCCATTTCTGCATCCCTAATAAGTAACAATTAGAAATCATATATTTTTACGTTGGTTTTTTTAATATTTAAAAAAAAAATGAAATTTTGAAACTAACTGAAATGAGATTCTCATCTAATCAGCTTTATTTCAACTAAATTGTTTTAATAGTTGTCGCTAACGATTATAACCCTATTTGTGACCTCTCAAAATACATTCAATATCAAGTGAAAGAAATTAAAACAAACTTACAATTGTAATTTACAACTTAGAATATCTTAAACTCCTTAAAACATGTCAAATGTACCTGAGAGAAAACCCTGCAGGAGTTGTTAAGGAGATCATACACTATAAAAGTGAACTTATAAAGACAACATTGAGAAAGTTTGGCTAGAATATAAGTCTTTTTAATACAATTTATTACTATTTCTTTGCAATTACATGTGAAATTTGAGTGAATTTGGTTTTACAGCCATTTTTTTCCATTGCTGATCCAATTTTTACTCATAAATAAATACAAAGAAACAGTAACACATTGAATTAACAGTGAAATTGAGTTAGAGACAGAATAGTTTCATTGTAAAGCCGAGCATACTCCAATCTTTGTTTTATTTACAACTTGTGCAAGTGATTCACTCGTTTGTAACCTGATAAATAAAACTACTGAACAATTGCACCAAGACAAAAACACACTTGTAGCTCCGCCCACTGAAATCTCATTGGTCTACAAAATGGTGCATCAAACACTAAACATGTTCTGATTCAAATGCACAATTTACATTTGTCCGACAAAACATTGTCCGTTTTGATTCTAGATTTAAAGTATAATTAGACGTGACGGAGACTGTCCTGTTTAGCCGGGGAAAAAGAAGAAAAGGGACGTCTTGGCTAATAGGAAGCGTTTGGCAACTCAGTCAGAAAGGGAATAAAGTGCAGACTAGACCAACTGTTGGCGTTCACTTTCAGGAGATGACTGTACCGAGTCTTGGCTCGCTAATTAGCAGTCCCAGAAGCACATAACACTTTCATACTTATGAATATTTGATTAGAAGCTTCGCTTGGATAACGCTCGTGGTATGTGTGTGTGTGTTTGAAACTAGGCAGTGTGACACAATGAACATTTCTCTCCTCCGTTTGGCGTCTCTCGTCCTGAAAAACGGCTTATTATGCTGTTAACACAAAAGGAACAAAAGCGGGTTCTCCGCGACAGACGCGCTTCTCTTTGCAAACAGTCAATGTGGATGAACGCGCAAACAACAGACAACAAACAAACAAACCCCTATTGAAAGAAAGGGTCTTGGAAATACTGGCGACACATATTCTGATATTCCTTCTCAACCTAGATGTGGATTTCTTTCTTTCTAGTGTTTTCTAAATATTGAACATTCAGATTCACGTCCAAAAAAAAAACAATAAACATGTCGGAAATGTTCTAGTCTGTTCATGGTGTGATTTGTCGTACTGCACGGGTAAAAATAACTGGAAAACTTGTGAAAAAAGGCGATTTATTAAACTATAGGGGTGTCTATATCGCAATTCAAATTAGAAACCGACCGATAAAGGATTTTGAAGACCGATACAAATATTTTTTGGTTTTAAAATCCGATATTTCAGAAACGAGCAACAAAACATGAACAGATTTCCCTAACATTAGTTATTTGTAGTAATTTATGAGTTTTAACTAAAATAATATGATAATGCAATTTAAAAAGAAACTTGTTTATTTTACTGTCGCAACAGAACAAGGTAGAGTGCCCTCTGGTGGACAAACTATACAACTCCAACACTCATGACATGGTTGAAGCGGGTTTCGTCCGTTTTAAATAAATATTTATCGGCCGATACCGATAGTTTGGAAAATGCCTAATATCGGCCTGCCGATAAATCCGTAGTGTGGATAGTTCGCCCAAAATAAAAATTACTGTGAGAAATAATTCAATTTTTCATGGTTTTTGTGTCAGTACTGAATTAATCTACTATATAAAATGTTGAATATAATGTATAATAATTGTAATGGGGAATATGTGTGTCCTGATAACGCCACATGTCTGTTACAGGTAAAAAGTGCTACATTACATTAAATATATCTAGTCAGTCATAGAGTGCAAGCACATTCACATAAAATAATTCAGTAATTTCATCTTCAAAATCATGAATATTGTTATTTTAGTTAGGGATGCACCGATATGACAATTTTGGCCGATACCGATAACTCTTTATATTTGAAAGCCGATAACCGATATATCGGCCGATAAATCTAAATCCAAATTTTTAGACAATTTTTGAGAGCCTGATTATAAAAAAAGTCTCCCCATTACAAACACAATTATGATGTTCTTATTTTAACGTTGTGTAGCCGATATGACAGACTTGCGCTAATCATTTTGCACTTTAACTGAATTTTCCTGTTTTAAAGTGACTTCAATCATATTTCAAGCAATTTAAAAGCATCATGTTGAACAGTGCACAACAAAATAATACATTATTTATCAGCTTTTAGATATCGGCTTAATGTTCTTGTTGGGCCGATAACGATAACATTAAAAATGATCATTTATCGGTCGATACCGATAATGTGGCCGATATATCGTGCATTCCTAATTCTGGGTTCTCTATTGTCCTAAGTCCAAGAATATTCATTTATACACAATAAATCAAATTTAGCATTTTAACCAACATCACAATTTATAATATGGCAGGGCTCTAGAGTGCGACCAATTTGGTCGCAAATGCGACCAAAATTTGAAAAGGTGCGACCAAATTTTTTCCTAGGTCGCACCCGTGCACCTAACGTTCTCGCATGATCGCATCCGCTGACTCTCCCCAAACGAAAATGTTTTTTCCCTGCACGTATAGTAAAATGCTCCGTTGCTGTGTGATGCGACCTGAACGTGAATACCAGAGAATCAGGAACGGCAACCAGCAGCAGAAGAAACAGACGACGAAGAAAGTTTTAAAAATGTTGGCTACTTTTTATGGCTAGGTAAAATATATTCTCATATTCAAAAACTAATTCTCATTTTACGAACCCGTTGGGCTATGCTGTGTTCAGTTGATGAATGAACGGAAGATTGTAGCGCGCATCCCATCCAATACATCGCAATAATCTTTGTGCTTTGTTACTATTGATATGAAAGAAAGTCTCAGATTTTAAATTAGGTCCGTTTTCTTACGAAATTCAAGAACATAAATAGTGTATTGACGCTGTGGCGTGAGATCGCTCTGACTCAGCTCAAGTGTAGCAGCAGCGCGGAGCGCACATGAGCTTCTCTTCCGCCTTAATAAAACCATTTACAGCGTGAAATAAACATGAACGAGCATCTGAAAGTGTGTTAAAAGATAGAGTACAACTTAGAGAAATCCGTATCTTTCACATAGAATCGCTCAATCAGTGATTCATTTCAACCGTGGAAAGACGTCAGTAAAAGGCGTGTAAACAATGTAATGTAACGTCACATTTACCTCAGAGAAAAACAAATCCAGTGACCATAAACTCGTTAGCCAGCTAGAAAAATTAACTCTAGATCAGCATTTTGCCAAATATATGCACCATATTACATATTCATTATAATTTTTAACGTTTTTCAATATTTAATGCATGTTGTTTGAAAAAAAAATCTGACAAGCTTTTATGCAGCCAACATTTAAATGTTTATATTTCATATTACATTATTATTATAAAAAAATAAATAAACGTGTAATTTAAGTGTTTGTCTACAAATCAGGTAATTTTTACCTTCAATATTATAGTAGGCTAATGAAGCATAGTGGGCTACAACTGACTCCCAGTTTACAGCATAAGTTGAGATTTGTTTTCCTTGAGAAAATTTGCCATGTATTGTACCTGATATCCAGAATAATCAATATTGAATCGAATTGTGAAATTGGTGTCAATACCATGCCCTTACTTGAACATTGTAAAAACAGCACTTTAAATTTTTAATTTTTTTTAAAGATTTATATTTTTATATACAATATAATTGTGCTTCAAAAAACTATCTTATTCTTTTTTTTAAGCATTTACATAATATATATGAATATACGGAGCGTGATAAAAAGGTGACCTTGAAATTGTGCCGTTAAATGTGATGCGAGATGAAAAAAATTTGAGTGCACCTAAATTTTGTGCTGGTGCACCTAAATAAAAAAGTTAGGCGCACCAGTGCAACCAAGGCAAAAAGTTAGTCTGGAGCCCTGTATGGTGTCGCGAGTTCAGTATAGTGATATCGAATCATGAAATGAGCGTATCATTACACCCCTAAAACAAGCACTCATATGTTATATACATTATGACAGACTTCGTGAAGTGCAGAACGCTCTCTCTTCCCAGCATGCTTTGCTGGTTTGTGATTGGCATGGTAATGGGCCTCTGCTACATTATGATAAGGTCAAATTAGAATTAATCACTGTGTTTCTTCTGTCTCTCTCCCTCTGGGTAAATGAATAAACATGACTTGGCTGAAGTGCTCGACTCTGAGGCTAGTGAAACAATGACACAGTGATGCTGATAAGAGCGGGATTTCACACACACACACACACACACACACACACGTGAAAGAGAATCAGTCAACGCCTTCTGGATGTTCCGGCAATTAAGATTCCTTAAATGCGTCATGTTCCGAAATCCGATAAGTTTGTCCCTGGATTTTGTCGTTTATGGAGCGTTTGCAGAGCATTACCGCTAACATAGGAAATTAGCTTTCAGTCAATACAAGACGAGTAGCTTGATAAGCGTTGAGTGTTCAGCTAAATAAAGTACACATTTCATCATGTTTAAATCCATTGTGCTGTGACGTTTTTCCCTTCAAGACCAAAACGCTAATATTCTGGCCAAAACAAGACCAGATGGAGACCGCGGTGAACTCTTCAGTCAATTGGTTCACGCCCCAATTAATTGCTTAATAAAGATGAGCGTTTGTGAGAACAAAGTGCATGTTTAGAGCCCGACCGATAAAGGATTTTGAAGGCCGATACCGATACAAATATTTTTGGGTTTTAAAATCCGATATATCAGCCGATATTTTTTTTTTATTAAATATTGTTGGATTTCACACACGTGTAAAAGAAAAGCTAACTTTTCTGCACAAGATACGTTTGATACTTTTTCTCTGTGTCTAAATGTTCACTCCTCGCAAGTATAACTTACATTTTACAATGCAGGGACTGTAACTAGAGATATGCTAGTTATAAATACAGTAATCATTACTTTATTTAGCCAGAAAAAGCTCATTGTGGTTTCCAAGCTCATTAATGTTAACGTTAGCGGTCTTCCACTGATGATAGTGGCGTTAGCTAGCTTTGTGGTTAGCTAGTCTATGATGAGCCATAATTTAGCAATAGATAACATCATACTGCAAAATGTAAAACATATATTTTCAATATAACAGGCCAAGGAGAGATGATTGAAGCGTGTTTCGTCCGTTTTTATTTTATTTTTGAAATATTCATTTATCGGCCATTATGACTGCCGATACCGATATTTTGGAAAATGCCTAATATCGGCCGATAATATCGGTCTGGCTCTTCTTTATATAAAATGGCGATGGTTAGTCTAGATCAGACTTATTCCTCAGCTGAATCGTGTCGAGACTTTATAGCTGCACTGAAACTCACATTTGGACCCTTTGGACCCCATTGAAGTCACTATACGGAAGAAATCCTGGACCGTTTTCCTCAAAAACCTTCATTTATTTATGACTGAAGACTTAAAATGAAGTGAGGGAGAGTAAATTTAAATTCTGAAGAGAACTAATCCTTTAATACAGTATACAGTAACCACTGTAGTCATGTGTGTTTGTCCCAATCTTATAACATCAACAAATTGGACCAATTCTGATTATTTGTGCATCCTGATATACAAATATAGCAACAAATCAAAAAATAAATAAGTGGTATTTGACTTTTCATCCACATGGATGCTTGAAGAGAGCCCAGCTGTGGCTGTGTTGAAGAAAGGCTTGAAACGGCGCGCAGCGAGGACATCCGCAGGTGCGCTCGACTCTGAAACAAACACTCGCCGCGTCGACGCGCGAGAACAAATGTCTGCAATATATTTAATGCGCTCAAATGCGCCGTTCCCGACGCGCAGCACGGACACATCTCTCACGAGGGCTTCTGGGAAGGACACAAATAAATAAATAAATCAATATCAAAGGACCCGAGTGTAATGCTTTACTGGGTCATAAAACACGTGGCCATCAGGGAACGCGGGCCAGGATTCCCAGAGGCCTCCGGGGCGGACGAGCACCAGGGCCGAGGAGAGCGCGGATATAAATTTCATGGCAAATGAAGTCTATTTTGCCGTGCTGAATGAGAGAAAGGTCACGCAGACAATCAGTCCAGGGTTTCTGGTGGGATATCGGATCAGAAGGCCACTCGAGGCGGCCGTGTTAGGACGAACACTGGGGCAAGGTTACATGAGACATTAACACATCGCCTATTCACACATCTGTAGCGCTTATGGTTAATTGAATCATAGTTGTGACTCATTGATTATAATAACAGACAAGTGATTTAGTGATAAAGGCAAATTGCTGTAAAATTAAATTGTAAAACACACACAGGCACTCATATGCATACACATATGAATATATATATATATATATATATATATATATATATATATATATATGAATTGTTCAGATGCAAAAGCCTCTAAATGCCATTTGATATTTTCTTCTAAAATGACCATTTTTATCAAACTTGTTTATTTAAGTTCGGTAATTTCACTTAAATGACAATTAATAGGTAATCTTCATTGCCATTTAAGTGAAATTACTGAACTTAAATATACAAGCTTGATAAAAATGATCATTTTAGAAGAAAATTTCAAATGGCACTTAGAGGCTTTTGCATCTGAACTCTTCATATATATGACTATATATACACACACAAATGGCAGTCATGCTGTATTTCTCATCTTACAGACACATTGTATTATTTAAAACAACAGATGACACTCAAGCTTAACTGTTCAACTGTTATTGGACAAATTCAGTCAATAAACAACTAATATCGTTTACTTTTAGCAAATGCTAACGGCAAAGCTTGCTAACGGCTATTTAGTGAAAAAACAAGTGCTGCAATTTTGAATTTTACATCACAGTTCAACAAACAATAAATTAAAATCGAATAACTTACTTTTTAGACAGAATATTGGAAGTTACTGTCTGTTTTAGATGGACCAAAATATTTCCAGACGAACGGTTCCTCGTGTCTCCGTCCGACAACACAACAGCAGTAATGGCGGCCGACGATCTTCTTCTTCTTCTTTAAGAGTTTTATGGCGGTTGGCAAACCAGCTAAAAAGGTGCATTTACCGCCACCAACTGGACAGGAGTGTGAAGCGTCAACAGAGTTCATAAACATATACACTACCATTACCATATACTAGACCTCACCTTGTCTACGGCAGTTCATTGGAACGAATGCGTCAATAGAGCCGCCATCTTGAAACAGGGGAGCCCCTCCACTTTAATGCATCAGCGTCAAAGTAGTGGACACAGGTCTAACGGAAATAAAATCTCCATAAATCATCAAGAATGCGAGTTTTCTTGTTTGTTCCAATGGTCAGACATGTATTTATCATTGATCCCAGAAAGATTTTTTTTTTTTAACATTCTTCCTAGTTCAGATTTCATCCGTGAATATCATCGATCGAGTACGAGTTCACGGGTGGTAAGTCACGGGCTTGACGGCCGTTCCAGTGCACTTTCACGGGGAATAAGATTGGAAAAACACGAGTTACAGGTTGCCTGGAACGCGGCATAAACTACTTCCTAACATGAGATCAGAACACTCTTGTCCCATACACCGCACGACCCAGAGTGTTATCAAAAGGTGGACTGGTTTAAGAAATCAACGGAATGTAATCGAAAGTGTGAAGTGTAGACACAGGCAAGGCCCTATTGTTTTACACATCTCTCTCCATGACGGTGAGAGACACATTTTTACAGCAGTAAATGAACTAAGAACATCTGATCTAACTTGAACATTAACACACATATCTTTAACATCACAAAAACTTTAAGTTCTTACTGCAATAACACATAAATCAACGCTCAATAAAAAAATACCCACAATGCACCTAGCGGCGCTGCGTCATCATAGAATGTTCACGCCCACTTTTGGGGGAAAGAAACTAGATTCCCATAGACTTCAATACAAAATAACGGCAAAAACCAACGTCCGTACACAGCCGACAGGCGTAAATAACTTAAGAAATCACTTATATACACCATGTCAAGTAATTATATGTCAAGCCTGCCTGCTATAGAGCGTGAAAGATACATTTTTTATGCCCGTTATCAACTAGCCCAGGCTACCTGCCATCATAATCATTAATTCATGAGATATACATTAAGGTTTTTTACTTTAAAAAGCAAAATAAAATCATTCACTCGCTTACCTCGTGACTCGACGAGGTAAAATTAAATGTCCGGGTAAGACACCTCTGGCCACTGGGTGGGGTTGTTACCCCAATTTGACGCTGGGAGAATAAAGGGACATGTTTTTAAATTGACCAAATTAAGTTTGTGTATGTATTTTTCACACACTATGGCAGGCAGGGTGGACATATAATTACTTGACATGTTTTATATAAATGATTTCTTAAGTTATTTACGCCTGTCGGCTGTGTACGGACGTTGGTTTTTGCTGTTATTTTGTATTGAAGTCTATGGAGAGTCTAGTTTGTTTTCCCCCAAAAGGCGGGAAAGTATTTTTCCAGTTCCAATTCTTTCTCTCAACCCCAACTTTGTTTTGAATTTTATATAAATGCGGCCGACGATCAGTGAATAAGAAGCAGTTTTGAACGAATCGTTTGAGCAAACAATTCAATGACTCGCTTGTGAATCGGTTGTTGAATGAACGCTATGATTCGCTGCTTCATTTTTGATTTTTTTTAACGCTTTGAGCGAATGATTCAGCACTTTGAAATGAATTAACTGAATCATTCAAATGACTCACTCAAAAAGATTTGCCCCCTACTGGCGTTATGACGTGACGTGCAGAGTTCATGTATTTCATGTTTATTTCTAACGACTAATTTTGTAGAAAACATGAATAAATAATACATATAACATCACAGTACTACAGAGAACAGAAAAAAATGTGGTAACACTGTACAATAAGGTTCATTTAGTTAACATCAGTAGTTAGCATATAATGTTAGCATATAGCTAATAATGAATATTATATTTTCAACGTTTACTTGAACTTTATTAAAATATTGTTAACGTTAGTTAATGCACTTTGAACTCTGAAAAAACAATAAGGCTTTATTTAATTAACTAACATTAATAAATACAGTACAGATCATTATTGATACATAATGCTAACTACTGAACGTTATTGTAAGGTAACCTCACATTTATATTTGTGTTTTTTTCCACAGTATGAACTGGATCTTTATACTTTATACCCCGCAGAGCCAAAAATGGATCTTCATTGCAGACCTCAAAGGCCTTGAACAGCCATAAAATGAACCGTATACTTTATTTCTCCGAGTAGAGACTCTACATTGCACATTTTCTGTCTCCTCTGAGAGGGAAAAGCTGAGTTCAGACAGGCCAGAACATCAAAGTGTTCACTGTCCTGAACACTAGCCGTCTCCCAGCACATCACCAGTCAAACGACTCTCCTCCACATGTGTGTGTGTGTGTGTGTGTGTGTGTGGGTTTGACATCCCTGCAGCCGACCAACTGATTTTCCTATTCCGAGTGTTACGAGTCAAGTTGATGTGGAACCAGGAAAGCAGAACCTGCTGGGATTTGGACCTGGAGAACTGCCAATTATTATTCTGAAAGCACATATCCAAGTAATCCATAGTTAAATATGTAACGCGGGCTGACATTTACCCAGAGAGCTACTCAGAAATTATGAATCCTCTGTTGGATTTTTGGGGCATGTGAGGGGAAACGGATCTAGCTGAAAATAAGCCAGTGTGTGTGTGTGTGCTTATGCATGAGGTGAATTAATTAGAGTGATAATATGAATATGTTTACTAATTCAAGGCAGCCAACTCTCATGCATTCAGACTCACGCCGACAGATGAGACGGAGCACGTTACTTTTGATATGAAACAAAGTCTCAATTTTACAGATCTGTCAATTTCTTTACAAAATTCAAACAATAAACAGTTTTTGGCACTCTTTAAAGGCAGGGTAGGCGAATTGTTCTTGAAAATGTTTTTGTTATGCTGGTTAAAAGTCTCTCACATCCTGGTAGCAATCACTCACTTAAAGGGATAGTTCACTTTGAAATTAATTTTTGGTATGTTTTAGCTTACCTCAAGGGCATCCAAGATGTAGGTGTCTTTGTTTCTGCACTATTTTCAATTTTGATATTTTTGATATGTCTGTCAGTCATATAATGGAGGTCTATGGTCACCACCTCAAAGAGCGTGCACAGAGAAGTCCAGATTAAACATGATTTAATGACTCATAAATGTAAGTACACATTGATGGTCTAAGACATGAAACGAGCGGTTTGTGTGAGAAAACAAACAGTATTTATATCGTTTTACCTCTTGTAACCACAGCTACGTCCAAGTGATCTGAGTGCGCGGGTGCTTCGGTCTGCGCAAGTGCTCACTCGCTAAAAATTTGGCGTCTAAACGTTGATTTTTCGCCGAGGTATTTGCGATTTTCTCCTGAGCTCGTGGCGCCATTTCAGAGCGCGGCAGATGGTTTTCGGCTAATATCTCCATGAATACTCCACCAAAAATGACGAAACGCATATGGTTTTGTCAGTTCGGCGAAATGATTCGAAGGAGCCCGGTCTCCGATGGATATGTTGGGTTTTCGCCGAGATATTTGCGTTTTTCGCTTCCAGAGGGGCTTTGGGGGCCTGTATCTCGAAAGGTCTCTTTCGAAAGGTCTCGGTTCGTTCTCCACTCGATAAAAATTTGCCGTTGAAACGTTGATTTTTCGCCGAGATATTTGCGATTTTCCAAGCTCGTGGCGCCATTTCAGAGCACGGCCGACGGATTTCGGCTAATATCTCCACGAATATTCCACCAAAAATGACGAAACGCATATGGTTTTGTTCAGTTCGGCGAAACGACTCGAAGGAGCCCGGTCTCTGATATAGATATTTGCGTTTTTCGCTTCCCAAGGGTTCTTTATACATTGATCAGAACAGCATCAAATAAATAAAAATATAGAATAATTTGTTCTTCAAAAAAATACGACAGTACACGTCTAAAAACCCCAAATACATCTGGGATACGATGTAAATACATTAATTTGAGTAATCATTTAGCCTATCGTGGTACTAAAGACTTCCGTTTTCTTATTTGGCCATAGTATGTGACCGACAAACACATATTGTTGTGCTATTTTTATTGTACATTTTGTCCAGTCCCTGATATTCAATTTTGAACTATAATAATTTATCAGAAAATACATAAAAATAAATATTACTTAATTTTTTAGACTGACTGCCACCATCATGATAGTGTCCAAAAAAAAGATTTTTCCATGGTATATTTTTATGCTAATAGCAGTCTGTCTGACCTTGGCCTTGTCGTTTGATGCTAAAGTCGACCTAAACCATCCTCAGAAAGACATGGCATCTTCTCCACACACCTGCTGTTCAGAACACAAGAGGGGAAAGCGGGAAGATATTGTAGCACCAGCTGACCTCAGATCAGTTACCGCTCACACACACACACTGTTCAAGCTGAACGGAGCCATTTCCATTTAGATATGATAAGATCCCTGGGAAGTGTTGGAGAAAGTAGGTCGCTCTATCATCACGGCTGAGCTGGAGTTGCAGCGTCTCTTATCGCGAGCGTAATCTCGTCGGGAAGGTGATATACTCGCAGTGTAATCCACACATTACGGTTTCGGATTAGATTATATTGTGCTGAAGCACAAGGGAGCCGTAAACCTAAAGAGACTCGGGTCTGATCTGAGATTCAAGGGTGTTTCTTCAACTGTGAAACTCATTATATTTGTCTACTAACAGAGGATACTGTATATACAGTCAAACCCAAATGGATTAAGACACCTTCAACATTTCTCACATTATCACTATAGTTTAGAAAATGGTGATAAAATATGACCTATAGTGTCCTACACACACGTGAAAAAATATCAAAAATTATATCTAGTGTCTGAATAATTTTTGGTTCGACTGTACATGCATCAATAATAATAAAAGTCATTTCCGCAACATCTTTATTGATGCGTTTAGTTTGATGAGAATCTGTCACGGAAATGACATCAAACATTCAGCTAATGCTAATTTTTACACACAATTAAATAAAATTGTCATACTTTTTGAATAATTTGGTCAAATCACAACTCGATCTGAATATTTTCTCAATTTTACTTCATTTTCTCATATTCCATCACTTATCAAACTTCATTAGTTGGCAACATTGTTCTGTGTTGCGGAAATGACGTCAAAACTCATTAACAGTCGTAATTTGTATAAATTATAATTTCAAATTACAATGTTTTCATACAATTTATATAATTGTTCATGATCATTTCACAATTCGTTTTTGATTATCATAGTTTTAAAATAGTTTCAAACACTTAAAAGACGAAAATATTTTTGAGTGTCATTTCCAAACAAGCTGTAATTTGGCCAAATTATGCAAAAAGTGTGACAACATCATTTAACTGCGATGAAATTAGCCTTAGCATTAATAAGCCTTAGCATTGCAAAAATCTCTGATGTCATTTCCACAACATCTTTATTGATGCGTTTTGTTTGATGATAATCTGTCACGGAAATGACATTAAACGTTCAGCGAATGCTAATTTTTACACACAATTAAATGATATTGTCATACTTTTTGCATAATTTGGCCAAATCACAACTCGATTGGTAATGACACTCGAAAATATCACTTTCAAGCTGAATATTTTTCTCAATTTTACTTCATTTTCTCATATTCCATGACTTATCAAACTTCATTAGTTGGCAAATTTTTCCGTGTTGCGGAAATGACGTCAAAACTCATGAACAGTCGTAATATGTGTAATCATTTCAATTATAATTTCAACTTACAATGTTTTCATACAATTTACACTAAAATTGTTCATGATCATTTCACAATTCGTTTTGATTATCATAGTTTTAAAATAGTTTATAGTTTAACACTTAAAAGACGAATATATTTTTTGAGTGTCATTTCCAAACAAGCTGTAATTTGGCCAAATTATGCAATAAGTGTGACAACATCATTTAACTCCTTAGCATTAATAAGCCTTAGCATTGCAAAAATGATGTCATTTCCACAACAGTAACATCTCTACATTAAACGTAAAAAGTAACAAACATGAATTCAATGTGACTTTCAAAACAGAATTAAAATTTGAAATCTTATTAAAATCCGCTTTTAAGACCTGAAGTGTAACCCTAGTTGAAGAAACTTCCACACGCTGAGCTCGACTCCAAAGAAACATCTTTGTACGACAGTCAAAACATTTCGTAAATGAAGCATTGCATGAAAACGCTTTTGGAAAGTGGGGGCCTTTGTGTGACGCTTGTTTACCTGTGGTGTTTTACGTGCTTTTGATGCGGCAACCATTTGTCCTTTTATTCCTGCTCGGGCTTGTTTGATGGACAAATAAATTCATAAGCAAGGGCTTTTGTGTGTGTGTTTGTGTGAGAATGTGTAGGGGTGGGGGATCGATACATCAATCTGAGCTTTTACTGAGAGCGCTGTTCAGCCCGAGCTTGTTTTCATACCTCTAGATGAGCACCGGTGAATGCAGACGATCAATCAATGAGACTCAACACTACCACAACACATGACGGAGACACAACTGGAAAAATACAGAATCATAATTACAATTGGACCAAAATAAGACCATTCCACGTCCAAATCTATTGAGGTTTCAGCCAGTAACGCCTCTCCAACCTCAACCTCAGTGTCTTCATGCTCTGATACAAACGATTCTGTGGAGTAAATGCTACAGGAAAAAACTGTAAAAAATAATTGTGATTTTCACGGTAAAATACTGTAAAAATGCTACACGTGACTACAAAGTATGAATAGGTTGCTAAATTAACTTTATATCAGATAATGAAATACGGTTTATTACTGTAAATTTTAAGTTAAGTCTGTAAAACCAATAACATTCCTGTCATATTTTTGACGGTAAAGTTCTGGCAACCGTTTTTTTACCGTAAAAATTACGGTTTTATTTTTTTAAATAAATAAATAAGCAAATCCTATATTAGTACTCAATTCAAGCTTGTAGAAATTAAAGCGTATAAGATTATATTAAAACCTACTCAACTTTCTAATATTTTCCCATCATGCACTGGGGCATGGATAATTGGTAAGGTTGATTTTTCCCTGTTTTTCAGCTGTATTTACACCATGTTTCATTGTCTTTTCTTGTTAGGTTTAGTAACTTGCCATTTTGTGACATCTTCGATTAATTTTATACTCAAAATGACACATACTCAACAACTTGGATGTTTTGAAGTAGAGCATACACTTGTTTAATGCAGTGTTATATTGAATGAGTTAAAAACTACATGTTACTTCATTCTATGTGTGAAATATAATTCAATTAAATGTCATATGAACGTTAAGCTCAATAGTAAGTAGATTTTACGTGATAACAGATAAATTGTAAAGAGTTTAAATTTAGTTAAAACGTGTTTTTTTATCATGCATATCCTACAAGTTATTTTTTTCAGCGCAGCTCCATGTCCAAATCTATCGAGGTCTTAGCCAATAACGCCTCTCGAACTCACGTGTCTTTATGGTCTATCCATGGGATGCAGGAGCTGAAGCACTGCTGGTTTCTCTTGTGTTGATGTTGTGTTGCATCATTGCTCTCCAGTGATCGGATCTGCTGACAGCATGTGGATTCCAGATGCTGTTAATGAGTAGAAACCGGACTTCACCACGGACACCAAGCGCCAGGGCCTGGGATGACCCTCAGGAGCTGCGGTAATGATGAAAGGAGGAGGAGAAGGAGATCCACAAACCCCAGACCGAGAGCAAGATCTGAGACGCGTCAGGATCTCCGCTGGGAAACACAAGCCTCCAACATTCTCCCGGGGTCAGCAGGACTCAAACCACCGATACCTATTCTGGATCATAACATACCGTATATTGTCTTGATCAAAAGATATCCCAGAAGGCATTGTGACATACTCAGATTTTATCCAAGGCAGATTATAGATTAAATAGGAAATTGTCAATTATAACTGTGGCATACACATGCTAGTTATTTCTATAAATATACATTTTGATAAATAATATAAAATAAACTAATATGACTAAAGAAATTTGTATTACTAATAGATAATATAAAAATGCTAAAATAGCAAATAAAATTGATATAATAAATTATAATTATTATTACTACTAAGAAATATTATATGAATAAGTAAAGTGTAAATATTCAATTATTAATATCAATGTAAAATGTAAATTATACAAAGTTATGTTGACAGCAAAATGCCTTTAACGACAGTCCAACAAAAACACACCACAATCATCGAAAGTCCAACAAACACATCAAAAACATCAAAAGTCCAAAAAAACAACAACACAACTATCAAGTCCAACAAAAATAGGAATCTACCATCAAAAGTCCAAACAAAAACATGACTCAATCATCAAAAATCCAACAAAACCACTCCACAACCATCAAAAGTCCAACAAAAACACATTTCTCCCATTAAAAGTCCAACAAAAACATGATTCTCCCATCAAAAGTCCAACAAAAACACATTTCTACCTTCAAAAGTCCAACAAAAACACATTTCTACCACCAAAAGTCCAACAAAAACACATTTCTACCTTCAAAAGTCCAACAAAAACACATTTCTACCACCAAAAGTCCAACAAAAACACATTTCTACCATCAAAATTCCAACAAAACACATTTCTGCCATTAAAAGTCCAACAAAAATATGATTCTCCCATCAAAAGTCCAACAAAAACACATTTCTACCATTAAAAGTCCAACAAAAACACATTTCTACCAATAAAAGTCCAACAAAACACGAGTAAACGAAACAATATTGAACCGATAGATGTGTTTTTTACCGCTGTTGTGTCTGGTATGTGCTATTGACTTTCACACTGTTGCTAAAGATGTTACTTCAGTTTTCAAATGTCAATGTCTTTCTAACAATAACGAATTAATGAATTATAATGAATAATATTTTCTTACTCCGTTGACAAACAGGTTTTTAGGTTTCGGAAACAGTATTTTTTTCTTGTTTTAAAGCAAAATTTTATGCAGTCATTAAAATAAAATATTTACATAAAGAAACTCTGAAATAAATGCATCATGTTTGTGGATGTCTTGATATTATAATATGAAAATATAGTTAAAGCAAACCGATTCATCTGATGTAATCCAACCAGGACCCGCAGCGAGGTACGATATAAAAGCTAGCGATATTGAAAACAAATTTGACAGGGGTAAAATATGGAAACATCAGGCTTGGCAAATATCTCTCTCACATTAGCCTCAGAGCAACAGGAGAGATTTCACAGAACATCAACTCCATGAACACCAACCGATGTGGAGAGATTTCCAAATCTAAAAGCAATATCGTCTTGTTTTTCCAGGTGCGTTTCGCGTATCCCTCTGAGATCTCAGCAACTGAGAAAGCTGGCGATTCCAGCGCTAACCTTAAGAAGGCAACGACCACGGGGAATTGAAGCTCGGGAGACAGAAATGCACAGAAATCCCATCTTTAAAGTTTTAGAGGACTTTGATTGACAGCTGCACGCTCTTATGCCTTTTACTATTGATCAATGAAGAAAATAATGAAGTCGTCAAACCCTCGTTCGTTATTTATTCAAACCTTTTCCCTTTGAATAAGAGTGTATTCTAATCATCCCCAACCTGTCAGTTTTGTTTTACTCACCTTATGTAATCTGCACAATTATTTATATCATCTTCTGCAGGAGTATAAAAAGACAAGAGTGGGAGAAACTTAATAAATCATTCATCTTCAATAAATTAGTTACAAAATACAAATCCAGCCTCATTGAGACGTGATGCTCAAATAATACCTTCAATAATTGTGTCCAATAAGTGGCAAAATGTGTATAATTTGGAATAAAATATAAAAATGTGATAATATTTTTAAATATAATTAAAGCGGTGGTATAATGCCCCTTTTTACAATATGCAAAATAAGTCTCTGTTGTCCCCAGAGCGCAATATATATATATATATATATATATATATATATATATATATATATATATATATATATATATATTTATAAATTAATTTATAAATTAGATAAATAAATTGATTAAAAATATTTAAAATTGTATTTAAAATTAAAAGATGTATTTAAAATATTTTTAAATTATTTAGTACAAATATATTTTGTCAATGTCAACAAACATAATACAAATATATAATTTTTTTTAAAATGTTTGACATTTTTATTAAAGAGGAATAGCCCCTTGAGATGAGCCATCTCGTTTTCGAGGGGGTCCTCGATTCTAGATTCAAATAAAAAATTGACCTTACAGCAGCTGGAATTTAACATAACAAATAACAAAAACAAAAAAAAAAACAAAAAAAAAAAACAGTAGTACTATATAGCTAAATATATAAGCCAAAACCAAACAAGACATTCATTCATACAAGACTCCCAAAAAGTGACACACTAAACAGAGTAAAACATATCATTTGTACCAAGACAACATCAAAACACAAGTAAACTCATATACAGACAAAAAAATATATGTACCATGTCAAAAAAATAAGTTACAGTGAGAAATAAATATAATAAAATAAAGCTAATCAAAAGCAATTGCATGTATTCTGAAGATGTTGAGCTAAATGACTTCAAAATATTGGAAAAGAAGTTAAAAAGCGAATTGAAATTGGAAAATATATAAAATAAGAACCACACTAACCTCAAGCATGAGTAATTAATTAGCGAACAACACTAAAACATTAATAGCATAAAAATAGATGTGCCTTGCTCTCCATTAGTCCCTTGGGAACCCAAAAAAACAGACAATGGGGGAGAAATGGCTAAAAAACAGGCGATTATCACCACCTAGAGAAGAAAAAAAGGGGGAACTAAAAGGCAAATGGAGGAGTGAGAAATGTTCCACTGGTTTGGGTCATGTGAGTGCAGCGGTGAGGCCCGGCGTAAGGCTTTTCCCCAGAGACGCACGCTGTGCTGTTTGGACTTTCATTGGGAAACTGCTGCCTGCTCTTTAATGAAACCTATATTTCACACCATGGGGGATGAAGGCGCTCTTACTTTCCTCTGGTACGAACACACACACACACTTTCTGTCTGACAGCTCCCAATTCCTTCAGTGTGTGCCGAGCGTTTGATTAGACGCAGCGAGAGGGCAGATGCATGATAACCTTACACTTAACTCGTTCCTTCAGCGTGTTGGCCGTCATTCACACCCGTGTAATAACAGCGTTCACCGCTCTGGGTTTAATCAGCAGCAGAAACACAGTGGTGACCAGTAAAGACGGATCCCTGCTGGATTCTAACCGTTGAATAAAAGTCAAACAAAAACACACCACAACCAACAAAAACACACCACAACCATCAAAATCCAACCAAAACATGGCTAAACCATCCAGTCCAACAAAGACACACAACAACCAACAAAAAGTCCAACAAAAACATGACTCAACCATCAAAAGACCAACAAAAACACACCACAACCAACAAAAAGTCCAACAAAAACACACCACAACCATCAAAAGTCCAAAAAAACATGACTCAACCATCAAAAGACCAACAAAAACGCACCACAACCATCAAAAGTCCAAAAAACATGACTCAACCATCAAAAGACCAACAAAAACACACCACAACCATCAAAAGTCCAAAAAAACATGACTCAACCACCAAAAGACCAACAAAAACGCACCACAACCATCAAAAGTCCAACAAAAACACACCACAACCATCAAAATCCAACCAAAACATGGCTAAACCATCCAGTCCAACAAAAACACACCACAACCAACAAAAAGTCCAACAAAAACATGACTCAACCATCAAAAGACCAACAAAAACGCACCACAACCATCAAAATCCAACCAAAACATGGCTAAACCATCCAGTCCAACAAAGACACACCACAGCCAACAAAAAGTCCAACAAAAACATGACTCAACCATCAAAAGACCAACAAAAACACACCACAACCATCAAAATCCAACCAAAACATGGCTAAACCATCCAGTCCAACAAAGACACACCACAGCCAACAAAAAGTCCAACAAAAACATGACTCAATCATCAAAAGACCAACAAAAACACACCACAACCAACAAAAAGTCCAACAAAAACACACCACAACCATCAAAAGTCCAAAAAAACATGACTCAACCATCAAAAGACCAACAAAAACGCACCACAACCATCAAAAGTCCAAAAAACATGACTCAACCATCAAAAGACCAACAAAAACACACCACAACCATCAAAAGTCCAAAAAAACATGACTCAACCACCAAAAGACCAACAAAAACGCACCACAACCATCAAAAGTCCAACAAAAACACACCACAACCATCAAAATCCAACCAAAACATGGCTAAACCATCCAGTCCAACAAAAACACACCACAACCAACAAAAAGTCCAACAAAAACATGACTCAACCATCAAAAGACCAACAAAAACACACCACAACCATCAAAATCCAACCAAAACATGGCTAAACCATCCAGTCCAACAAAGACACACCACAGCCAACAAAAAGTCCAACAAAAACATGACTCAACCATCAAAAGACCAACAAAAACACACCACAACCATCAAAATCCAACCAAAACATGGCTAAACCATCCAGTCCAACAAAAACACACCACAACCAACAAAAAGTCCAACAAAAACATGACTCAACCATCAAAAGACCAACAAAAACGCACCACAACCATCAAAAGTCCAACAAAAACACACCACAACCATCAAAATCCAACCAAAACATGGCTAAACCATCCAATCCAACAAAAACACACCACAACCAACAAAAAGTCCAACAAAAACATGACTCAACCATCAAAAGACCAACAAAAACACACCACAACCATCAAAAGTCCAACAAAAACACACCACAACCATCAAAAGTCCAACAAAAACACACCATAACAATCAAAATCCAACCAAATGTACACCACAACCAAAAAAAGTCCAACCAGAACATGGCTAAACCATCCAGTCCAACAAAAAACAGCCCCAACCAACAAAAAGTCCAAAGACACTCCACAACCAACAAAAAGTCCAACAAGGGGAACGCGGCGGTGGAACGTTTTTAAGATTTCCACTCTGGAGGGTGGTTTCACTTTTTAGCGTTTTTAAGCCCCAAAAACGCCGTCGCCGTGTAAACGAAAGGCACATCCGATAAAATATTTACGAGCGTTTTCGCGTAAACCGGGCCTCAGATTACTGATTTAACGATGATTAGCATGGAACATCTATGAACGTCTATGACATCTACTATGCTGTGATGTTAGCATTACTGAGGCTCTGTTCACGCGAGAACGCTCGCGGGTGAAAACGTAAAAATATTTTATTGGATGTGCCTTTCGTTTACACGGCGACGGTGTTTTTGGGGCTTAAAAACGCAAAAAAGTGAAACCACCCTCCAGAGTGGAAATCTTAAAAACGCGTTCCCGTTTAAACGGTAAAAACGTAACGTCTGCTTGACGCTGAAGGTTGTACGCAGGCACGCGGGCTTGGTGGTGTTGTAGTATGCACTCTTAGCCACCTGGAGTGCATACTAGAGTGAATTTCACAGACTTTTGCGTCACCATTAGCGCGCGGATTTCATGCCCAAAACGGTAGTCTAAACGCAGAATAAAAATAACGCAACGCCATTTTTGCGTTTTCTCTTCAGAATCGTTTCCGTGTAAACGTAGCCTCAGATTAGCAGGGTTTGGCTTGGTCAGTCCATTGCAAAACTCATGGGTTACTCTAATAAGGAAGAAAACGTCATTTCTAATCTCTTGGAAAAAAAGACGATTCTGCGAGAAACTCCCACTGGATGCTGAGGTTAATTCGCGAAACTAAAAACTATCCTAATTATCCTTAAGTAACGAGTGTGGAAATTAATTTAATTAAAGTGAATGGTTCATTGTTTCTGCTGTAATATCAGAGCCTTTAAACAAGAGCTGTGGGAACGAGATCTTGACGATTTATTAGGTTAATTTTGTTTGGCAAGAGGCCAGGGAGAAACACTTTAATAAGAACCGGGAAACAGTTTTCTTTTTCTTTCTAAAATTAATTAAAATGTAATAACATGCTACTAAAAAAGTAATAGTTAAAAAATATATATATTTTTAATATTATAATAAATTAAACCATGCTAATAAAATAAAAAGTAAAATATATATATGATTTATAATAAACAAAATATTGAAACGTTTATGATATAACAATAAAAAAAAGAATAGAAAATAACTAATATATAATTTGTTATATTTGTTAAATATATAAAAATACACTCATCTGTCAAGGATAACAAACTTATTTGCCTTTTAAAGCACAAACTTCACTCATAGTGGCAGGTTACTATAATAAATACATGAAATATATAAAATACATAAATGAAACTATGCTAATAAAATTGTAATACATTTATAATATAAAATAAACCATGCTCAAAAAAAAAAACTTTGTTCATTGCTGACATTTTGAGCTTTGGTTATTCATATCTACATTATAAATGCATGACTCGGGCTCAAAGACGAGCTATTCTGAGTCTCCCTGTGTGTTTGTGCAGTTCTCCCGTGTCCCGTCACTGACAGGCGTAAGTGGAGCTCGTTTATCTAGCGTAGCTCGTGTTGTTAACCTTGCTAAAATGCGAGTGCATGTCTCTGTACTGTATTCAGTGAAGAAGCACCTGAAATCTCTCTCACAGCTTCTTCACCGCCCTCGGGTGTTTCTGAAGATGTCACAGCAAGCCTTCACACACACCGGGTCTTTTATGCCAGTGACGGGACCAAAGAGAGAGACAGCGGGAGCCAAGGGTCCAATCAAACTGACATACATCGACCAGCTGAGTGTCTGTGAACAGAAGATGCCATGCTTCAAATGAAGAATCTGGAGTAAAACCACATTAAACTCAGTCTTTTATGAAAGTTTCCCATAGATGTTGCTTGGTAACCATCATTTAACTGGGATTTTTAGAGTAAAATCATAGTAATCTCAGTTAAAATGGTCTTTTGTGGAAGGTTCCCATAGCTTTTGCATTGTAACCATCATTTAACTGTGATTTTTAGAGTAAAATCATAGTAAACTCAGTTAAAATGGTCTTTTGTGGAAGTTTCCCATAGTTTTTGCATGTTATCCATCGTTTAACTGTGATTTTTAGAGTAAAATCATAGTAATCTCTGTTAAAATGGTCTTTTGTGGAAGTTTCCCATAGCTTTTGCATTGTAACCATCATTTAACTGTGATTTTTAGAGTAAAATCATAGTAAACTCAGTTAAAATGGTCTTTTGTGGAAGTTTCCCATAGTTTTTGCATTGTAACCATCATTTAACTGTGATCTTTAAAGTAAAATCATAGTAAACTCAGTTCAAATGGTCTTTTATGGAAGTTTACCATATTTTTTGCATGTTATCCATCGTTTAACTGTGATTTTTAGAGTAAAATCATAGTAATCTCTGTTAAAATGGTCTTTTGTGGAAGTTTCCCATAGTTTTTGCATTGTAACCATCGTTTAACAGTGATATTCAGAGTAAAATTATAGTAATCTCTGTTCAAATGTCCTTTTATGAAAATTTCCCATAGTTTTCCCATTGTAACCATCATTTAACTGTGATTTTTAGAGTAAAATCAAAGTAATCTCAGTTAAAATTATGTTTTATGGAAGTTTCCCATAGTTTTTGCATTGTAACCATCAATTAACTGTGATATTTAGAGTAAAATCATAGTAAACTCAGTTCAAATGGTCTTTTATGAAAGTTTCCCATAGATGTCGCTTGGTAACCATCATTTAACTGTGATATTTAGAGTAAAATTAACGTAATCTCTGTTCAAATTATCTTTTATGAAAGTTTCCCATAGTTTTTGCATTGTGACCGTCATTTATCTGTGATATTTAGAGTAAAATCATAGTAATCTAAGTTAAAATGGTCTTTTATGGAAGTTTCCCATAGTTTTTGCATTGTAACCATCATTTAACTGTGATTTTTAGAGTAAAATCATATAATCTCTGTTCACTCTGTTTCAGAGTGAAGCGCGGCGCTTTAAACGATTCACTTCAGAATTAAAATGTCCTGACAATTTATCAAATTATCATGTCTTTCTTTCTTCAGTGGAAAACAAATGAAGATTTTTGAGAAAAACACTCCAGGATTTCCTCCATATAGTGACTTCAATGGGGTCCAACCAGTCCAAATGTGAGTTTCAGTGCAGATTTCTGGTTAAAAACTATATTTTACTGCAAATAAATGTGCTTGCCTTGCAAGAATCATGATAAATGTTCATAAAAGCACCATTCCACATGCCATTCCAATAAATACCACACAAGAACCATGGCAAATTTTCATATAAAGTGATTTTCCTAGGGTTTTACCTCAGTTAAACAGTGGTTCCCATCCCAGAATCATGCCTCTATGATGTTGCAAATATAATAAAAATGATTTATAGGTGCTTTGCAACAAATGAAGAGAATAAAACGCAAGCTCACACACTTCCAGTCGACTCTGATCTTCCTCGTCTTCCTCATACACTCTTTCCTCTCGCCAACATCTGTGCATTTTAAGGTGGGTTTCTATGGCAACTGCTAGAGCATCTCCAACAGGATGGTCGAGAGACACAAACTCAGCATGAAGAGAGAGAGAGAACGAGTGAGTCGGATAAAAGCATGTCTCTTCTAAATGCCATGAGAACCTGTAACAAACACGGTAAATGTCCAAACTGTGTTTAATTAGTGTTTCCCTTTCCCAAAGCATGAACATCATGCTAAAGAGATGCTTTCCTAAAGAGGAAAATCAATCAGGAAATCAGTGTGTTGCAGATGTATCTAAAACGATCTTGTGTTTGACGATATTCAGTTTCAGCATTTTTGCTCTGAAAGCTTTAATTACAAACATTGTAATTATTTAATTTAATTACAGCATTGTTTATGTAATGTTTTTTAGAAAAATAATCAATACTTTAATAAAATGTAATGTATTTAATGTATAATCTTTTGTTAACTTTTAATAATAATAATCTAATGACTTGCACCAATATAACAATATATAGCGATAGGCAACAAGATTTATCATAATTACTTAATTAAAACATTTTAAAACGAAAAATGGCGCGAGAATCGCTGAATCAGTTTTCAAATTGATTTTGAATTCATTCAAACAGAACAGAAAATAACCACTTGCATCTTGCGCGAAGACTTTTTTTTGATTAAAAATCAAGTTTTTTATGTCGTTTATAACTCTATGTGAACAAACCGTGTGTAAGTCGACAGCATTGCTGAGTATTTCCTCCTTAAAACAAAAGACAGTCTCAAAAACACGCTTTGAAATCGCTGTTTTTTTCTGCCGTCACAAACGAACTTGTAACCAATCAGATCAACGTGTGATCGTCAACCAGTGGATCTGAGTGAGTGAGTGGAGGCGGGGCTCATTTGCATATTCATAGAACCGCGTATACTAAATGAGGCAAGGATATGTGTGTGAGAGTGTGTGTGTGTTATCAGAAATAACTGAATCTGCTCTTGCAGGCGTGAGTCAGCCGCTTGTTTAATGGCTTCCTTCGCGTCGCTAATCAAACACGCTTGCCGGATTCGCGGAAACCACTGCATCTCATTCCCAGCGCTCGGAGAGGCCTGCGATCTACTGGCGGAGCGACAAGGACAGGCGAGGGCCTCGGCTGAGTGAAAATTCAGCATGTTCAGCAAATACAAGGTGGTGTTCGTGCTCGGGAAGCGCAAGGGCTGAGCGCTGCTCTCAGATCAGCTTACTGTCGCCAAACCACTCCAAATGTCACAATAAAGAAGCACGTCTTCTCAATGGAAAACATACCGAAAACAAACTTGCTTTGGTCAAAACATCCTGCTTTTAATGACAGGGAGTGATTAAAGTTTTGTTATGCTATACTTGAGAAGAGTTGCTGTTATGTTGCGTTTTACAGTCATGTGACGAGTGGAGCATGAGCTTATTAGCATGAGAACAGATGCTAAATGCTTTCAACAAGTGCTATGCTAATACTAAATTACAAAGGTAGCGTTTATTTAATTAAAGCTATAGCAAAGTTTACACTTGTAATAATATAAAAGTTGAGATTACATGATAATTTAACTTGTGTATGAATTGGTTTACTCAAATATTTCAAGTTAAGAGCAATTCAAATATGAATACAAAATAAAATTGACAAGTTCTGCTTTCTAAAACTTTACATTTCTTGACTTAAAAAAAATTGTAAATGATTACTCCAACCTTAGCAACTATTCCTTAACGCGGAAAGTAAAAATGAGCAAGATGAGAAAAGCAAAACTTGATAGTGTTTAATAGTCTTATAATTTAGTCATGCGACAAAAATATAAAAACTGCAATGAATTAATCCCATTATGAACCATATTAAAATAATTTTGCTAATTGGGATACTTACTTCTTTCCATGATGTTGAAATTGGCCAATGTGAACATATTACGTTTGTTTAACAAGTGGAAACGATGTTCAAGATTAGGCTAAATCATGTAAATCCAACACACTTTTTTTCAATGTTTGTCAAGTCATATGCTAGTCAAGCTAATTGAAAGTTAGCCTATTCAAGGACAAAATTGGGTCTATGTTCGGTTGTATCGTGTCCCGTGAGTTTGTGCGCTGGGTCAGCTGTGGTTTAAAGTTATTTACCCGTGAACTGACTCCAGGTCAGCATTGAGGACGGTGGGTCGTCAACCGTGAAAAGTGCTGAAAACGTGAACAGAAAATGGCGCTCGGTGTTTCGGCGCGATCCATCATCGCGAGCTCATCCGTTGATCTTCATAAACACTGACATCCCAGTACGAGAGAGAGGAGGGAGATACGATGACGGAGGGAAATCATTGAGAAAGAAACACGGATTTATTTAACACATGTCTCGACGCGCTTTCTAAAGATGCTACTATAATTCTCCATTCTGTCCGACTATGAAGAGGAGGACTCGTGTTTTAGCCATTTTTTGGCGTCTCGCGACACACAAACGCAACAGATGTTTACGTTCACACACACCTCAGCGAGAGCTAGCAAGAGCAGCTGAGAGCGCTAATTAGCCAAACACACCAGACCGAATAAACAACAGGAAACCTGTGAATGTGGACAGATGTAAACTGGGAAACATCAGCTATAGCTGTTTAAAAGATAGATAGATAGATAGATAGATAGATAGATAGATAGATAGATAGATAGATAGATAGATAGATAGATAGATAGATAGATAGATAGATAGATAGATAGATAGATAGATAGATGATAGATAGATAGATAGATAGATAGATAGATAGATAGATAGATAGATAGATAGATAGATAGATAGATAGATAGATATTCTTCCCTTTCTTAAAGTTATTTCCCACACAGTTCACTCAGACCGAGTACATACTCCAGCGGGGCCACACACACAAACACACACACACGGCCACACACTGTTCTCCAGCGAACACACACACAGACACCTGCTCTCCAGTGGCCTCACACACTCACACTGCTCTCCAGCGGCCCCCCCCCCCCACACACACACACACACACACACGTTTGCAGTCGCCATGACTGATGATGATGTAAACAGTATTTCACTGTGAGTATCCGAGCAGCGGATGCTAATGCTAAGGCTAATGCTGAGACTGCGGGAAGAGGAGCTGGATCATGACTGACCCCTACAGGTCAACAGGAAATTACACCTCATCAAAGCCCATTAATCTGATCACTGCGGGTTTAATGCTGCAGAAGACAGAATCCGTGATGATGATGCAAGGTCTATTATGATGGATGGATGCTAGTTTTTGCAGCCATGGACCCCAAAAATATACTCTCACTCACATGTCTTTTCAAACCTGTATGAGTTTTTCTTTCCCCCAATAAAACACAAAAGTGGATATTAGCAAAAATGTCCAACCTTCTGTTAGATATATTTAAAATAAAAAAGACTAAATGTTACATGAAAAACTTAAACTTAAAAAAAACTTAGGGTTAGAGTCAACTAGACAACTAGAAATGTTACTTTAAATTTTTTTTTGTGTTGAAATACTTAAATTACTAAAGTTGAAATAAAAATAGTGCATAAACATAAAATAACTTGAATTAGAAAATTTGCTTTGCCAAATAACTACAAGTAAAGTTTGTAGTTAAAGTAAAACTACTGAAAAAAGTTTAAATAAAAAATAAAGCTAAAAGATGTATTTAAAATAAAAACGATAATATTTTACACGAAAAACTTGAGTTTATACTTAAATAAATTGACTAAATGGTTAAGTATGTTCCAGGTCTAAGTCAATAAAGCGCTGGCAAACACCAATGCAAAACTTTGGAAACCTCACATTTTATAAGTGGAACTAAAACTTGCATTAAGTCCAGTTTTGCAAAGACTCTTCGGCTTGTATAGAAGCAGACACTAAAAGCAGAGATGAAAGTCGAGCATGCGGTCGGGGTGAATACAGGTGAAGAAAGATTTCAATGGCTTTCCATACATTCTGTCAGGTAGAAGGAGTGGACCGGGCCAGCGGGCATTTGACATTTCCTTGACATTTCTTTTTCATGCATTTCTACTTTATCGAGGGGAAGGAAAACAGACCATTTTTCCTCTTTACAAACATGAATTTAAGAAATCCCTAATGGAAACCGCTGAAAGGCAACCTTTGTTGAAGCCCAGCTCAGAAACACCGTCCGTCCTGCTGGAGAATAATAGGGCTACAAAAAGAAGCGTGAAACGGCAATATCACACTGCGTTAGTGTTGGTGTCACGACGGACAAGATTATTCCGGTCTAGTCAAATAACACGGCAGCTTTTAGATTAAAAACCCGCCGAACACGCCGCGACTTTGACAGTTGTGATGATGACGAATGCTTCGAAAGAAACTATACCGTGTTTTTTCTTATACAGTCACACCTGTACTTTCAGCACTGAGGGACTCATCACAGTTGATCAATAACGCCATATCTAGCACTTCAACTAAGGCTATACGTCCCCAGATATAGGCTACATTTCCTCCTTAAAACTGCAGCGAACTAAAAAGACAGTCTCAAAAACATCAGTGGATCTCTGAGTGAGTGGAGGAGGGCTCATTTGCATATTCGTAGAACCGCGCATGCCAAATGTGAAAAAGTACTGATTCACTTTTAAAAAAGTAGCGATTCTTTTTGGAAAGAGTAGCGATTCTTTTTGAAAAAATGAGTAATTCACTTTTTTAAAAGTAGCGATTCTTTTTTAAAAAGTAACGATTCTTTTTGAAAAAAGTAGCGATTCACTTTTAAAAAAGTAGTGATTCTTTTTGGTAAAGCAGCGATTCACTTTTTTAAAAAGTAGCAAATCTTTTTGAAAAAGTAGCGATTCTTTTTTTCTTTTTTTTTAAATAGCGATTCACTTTTAAAAAAGTAGCAATTCTTTCTGAAAAAAGTAGCGATTCACTTTTAAAAAAGTAGCGATTCTTTTTGAAAAAAGTAGCGATTCACTTTTAAAAAAGTAGCGATTCTTTCAGAAAAAAGTAGCGATTCACTTTGAAAAAAGTAGCGATTCACTTTTAAAAAAGTAGCGATTCTTTTTGAAAAAAGAAGCGATTCACTTTTAAAAAAGTAGCGATTCTTTTTGAAAAAAGTAGCGATTCACTTTTTTAAAAGTAGCTATTCTTTTCGAAAAAGTAGCGATTCACTTTTTAAAAATTAGAGATTCTTTTTGAAAAAAGTAGCGATTCACTTTTTAAAAATTAGAGATTCACTTTTATGAAGACGTTTATTTTGGTGAGTTTTAAGGGATAAATGATTGACTGCAGGGAATTATAAGGTTTTTAATAAGGTTTTATCTTATCTGGCCGCCATGCTGGTATCCACTAGTCAGGCTGGTCTGGTTTTCTTAACTATTACAGTGAACAACCATACATTGTACCACCTAGAAAGATTGTCAAACATCAGGATGTAGCCAATCCGAGTCCTAACCCTTCAGCAGCAGCCGCCGTCCAGAACAGGAGAGTATTAATTGTTTCTTTGTGTAGCTCGTGTGCGTCTGACACTGCAGAAAAGCCCAGTGAGAGACGCCAGCAGGAGACGAGGGGGAATCGATCGCCTTCCACCGACGCCACAATACATGCTATTAATTTCCGCTTCGCCGTGTATCTGTCAGGTCACAAGCCCAGATGAGGGAATTTCTTTCTGATGAGACACTTTTTGCCTTTTCTGTTCTGGGTGTTCTGCTGACTGCTGGTTTCGGGGATGGAGGGAAAATGACATTTTGTCTTTCGTTTGCTGCTCTTTTAACCTTTATAGTTTGTATAATTTGTGCCAGACGAATAGGATGAAAACAAATGAACTATAAAAGTTGCTTAATGGTCTGTTATAAGCATTTCTGCAACTTTTGTCATTTATTAAAGGAATTATACCACAGTTTAACCCTTGTGCAATGAAAAACAATTGGTGCTGGATTTAATTTGAAACTATTTTTTACTCTGAAATTGCTAGTGAGTAAATGGCAAGTAACACATTGAGTTAAATGTGATTTTGAAGTAGACTGAAATAGTATTTCCTTGTAAAACACACTCCAATTTTAATTTTTTTTGAACTTAGAAGAAAAAACTATTTTCAGTTTGTGTAAAATCTTTAGAGCTAATTTGATTCACTACAATTCACCATAAATTTCTTACATAGTATTTCTCTACACTGTGAATGAACAACAAAAAACAATTAACAATTCATTTTTAATTAACATCAACAAAGATTAATGAATGCTTTAAGACTCATATTGTTTATTGTTAGTTCACGTTAGGTTAATATTAGGGCTGTCAAACGATTAATCGCATCCAAAATAAAAGTTTGTGTTTACATAATATATGTGGGTGCACTGTGTATAATTATTTTAGATATATAAATACACACACACGCATGTATATATTTAAGAAATATTTTCATGTATATACATTTATATATAATTTATATTATATATAAATACAAATATTTCATGTATAAATAATATATTTTTTTAAATATACATGCATGTGTGTGTATTTATATATATACAAAGTAATTATACACAGTGCACCCACATATATTATGTAAACACAAACTTTTATTTTGGATGCGATTAATCGCGATTAATCGTTTTGACAGCCCTAATTTTTCTATAAATCATAAAGTCATTAGATTATTATTATTAAAAGTTAATAAAAGATTATACACACATACCCTTGCCTCATTTAGTATACGCAGTTCTATGAATATGCAAACGAGCCCCGCCTCCGCTCATTCACTCAGCTCAGAGATCCACTGGCTGACGATCACACGTCGATCTGATTGGTTACGAGGTCGTTTGTGACGTCAGAAAAACCAAGCGTGATTTTTCGGACTTTAAATGATTGCGTAGTACTATCATGTTCTTCAAATGTATTTTTTACAATCTTAACAAGCTGTTTAATTAATAAAGTTAAAATAAATTATAAATAAATCAAAACAAAATAAATAAACGAACGTCCCGTGCACCCCGGGACGATTATCGCGCACGCTAAACAAAGGGCGACGACGTGAGTATGCAAAACGGCAGGCGAAAAAGTATCATTTTTTGTTAAAACGCCTTGGTTCGTGGTTTTTTTTTTTTTTTTGGTTTGACGCGCGGTGTTAAAAACTGTCCGACCAATGAGATTGGCGCTTTTGTTCACGTGCCTGGAGCTGCTGAAGTTACAGTACTTGGTAGTGCTCCAGCACAAAGCGGTCTACATGGCGAACTATCGTGATAAGCGCGATAATTGTCCCAGTGTGCACGAGGCATATAGTACAAAACCCCCTCCATAGCATGGGTAACCCAAGACATTTTCGGCATGCATCAACAATAAGAAAACAGACGAAACAGACGAAAATGCATGCATGCTCGGAAGAAAGCTAAAGTGAAGGACGGCGGTATAAATAAACCCTCTGTCCAGGTAGTTATCAATCACTGCTGTGTGTTCACTGATCCCGGTCCGCGCGATGACTCAGTGCTAGCGAGATCAGCGGTGTCCGTATCCCAGCAGTCACGGGTCAAACCACACACTCTCACTCTCGTCGTGCTTATTCACACACACGCTCCACTGAGCTCTCTGGATAGCGGGAAATGAGGCAGTCAATAGAACCAGGCCCAGGCTGTCGATAGGGGCTCGTGCTTTTGGAGTTTGTGCCCCGCTAAAGAGTCCAGGGCTAATGCGTGTGCCAGCTAGCGGACGGGTGATGTGACCTCTACCTGCCACTGAGAAACCAGACACTGCAATGGGAAACCTATTATATGTGTGTCTTCAAGTGCACCTGGGCTCGCTAGACTTCAAGAGAGCAACGTCCTTTCGAACAACAGGATATCGTCACACTCTAAAGAACATCATTAGGGTTTTTTTATATTGTTTCTAACGTCATGAATTTACTAGGGCTGTGAAACGATTAATCGTGATTACTCCTATCCAAAATGAGTACGTTTTTACATAGTAAATATGTGTGTATAATCATTTTGTATATATAAATACTAGGGCTGTCAAACGATTAATCGCGATTAATCGCATCCAAAATAAAAGTTTATGTTTACATAATATATGTGGGTGCACTGTGTATAATTATTTTAGATATATAAATACACACACATGCTTGTATATATTTAAGAAATATTTTCATGTATATACTGTATATAGATTTATATATAATTTATATTATATATAAATATTTTATATATAAATAATATTTTTTCTTTAATATACATGCCTGTGTGTGTATTTATATATATACAAAATAATTATACACAGCGCAGCCACATATATTATGTAAAAACAAACTTTTATTTTGGATGCGATTAATCGCGATTAATCGTTTGACAGGCTGTCAAAACGATTAATCGCGATTAATCGTAATCGCATATAATTTTGAATGTTTACATTTTTGAAACGCGCATACAAGAATGACTTCATAAATTTGCATACGGCATTCTATTTTTTGGACGTCATTCCAAACTTGAGCAAAACAACTTCATCAAACGCTTTCGTAAATATATATTTTTACATAAAAGTTTTGAACTGAATGTGACATTTAAGAAAAGTTTGAAATTTAGTTCGATTTTACGACCGCCATCTATAAAAGAGGAGCATTTAACGCAAGAATGTTTGTACAGACAACCTTAAAGGTGCAGTCTGTAAGAATGACATGTAGTGGTCGAAATAGGTACTGCAGTCCGAATTCAAAACATCAGAGATTGTTGTTTCCCGCCTCCACAGACTCGATGCTCACGCAGGTTGCCAGAAACGAGCGCTCTAAGTTAATGAGTTGATTTTAGAGCCCGACCGATAAAGGATTTTGAAGGCCGATACAAATATTTTTGTGTTTTAAAATCCGATATATCAGCCGATATTTTTTTTTTATTAAATATTGTTGGATTTCACACAGGTGTAAAAGAAAAGCTAACTTTTCCGCACTAGATACGTTTGATACTTTTTCTCTATGTCTAAATGTTCACTCCTCGCAAGTCTAACTTATATTTTACAATGCAGGGACTGTAACTAGAGATATGCTAGTTATAAATACAGTAATCATTACTTTATTTAGCCAGAAAAAGTTCAAAAGCTCATTAATGTTAACGTTAGCGGTCTTCCACTGATGATAGTGGCGTTAGCTAGCTTTGTGGTTAGCTAGTCTACGATGAGCCATAATTTAGCAATAGATAACATCATACTGCAAATTGTAAAACATACATTTTCAATATAACAGGCCAAGGAGAGATGATTGAAGCGTGTTTCGTCCGTTTTTATTTTTTAAAAATTCATTTATCGACCATTATGACTGCCGATACCGATATTTTAGAAAATGCCTAATATCGGCCGGCCGATATATCGGTCTGGCTCTAGTTGATTTATCCGTGTTTAATACGCTCTCTTTTAGGCTTTTTAGGCTGTGGAATCTCTGACCCAGTTTGTTTGCATGCTTCGATAACATATTATGGTATTTGTTTGGCTTTAGTAAAGTGAAAAAGCATACTATTTGCATAATATTAATGTCACTTTTCATTTTTGAAACGCGCATACAAGAATGATGGATATGCGGCATAGACGTGTATCTAAAATGATGCAAACCTTAAAACTTTTGTTTATAGCTGAATCATTTTTCCAGAGACAGGTTCGCCCTTGCAAGGACAGTCCTGACTTCGGGGGGAAACTTTAAAAAGCTAATTATCTGCAAACTCCATGACGAATTGCTCAGATAACCTTATCCCTGGTGTGGGAAAGAGGAAAAAAAAAAGAAAAATAAGGCCATCAGCAGTTCTTAAAAAGGGACGCAGCTTCCTTTTCTTGGGCGGAGGAAAGCGCAAACCATCCGTAATGTTTTGTCAACCTGGCAATTAGGAGAGATAATATGCCTAAGCAATGTCATCATCATCGCCTGTGCTTTTGAGAGCAGGGGACACGACTAAACGGAGGAGGATCGGAGGCTAGGTGCACCTGTAATCCTCATCCTGTAAGCCACATCCCAGTGAAACTACTATCCAATCCCACGGACATGAGAGCAAACAAAAAGCAATCTTTTTCATTATGCCTCACGTCGCGCGATATAATGGATTTTCAATCATGTTAGAAGTGTAAATTAAAAACGCGTTATTGGCATAACCAGCGGCGTGTTGCTAAGACTGACGGGAAATAGTGCATCGGCAAGCAAACATCTCAAAAAATGCTTGATATTGAATAATCATCTGCGCTCACACACAGAGGGAAAATGATTTAGATTCGTTTTATTGAGCGAAAGACTGTTAACCGAACAAATTAAGGGCGGGAAAGAGCGCGCTTTGCCTCCCGGGGCTGCGGCGAGTTCAATTACATTTGAGCGCGTGTTTGCAGAACTGTCTGCTGCATTTTTTTTTCCTCTTTCCATCCGAGTTTCCACAAATCAATTTGTCATATGCAGGAACATGTATAAGAAGCAATTTATTATACACTTGC
Organism: Cyprinella venusta; assembly: GCA_038021265.1. Taxonomy (NCBI): domain Eukaryota; kingdom Metazoa; phylum Chordata; class Actinopteri; order Cypriniformes; family Leuciscidae; genus Cyprinella; species Cyprinella venusta. The sequence goes on from CM075887.1 coordinate 1,673,614, forward strand.
GTGAATTGGACGTTCCCCTATTCCGCTTGTTGACATTTGAGTTCTGGGAACGCTTTTCGCAGCCTCGGCATTGCGGATGAGCGGGTAAAGGTCGATTAATTATCAAACAAAATATATTTGAATATGAAACAGGTAAAGCTCTCAGTTCATAATCTCTCGTGGTTGTTTACATGAAGCTTAGATGGGAGAATTGGTCGGGTATATTGTGCTCCTAATGGATGTAAGCGTGTAAATCTTGGAGAGTGTTTCCCAAAATAATCGCCAAGTTCTGTCGTTAGCAGTTCGACGAGTCACGGAGTTTCTTGTTTGAATGACATGTGAATAAAGCTTTATCTTAAGCCAAATAAGCAAGCTGTCATTCAGTACAATCGAGATCTATCATGTAGAACACATACAAATGTCACTTACGTCTTTTAGTTTGTCGAGATATAAAGCGTCGTTTTTGAAGAGTGCGCATGTGCGAACGAGTCTATGATTGAATAAAGCAAAATAACTGAGAAAACTGAGAAATATTGGGCTGGGTATTGTTAGGTATTTCACAATTCGATTCGATTTCAATTCTTGAGGCTTCGATTCGATTTCGATTCGATTCAACATTGATTTATTAGCTTCGATATCGATTCAATAATAAGTAAATACACAAGTAATTAAGTGAATGAGTATATTTTTAAATAACGTGTGCAGAATTACCAATGTTAAAGAACAAATTGACCCCAGCATGTTTGTTTCTTGTCATGGTTTATTCAGCAGAATCAGCAAAATAAACAGTACAATATTGTACATGTGTTGAATACATGTACAATTATAAAGACTAACCTTTTTCCCTCAGAATAGTTTATATCTCACAATTCTGACTTTATATCTCGCAATTCTGACTTTACAACACGCAATTGCGACTTTATATCTAGCAATTCTGACTTTATATCTCGTAATTCTGTCTTTATAACACGCAATTTGGACTTTATATCCCACAATTCTGACTTAATATCAAGCAATTCTGAGAAATAAAGTCAGAATTGCGAGATGTAAACTCCCAATAGTGAGAAAAAAAGTCAGAATTGTGAGATAAAGTCGTTTTTTATTTTTCATTCTGTGGCGGAAACAAGCTTCCATAGTTCCTAGCTTACAGTAGAATCCAAAATGAGCCCAAACGTCTGCTTTTAATGTTGGTGGTGCAGGCTTGAACAGAGTGCAGCTACTGTCCGTCCGTCTGTTTTGCTAAAGCGCGTCTTGTACAACGCTGAACGCTCTCACTAGAGTGTAGCCCACAGCGCCGCCACTGGCCTGGATGGCTGAATCGATTCATAGGATTTGATGACTCGATATTGAATTGAGAAGCAAAGAATTGCAATGCATTGCTGAATCGCGATTTTTACCCAGCCCTATCAGATACATGTCTGTAATTTATAGCAAAACGTCTCGCGTTAATTTGATCTCAAGTAGTTATTAATCCAACACCTGCGTGACGTCATTAACCAACGCGGTTAAACGACCAATTTGCGTCAATATGGTTTCAGGAAACAGTCGTTACTAGCTAGATGATTTCTTCTACGATGTTTGTAGTACGGTAGTTAAGCAGCGAGTTACGTCGTTGTATGGAAAACGCACTCCAGAGCGAGTTGAGTGGGACCGGTAACATTTGGTGCCGTGACCCGGATGGGAGTGAGGTGACCCGTCGCAGATCGAGTCGGACCAGTTACATTAACATCTATATTTCAGATTTGGAGTAGATTTTATTCATAGTGGCCAAATAGAGAAGTGCAGGTTTGATGCATTTTTTGTAGGCAAAACCGCGGAAACAAGTAGCATTTTAGCATTGTCCCAGAGTCAATGGGTTTTTGAGTTCGATTTTGGTTTGTGGTGAACACAAGCTCAAGACACTTTCACGTTTTAGTCTACAACATAAAATGAATCATATTACCCTACAAAAATTTATTTTTTAAGCTGTCTTGAAAAAGGCGGTTGCTAACAAGTGTCTAAACGGGACTACAGATGCTATAAACTTCATCACGCCGAACAGATAAACTCAGACTCGTTATGCTCATAATTGTGCTCTTATTAACTGGCTTCACTGCAAACACGTGGCTCGATCTCTCGTGGTTATTTACATGAGCGACATAACGATATGAATACTCAAACGGGAGACTGAGGTTAGCGACTAGCTAGTCCGTCAGTATCGTAGCCGCTGAGTTGAAATTTAATTTCCAGTGTAAAATAAGGTTTAGTAACGTGACTACTATTGTAATGTGTGTTTGGTGAGCAGAGCTCTGCAGAGCTTTATCACCTCTGATATAAGTGTGTGTGTGTGTGTGTGTGTTAGTGCTTAGTGGCACCCCTCCGTATTCTGTGAAATGAAATAGATGGCAATAAGCCGGGATTAGGTTAGAGTCAGGTTTAATTCCAGTTTCCAGAATAACATCCGCCGCGAATCCATGGAGGTGATTGCACAAAGCCACCACACACACACACACACTAGACGAGGTTTGACCACATCCTGAATGTGTGCGTGTGAATGTGTGTGTTCTGCTCACCCAGTTACACGGATGGAAAAGAGAAAAGTACTATGGTATTACAGGCAATTACATTGACTATATTTTATGATTTCTACTTCTTTAATGTTCTTGTCTATATTTGTCTTTATGCTTGGTTTTTTTATCTCTTTTATCCACATTTAAAATGATAACTAAATATTAAAAAAAAATACTATGGAAACACCATTTTTAATCATCTCCTAAAAAGAAGAGCCATGCTTTTATAGACATGATACCATGTTTAAGGTGTTAAATGTAAGCATTTTCCTGTTGAAAGTGTCTTTTTTTATTGACAATGTTTGAACAGCTTATAAAAAATAATAAAAATGTGAGACCATCTCCGACTTCCTACAGCAGGTTATCTATGAGAGTTTGTAAATTGAGTTTTATGTGAAGAATTCGGGATGTTTTTCCTGGGAAAATAAAAAGATGTGACTTTGATGAAATAAATGCTTATACAATGTTCAGTAACACAGAAAAAGCCATTGTGTACTGTACTGATTATATACTTACATAGTCAGAAATAGTTTAAATGGTCTCAAATATACTTAATAATCAAACTATCATAACAATGCAATTTTAACGACCTCATCTGTCGTCATGACCTGAAACGTGAAACGTGCGTGGACGTGTCTGGATGCTTGTTAAATGTTGAATCACGTTCGATGTGTTAGGAGTGTGTAAGGTTTTGGCTGCAGTTCACTTAATGGCCACAGGTGTCGCTAACAACAAGGCTTTCTGATTTCTGATTAAGAATGATTAAAAAGTGGCTAATTTGTAACAATTCATACGACCTCACTCATACGAATTAGTACGATTTTGCTAAATCGTACATATTTTACGAATTGGCCAATTCGTATGAATTCGTACGAATGACCTACCGCTTACCCCGCCCTTAAACCTAACCATCACGTGGGTTTAGACAAATCGTACGAATTCGTACGAGTGAGGTCGTACGAATTAGACATTTTTTAATCATTTGTCGAATTCGTACGAATTGGGCGTGAGATAGTGTTGTTCACACTGGTAAATACCATAAATATCCAACACAGTCTCATGAAAGTGCGTATCTATACGATTTTCATTTCTCGTGGCATTTATACGCCAAAAAAGTTTTTTTTTTTGCGTGCATATGCTACGCAGTGAAAACCGCCTGGGTAGGTTTAGAGGGAGGAGGGGGGGGTTCATACTTATCATACGCCAAAAAGTGCGTATCATATGCACGCGAAAAACGCGTACCATAAACATGCAAAAACTAGTTTTGCCGTATAAATGCCACGAGAAATGACATTCGTGCTATTGATACGAACTTTCATGAGATTGGGCTCAAATATCATGGTACATGAATACGGTAATCACAAAAGTGCCTAAATACCATAATAAGTTAATACTTATATGCCAAAAAGTGCGTATCATATGCACGCGACAAACGCGTACCATAAAAACGCAAAAGCTAGTTTTGGCATATAAATGTCACGAGAAATGACATTCGTTTTATTGATATGAACTTTCATGAGATCGGGCTCAAATATCATAGTACATGAATACGGTAATCACAAAAGTGCCTAAAGAGCATAATAAGTTAATACTTATTATATGCCAAAAAGTGCGTATCATATGCATGCGACAAATGCGTACCATAAACACGCAAAAACTAGTTTTGGCGTAAAAATGCCACGAGAAATGACATTATTGCTATTGATATGAACTTTCATGAGATCGGGCTCAAATATCATGGTACATGAATACGGTAATCACAAAAGTGCCTAAATACCATAATAAGTTCATACTTATACGCCAAAAAGTGCGTATCATATGCATGCGAAAAACGCGTACCATAAACACGCAAAAACTAGTTTTGGCGTAAAAATGCCACGAGAAATGACATTCGTGCTATTGATACGAACTTTCATGAGATCGGGCTCAAATATCATGGTACATGAATACGGTAATCACAAAAGTGCCTAAAAACCATAATAAGATACGTATTATACGCCAAAAAGTGCGTATCATATGCACGCGACAAACGCGTACCATAAAAACGCAAAAGCTAGTTTTGGCATATAAACGGCACGAGAAATGAAATTCGTGCTATTGATACGAACTTTCATGAGATTAGGCTCAAATATCATGGTACATGAATACGGTAATCACAAATGTACCTAAATACCATAATAAGTTCATACTTATTATACGCCAAAAAGTGCGTATCATATGCGAAAAACGCGTACCATAAACACGCAAAAACTAGTTATGGCGTAAAAATGCCACGAGAAATGACATTCGTGCTATTGATGCGAACTTTCATGAGATCGGGCTTGAATATCATGGTACATAAATACGGTAATCACAAAAGTGCCTAAATACCATAATAAGTTCATACTTATTATACGCCAAAAAGTGCGTATCATATGCGAAAAACGCGTACCATAAAAACGCAAAAGCTAGTTTTGGCATATAAATGGCACGAGAAATGACATTCGTGCTATCGATACGAACTTTCATGAGATTGGGCTCAAATATCATGGTACATAAATACGGTAATCACAAAAGTGCCTAAATACCATAATAAGTTCATACTTATTATACGCCAAAAAGTGCGTATCATATGCGAAAAACGCGTACCATAAAAACGCAAAAGCTAGTTTTGGCATATAAATGGCACGAGAAATGACATTCGTGCTATCGATACGAACTTTCATGAGATTGGGCTCAAATATCATGGTACATAAATACGTAAATCACAAAAGTGCCTAAATACCATAATAAGTTCATACTTATTATACGCCAAAAAATGTGTATCATATGCGTGCGACAAACGCGTACCATAAACACGCAAAAACTAGTTTTGGCGTATAAATGCCACGAGAAATGACATTCGTGCTATTGATACGAACTTCATTGAGATCGGGCTCAAATATCATGGTACATGAATACGGTAATCAGAAAAGTGGCTAAATAGCATGGTAAATTAATTGTACCAGCATCCTATACACTTAAATACACTACTTCTTGGCATGGAATGCAGTTTCAAGCTCTTAGGAAACATTAAACACACATTTTGATAAATAATTATAAATAATACATCTTGCTGTGTTTGAGCGCCGTCTCTCTGGGCAACTTTAGCTAAGCGCTACTGCTAAGTGAAGGAAGCACTTCTGGCCTTTGAAGATCTCCGGCTAGGAAGCAAATGCAGTTTTTTAAGTGTAACATCTTTAAAGCTCTGATTCTTTTGATGTCAGACATGTTCTGGAGTTAAAGTAGATCTTGGCCGCCCTCGCGCGTTATACAGCGAGGCGCTCGGGTCCTGTCAGCCGTCGTGAGCGGGGGGCCGACAGATGGAAGATAATAGCATTTCCAAACTTTCCATTTAGAGGATTAAAATGCAGCAGTGGCCACGACCCCCTTCACATTCAGACAGGAGGGACCGCTGAGGCCGGGAACATATGCCTGCTGTGGACAGCACAGCCAGAGGGCCAAAACACGTCCTTCAGCACAATGACCCCGCAATCTCTCTGGCACCGTCCCTTCCTCCATCTCTGCAAGCTGTTCGCCTGAACATAGAGCTCCAGACCGGCCTCAAAAACAAGCATTCGCTTGTGCTCGGTGGGCTTTTTAACTTCTGGGGCCAGATTTTACATTGGAAATTTACAGTTAAAATACGTTTTTTTTATTGATTGATTGATTGATTGGCGAGTATTTGGGAAACCTGTTTGAAAACAATTTCGAATACTGTTCAACTCCACATGGTGGCGCTATTTGCACATGATTGGCACACCTCAAAGTAAAACAGAGTAGCGTCTAATATAATTAGCTTACGTAAAAAAAATTATATATATAAGCTTCTAAATGACCACAATTTTAACGAGAATAGCACAGAGAAACGAATTCGTTGGAATCACTTTCAGAACGACTTTTTCCCCAGCGTATTTATGATGAAAACATTGACAGCCAATCAGAATCGCTTGAGCATTTAAAGTGGCAAAGAACAAACGCAAAAGTGGCGTTGCGTCATCACTTTTTATTTTGCGTTTAGACGAACGTTTTGTGTGGGAAATCCGCGTGCAAAAGTGTGTGAAATTCAATGTAGTATGCACTTCAGGCGGCTAGGAGTGCATACTACAACAACACCAAGCCCGCGCGCCTGTAAACAGGGCCTAAATGGTCCTGAAAAAATAGTCACTCTTGTGCTCTTCGCGCATTGGAAATGAATGGAGACGAATTTCCTCTAGTGGAAACTTTTAGTACTGCGGCCAAACAACATCTCACTGAGAGCTCGTTTAATAGATTTTTTTTAGATTTGCGGCTTTGATTTTCTTGTAGTTTTAGAGTAAACTGTGTTTTTGAAAATATATATTTCATATAAAAATTTAAAATATTTAGTATTTTTCAATATAGTATTTTTATAGTGCATTTTTTAATCAACGATAAAATAAACGTAAAACACTGTAACTTTTTTTTTATTTATTTTTTTACTACAGCGTTAATCTGCCAAGTGTCATCTTTGCAAAGAGATCTGACATTTTAAGTTTTTAGCTCTATGAAAAGTGAATAAATCGATTTTAAATAGAGTGTAAATAAAATTTAGAACCATGAAATAATAATAATAATTGTCAAACTAAAATAAAGTGAATAAATTGATTTTAAATAGAGTGTAAATAAAATTTTGAACCATAAAATAATAATAAAAATTATTGACTATCAGGGGGGAAACTACTGACTCCCCATGCCAGTAAACTATTGAACTACAGGACATTCATTTCATTGAAATAAATAATAAAAAGGCCATTTTTGACCGACAGGCGAAGAGCACCAAAGATATTTCGAAATACACTGTATGGAAGACGTTTCGATCACAAATGTCACTGGATTTGCATTGTGGTTGGCAGCAGATGATTATCAATTAATTCCAGAATTTCTATTCTTTAGGCTCAAGAACTAAAATGATTAAAATCTTGAAACTATTAAATATGCTGCGAAGCATTGACAGTTTATCATAATCATGATTAACCTCTTCAGTTCAGAAGGATTTCCTGACCTATTGTTGTGAATCCATTTAAATGAGGAGATATTTCAACACAAGTGAAATGCCACTCCAACAGTTGATGTCCCCTGTAGGCTATTCCAATTCATTAAGACGTTTACGAACTGCAACAAACAGAATTACATTAACGCTCCAGACGTCTGTTCCTAAAGAGGGCAAGGATTCGCACTTCATCCTTATCGCATTATTGCTTAATGGAGAATTATGTCAGAGCGTCGTGGCTTTAATTATCTGACCAGCAAGTCCATTTATAATGTAGTGAGACCAGAAAGAGGCCGCAAAGCCGTAATGAATTTACAAGCCCCCTCGCAAAGCAGGGCTTAAAACACGATTAAGAGCACTTGGAAATAAAGCAGAGGGAGGCGGTCGTGTGTTCGTCTCCTTTCAAATTACAACATAAAAAAAACCTCCAAACTTTAGTCAAAGGAGATGAAAGTTGTTTAAAGTCTCAGTGTGATAACAGGAGAGGTGCAGAGAAAAGTATTTTTAGCCAGCTATTTAATTAGACGTTAATTTGAGGGGAAAAAAGCTAAATCAAAGTCTATTGTAACATATCTTAGAGACGTCTATTTGATGACTCTTTACATCTCCAATCAGATGTCATATAGATGTTTAGAAGATGTCTGTAAGATGTTTATGGATTAGAATTAATAAAACTGCTCTTTCTGAGATGTTTATCAGATGTGTTTACACTGCAGATGTTTTTCAGATCTCTAGCAGACATCTAACGAACTAAAACGTTCACTTTTGTTGCATGTGCACGACACAAAAAAGCAGAATAAAATGAATTTCACCCATTATAATCAACAAAAGATGTCTACATTCTTAAGGCCTGTTTATACAGGACGATAACTACACTGTGGTGAAGTAAATACTACAGGAAAAAAACAATCTAATTTACATGAAAAACGTTAGTGCAGGCAAGAATTTTTAAAAAAATCAGTAAATTCTATAGTAGAACTCAATTCAATCGTGTAGAAATTAAAGCGTAAATATCAACATTATATAATTAAGTAAAATTACTCAACTTTTCCGATTCTGGTGTTTCCATCATGCACTGGGCCATGAATAATTAATGAGGTTGATTTTTCACTTTTTTCCAGCTGTATTTACACTATTTTATCATTACTTTTGTTGTTTGGATTAGAAATTTGCCATTTTGTGACATTTGGAGTTCATTTTCTACTTAAAATGACACATTCAAACACAAAAACGAATGTCAAAATGTTACCGTCATTGTGTATTGTCTACCAATTATTCAGGTTTGCGTTTACACATTTTATATCAAAAGTGAAGATGTGATGAAACACACTGCAAGTATTGATTACTTAAACAATTCTGAGTAAATTATATACTTAAAGAGTGTGGGCTAATTCAATGTTATATTGTTTGAGTGAAATGTTGTACTAAGAAAAATTCAATTAAATAGAATAGATATTGCTTAATCTTTAATTAGCTAAATAAAAATTACTTAATTTCTTAATGTTATCACTTAACTTAGTTAAGTCCAGTTTACTTAATTATATGTGTGAAATTTACTCAAAAACTTGCCTTGAAAAAATTAAGTAAATTTTATTAATTGTTTTTTTACAGTGTAAGAAATAGTTCTAAATATCGTTCAAAATATAACAGAATAGCAGAGGCGACATCACAACTATAACAATAACAACACAGAGGAACGATATCGTCGGAATTAAATTTCAGAAATATCTTTTTCTTTTTCCAGCTGATGAACGATAAAACCATTGACAACCAATCAGAATCCATCTTGACTTTAAAGAGGTTGAGCATTTAAAGCGGCAGATTAAAAAAATAAATAAAAAAAAAACGTAGTTACTTTTATAGATAATAAAAGCAATCTTTGTGGGAACGGGCCAGTTCGTACTTGACAGGCACTCTTGCTTTGGTCTGGTGGTAACCTCTCAAGATAGAGCTACATAATATTGTTTACATTCAACTTTATTATTCGATTAAATTTCTATTAACATATTGACTCAATGTAAGGGAGGCTACTTGTTCAGAAAGACTCGCTTCAAACTGTCATTTATGAAAGCTTGTTTCCGCCACGGAAAAAAAAAATGTAAAAAGTTACGACTTGTTGCGACTTTTTATTCTAACAATTCTGACAAAAAAATGAAATAAAAGACAAAAACTTTTTATTCTAACAATTCTAACAAAAAACGCCTTTCTAACGCCTTTTTATTCAACGCCTTTTTATTCAATTCTGACTTTTTTTCCCCACAATTGTGAGTTTGTAGTTCGCAAATCAAACTTTTGTCGCAAAAGTTATCAGCAGTTTACAATCTGAACTTAAAAGAAGACCTATATAACGCTAGGCTATAATATAAAAAATCAACAACAACAACAAAAAACCCGCAGTACCGAATGGAATTACACGTGAATGTTTCGCGTCATAATCAAAAGAGCATTCAGTACGTTAACGCCCATGTTGTATGCTAATCAAGCTATACCACACACAAAGCAGAATATTAAATTACACGTTAATTTGAGGAAAACCGCTCACAGGACATAATCAGGCAGATGTCAAAGAAAGGCGAGGGAGAGATCTTATATTCCCGGAATAGAGTGAAAAATGTGTTCACACAGCAGCAGAAAATGCAATTGTGCAGCCCCCTCCAGCTCATGGCACCAAACAGGAGAAATATGTTTACTTGTTTTAATTTCTTTTTCATGTAATGTTGACCCTGAGGGCTGCAAATATTTCCCCTGCTCTCGCGCTCTCTACATGGTGATTAAATTCAATTTTATTCAAATGAAATCTCCCACTCCGCGCCGGCACACACACACATACATCCACAGATAATTAAGGAGCGGAAGCGTTTTCTTGCCTTCCTCGCTCTTCTCTAATTACAATCCTTTGAGAAACACAGAAGGAAACGCCGGGAAATACAGAGGTTTCCTCTGAGGGAACGCGCGCTGACTGACACGCGCCGTAATAACCGCGCGCGTGATTACAGTTATGATTACAATATGACCCACAGAAACCACGAATTAGATCATACGGCATATTTATCTACATGTCAGACTGTCATTGAGGTTTATCGCTAAAACTGAGGCAAGAAAACCTAAGGGCTTTTCGTATCTATCTATCTATCTATCTATCTATCTATCTATCTATCTATCTATCTATCTATCTATCTATCTATCTATCTATCTATCTATCTATCTATCTATCTATCTATCTATCTATCTATCTATCGATCTATCGGTCTATCGATCTATCGATCGATTGTTCGTTCATTTGCTTTTAACACCTAGCGAAGCTAATCAGTTACGGCTAATCTCCAATACTGTCCTTTAAGCACAGAACTAAATTCAATTAAAACGGAGTTTAATAATAATAAAAAATATTATAATAATATAAAATATTATAAAATAATATTAATATTAACAATTACAATGTTTGTCTTTCACTTTAGCCTATTTCACAATCAAACAAAGACACAAATGCTAGCTGAAGGACCACCGTGTGCTACTGGCTATTGCTTGCTAGTCAGAGTTTGTGCTATTAGGAGACTCGTTCATTCTTGATCATTTGTCAGCAGTTATTTTTGGTTCATTGGAAGACATTTTGTAGCTGAAAGTTTGTTTCATCAACTTCGATGACCTCAAAGCTAATGCTAATAGACATGGACTAAAAGCCACAAAACTCCCATTTTGATTTCATGGGTCTTTCATGGCTTTTCACAGGTTAAAGGGCTAATTGTATCTGAAATGAGGTTTTAAGCAGCAGAATTAGTTGAGGTTGAAGGACACAGAGCTGGTCTGTGAACAGTTTCTCTGTCTGTTTTAACAACCAGATGTCTATCTATGAACAGTTTCAGTCTCAGCTTAAGGAATTAGCTGTTACCTTAAAATTAGCTTAACTCACTTAAAGACTTATGGGCTACTGCAATTATCTAAAAAATTGCTTTAGCGTGATTAAAGACGTCTTTTAGGGTTTTGATTTGGTTACTGCAAAAAAAAAAAAAATCGCTTAAACATGATTTCCTCAAATACCTCTTTTAAGGTTTTGTGTTAGCTATAGCAATTAACTTTATATATAAACAGAACAAATGGCCTCATTTAGATAGCTAAGCAAATGTGTGTGGCTAACCATTTCAGAGACGCTAATAAATAGAGCCGAGCTCGGCGTATCAGATCTCTCATCCACTTCTGGACTAATGGAGCGTTTAGGAGCGTTTGGAGGAGAGGAGCGATTAGTTTGCCGTCCCTGAATGGACAAAGATGCTTCATTAGCATGCCAGTAACTCACGACGCTGTTTTTCATTAAACTTAGAGGGCGACTTATATGTCTCTCTCGCTGCCTGTCACACACACACACACCCTGTAAACATTTGTATTCAAACCGCGACTGAAAACACTCAAACTGCATTGCATACTAGCACCGTTTTTGCAGTATACTATGAAATGATAACACCACTTGAACATTCAATAGACTAACTGTTTAGCCTTAGATAATGTGTTATGTTTCACATACTATTAAAAATATATATGTTATAATATATATTATATATGTACTAGGGGTGTACTAAGATATTTTAGATTTAGTCCGAAAGCTTCCTATGTACAGTATACTGTCCTTGTCCAGAAAGGTAATAAAGACATCCTCAAAGTAGTCCATGACATCAGTGGGTTAGTTACAATGTTTTGAAGGATCGAAAATACATTTTGCTCCAAGAATTACAAAAACTACGACTTTATTCAGTATTGGATTGTCTTTCGGTTCTGCTGTGGATCGAAGTATTTTTAAAAGAAGGGACAGAAAGCTCTCGGACTAAACCTAAAACGTCTAAAACTGTGTTCTGAAGATGAACAGAGGGACTCTTACGAGTCATTTATGACATTTTCATATTTGGGTGAACTAACCATAGATATCCATAATAAAGGCTAGATGTCTCGTCCGCGCTGCTGGACAATGGAGGTCGACGTCCCCGCTGGCGGCCATCTTGTCACAGTCAACTCGCTCACTCGTAACATTGTGTTTTAATGGTGCATGTAATTTTTAACTAACCAAAACTTGCTTCATTTTCTACCGATTTTCAAACGGTTTGGTTCGTCATAGACTTATTACTTCTTATGAATAATAAGCATATCAATAAATAATCTTCCAGAATTATAGCCACGTTACGTTTGTAAGAAACCAAACCGTTTGTAAATCCGTCAAGATTTCAACGAGATAAGAGTATTCGTGTTGGTGCGGATCACTCATCTTACATCGGGAACCACAGAGCCGCCAGAAAGCTTGCCTGTGACAAGATGGCCGCCGTTGATGACGATATAGACTCCGCCGTAACACATCTAGCCTTTACTGTGGATATCTATGCAGCTAAGTCTTTAACAGTAGACTCCTTTCAGTTTCTAATGACGTCTTAAAATAATCTGTCGTTTATATTGTTATAATGAGAAAATAATTTGGCATATTGTGATTTGTGTAATCTCACTACAGTCCAGTGAGGGACTATGTGTGTGGAAATGGGAAAACTCACCGTCTCACCGTCGTGGAAAGCTGATGGTGCGTTCTATTATTTATCCGTCTCGGAGATCCGAATCAGATGAGTCGACAGACTTTGCCTAGCAACACGCCCCCTTTCCTCGGATTTCTCCTCTCGGACGTCGGACAACCGTGAGGACACCGAGCAAGAATTTCGTTTCGGAATTCAAGATGGCTGCGCCCTGTGACTTGTTAGTATGAATTGTTTTTGAACCGCTTTGGTATTTTAAATGACGATTATACCCAGACAGCAAACTGACATTGAATCAACGTGGAAACGACGTCTCTCACGACATCGAAACAATGTTGATCTGGCATTGTTTTGCTCATCGAATTAACGTTGAACCAACGTCGGACGCGGCATTCTTCAAAGCTAAATGAAAATCGAAAATTGAACATTGAAACAACGTTGATTTCAAGTCGATTTTTCGTTAGTTTTAAAGAATGACGCGTCTGACGTTGGTTCAACGTTAATTCGATGAGCAAAACAATGTCAGATCAACATTGTTTCGATGTCAGGTTTCCACGTTGATTCAATGTCAGTTTGCTATCTGGGTAATCACTTGTATTACTGCGCCCCCTGTAGGTATGGGAATCGGTTGTTGTGAGTGCAATTACTGACGTTACTAGCGTTGCTAACAGAAGATTAACATGAAAAACATTAAATAAAGTGAATATTTACAAGTTCAAATGGCTGCGTTTTGATAAGGTGTCATTATGATATATTTTTTTTAATGCAAGTGCCTGGTACTCGGCCAGTGCTACCATTATAACAGCTTTCCGAGTGGCGTCCTTTTTTTTTCTCCGACTCAGACACGCAAACATAATAGAGCGCTTGAAGTGTGGACTTGACGTCAAATCCGAGGTCCGAGTCGGTTTGTTGGCTACCCATACAGCAAACTGACATTGAATCAACGTGGAAGCGACGTCTCTCGTGACATCGAAACAACGTTGATCTGACATTGTTTCGCTCATCGAATTAACGTTGAACCAACGTCAGACGCGGCATTCTTCAAAGCTAAATGAAAATCGAAAATTGGTTTGCTTTCATAACGTTGAAACAACGTTGATTTCAAGTTGATTTTTCGTTAGTTTTGAAGAATGACGCGTCTGACGTTGGTTCAACGTTAATTCGATGAGCAGATCAACGTTGTTACGATGTTATATTTCCACGTTGATTCTATCTGGGTATAATCAAACGCACCATGAATCTTGAACTTTGTGTATTTCCGCTATTCTCACCACCAAGAAAACTCTCTGCACAAGTTTCTTTATTTTATTTATGTTGTACGCTTTTCAGTTTATTTGCTGATTTTGACTAAATACCTTTTTTTTAAATCATCCCAACAAAAAAAGACGTGCTATGCAAGAGTGCGCTCTGTTAATTCTCTAAAGGAGGCTGTCCTGTACCGTCTCGAGGACTAAACGCCGCTAGGTGGAACACACTGTCATCTGCTCTTATGTCTGGACAATATGAATAAAGAAAACCAGCATTTTTGCTTTTTCCTGTTGTACAGAACTCGTATGGGAATCCAGATTATCAGTATCCGCACGTGTAAATCAGCAAGGCTGTTCATTTCCTGTCACATGACAGGTGATCTCACTTGGCCGGCACTAAATTCTCTTTTAGTATTTCACTGCCCTGATCCATAATATCAAAGCCTGCCTTGTCTTTCTCTAAATGCATTTTAATATCTGTAATTGCAAATCTGGCACGATCCCAGCGCCCTGTTCTGGACGTAAAGACGCGAGTGGAATATCAATGCCGCCCGCCCCGAGAGAGAGAGACAGACAGACGGGTCAGACCGACGCTGTCACTTGCGATGGCAGAATTTGTCTCAGGCGGTGCCGGCCCGGTGTTTCTGTAATTAGGGGGGAGCGCGTTCACATCAAACGGCCCCGGGGTCACTAGAGGGTCACGCAGAAACCCGCTCTCAACACACCGGCCCCCGTTTCATCTGCTGACTTCAAAACTACTTTCACCAGCATCAAAGATGAAGATCGAGATGCTGATCACGTCTCAGAGCAAGCGAGAGAGAGAGAGAAATAAAGAGAGAAAGATGGATGGATAGACAGACAGAAGATATATATATATATATATATAGAGAGAGAGAGAGAGAGGGAGAATATATATAGAGAAATAAAGATAGATATATAAACAGATAGATAGACAGACAGTATATAGATAGATGGATAGACAGACAGAAGATATATATATATATATATATATATATAGAGAGAGAGAGAGAGAGAGAGAGAGAGAATATATAGAGAGAAATAAAGATAGAAATATAGACAGACAGACAATATATAGATAGATGGATAGACAGACATAAGATATAGATAGATAGAAAAACAGACAGCGTGTATAGATAGATAGATAGATAGATAGATAGATAGATAGATAGATAGATAGATAGATAGATAGATAGATAGATAGATAGATAGACAGATAGACAGATATATAGATACATAGATGGACAGATAAACACACACACACAAATATATATATATATATATATATATATATATATATATAGACCATTTCAAAAGATGTAAACAACACTGGTCCAGAAGCACTTCCTGTTTCAGTTTGTAACTGTTTTCTTTATTTCACATGTAAAGAAAACTTTTTAAAGATGTTTGTTTAACTTTTGATTCAGTTTTAAATGTTCTGTTGGTTGTATTTTATCCCAGCTTATATGTAGTGTTAAAAAACTGAAACAGGAAGTGCTTCTGGGCCGGTGTTGTTTACATCTTTTGAAATGGTATATATATATATATATATATATATACAGACAGTGGATAGATAGATAGATAGATAGATAGATAGATAGATAGATAGATAGATAGATAGATAGATAGATAGATAGATAGATAGATAGATAGATAGATCAAACTCTGATGGACAGAACCGTTTGTAAAAAGAAAACACTAGACTGACTGACTCTTACAGGACGTTTAACTTTACACAACACCGTTTTAGCTATAAAAATGAAGTGTTTTTGACAACGATACCGTTGATATCTCTGTCACAAAGTTATATCGGCATCTATTATTATATATTACCATCCGTTATCAGCTGTACACAAAAAAAAGAGAAAAATTCGTTTTTAGTATGTTTGTCTTGTAAACGTTACCTCAGTGATTCTCAAGGATCAACGGCGTGTCCTCCGAACAAGTCTATTTATGCAAATGCGGGTTTATAAGAGCTACTTATGTCTTTAGCAGCAGCTTTATTTCCCGCGTCTCGGTCTATTATGAGTCACAGCTGCACGTGTTTGATACACGTCGTGCTCCGTCGGGTTAAAGTCATCGGAGTTTGCTTCATCACACACACACACACACACCCACCGAACTAATGAAGATACGCAGCAGGTAATGAGCGCAGGTGTCATTTCACATTTCTCCAGTTTGGCCCCTACAGAGTCAGCTGTGTCTCGAAATATCTCCGAGCGTAAGAGGATTCATAACTTTATGAGCAACCGTCTAACCGTGGTGCATTATGGGAACTACGCTGGCGCCAAACAAATCCTGACTGACGTTTCATTTTAGTTGCACAAAACAATTAGACGCTATTTTAAAAGCCTAATTGTTTTTTAATCAGATAAAGGCGCATTTAGAACAGCTAATGTCAATGAAGGTTCAATTTGATAAAGCAACTCTCCACCAGATTAATGTTTTTGCCTCGGATGATTCATGGCGGGGTTTTTTTCCCCACAATGGCGTATTATTAATAGCTCGGGTCTCCGAGAAAAGCTTTTAATCGGTTCGATTGTGATCATACGCAATTAATAAACCGCAATTTACTGACCTATGAACTTCGGGTGGATTTTTCAGAAAGCAGTTATTAAAAACTAAGCATTTTCAAGAGCAAAAGTGCATTTGATTGACACTTATACATGCCCATTATCTTTACAGCCGTGAGACGAAGAATTAAAGAACCATTTTGATGACTAATTTGTGAACCGGTTCAACAGATTTATATATATATATAAAATACATCACTACTTTTTTGCTATAGACCATTTCACAAGATGTAAACAACACTGGTCGAGAAGCACTTCCTGTTTCAGTTTTTTAACACTAGCTACATAAAAGCTGAGATAAAATACAACCAACAGAACATATAAAACTGAATTAAAAAAGTTAAACAAACATCTTCAATATGTTGTCTTTACATGTGAAATAAAGAAAACCGTTACAAACTGAAACAGGAAGTGTTTCTGGACCAGTGTTGTTTACATCTTGCAAAATGGCCTATACAAAACTTGCATGCAAGAGCTAAACCTAGTCAAGTGAACACTAGAAACACGTTTTTGGTTTTATTCATTTATTATTATTAAATTTTTCATAGCTTTCCCAGGGAAATAAACACAGTTGAACACAAAGCACATTTTCACTTCACATTTTATTAGAATCTTTCCTAGTAGACCTACTTCTGCACAGATAAACATTTGCCATCATCAGTATTCAAGCTGTGGTGTGTTATTATTTCATTAAACTTGCCTCTTCTGAAGTTTCTGTGTTGATGCAAAGCAGAAACCCCAGGATCAGAGGAGTACAAATGCCATCGACACACTGTGTCAAGCCTTAGAGCGGCCGTGGCGTCACTGACAGGTGAGAAACAACAAACGGTGTCGAAAATCAGTCGTGAGACGAGAACAACGGTAGTCACATCAAACGGAGGGGGAGAAGGTGTGCTCGCAACAGAACGAGAGGTTCAAACCCTTCATCCCCAAAGATTCATGACCTTCAAAGTGTAGTTTGGGTTATAAAACATGTTCCAAAACAGGTCAAAATGAAAGCAGGAGGAATAATAATATGTGGGGGAAGAAAAAGTAAAGAAAAAGAATATTTAATGCTTGACTCGTTAATCGCAATAATGTCTTAGCTTTAATTTCATGCATTATTTATCCTGCATCTTGGACTATTCTCCTGAAATCTTTGGCGCGCTAAAGAGATTCTGTCTGGAAAGCGTCTCAACCGAGCGTTTGTTTCTTAATGAATCGAGTGGGCGGGCGCTGGAGCTAACTCTCAATGCTATCTGGGCGACAACCGCCAATGGAGGCCTTCCAAAACGATAATAGCTCAATCTACACATCACAAGACAAAACAACAAAAAGGAGGAAAAGAAATGCGAAGCGACAACCAGACCCTTTATTTCAATGTGACATTGGGTAAGACTCTTAAAGATACACTGAAAAATATTCAGTTGACGTCTAGTATGTACACCTCACCGTGGGTCACGTGACCCGGAGCGCCCCTCAGTAGTCTAAGACCTCTATAGCACCTTGAGAAGGCTGATTGCGTATCCGTTTGACATCACCTATGACTATATGCTTAAATGTACGCCACTTCAATCTCTTGAATAGAAAGGATAAATTCAACGTATTTATTTTTTCATCTTTCAACATTATGTTGCAAAGTTTCACCAAAATAAAAATAAAAACAACACCGGTAATTATAATAATAGTAATAAAAAAAAGAAGAAGAAAACAGACAAGGTGAATAGTTTCCCATATAAACATGTCTACCAAGAATGCTACAAAAAACAAATCCAATCATCTGGCGCTGAAAAACTTTTATCGTTGGTTATAATCGATAGAAGAATACATGATGCACGAATCTATCATAACACGTACGTTTGCGCTAACTGAAAACCGTAGCTTCTGGTGCTGTCATAGTTGTGATTTTCTTTATACAAATATTAAATCTATATGTGACAAAAGACATTTAAATCCTTAAATACTTGTTAAATCCCATGAGCCCGTCTAAAACTTCCTGTGACCCCCTCCCAAACACTTGAGTACAGAGAAAAATACCTGAAACTGTACAGATTTGGACTGTTTTTTTTGATCAGTGACCGGGTATAGCATGATGTTTTGGCTTGAGTTAGAAAAATATTTTGCAGTCGTTAGAGAAAAAAAAATCAAATATAAAGTAAACAGCACAAACAGCAAATGATTATTCCATCTGGAAACTTTGCGTTTAGCACGAGAGGCGGAGAGAGGGATCGTGGAAAGGGGTCCGAGGAATGTGGCGTCCCCCAAGGCTCTGTACTGGGTCCGTTTCGGCTTCAGTCTATAATGACACACATGCGTCCCACGTGCACCGTACATGTGTGGGAGACTTAAATTAGCACGACAGCGAGTAAATGAAACAAAGACATGCAAGTGGATGAATTTAAAGTCAGTTAAGCGTTGACAAATAGCTGGTGGCGCGAGGCGGCACTTCAATACATCGGCTCAACGCCTTGTTCGTCCTCTTCTGGAGGAAAGTCCGAGTTGAGGAGAGACTCCATGTAGGCGATGTAGCTGGAGCTGTGGGTGTAACTCTCGCTGGGTTCTGGGACAGGAAGTGTGGGGGCTGAGACAGGAAGTGATGCGGGTGGCAAGCAAGGGGGGGTGCTGATGTTCGGAGTAATACTAGCGGGCAGGAAAGCGGTGATTAATTCGGGAGGTAGCGCTGAGGGCTCGATGGCTAGCATGGGTGGCGGTGTCGGCAGACGCGGGCGTTTCGCGGCCAGCGGTTCGTCTGACGGTTGGGCCTGAGGTTGTTGTTGGTTCACAGATGCCTGGTGATAATAAAAAACAATAACTATGTGTCATGTGGCTCGATAAATCGGTGCATCGTGAATCAAGAAATGATTCTGGATCAATTCTAATTTTTTTATGAATGCGTCGCGATTCTCTCTCGAATCGATTCTGAGTTTAGTGTTTAACAGCAGAGGGCGCTGCATGATCTAGAAACAGCAGTGATCTGCTGGCTTCTAATGCCTCACACACACCACTTGAACCTTCAATAAAATAATCACTCATAAAGTCCGAAAAAGTTGAAGTGAATAACAGAGCGCCCTCTGCTGTTAAAAACCAGCCTAGAGCGCCCTCTGCTGTTAAAAACCAGCCTGGAGCGTCACTGCTGTTAAAAACCAGCCTAGAGCGCCCTCTGCTGTTAAAAACCAGCCTGGAGCGCCTTCTGCTGTTAAAAAAAACAGCCTGGAGCGTGGAGCGCCCTCTGCTGTTAAAAAAACAGCCTAGAGCGCCCTCTGCTGTTAAAAACCAGCCTAGAGCGCCCTCTGCTGTTAAAAACCAGCCAAGAGCGCCATCTGCTGTTAAAAACCAGCCTAGAGCGCCCTCTGCTGTTAAAAACCAGCCTAGAGCACCCTCTGCTGTTAAAAACCAGCCTAGAGCACCCTCTGCTGTTAAAAACCAGCCTAGAGCACCCTCTGCTGTTAAAAACCAGCCTAGAGCGCCCTCTGCTGTTAAAAACCAGCCTAGAGCACCCTCTGCTGTTAAAAACCAGCCTAGAGCGCCCTCTGCTGTTAAAAACCAGCCTAGAGCGCCCTCTGCTGTTAAAAACCAGCCAAGAGCGCCATCTGCTGTTAAAAACCAGCCTAGAGCGCCCTCTGCTGTTAAAAACCAGCCTAGAGCGCCCTCTGCTGTTAAAAACCAGCCTGGAGCGCCCTCTGCTGTTAAAAACCAGCCTGGAGCGCCCTCTGCTGTTAAAAACCAGCCAAGAGCGCCATCTTCTCTTAAGAACTAAGCTCAGGGTCGATTCGCGATTCATTCGGAAAAAAATGAAATCGATCCACGAATTGCGATGCATTGATATATTGTTAGCTTGAAAAACCTCTAGTTTGACAAACACGAAAGCAGGAAACTGTTAAACTTGCACTTTGCCTTTAGATTGATGAATTCTGTGTGCAGTGAAAGCACTTACCAGACGAGTCATAACCCTCTTGGGCAGCTCCTGGTTTAGAGAGTGAATCTCACTGCGTTTCAGTAAGATCTGCGTCTCGTCCTGAAACTCCACCTGGAAAGAATTGCCGTCAGTTTAGAAGCTTCAGATCCTTCACTGCTCTTGGAACCAAATTATATGATGCGATCCAAGCTTGTGTCTAAGCGGCCACCTTATTAACACCCTCGGGAAGCAGTTTTCCAGTTATACAAGTACAGCTCCATCTACATAATAGAAAAATATCTAAATCTACAAAACATTAAATTTAATACTAATTGTAATTTAATTGTGTTTCATCTTTTAGGAAGGGACATGGACTAACAATACATAATTCCACGCAACTCCACAAAACTCAAAATTCAAATTTCTTTCTTAAATATTAACAAAATTCAAATGAAATTATACTTAAATAGGAAAAAGAGGAAAAAAGCACTGTATTGTCTCCTATGCCCACAAGAGGGTGCAAGCAAGCACATTAGGAACATATAAACCAAATCAAGCATTGCCTCTTTTATTGAAATTAAAATGGCATTCACTTTTTAAAGTGCATAAGCTAAGTTCTTAAATAAAATATGATTTCCTTAACCCTTTAGAAACTAGAAAGCTAAAATAGTTGTTTTTCACATATTTCGATTTTTTAGAACTGTAAAACTTAAAAACAATGTGCATGTCCAAGGTGTCATATATTTCAGAAAAACATTATCTTTCAAAAAATGTACACTTATTGAACATTATTGTGTGTGGCGAGTTAGTAAACAGAATTTAAATAGATAAAACGAAACGAAAACGAAAGAAACTAACACTTTAAAGTTGAAAAATGAACTATAATACATATATACAAGTCTTTTTGTGCCATTGGGTTGCACAGTTTTCATTGCTTTTCATTTTACAGAATGCATGGGTTTTGCATTCTAATTTTTCGTTTTTTGACGAATATTCAAATTCGAATGTTTATTTGACAGCCCAACCACGCACAGAAATCACTTACGTAACGCTAAACCTAATGATAGAGCAGTAAAAACTGCATTTAACCCAGAATTCTCCTTTACTTAACTCTTATTTTTGGAGCAGAGGAGCAACCAACATAACAAGCTCCAAACTTTCAACCAGTCTGCAATCAACACCCTATTCCAGATCAATTCCCAGCAGCTTCGAGACCTGTCAGACTTCCAGACATCCAGTAACAGATCGCCTGGGGTGCTTGGGGGAATATTCGGTGCGTCTAGCAAAGGCTAAAGTGACGTCAGTGATCTGTGGTTGTTATGGAGTGCCGTGACTCACACGGATCTGATAAATAATGGAGTCTTGTGGCGGCGGAGAGAATCAAACGCTTCGTTAATGCTGACAGAGGAGTCTCTCAAGAGTTCAGCCGAGCAATGAAACACAGTATCGTGAGTGTGTTTGGGTTTTAATGAGAAAGAATCTGACGTGAACCAAAACTAGTTGTGTTTGGTGAACCTCATATTAGAATCCGATTTAGCTTCCTGGAAGTCACTTTTCCATTCAAATGTGACCCAAATGTGAGGGAAAACATGGTCCCATCCCTCCACAAGAACTAAAAAGCACTTCCTGTGACGGAGTGTCGCGTGTACGAGAAATAGCAGATGAATGGCGGTCTATTCTCGTTGTCTGCGGTCCATCACACCTCATAAGATTCATGTACAGACTCCATAAATCCCCCAAGCGGCACATATGCCTACTCTTCTCATTTTCCCATTAATCTCTCCTCCCTTTTGCTCGAGACGTCAGCGGCTCCTCTGTGTACGAGGAAAGCAAACTTTGCACCAAATGTGGACTCATGAAAGACTCGGGAATCAAGAGAAAATCAACCGATCGATTTCGTTTCCAAACCAGGCGACTCTAACTATTAACACAAAAATGAACTATTTACATTATTTTACCAATAAAGTCTTTAAAAAACAAGTTTTTAATGTTGTTTCTATGTGTATGTGGTGTTTTTAATACGCTTTAAGTCAAACTATGTGTAAGTTCATGAGTCGACAGCATTGCTGAGTATTTCCACCTTAAAACTAAGTCTCAAAAGCATGCTTTGAAATCGCTGGTGAAATCGCCACAAACGACTTTGTAACCAATCAGACTGACGTGTGATCGTCAACCAGTGGATCTCTGAGTGAGTGAGTGGAGGCGGGGCTCATTTGCATATTTATACAACCGTGCATACTAAATGAGGCAAGGGTGTCGAGTTACATTCAAGATATTTAGAGGCGAAACGAAAAAAAATTCATATAAAAAAACTTCAATTTGTTGTTTCGGTGATCAAAGGTGAGTTTTAAGGATAAAATGATTGACTACAGGGGGACTTTAAAGGGATACTCCACTTTTTTGGGAAATGTTGGCTCATTTTACAACTCCCCCAGAGTTAAACAGTTGGGTTTTACCATTTTCGAATAGACAGTTTCCTCTCCCATTGACTTCCATAGTATATATTTTTTCCTACTATGGAAGTCAACGGGACCAGAAACTGTCTGGTTACTGATATTCTGCTAAATATCAGAAAATAGGCTGAATGGATTCAAAAACGGGACATAAATGAGCATATTTCCCAAAAAAGGGGAGTATCCCTTTAAAAAAACGAAACATGAATTATTTATTAATGTAGAAGCCAAACCGAAAAAACAAACTGGATAAATAAATCCAAAAATAAACGTAAGACGTCACAGTTACCTGGTAGGATCGGTGGACATGTTCCTTGACAAAAGACGCGTTGAGAATCCGTCCGTCGATTGTCTTGACCACCACAATTTCGCCCTGTTCTGGAGGGCCGTTCCGCAGGCAGTCGTGACTCTGAGACAGACATTAAAGAGACGATACATCAAATCTGATTGGACGAGCCAAATTAATGCGCCAAAGCCAACCATAACAACCTAGAACCAGATTTCGACCAACTTAAAGGCCCCCTCAAACAAAATACACGTTTTTTTAACTTCCAGTATGAATATGTTAGGCTTAATGTTATGAATAAGCTGGTGTTTCAAAACAACGATAAAAATCACATTTAGGAGATATAAGCCATCAAAACTTAGTCTCTCACTTCCGCTAAAATGGATCACGGATTTTTATGACATCATCACATCTTCTGTCCAATCAAATGCTCTCTAGAATCGAAAGCTCCGCCCCCTTACGCTATAAACACCACCTGGCGAAGCGACCGTTGAACGTCACGGAGCAACGTGGGTTGGAGATGTGTGTTCGGTTGCTCGAACGCTTGAGTTTTATTCCGTTTTCCAACTGGACGCTGGTTAATAATGAAAGGCTAGAGTTTATTCACACCTCTACTATTGAAACTAAACGCTATTGGCTATTTAAAAAGGGGGAGGAGCCATTCAATGTACTTGTTTCAGTGGAAATCAGGTCAACGCATCAAACAAAGCCAAACACAAGAATTAAGTAGCAGCAAGTGTTTTACGATACAACATGGACAAAATAAGTACGTCGTATTTATTATTTACGTTATTTTTTGATAATATAAAGTGGGACGGTCATAAATCCCCAAATATGTTGAGGAGACTGTTTGTTAGTGTGTTTAGCTCACCAGCAGGTTCTCTGGGAAGACGTTATCACAGTAGGAGCCGTCGTCAAAGTTGACCTCGTAGTAGTTCTGCGTGCCAATGCCGGTGATGGTGCAGCGATAAAACCAACCGTTGCTGCTCCTCCCGATGACCTCCTGACCCAGAGACAACTCGCGCGAGCTGCTCTTGACCTGCAACAGAGCCCAACCGTCAGCTTGAGGAACACGAGCTCTCATTTAAAGGGACAGTTCCCCCAAACATGGACATTAGCCCATGATTTACTCACACTCAACTCATACTAGGTGTATATGACATTCTTCCTTTAAGACGAATACAATTAGAGTTATATTAATAAATGTGCTGGCTCTTCCAAGCTTTATAATGGCAGTGAATGGCCGTTTCTGTTTTGAAGTTCATAAAAGTGCATCTTTTATGATTGATGGATGCACTTTTATGATGGACGGATGCACTTTTATGATGGACAGATGCACTTTTATGATGGACGGATGCACTTTTATGATGGACAGATGCACTTTTATGATGGGCAGATGCACTTTTATGATGGGCAGATGCACTTTTATGATGGACGGATGCACTTTTATGATGGACAGATGCACTTTTATGATGGGCAGATGCACTTTTATGATGGACGGATGCACTTTTATGATGGACAGATGCACTTTTATGATGGACAGATGCACTTTTATGATGGACGGATGCACTTTTATGATGGATGGATGCACTTTTATGATGGATAGATGCACTTTTATGATGGACAGATGCACTTTTATGATGGACAGATGCACTTTTATGATGGACAGATGCACTTTTATGATGGATAGATGCACTTTTATGATGGACAGATGCACTTTTATGATGGACAGATGCGCTTTTATGATGGACGGATGCACTTTTATGATGGATAGATGCACTTTTATGATGGATAGATGCACTTTTATGATGGACAGATGCACTTTTATGATGGACGGATGCACTTTTATGATGGATAGATGCACTTTTATGATGGATAGATGCACTTTTATGATAGACGGATGCACTTTTATGATAAACAGATGCACTTTTATGATGGACGGATGCACTTTTATGATGGATAGATGCACTTTTATGATGGATAGGTGCACTTTTATGATGGATAGATGCACTTTTATGATGGACAGATGCACTTTTATGATGGATAGATGAACTTTTATGATGGACAGATGCACTTTTATAATGGATAGATGCACTTTTAAAACAGAAACAGCCATTCACTGCCATTATAAAGCTTGGAAGAGTCCCACTAATGTTGAGGCTGCTTTAAATGTTATCAAGGCTACGTACCTTCTGATTAGTATGCTTGTGTTTGTGGCAGGTGACGGACACCACGTACGGCCAATCGGCCGGCTTCATGGTGACTCCGGCGAGGAGCGCACAGGTGACGTGGAAAGATGTGGAGCAGTTGTCCGACGAGCACTGGATACACGCGCCGAAGATCTGCTTGGTCGTCTTGTGGCAATAGACGCACTTCTGCAAAATCAGAACGAGGAACTCTCAATATATAAAGTCATTAGCAATACAAATACAAAAAGCAATCCAAAACAAGTGCAAAAAAAGGAAATGTTAAGATCAAAAGTCATTTACAACTCATTTAACGATTGTAACTTAACTAATTGCAGGGTTTTCAATGAGGAAAAGTGATTTTATCCATCCTGAGGCGAATGCTAAGTCGATGCTAAATAGATATTTGGCTATTGGTATTATTTTAATGTGTCAGCTGAAAGGGAAAGTCATTTCAAGAGCGCAGAAGCTTACATTTCCATGAGAGATTAGGAAGAGGAACATTTATTCACAGCAAACAACAATAAAAACAGAAACGTTGATTTTGACTTATTTTGTGGCAAATGAATCCAGCGAGCAGTCGATTGTTTAAAACTGTGCCATTTTTATGCCCATATCCTCTGAATGGAAAACATTTTGGCTCATCTTTCCCTCTTTGTCTGTGTCGTTCTTGCCTGTCTTTCTCCTCTTCTCCATTTCCACATAAACCACCTACAAACACACACACACGGCGCACGGACACGGGGATATCGACGGGAATAAAAATTCTTTATTAAATTGTCAATACTTCATTTCAGCTCCCTGTGGCCAAGCGGCCGTAATGTACGCCGGCCTTTCGATGCGGCGCCGGCTCGGAAATATTTCATCGGCGGGCGAAAGGCTCTGATTTATCACTCCTCAGGGATTGATCACAAGACAGGGCAACGGACAAGGCAAGCGAACAAATATGTGATTTACGAGCATCAAACTCTCAGTTATTTATTCATACATCAGACCTGGCGTCCATTTTGTGTTGCAGCGAACGAGAAGAGACTTTCTTTAAATCCACGAGAATAAATGTTTGATGTGCATATAAACATCGATTTGCTCCAAAATTGCTCTTTTCCACAAGCTGATGTCAGATGTATGAACAGTGTGAGAGGTTTATGAAAGAAGAAAAGAAAAAAAAATGATGAAAAGACGACAAAAGAAATGCAAAGGTTTTAAGACGGAAAAGCACACTCAAAAAGTTAAAGGAAAAAAAATAATTGGATTAAAATAAATAAATGGAACGAACGAAAGTAGAAGCCAAAAAGAAAAAATAAATGAAAAGGAATATAAAGTACAAAAGAAAAAGCGAACAAAAAACTAACAACAGTAGAAAAGAAAAAAAAACAAACAGCAAAAGAAAAAAATGAAACAAAAAAGAAAAAGAGCAAACAAAAGAAACAAATAACAAACACAAGTAGAAAAAGAAAAAGAATGAAAGAAAAAACAAGTGAACAAAAATAAACGAAACAGAAAAAACAAACAAAAGTAGAACAGAAAGAAAACAAACAGCAAAAGAAAAAGAATGAAACAAAAAAACACAAGAAAGAAAGAGCAAACAAAAAACAAATAACAAACAAAAGTAGAAAACAAAGAATGAAGGAAAAACAAGAAAGTGAACAAAAGAAACAAAACAGAAAAAGAAAGAAAGAGCAAACAAAAACAAAAAACAAACAAAAATAGAAAACAAAGAATGAACGAAAAAAGACGAAAGTGAACAAAAGAAACGAAACAGAAACAAAAAAGTAGAACAGAAAGAAAACAAACAGCAAAAGAAAAAGAATGAAACAAAAAAACAAGAAAGATCAAGCAAACAAAAAAAACAAATAACAAACAAAAGTAGAAAACAAGGAAATTAAGAATGAAAGAAAAAACAAGAAAGTGAACAAAAGAAACGAAACAGAAAAAAACAAACAAAAGTAGAACAGAAAGAAAACAAACAGCAAAACAAAAAGAATGAAACAAAACAACACAAGAAAGAAAGAACAAACAAAAGATACAAATAACAAACAAAAGTAGAAAAACAAGGAAACAAAGAATGAAAGAAAAAACAAGAAAGTGAACAAAAGAAACAAAACAGAAAAAACAAACAAAAGTAGAACAGAAAGAAAACAAACAGCAAAAGAAAAAGAATGAAACAAAAAAACACAAGAAAGAAAGAGCAAACAAAAGAAACAGAAATAAAAAAAGTAGAAAACAGAGAAAAAACAGCAAAAGAAACGAAAGAATGAAAGCTGGGACAGAAGAAACAGGAGGAGAATGTGAACGGGCGGTTTCTGCCTCAGCGAAGCTTTTTTACTGTCATCATGTGGTGAACGACACCAGAGGAAATGATGTCACTCATGGTTTGTGTTCTGTGTTTGAGCAGCGCTGGTGTGTGTGTGTGTTCGTTCAGATGGAGAAACCTGCCTATATAATCAATGCACTTCATTTAGCACAGCAGAGGAACGACACCTGATTATTCAGCCGTTCCACATCATTAATAATGCATCATTGCCCCAGAGAGAGAGAGAGGAACAACTAAAGAACAAGACAAATGAACAAAAGAAACAAAAATAGAATCAAACAAAATAATGATCATAGTAAGGTTAAAAAAACAAAGCAAAAATGAATTAATGAAAAACAAACAAAAGTAGAATCCAAGCAGAAAAATATCAATGAAAAAACAAAAAACAAAGAACAAACTAATAAGAAAGAACAAACAAAAAAAGCATTAAACTAAAATGTGAACAAAAATAAAGAAAAAAATATTGAAGAAATAATGAAAGTATGAAAAAAGCAAAAATTATATAAAACACAGGAATGAACAAAAGAACAAACGAAAGAAACAACAAAAAGCAAAAAAAGATAGGTAAAACAAACAAAAGTAAATGAAACAAAAGATTAAAATAAACAAATGTGAGAAAACAAACACAAACGAAAGGCCAATAAGATAGAGAAAGAATGATGAAAGAATGAAACTAATATAGGAACAAAACGAACAAAATAAATAAACGAAAAAGCTAAGCAAAACACAAAATGAAAGAAACAGACAACAAATGAATGGGCGAAAAATTAAGTAAAACAAACAAAAGTAGAAGCCATACTAACGAAAGAATGAAAAAAATAAACAATGAAAAAAAGAAAAATACCAACAAATAAGAAACAATGAAACAAAAACAACGAAACAATGAAAGAAACAATGTGCGAAAACAAACACAAACGAAAGGCCAATAAAGAAACAGAAAGAACTGAAAACAACAGCAGAAAATGAACGAAACTAATATATGAACCAAAAGAAATGAATGAAAAAGGCGAATGCAAAAAATAACGAAAAATAAAAGCACAAATGTTAGAATGAAAACATCCCAAATCAATGGATGCGACACGAACGACAGATCGGAAAAGTAAGAAACAAAAAAAAAAACAATGAACAAAAGAGCAGCCTAAATGTGCTGATTTTACGCAGCCGCCATTTTGAAATGGAAAGCGAGCCTCCGGTGGGAAGAGCCCGCAACTACAGATAGACAACAATGCTTTCACAATTGACGTTAATATCCAATATAGGATTTGTATATCGTTCGTTCCTGCTTCTTTTTTTACGTTCTGAATATATATATAAAATTAATTTTATTTCTAAACGAATTTCACTGTTTTAAGTCTAACGTATGAAAGAAATGTATGTCCAGTTTTAGAATAACTAATTCCTACATTAAACACAACAATACGCCATCGCATTCACGACTCTCCTGTGATTCAAGGCGGCACTCCCGGTTTACTTCCCGCTAAAGCCTCGCTTGCGAATTCAAAATGGCGGCTATGTGACATCAGCGTATTCCCTGATGTGTGTCGAGTGTGTTCATCCAGTGACTCACCAGACTCTTCCTGGTGTCGGGAACAGAGGACACGTCCACAGGCTCTCGTTCCACAGCGCCGACGAAACGAGCCTCGGCCACGGCCACCGCACAGATCACGTGGACCCACCTGACCACAGCAGACAAACGTTTACAAAACCAGCATTAAAGGGTTAATCACTCTGACTCATGTTGTTCAACCCCGTAAGACTTTCGTTCATCTTCGCGAAACAAATTAAAATATTTCTGATTAAATCTGAGAGCTGGATCACTCCTTCATAGGCTTCTTAAGGGATTGAAACTTGTCGGTCCAGAAAGTTATTAAAGACATCGTTAAAACATCGTTAGAATACTTTCTGTACGCAAAAAAACAAACAATTTAGCATTTCGGGTGCTATCTCGTAATAGAGTTTAAGATATGAGACCTGTCATCTGTGGTTTTCTTCAAAGCTCCTCCTCTTAAACTGCACAAACAGCAGGCCTGCAACCAAGAACACAATAATGAACGCAATGTTTTAACGAAACGGTAAACGAGAGAAACGTGTTCGAGTCTTACGGCTGTCCACTCCATCGAGGTGCATCGGGAACACATCCAGCCGTCCTGTTTCGTCTCGGGATTGACTCCGTAACAACCTGACGGAAAACAAAAACGAAAACTTTATTTATTAAAACTGTGCGATTCAACAGTGTACGTGATTTTCAAAGATACAACCGTTTCTGTCATCTCTCTCCGTCATAGTTTGATTCGAAAAGAATGAACAAAGAGTTCAAATTAAGAATAAAAGACAGAAAAAAAGAAACGAACGGAAGAAATTTACAATTTTTTTTAAACAACAGAATAAAATGTAACAAATCGACAAATGAAACTAGAAACAGACAGAACAAACAAATAAATTAACTAAATTAATTAAAAAGAAAATCGTGTGGGGGTCAAAAATGACTGAAATGTTTTATTTTAATAGACAAAAAAATACAAAATTTTAGTTCGACAAAGAGACTAAATATAAATTTCAATAATTTTTCAATATTTATTGAAAACATGAGACTTGAAAATATAAATTACAAGGGCTGGGAAACGATTAATCGCATCCAAAATAAAAGTTTGCGTTTACATAATATATGTGTGTGTAGTGTGTATAATTATTTTGTATAAATAAACAAATACACACACATGCATGTAAACATTTAAGAAATATGTGCATGTATATACACTTTATATACAAAAATTAATATTATACATAATTATAAATATTTGATATATTAAACACATTTTTCTTAAATATATACATGCATATGTGTGTCTTTATATATACAAAATAATTATTATATATATATTAAAATAATAATTATTATTATAATTAAACACACAACACACACATAAATTATGTAAACACAAACTTTTATTTTGGATGCGATTAATCGCGATTAATCTTTTCCCAGGCCTATAAATTACGTTTAGCACAGAGACTTGAAAATTACATTTCCAACTCTAGATAATGCATGTATATATTTAAGAAATATTTGCATGTATACTCTCTCTCTATCTATCTACATATATATATATATATTTATTAGGGCTGTCAAATGATTAATCGCGATTAATCGCATCCAAAATAAAAGTTTGTGTTTACATAATATATGTGGGTGCACTGTGTATAATTATTTTATATACATAAATACACACACATGCTTGTATATATTTAAGTATTATTTTCATGTATATACTGTATATGGATTTATATATAATTTATATTATATATAAATATTTTATATATAAATAATATTTTTTCTTAAATATACATGCATGTGTGTGTATTTATATATATATATATATATATATATACACAAAATAATTATACACATATATTATGTAAACACAAACTTTTATTTTGGATGCGATTAATCGTTTGACAGCCCTAATATATAAATAACACATTTTTCTTAAATATTTATATGCATGTGTGTGTATTTATATATACAAAATAATTCTACCAAACACAAACTTTTATTTCGGATGCGATTAATCGTACAAAAAAAAACCGTAATGCTCATGACCGCCATCACTGAATATTCAGTTGTAATATTTAGACATATTTGGTAATGAGTCGATTGACATTTCAAGTCTCTCACACCTTTACATTTCCAACCAATTACACAAGCTGTACACAAATTGAAACCATGGCAACTCAAGGATGCCGTTCACACGCGTGAAGGTGTGTGTCGCCGCGCGGTGTTCAAGAACCCGCTGTTTCCCGTAATTACACCAGACTCCCTTCGACGGCAAGGCACAGGAACGGACTGTGATATTGTGCGAGCGATCGCTCTAGAAGAAACGCTCCAGCTGGAGGTGAAAGCTCACACAAATGGAAAGCCCGTTTTGACATGCTGTCATTTCCCCCTCGCCCTCGTCTTATCGAAATCCCCAGCTTTGAGCAGCTGTGCCCACCTCACCCGCGCAGGTAAACACTAGCAGCGGGAGCCGCGCGCGGGAGCCCAGCTCGAGCCGTAATGGCCTCCGCCACGGCACACAAATACAGCCTCCGGGCATTAGTTTAATATGCAACACGCACACACGCGCTTATACATGCTCAGGAAAGTCATTTTCATAACCGCTAGAAGAATGTTTGTGAGTTCAAGCGCTTATGAAACCAGGCTAGCAGAAAATAGCATCAAGAAATGAGGAGGCAATGACAGCACAACTAACAAGCTGTCTTTCACTTCACGAGCTGTTCACGGCTTTGGAAAGCAAACAAGCTCGAGATGTTGTTGTTGTTGGAGTCTTTTTTTCCCCCCTAGAACGATTCAACCATTTTAGACGGTGGTTCGTTTCACTTCACGGCCTGTTCTTCAAGGCTTTGGAAGGTAAACAAGCTGGAGATGTTTAGGGTTGGGCATCGAGAACGATTTCCAAGAACTGGATTCAATTAGACGAGCGCATTTCGATTCCTCTTATCGATGCGTTTTAATATGGCGAAAGAAAACCGTGCTGTTTTTTTTCACATCCAAAATGACGCGCGCACAGAAAGCCGCCGCTCATAGTAAATAAACACCTGAACGGACAAATACACACGGAAATATGTAAAAATATCCCCGTACACACAGTCAGTTATGTCTTCGATGAACAATAACAGTTAAGAAAGAAAACGCGTGTAACAGTCAGCACTTAAAGTGACAGTAGCCTAATATCCCTGCCGTCTTTATGGTATTACAGCTGCATCATAATGCCATATTTTTATGAATGAACGCCAGAATTACTAATATTACAGCTACTGATGTCTCGAGAAAATGATTTTCCCCTAAATTTTAAATATTAGGCTTAAAAAAACAAAAAAATGTTTAATTGAAATGAATTTAAAACAATCCTCACTTAAATCCATAATAAATGTCATTTACCTGTACCATACCGAAGTCCTGTACCATGGACCAGCCACCGGGGGCGATCGAGACTCTGGGTTTATGAGCTATACTGGGACCAGCCACCGGGGGCGATCAAGACTCTGGGTTTATGAGCTATACTGGGACCAGCCACCGGGGGCGATCGAGACTCTGGGTTTATGAGCTATACTGGGACCAGCCACCGGGGGCGATCAAGACTCTGGGTTTATGAGCTATACTGGGACCAGCCACCGGGGGCGATCGAGACTCTGGGTTTATGAGCTATACTGGGACCAGCCACCGGGGGCGATTGAGACTCTGGGTTTATGAGCTATACTGGGACCAGCCACCGGGGGCGATCAAGACTCTGGGTTTATGAGCTATACTGGGACCAGCCACTGGGGGCGATCGAGACTCTGGGTTTATGAGCTATACTGGGACCAGCCACCGGGGGCGATCGAGACTCAGTTTATGAGCTATACTGGAACCAGCCACCGGGGGCGATCGAGACTTGGTTTATGAGCTATACTGGAACCAGCCACCGGGGGGCGATCGAGACTCTGGGTTTATGAGCTATACTGGAACCAGCCACCGGGGGCGATCAAGACTCGGTTTATGAGCTATACTGGAACCAGCCACCGGGGGCGATCGAGACTTGGTTTATGAGCTATACTGGAACCAACCACTGGGGGCGATCGAGACTCTGGGTTTATGAGCTATACTGGGACCAGCCACCGGGGGCCGATCGAGACTCTGGGTTTATGAGCTATACTGGGACCAGCCACCAGGGGCGATCGAGGCTCTGGGTTTATGAGCAATACTGGAACCGGCCACCGGGGGCGATCGAGATTCGGTTTATGAGCTATACTGGGACCAGCCACCGGGGGCCGATCGAGACTCTGGGTTTATGAGCTATACTGGGACCAGCCACCGGGGGCGATCGAGGCTCTGGGTTTATGAGCTATACTGGGACCAGCCACCAGGGGCGATCGAGGCTCTGGGTTTATGAGCAATACTGGAACCGGCCACCGGGGGCGATCGAGATTCGGTTTATGAGCTATACTGGGACCAGCCACCGGGGCA
This sequence comes from Cyprinella venusta, assembly GCA_038021265.1. Taxonomy (NCBI): domain Eukaryota; kingdom Metazoa; phylum Chordata; class Actinopteri; order Cypriniformes; family Leuciscidae; genus Cyprinella; species Cyprinella venusta. The sequence continues at coordinate 1,707,630 of CM075887.1, forward strand.
ATCGAAACTGGAGCCGGAGCTTTAAGTCCTGAGCTACAAACTTAGAATAAATGTGTTACCTTAAATTAGCAATCAATACGAATCAGAATCGATAGTCGGAATAGTTAAAATTCGTACGATACCCAAACCCTAGAGATGCTGTTGTTGCTGGTGTTGTTTTTTTCCCTCTACAACGGTTCGACCGACGGACCCTTTATATTTTGGACGGTGGTTTGTTTCTTTCAAGGAAAAATGTGGTGAAAAATTACAGCAGAGGAATAGAGAAAAATTATAAAGAGAATAAGCCAACTGGGGTCAAAAGTTTACCAAAAGAGCAATAACAATAAACAATGCTTTCACTAATTACTGTTGGACACTTAAACCTGATGCAGATATATATACATCAGACACAGACAGAAATACCTGTTTTATAAGCTGTGCTTCTTTACAGAAAGCCTGAACGGAGGTGACAGAAACGGTGTGTTTACAACCCAGCGACAGCTTTAATTAGTTTGACGGAGTGAAAACAGTGACGGTAAACTGATTAGTGCATCTAAAAGCAGACTAATATACGCCGGCTCATCCCAGAGCAATCAAACGACTGCTTCACGCTCAGAGGAACCGACGTGAACACAAGCCGACATCCGGCGGGTCGCACTTTACAATCTAACGACTCTGGAAAGCGTCCAAGCGAAACGCGTAGGGTTTTTTTATCACAGTGAAGTACATAGCATTTTGATGGTAAATATAATCAAATATCACGGTCGAATGCTTCAGGAAAACAGAAACATCAAGCAAAAGTTGTGAAATAGTTTCATATGAACTGTCATTTTCGTTTAAAAAAAGCCACACACACACACACTCTAATTGGCTACGCGGCTTAGATTCGCGCCGAAGAGAAACAAACCACTTTTGCCGTCTGTGTTTTCCTCTTCAGGAGTTTTTATTTCCCCTCTAAATAAATAGCAGTGCTGGAGTTCAGCCTGACTGACGGTAAATTGGCTGGAGTGACGTCCGGTCCCCGTAAGAGGCTCTCGAGGGCCCGGCGACGAGATAAAGAGACAATCAAGGGCGTTTATTAGCACACGCTCCTGACTGACAGGCAGAAATATGAGGATCGCCGCGACGGCTGAAGATACAGATGTGATTTTGAAGTGAACCACGGCTTGTTTTAGGAGGATGGATAAGAGAACAATACACTAATGGAAATGTACATTTCACTTATTCACACTGATCTACTGTACATATCCTTCAGGGAAAAATGTGGCGATTCGACAACACAAAAATTGCATCATAATATTGCGATATGTAGGATTTATATAATATACACCTTGTTACAGAAAAAACCGAAAGGTCCTTTTGACTTTAGATTTATAAAAATAGATTAAATATTTTTTATGAACGAATGAATGAAAAAAAAAAAATACTCAAAAATAAACAAATAATAATTTATATTATATATTTCTTATTTTATAGAATTTATATTATGCATTTAATTTATACCTAATAATATATCAGTCTTTTTAGCTTATCCAATTTAGAAAATGTATCTAAAAACAAAAGAATAATAATTAAAATATATTTATTATTCCTATTTCTACTATGTACCAACCTACCTACCCATCTACATATCAATCTATCTATATATATATATTTGGTATTTATTTTTACAGGAAAAGAATTTGAGTTGTCCTAAGAAGGGTTATGTTTCATCACATAATTTTATCTTACTCACACTATATAAATACATTTATTTATTCTTAATAATAAATAAAAAATAATTAAAAATCTACATAATTTATAACAATCTGCTCGGCATAGCTTTTTGAAAAGTAGCAAAGAATATCTCTCTCTTTATATATATATATATATATATATATATATAAGGTGTTCATCTAGTTCATTACCATAGAAATTTGATTAAAAGCTTAATTTGGTTCTGTGGGTACCAACCACTAGCATAACACGTCACTGCCATAATAACCTTCTGCAAGTCACGTTATCGTCATTAATATAGCACTTTTAACAATCTAGACTGTTTCAAAGCAGCTTTACAGTGATAACAGGAGATTACAGTATCAGATTGTTTTGGGTTTACAGCAGTTCTAGAATAAAGTTATTGTCCGGCTAAAGTTAGTTTTGATTGATTCACTTCCGTCGCAAAGATCATTAGTTATTAACGAAGGGGCCGCTGACACGACACCGCTTTAACGAGCGTTTGGACCGTGAGAAAGAAGCTGAACTCACTGGCGTGGACCTGAAGGCCACAGCTTCCACAGGACAGAAGAACACTGGTGCCGTCGTCACCGATGTGGGAGTTCGACGGCAGGGGTTCAGTGTTTTCGGCACCGGCACTGAAGCACATCTCTGGAACCAGCGGACGGGTTCGACATCCGACCCGGGACACCAGCCCAGACGGGTCCAAGACGTGAAACGAGTCCTTTACCGACTAAACACACAAAAACACAAGAGAGGGGTGAGCATGTTGACAGGAAAGCTTCTGGGTTTATGAGCTATACTGGGACCAGCCACCGGGGGCGATCGAGACTGGGTTTATGAGCTATACTGGGACCAGCCACCTGGGGCGATCGAGACTCTGGGTTTATGAGCTATACTGGGACCAACCACCGGGGGCGATCGAGACTCTGGGTTTATGGGCTATACTGGGACCAGCCACCGGGGGCGATCGAGACTGGGTTTATGAGCTATACTGGGACCAGCCACCGGGGGCGATTGAAACTCTGGGTTTATGTGCTATACTGGGACCAGCCACCGGGGGCGATCGAGACTCTGGGTTTATGGGCTATACTGGGACCAGCCACCGGGGGCGATCGAGACTCTGGGTTTATGAGCTATACTGGGACCAGCCACCGGGGGTGATCGAAACTCTGGGTTTATGAGCTATACTGGGACCAGCCACCGGGGGCGATCGAAACTCTGGGTTTGTGAGCTATACTGGAACCAGCCACCAGGGGCGATCGAGACTCTGGGTTTATGGGCTATACTGGGACCAGCCACCGGGGGCGATCGAGACTGGGTTTATGAGCTATACTGGGACCAGCCACCGGGGGCGATCGAGACTCTGGGTTTATGAGCTATACTGGGACCAGCCACCGGGGGTGATCGAAACTCTGGGTTTATGAGCTATACTGGGACCAGCCACCGGGGGCGATCGAAACTCTGGGTTTGTGAGCTATACTGGAACCAGCCACCAGGGGCGATCGAGACTCTGGGTTTATGGGCTATACTGGGACCAGCCACCGGGGGCGATCGAGACTCTGGGTTTATGAGCTATACTGGGACCAGCCACCGGGGGCAATCAAGACTCTGGGTTTATGAGCTATACTGGGACCAGCCACCGGGGGGCGATCGAGACTCTGGGTTTATGGGCTATACTGGGACCAGCCACCGGGGGCGATCGAAACTCTGGGTTTATGAGCTATACTGGGACCAGCCACCGGGGGCGATCGAGACTCTGGGTTTATGAGCTATACTGGGACCAGCCACCGGGGGCGATCGAGACTCTGGGGTTTATGAGCTATACTGGAACCAGCCACCAGGGGCGATCGAGACTCTGGGTTTATGGGCTATACTGGGACCAGCCACCGGGGGCGATCGAGACTCTGGGTTTATGAGCTATACTGGGACCAGCCACCGGGGGCGATCGAGACTCTGGGGTTTATGAGCTATACTGGGACCAGCCACCGGGGGCGATCGAGACTGGGTTTATGAGCTATACTGGGACCAGCCACCGGGGGCGATCGAGACTCTGGGTTTATGAGCTATACTGGGACCAGCCACCGGGGGGCGATCGAGACTCTGGGTTTATGAGCTATACTGGGACCAGCCACCGGGGGGCGATCGAGACTCTGGGTTTATGAGTTATACTGGGACCAGCCACCGGGGGCGATCAAGACTCTAGGTTTATGAGCTATACTGGGACCAGCCACCGGGGGGCGATCGAGACTGGGTTTATGAGCTATACTGGGACCAGCCACCGGGGGCGATCAAGACTCTAGGTTTATGAGCTATACTGGGACCAGCCACCGGGGGGCGATCGAGACTGGGTTTATGAGCTATACTGGGACCCAACCCATGGTCTGATTACGTGGGGTTATTTCAGTGTTTTGACAGTGAAGCGTTCATTACCTGTGTGTAGGGGCAGAACAGCGTGCACACGGCGCAGTGAGGCTCGATGGTCGCCATCGCTACGTTGAATTGCTTCTCGGTGAGGAAGTTTGGCAAGCAGTTCTGCAACAGGTTCTGCCACAGATCCTTCTTGGTCTCCGTTACCGAGCCTCCGCCTGCTTGAAGTCCTGAGTACAGCTCTACAGGATCACACACACACATGAGATACACTGCAAATTAAACACCAGAAGAGTCACACAGAAGTAACATAGACGCATAGGTGTAATGCCGCGACATGTCCCTACCACTTTTTCTCAGGGTCAATACTGACACTGTTTGAAACATTTCGAAGTTAAGGCCATTTTTTCACGCGGCTTGCGCATTTTTTCAATCGTTTTCAATGGGAGCGCAGCGTTTTTGGGTGGTGGCGGCTCTGATGCCCCTCTGTCCTGTGTTTTACCCCCTACAGTGACAGCAGGCGGTGCCGGTTTACAGCTGTCTGTCTCTTCATAACACTCACACAGACAAATCAATAACCGTCTCCCAGCCGCTCGCTTTTATGAAGCGCTTATTGTTTGTGGCTGCTTTCTTTCATACTTTATTGCTTTTGCTCTTTGTGCTCGCAAGTACATGCTTTCACAGCAAACAAACAAACTCTCCGCCAAACCAGAACACTATGAATTCAAACGTTTCATATTGGAAAAACTAATCTAACTTTCAACAACTTTCTCCTCGGTGGAAAATTTACCATCAGACATTTATCTAGGATGACAATATTTCTCGTATTACCAAAACAAAACATTAATCTACAAAGAAACAGGCGAAGCAGTTATGTTATTTATATAACAGACATCCAAACAATTTTACCAAGATTGAGTTTTACGAACGTCATTTATGAAACTAGCAAAAAAAAACTATTCTAATGCAGATTTCTGCAATTCAACCAAATTGTTGAACGAACATTACTAGATTTTATAGACATTATTACCAACCGTATTTAAAAATTTAAGAACGGCTTTACAAACATTTTAAAACTATAATTCGTTTTTTTTTTAACGCCATTGCTAACGCTATCTATAAAAGAGGAGCAATTCGGATAAATCTTTCGTAAAATGTATTACTACATAATTTACGGCTGTCAATTTAACATTTAACGCAAGAATGGTTGTACGAACAGTGTTAAGAACATTTGATTACTTCTATTTGGTCATTTTTGAAATGTGCATACAAAAACGGCTTCATAAATTTACGTACGTCATTGCGAAATTCATGAAAATCTTTGTAAATATATTCTTGCGTAAAATGTTGAATCGAATCTGGAAATTTACATTAGAATGTTTGTACAAACAATTTCAAGATATAATGCAATTTTACGACCACCATCTAAAAAAAATAGGCGCAAAACAAATTTGCGTAAATCTTTCGCAAAATTTATTACTACATAATTTAAGGCTGTCAATTTAACATTTTACGCAAGAATGGTTGTACGAATAGTGTTAAGAACATTTGATTATTTCTAATGTCATTTTTGAAATGTGCATACAAGAACGGCTTCATAAATTTACGTACGTCATTTTAAGCACGTCACTGCGAAATTCATGAAAATCTTTGTGAATATATTCTTACGTAAAATGTTGAATCGAATCTGGAAAATTACATTAGAATGGTTGTACAAACAATTTCACGATAAAATACAATTTTACTATTACTATCTAAAAAAAAATAGGAGCAAAACGAATTTGCGTAAATCTTTCGCAACTGTTTACGCAAGAATGGTTGCACGAACAACCTTGAGATCATTGTTAAACTTTTTGTATATTATTTCGAATGTCATTTTCGAAACGTGCATTCAAGAATGACCTCATAAATTTACATACGTCGTTCTATTTTAGAAACTTGATAAAACATGAGCAAAACAAGTTCATGAAAATCTTTCGTAAATATATTCATATATAAACTGTTGAATTGAATCTGAAAAATAACGTAAGAAGGGTTGTACAAACAACCTTAAGAAAATAATTTTACTCTTTGTATATTTCGAACATAATTTTAAAAAACGTAAAAGCAAGAATGAGTTCATAAATTTACGTACGTCATTGCGAAATTTGTGAAAATCTTTCATAAATATATTCTTTCGTAATCTTGAACTGAAAGTGATTAATAAGATAAAAAATGGTTTTACGAAAAATTTCTAAACAGAATCCAATTTTACGACCACCATCTAAAAGAAATAGGAGCAAAACGAATTCGGGTAAATCTTTCGTAACACTTTACGCAAAAATGGTTGTACGAACAACCTTAAGATCACTTAAGCAGATAAATCTGCTTGTTTTATCAATGAGGACCGAAATAATAACACATTTTTCATACTGAGAATATATTTCGCTTCTTCTTCGTCACACACTGATGATGTCATGGAAGCGGTACCCACCCTCGTCGCTGGAGTTTTCTTGCTTGACTATGGAGTGAGGCGATCGCATGGGCGGCTTGCTGAGCGGATGCCTTCTGCTCTTCTTCACCTCGACCTTCTTCTTCAGCTTCGTGAAGGGACTCGGCTGAGAACAATCAAAAATATACATTTGACAATCATTTACCTCAATGTTTAAACTCTGTAGACTAGAATTTAAATCTAGGGGCGCAAGAAAATGTGGCCGATATATCGGTTATGGCTTTGGAATATAAAGGATTATGGCACCTGCAGGCCGGACAGAGGGGCGGCTCCAGCGCTCTGGGTCTGCATCTCGCTCACCGCGGCGAACTGCTCAAACGCCTCCTGGAAGGAGATCTCGTCGGGATGCTTCGGCTTCTTCTTTTTCTTCTTCTTCTTCTCTCCATTTTCCGGCGGAGGATCCTGCAAATCCGTTTTTCCATCTTCCCCTGGTGAACGACAACAAAGATGAATGAGTAAATTAAGTCCATTCAATGGCTTATTTTGTCATTTACAAGCTGAAAATCGACAGGAAGACACAGATGATCTGATAATTATAGGTTTCACTTTGTATTATCATGGACAGATGCACTTTTACTATAGATTGATGCACTTTTTGATGGATAGATGCACTTCTATGATGCATAGATGCACTTTTATGATGGATAGATGCACTTTTATGATGGATAGATGCACTTTTATGATGCATAGATGCACTTTTATGATGGATAGATGCACTTTTATGATGCATAGATGCACTTTTATGATGCATAGATGCACTTTTATGATGGATAGATGCACTTTTATGATGCATAGATGCACTTTTATGATGGATAGATGCACTTTTATGATGATAGATGCACTTTTATGATGGATAGATGCACTTTTATGATGGATAGATGAACTTTTATGATGGATGGATGTACTTTTATGATGAATAGATGCACTTTTATCATGGATAGATGCACTTTTATGATGGACAGATGCTCTTTATGATGGATAGATGAACTTTTATGATGGGCAGATGCACTTTTATGATGGACGGATGCACTTTTATGATGGATGGATGCACTTTTATGATGGATGGATGTACTTTTATGATGGGCAGATGCACTTTTATGATGGATAGATGAACTTTTATGATGGATAGATGAACTTTTATGATGGGCAGATGCACTTTTATGATGGATAGATGAACTTTTATGATGGATGGATGTACTTTTATGATGGATAGATGCACTTTTATCATGGATAGATGCACTTTTATGATGGACAGATACACTTTTATGATGGATAGATGCACTTTTATGATGGATAGATGCTCTTTTATGATGGATAGATGCACTTTTATGATGGACAGATGCACTTTTATCATTGATAGATGCTCTTTTATCATTGATATATGCTCTTTTATGATGGATAGATGCACTTTTATCATTAATAAAACATGTTGAGGTTGCGTCACCTCCTCCTCCTCCTCCTCGGAGGGCTGCTTCGGCCTGCTCCTGCTCTTCCCTCTCCAGCGCCTCCAGCGTGAGCATCGCCTCCTTCGCCATGCGTTCGTCCCGCTGCTGCCGCCGCTGCTCCTCGCGCTCCTCCACCTTACGCATGTACTCGCTCATGTCCAGCTCCACGCCCTCCTCCGCCAGCACCTTCAGCTCCTCCGGCTTCAGGCGCCGGAACTGCTTCAGCTTCGCCTGAGATCTGCAGCACACAATGCAAACGGATACACAACTTTTAAGGTTTTCACACTAGTAGTTCTGTTTGTTTTATTATAGTTAGTATCAGCAGGGGTGATGAAGTGTTTGCCCTTGGACAGATGCGTGAGGGCGAGTTTATCCTCCGCTAACTTCTGAGCGGAGTGACTAAGTGACGAGTTGTCAAAATCAAGAGATGAACATTTTTGTTGTCTCTCGCCATTGACTACCTTACATATTTTTCTGTAATAAGGTCCCATGGTGAAGGGGAGGGGCTTAGGCTCTCTATTGAACGATTTGACTTATGTAATGTAAAAGTGGAGGTTTGTTTTGGGCACCTGCGCAGGAGCTTCTCTCTGAAGGTGACCCTGTTCTTCCTCCAGTGCTCCAGCTCAGGGCTGGAGAGGATGGTGGGCTTCTGGTGGTCCAGGACCGTGGTGTCTTTGCCCTGCTTCCACTGATCGTAGCGATCGGGCTGCAGACAGCGCACAAACACGTCCATGGAGATCTTCACCATGTCCTTACGGCACGTGCACTGCAGAAGAACAAACACACAATATGAGACAGTCCTGATTGGATCACAACCTTCTGGAGTGACACTTTGGACCAATGAGATTCCACTGTGGGCGGGGCTTATCGGCACGACAACGGATATTGCTGATAGATAAATAGTTCTGATGATGTAAACAAAACTGGAGGCGAAAAATATAAACAATTAAACACCAAAATTATATTAATTTAATAAAATAAATGAATCAATAATGAATACAACAAAGTGATATATAAATATATATTAAAAAAATAAAATATAATAATATAAAATAAATTATAATAAATAAGTGTAAAAAATGAAAATGAAAATTTGAAAATAATAAATAATATAAAAAGTTTTTCTAATAAATGCAAATACCTAAAATTACTTTTAGGCGAAAAATATAAACAATTAAACTATAAAAAATTAAATAAACACCAAATTTATATTAATATAATAAAATAAATGAATCAATAATGAATAACACAAAGTAATATATAAATATATTAAAAAAATAAATAAAATATAATAATATAAAATAATAATAATAAATAAGTGTAAAAAATGAAAGTGAAATTTGAAAATAATAAATAATATAAAAAGTTATTCTAATACATGCAAATACCTAAAATTACTTTTAGGTACTTTTAGGCGAAAAATATAAACAATTAAACTATAAAAAATAAATAAAAAACAAAATTATATTAATATAACAAAATAAATGAATCAATAATTAGTAACACAAAGTAATATATAAATACATTTAAAAATATAAATAAAATATAATAATATAAATAAATAAGTGTAAAAAATAAAAACGAAATTTGAAAATAATAAATAATCTAAAAAGTTATTCAAATACATATGCAAATTACCTAAAATCACTTTTTTTAAAGCCTGTAAGCTACAAAAATTGGGGGATCAAAACCATCTAGTCTTGCTAAAATACATAACGTAGATTAAAGTTGAAAAGTTGCAAAGTGTAGATTTAAAGTAAAATTGTAGTGAAATCTTTGATGATAAATACTTAATATAATTACATTATTCTAATATGCAAATTACCTTAAAACGACAAAAAATTGGGGTTGGAAAACACGTATAAAAGCTCAGATTGAGGCGATCAGCATGGCGTCAGCGAGATGATGAGATGAAACACGTCTCCATCATCCAGGTGTGCAGACGGCAGATTATTAAATCATCAGTGCTGACGACTGCGGCGGGAACAGCCTTTTAATCGCAGAGTTTGTGCTGAAGTGAAAACCCAACATCTCTCAATCAACACGGCGAGAGAGAGAGAGAGAGAGGGATGAGAATAAAAGTCATTTTCCTGGAGCTGCGGTCGGGTGTATTACATCTGGCCCTTATTTCCAGATCTCGCTCGAGCTGCTGTTCAATTACCAGAAACATTCTGCAGCTGAAGAGAAGACAGGCCGCGCACAAACAACGCTAACTCCGAGTGTGTGTGTGTGTAATAACGGCAACAAGCGCTATTCTTCACTCCCAAATGTCAACGACTCGCAGCTGAACTCCAGGGCTGGCGTATTAAACTCAGAAATGCAACCGCAGCGCGACTAGAGGATCCGAGACGACACGCCGACAACTGACACTGGAAGTGTGTATCAGAAACACAGCCTAACCCCCTGGAAAAAAAATTATTATATATATATATATATATATATATATATATATATATATATATTAAATTATAGTAAAAATATAAAAATATAAAAAATATAAATATATATAGTAGTAAATAGCAAAAATATAAAAAAATAACAATTAAAAAAAAAAAATATATATATATATATATATATATTAGCAAAAAATGCATGCATTGTGATTGTAACAATCAAAATTTAAACTGGAAAAAGAGAGAACAGATAAAAAAAATAAAAATAATCATATGCATTTAAAAAGTGTTTATATAGTTAAAGTTTATATAAATAATTAAAATAACAATTTGGTAACACTTTACAATAAGGTTCATTTATTAATATATATATATATATTAGGGCTGTCAAAACGATTAATCGCGATTAATCGCATCCAAAATAAAAGTTGTTTCCATAACATATGTGGGTGCACTGTGTATAATTATTTTAGATATATATATAAATACACACACATGCTTGTATATATTTAAGAAATATTTTCATGTATATTCTGTATATAGATTTATATAATTTATATTATATATAAATATAAATATTTTATACATAAATAATATTTTTTTTTCTTAAATATACATGCATGTGTGTTTTTTATATATATACAAAATAATTATACACAGTGCACCCACATATATTATGGAAACACAAACTTTTATTTTGGATGCGATTAATCGTTTTGACAGCCCTAATATATATATATATATATATATATATAAATAAATAAATAAATAAATAAAATCTTATATTCTAGTATATTCTAGTGTAAATGTTAAATTTTTAGTGTAAAGTGTGAAAAGTGAAAACACTTATATTTTAGTGTAAATGGAAGCCCACACAGTTTGCTCAATTTTTCACGTTATTTGCGCTGATTATTCCCTATAATTCTAATCTTGTTATTACACAATTTATTTAATAGTAAAATATGTTAAACTACGAATATTAAATTTTTTGGGCAGTGTTGGTGTAACTGTAAAAAATACACCATTTTGAAATAGCAAAAAAAAAATAAATAAATAATACGTGAACGAAAGAATGAACAAAAAAAAATTAACAAACTTTATTACTTTTACTATTTTATTAAGAAAATTAGTAATAATCTTATATTCTAGTATATTCTAGTGTAAATGTTGAAATTTTTAGTATAAAGTGTGAAAATACTTATATTTTAGTGTAAATGTTATATTCTTAGTATAAAGTGTGTGTATATATTTATATGTAAATCGCAATTTTGGGTGTGTGTATGTTTTTATCCCAACCCAACACATTACAGATTATAACAATGAAAATATGAAACAACAAACAAATGATAATAAAGACAAAATGTTACAGTGTAAAATGAAAAAAAAAACAGAACAAATGATGATTTCCACCCTGGAGTCTCTGGGATCGATGTCTTGTATTGCTTTATTCCTCGCTGCTAAATGAATAAATGCAAACGGAGCGAGAGTCTCTGAGAAACATGTGAATAACTCACTCTCTCTCGAGAGAGCCGTTTGGACGTGATGCAGGTGTGTTATTACTAGCATCTTCATTTGTTCAGCGGCTTCTCAGATCTCACAGACACACACAGACTACAAGAGATGGGCGAAATATTCACAATGATGTCAAATTAAGCAATACCACAGCAATTGTAAGACGTTTTAATAGCATTTCATTGAAATTTGAAGTAAATTCAACTCGTTTCTCTGATTCAGTGACTCGTTTGTGGCACCACAATATTAAAAGTGGTAAATCATATGGTAAATATTTTCTATTTATGACTAAGGGTGCACATAAACTACAATTTACTATAAATCATATATTTACACCATTTTTTCTTTGTGTTTCTTTAGTGGAAAATACGCAATAATGTTTATTGAAAGTAAAAATAACGACAAAGCACACTTTTATGCCATTTGAGATTAAATACTTCAATATTATTGTGATATATCCTGTATATATTTAATTTAATTTAATCATATTTATGGGGCATCTAATCATATTTAGGGTACGATTAGACAACAAAGTACTACAAACGTAAATGTTTTTTCTTTACTTTTTTTGAATATGACAACATTGTCGAAGCGATTCTTGTTCACACATATCCGCGAAAACGTCTGCGTTCTCATGCCAGGCCAGTAGATGGCGACGTAAAGAAGCTACGCGCCTGTAATAAGGTGCGCATGACATCAACGTTTTCACAAAATTTGCGTTTTCGTAGTTTAAAGTTTAGCTTTGCGGTTTCAGACCCAAAACACCATCGCCGTGCAAATGAACGTCGAAAACGCATAAAACGTTTTCTGTTTATAGTTGAAAACGGAGTAGTGTAAATGGCCCTCCACATTAATCGCTTTAATCCACCATTTTCACACAGAAATATTCTCCAACATGCTAAAAGTCAGCGTTTTGAGATGAATGTGCAGGTTTAACGACCTCTGGCTAATGAGCTGCTCCATCAGAAGTGAAATAATGACGAGGACCGAGAGCAGATTCTCACAGAAGACGCTGCTGTTCGTGTGGTTTAATTAGCGGATGTTGTGTGCGTCTCTGACCCTCTCGTTCTCACACACTCGTCTCTTCACATCTCTACAATCACCACACATCTTCCACAGACGCTTTAACATGTTCAGGTTTAGCGTGCTGAAGAATCTTTACATGCCAGACAAGGTAATGATGTGGAACATGTCTCAACGAATAGAACTGAGAGAAAATAATTTCAATAAAATGTCAAGTGCAGAATTTTGTTGTAAAAAAACAATAAAAAATTATATTTGTAAAATGATAATATTTCGTTAATGTTAAAGAACAAAATAATTAAAAATGATGTGAACGAATGAATGAAATTTCTTTTATTACTTTTATTGTTTAATTAATACAAATTCAGGTATTAACTACATTTTGTTAATTTAAAAAAAATTAAAAAGTCAACTTAAAATTAACTTATAAAATTAACATATGTTTAATTAAAAAAGTAGTGTTTTGCTATTGTGAATAATATAGATATGCAAGACAATAAGATAAATAAAAATGTGAAAGATCAAGAAAGAGCTAAAAAAAAATAAAAACCCATAATAACCCATAAATACAATCATTTTCAATGACATAATTGCTTATTACTTTTGACCAATAGGTGGCGCTGACACCAAATTAATGTGGTGTGGTGTGTGTGAAGTGACAGTTACACCAAGTTTGGTGTCAATATGCTAGAGATAAAGCCTCAGATAAAGCCTCAGATGCGGTAAATTCGTTAAACGAAAACGTTTTCGTCTATTGGCACGAAATCCATACGTTTTTGCTAGCATAGTCTAAAGATGATCTGAGTCAAATTCAAAAATGAAGTAAAAAATCAAGAGGGCAGACAGGAAGTTCGGCCAACTATGGCAAAATTGGTATCGATGTTCTCGGCATGATCCAAGTAACCTATCAATACCAGTCTTATGATAATAGGCTAAACTAATCAAAAGCATTTTTGTTATTTCATTTTAACCACAACGTGGCACTGCCCGCAAAACCTTTTGTAACTTCAGGTTATTCTGTCGAAGACACATACCAAGTTTTGTAATGATATGCCAATGCGTTCATGAACAATAGCATTTTACGATAAAATTCAAAATGGCCAACACACGAAAATGCCAGAAATGGGAAAATTGGGTATTTTGACTCGTTATGCCTCACCGAATCTAAAGAGACCAGTCTTGTTAATTTTGGCCAAACTATACAGAAGCAAAAAAAGCCATTTTTCATATCTCCGGACCACTAGGTGGCAGAATGAGTGAAGAAAAAAAAACAAACGAAAGAACAAACGAAAGACTGAACTACTGAACAAACAAATTAAAGCAGCAAGAACGAAAAAATGAATTAAAAGTTGTGAAGAACTAATTAACGAGATTGAGAACAACACATATGAAGGCGTCGTGTGGGGTGTGAAACTCAAACACACTCACCTGCGTGGCCATCTTGCCGTAATCGATCCATCGTAGGGTTGCGAAGTTGGTGGATTCGGCGCAGTTGAACCCGTGGTTGAATCCGGCGTGATATCCGTACGGGAACGTGATCATGAACTCGCCCTCTTCTTGAGTGATCTACGAGAGAAAGAAAGTCTAAATCAATACGAGGAAGCCCACAAAATTTGCCCCTTTTTTATGTTTTTTTTGCGTTGATTTTCCGTATAATTTTAATCTTGTTGTTATTACATAATTTATTTTATAGTAAAATATGTTAAACTATGAATATTACATTCTCACGGCAGTGTTGGTGTAGCTGTAAAAAATACACCATTTTGCTGTTGCAAATAAATAAATAAATACGACGGAAGAATGAACAAAAAAATGAACAAACTTTATTACTTTTACTATTTGATTAAGAAAATAAGTAATACATCTATAAAAACATTCAACTAAATGAATGAAATTAGCTTATATTTAATTAAATTAAAATTTCAGGTAAAGGTAGCTTTGCTATTTTGAAGGAAAAAAAAACTTAAAATAATATACACTATGCGAAAAAATTATTGTGAAAGATCAAAACAATGAAAACAGAACAATTATGTGAACGAGTACAAAAAGGAACAAACAAATAGTTTATTTTATTACTTTTATAACTTTTATTATTTAATTAAAAAATTAATACTTACAAATAATTTAAAAATCAACTAAATTAAAGAAATTATATACATATATAGTATTATTTTTAAAACTATTATTAATCAATTAATATACTATTATATAAAAATAATTAATAAAATCAAATGTACTTTTAAAATTAATTACATTTAATTAAAATAAAAAGGTAGGTATTATAGTGTAAATGTGCATTACAAAAAAAATAGTAAAAATTCCATATATATATATATATATATATAATAAAAAAACACGACTCTGAATATCTTAATTTTGAATCTTGCATGTGTCCTGAAACTAATAATCCTGAACTTTTCAAAGCATCCTCAACATGCGTCTCTGAAGATGGAAGTGGTGGACGTTTCATTTTATTTATTTATTTTCCTCCAGACATCGCTCCGTTACTCCACAGCATATTATTAATTTCATCGAGCTCGGTTGATAGTAATCTTGGCGAAGGCAACATTTAAAGGACTCGGTGAACTGTGCTTTGATGAAAGAGCCAATAACCGCTGAATTAAACTGCAAACGACACTTCAGAATCAGAGGGGGAAAACCCCCGCGCGGGAAAATCAGCCGAGACGGAGCAACATGGCGGCTTCCAACATTAATAACAGTGACCATTAGCGGCTGATGGGAAGAGACATCTTTACCTCCCCTCTCATCAACTCACGTCTTCTCCCTACATTCATCGTCTCCTTCAAATCTCTCGCGCTTCAGCTGCCGGCGGCCAAAGGAAAAGCTAAAGCCATTTTCAGGCTGTACAAGCGCAATTAAGGTGGAGCCAGTGAGCATGGCGCGAGCTAGCCGCCCGTAGCTAATGAATATTAGCATTTCCCTCCTTGCTTTGCCGCGGCTGAAGCTTCAGCGTTGCCATGGTGGCGTCAGTCATTAACGATATTTCACTTTTACAAGTTTCTGGTAAGTTTTTATACACTCAACGGAAGAAAAAAAAAATTATTTCCACAACTGTAGTAGAGAACGATATGTAGTGTGGTGACGAGTAAATAAATAAATATTTTAAATACATAAAATGTACAATTTAAAACGCATAACAAATAAAATGTATACCTTCAAAATAAAATTAAAAAAGGTAGAACATTCAGTAAATCTAAAATAAAAAGAAATTAAGTATTTTTTTTACATAATAAATTAAAAACAACATTTAAAGTAAATACTTTTTTTACAAAAACAAATTAAAATGATTATTTTTTATTAAATTATTTAATCAATTTAATACATTTATAAATATATTTTATTAAATAAATAATTTAATAAAAACTACAAAATTATAAATAATTTACTTAAACATACTAATATAATTACATGTTTCAACAGTTTTTAAAGTTTAAATGACTTAATTATTAAAAATAAAATATTACAAATCTTAATTTAAAATAAATGTAAACTTACACTTATTCCAACATATTTACTTGTATTAAAGTTTTTCAGTTTTATAAAAGTTTTTTTTCTCTCAAAATATTAAATACAACTACAGAAAATGAGATGGAAAAGTAACCTACTCTAGAAATAATTCTCTCAACTTTAAAATGAACATGAAATATTTCACAACCAATAAAAAAGTACATTAAAATGACATGGTGACTATGTTATTGTACCCTACTTTGAAAAAAACAACAACATATGAATCATGACATATGTTGCCGTTATATATGGTATTTGGTTTACAGGTCTTAAATGTCACCAAACTGGCGGAGTGGATGAGATTTTATATATTATTTTCCTTCCTCAATTCCACCTCACACTCGATGATGGTTCCCCAGCAGGAGCTTTGAGCTGAAAGCCTTAATAACGTCCCCAGACACGGAGAGAGAGACAGAGACAGATAGAGAGACAAAAGAGAGAGACAGACAGAGCGAAAGACCGAGAGAGAGAGACAGTTTTCCAGCTGAGATCAACACTTCAACCGTCTTTTCTCCGTTTTATCTCACTCCAAATCCACCGAGTGTCACGTCGACTCAAAAGTGACAATAACATCCACGAGCGGAGCGGCAGAAAGTGAGAATCAGCACCGACGACAGGAAAAAAGAGTTAAGGGCAACGTATGAACTTTATCTAGCCTCATTATAGAGATTTATCCCAGTTTTAATCTCCTGCTTGAAATCATCACGAGTGTCTCTGGCCGCTGACAAAGGGAATAATCCATGGAGAAGAAAAGACTAATTTGCGGAAATCGGCGGTGAAGTAAATTGAAATGTAATTCGTGGCTGGGGTATAAAGTGCGTTCGCTGTCGTTGTGTGAAGGGCCACGAAATAAATGTGTGTATACACAAAAAAATGTGTGTGTGAGGGTCAAAATCCTTTGGTTTAAACACCCTCCGCATGTTTGTATGCGAAGCTAAGCGCTAACGCTACAATATCTGCCAACAGGTGGTCTGAGATTAGCGCTCCAGGCTACATTAGCATTAGCCTTCATAATGAACCTCCTGACACTTGCACAAGTGTGTGAAATAGCTAAGCGTGGTTGTTATCGTTACGTATTACAGTTATATGAGATTAGCGCTCGAGGCTACATTAGCATTAGCTTTCAAAACGCATCTTCGGACACTTGCACAAGTGTGTAAAATAGCTAAGGACGCTTAATGGCTTAATGGAATAATAATAAAACACAAACAGAACAAAGCTGTGTAAATTGTGCATAACATTGAAAATTGTTGCATTTAATTCAGTTAATTAGCATTAGCGCTTCGACATTATGTCAACCTAGCTAGGCTAGATCATTTCGACTAAAGCTTGATACGTTGTGCGTATAAATATTACTAAGGTGTATTATATTATGGTTGGTAATAACTAATAAATTGCATAAAACATTTAAGCTGTTTCATGTTAAACTATAAATTAATTAATATAATATTAAATTGTAAATGTATAATCTATTGTGAAGAAAAATATATGAAATAAAAATAAAACAATACTTAATTATGTCCATTTCTTTTTTATTTATTTATTTAATAATAATAATAATAATAAAGATAAATTGTTATAGTTGTTAATACATATTTAAAGTTTACTTATAATTTATTGTCATTACATTTTTTATATATTTATAACATATTATGCAAATTGTCACATGAAACTTATAATCTAAAAATAAATTAGTATTGTTTGATTTTTACTTTAATAAGAAGTACAAATATTATATTACACAATTATGTAAAATATTAATAATCTAACTGTTGTATACAGTACAAAATTAATAAATAATATAAATTGCATTTTAAATATGATTATTATGACAAATTATGATTAGAAACCGGTTGTTGGTAAACCTGACTGATGCTTCTCCGCCGGTGCCAAATTGAATTATCATAATATAATCATCACATAATCACACTAATTAACATTTTCATGTATAAAAATCATTCTCCATTTATTCCAGCTATATGATTTGAATATTTGTGGTGTGATGCCAGAGGAGACCACAGCGACAGGAAGTGATGTAATCGCGAGTCACTCACTCTGTCGAACGGGATGCTGTACTTCTTCAGGATGGATGGAGAGATGAGGGTCATCTTGTGCCGGAGAAACGCGTCGCAGCCCTGAGAGCTTCCCGGGAAGAAACCTGAGAGAGAGAGAGAGTTTTAATTTCATATAGTTATATTATAATATAACCTAATATTTGTATGAATTTACATTGTTATAATAATAAAACTAAGTTTATTAATATTGCATGTTTCATATAAATATCAGATATAAATTAATTCTATATAAATTGCCATTTGTACAGATAAAGTTATTTATTTCAGTTATTACAAAACAATAAATATGTGCATGTATTTTGTAAAATTTTTATGGAATTTGTTTCATACTTCTACAAATAAATTATTTTCACACACACACACACACATATATATATATATATATATATAAATAATAATATAAATATATTTATATTAATATAACATATATATATATATTTTATTAATATAAATATATTATATTAATATAAATATATTTATATTAATATATATTATATATATAATATATAAATATATTTACATTAATATAATATATATGTATATATATATTTCTTTTTTAATATAAATATATTATATTAATATAAATATATTTATAATATTATATATTTATATATATATATATATTGGGTTAATCAATTTTTTAAATATATATATATATATATATATATATATATATATAATATTATATAATACATATATATATATATTATACCATCATTAGATAATGCAAAACTCCTATCAAATCTATCAGTCAATCAGTCAAGGTCAGCATGTGGTCTATAGGTCATAAACAGGGAGACTTTAGTACAGAGCCAATGCAAAGCTATTACATTAGAATCATCATCTGGAGATTCAGACAAGAGCGAGTCGTGACTACGAGCGTAACGTATAATTGCCGGTTGGAGGTTATCGGTAAAAGCTCTGCGTGCGTCAGTCTGGTCCGGTCCGGGTCAGTACATCAGACACGCGCTCAATCACTCTGAAAGCCTTTAATTATTATAATCATCTCCCTCATTCCTACCCACAGACTACAATATGGGTCATTTCAACACGGCAAAACGTCTGACAATCGGCCCAACACGCGTTTCAGAGCGTCTGATTCATCCGTGTCCTCTGTCATTACCACAAGTGGATGTCTCAGCTTAGATATGTCTGATATTGGTTCGATTTAACTTACCGGAGCCCTTTTTTTTTCCAAAGTTACCACCGTACGGCCATTTTTCCTTGGTTTTCCGCTCTATTGTTTTCGAGATATATCCTTCGGAACTCTTAAAGGGATAGTTCACCCAAAAATGAAACTCTCCCTCATGTTGTTCAACCCCCGTAATACTTTCGTTCATCTTCGCAACACAAATTAAGATATTTCTGATTAAATCTGAGAGATGGATCACTCCTCCATAGGCTTCTTAAAGGGATACTCCACTTTTTTTTGGAAATAGGCTCGTTTTACAACTCCCCAGAGTTAAACAGTCGAGTTTTACCGTTTTCGAAGCTATTGAGCCGATTTTCTGATATTAAGAAGAATATCAGTAACCAGGCCGTTTCTGGTCTCATTGACTTCCATAGTATATTTTTTTCCTACTATGGAAGTCAATGAGACCAGAAACGGTCTGGTTACTGATATTCTTCTAAATATCAGAAAATCGGCTGAATGGATTCGAAAACAATAAAACTCAACGGTTTAACTCTAGGGGAGTGGTAAAATGAGCCGATTTCCAAAAAAAAAAAAAAGTGGAATATCCTTTTAAGGGATCGAAACTTGCCGGCACAGAAAAGTAATTAAAGACATCGTTAAAATAGTCCGAGTGACAACGGTGGCTCAACCTTGCGTTTATCAAGCGACGACAACACTTTCTGTGCGCAAGAAACAAACAAAAATAACGTAAATAATTTGTGTTCCCAAGATGAACGAAAGTCTGACGGGGTTCAACAACATGAGGGAGAGTATTAGTGTGAACTATCCCTTTAAAAATTGACTGCAAAACTTTAAAAGCCAAAAATATGACCAAATCTATAGCTAGTTTACGAGACTTGTCCGCGGTTAGCACGTTTCTGTCGCGCATAATTGATTTTTTTCCTGTTATTCGTACACCAGAAAGATGAACAACAAGGTACAAGACATGAAAAGAAGCCTAACGTTTTCCAAAACAACATTAAACTGAGACGCGTCTTGTCCAAAGTACCGCAGACGAACGTCGTTAGTCACTGCGACTGATAATATATCGCGTTGTCATTTGTTGTCAAACGCACAAGCTCGAATTGACTCCCGAAGCTGATCGTGAGAGATGATTTCAACGGCACACGTCATTAATTTATCGTAAAGAGCTGGGAATACCTTTGTTTTGTCCTTTAAGGCAGATTTAACAGATGAAAAAGACGGTAAAAACGAGGCGACTGACGCGATGGAGTGTGAATTCATGCGCCTTTATGCGAGGATTTGAAGTACAGGAGTTTTGCATAAACCATTAGTGGGTGTGACGCCTTGCATAACGGAAAGGTTTATCACACGGGAAGCCAGAATGTGTGCAATGCTCTCCTCGGGATGGTGTGTGTTCGATGCAAACCAAAACAAGACTTGATACAGTCATGGCATCAAAACTCTGCTGTGGCTTTTTCTGTACGACACCTCAGCGAAGATCAAAACCCTGTCGTTCGCTTCAAGCACACATCTGCGCTATTTGTGGGGTGTTTGTTTAAGTGGGACAGGACCGTGTATATAGTTATGGTAGTTTTGGAAGTTCAACAGCACACAGATGCTTTCACAGCCTCAGATCTCAGACAGGCACAAACACATCTTCACATCTCGTAATCCAAAGGGAGACGTGAGGGCTTTTCCTAGACAGCACGTCAAAATTTCAGCACCTCATTCAGGATTGTGACGATGTTTTCGCCTGCAGAAATTTGGGGCCGTGGAAACCCACGGATCAGCATTTTTCCTGTTTTAGGAATAAAATAGTTTCACCCAAAACTGACAACGGTGTCAATATTTACTCGCCCTCAAACCCCTATGACTTCAGTAGAGCACAAACTTGAGATATTGTGTGCGTCACTCAAATCCTTGTACGACTACAAGACTTGATAAATAGAGTATGGCTCCTATGGACTGTATTATTGACACCTGTTATCATTTTCAGCCGATATATGGAAAGCAGCTTGAACATTTAGTGAAATATCTGCATTTCTTGTTGCACCAAATAAAGTTTTGAGCAATAACAGATTGAGGTTCCTACATGAACTATTCATGTTTTACACTACTGTGCCTTTAAGATTTCTATATGCAAATGAGCTTAAACTGCACTTATTACAATTGTCTGTCAATATATATAAAGAAGTTTGGACATTTAGTGAAATATCTGCATTTCTTGTAGCACCAAAGAAAGGTTTGAGCAATAACAGATTGAGGTTCCTACATGAACTATTCATGTTTTACGCTACTGTGCCTTTAAGATTTCTATATGCAAATCAGCTTAAACTGCACTTATTCCCATTTCCTATCAATATATATAAAGAAGCTTGAACATTTAGTGAAATATCTGCATTTCTTGTAGCACCAAAGAAAGGTTTGAGCAATAAGAGATTGAGGTTCCTACATTAACTATTCATGTTTTACGCTACTGTGCCTTTAAGATTTATATATGCAAATGAGCTTAAACTGCACTTATTCGCATTGTCTATCAATTAGGGCTGGGCAACGATTAATCGCGATTAATCGCATCCAAAATAAAAGTTTGTGTTTACATAATATATGTGTGCGTAGTGTGTATAATTATTTTGTATATATAAATACACACACATGCATGTATGTATTTAAGAATTATTAGCATGTATATACTTTATATATATTTATACATAATTAATATTATGTATAAATATAAATATTTGATATATTAAGAACACATTTTTCTTAAATATTTACATGCATGTGTGTGTATTTATATATACAAAATAATTATACACACTACGCACACATATATTATGTAAACACAAACTTTTATTTTGGATGCGATTAATCGCGATTAATCGTTGCCCAGCCCTACTATCAATATATATAAAGAAGCTTGAACATTTAGTGAAATATCTGCATTTCTTGTAGCACCAAAGAAAGTTTTGAGCAATAACAGATTGAGGTTCCTACATGAACTAATCATGTTTTACGCTACTGTGCCTTTAAGATTTCTATATGCAAATGAGCTTAAACTGCACTTATTCCCATTGTCTATCAATATATGGAAAGCAGCTTGAATATTTAGTGAAATATCTCCATTTCTTGTTGCACCAAAGAAAGTTTTGAGCAATAAGAAATCGAGGGTCCTACATGAACTATTCCTGTTTCTCCCGTGCCTTTAAGATTGTTATATAAACGGCCCATGATTTGATCAGCTAAGCTTGAAGACGTGATAATGAACGTATGTGAGGTCTTACCTTGTGCCAGCCTCTCCAACCTCTTGCCGTGCTCGGGAGGAATCGCATACCTGCGGTTAAGAGGAAAAAACCCAGATCAATTAATGGGATCAATGGAAAAGACGAGAGGGAAAGACACTGGAGGGACGCACAGCGAGACGCCTCTGTGCGAATCATCCTCTGATCATCATACAGCTCTCGAAAACATGAAACGCGCACACCGAACATTTCACCTCTATTTCACATTCACCAGTCACACGGTAGTTTAAGGAAAAAGCTACTCGAATGTCACAAAGACAAAGCCTGGAAAATTACTGCGCGAGGGCCAATTTATTTAGGCTAATCGGCTCAAACACGCGCAATAATAACATTCCACCCGAAGCTACAGACTGTGCTGCTTAATTTCAAAATTATTTCGCTGCAGATGGAAACAGTGCAATATATTGTGTGCCGCTAAAGGTTCAATTCGCTTGATGTGGTTATTGACATTGCCTGCATTAGCCTAATTATTTCCTCAAGTTTCCAGAGGAGCCGAAACCCTCCCGAGGCCCTGAACGCAAATGTAAATCCGGTGCATCACCCTGCCCTGGGCTCCAGCTTCAAATCACACATTCACAATGAGCTCGGGAGGCTTTTGAGCTGCGTCACACTGCCCTCTACTGGCGGCAGGAGACAAAACAGGCACTTTCAAGTTAAACACAGGCCAATTTCACAGCAGTGGTTTTCTTTACACAGACGGGGGATCATCTGAAACTCAACTGAATACCAAGTGGACGGATTAAAAGGTTGTGTTTGTATGCAGCTGATGGGATTTCAAAGGAAGAGCATGCTTTATTTCATAATGTGCTGTTGATTTTACTGAAGTAGAAGGAGTAAACGTACAAGGAGGGACTGGAACTGAAAGAACACCATGGCTTGACTTGTTGACTTGTGCGTGTACTAACCAAACAAGAATAAAAACAGGACGGAAATAGATGGCTAGTAGGCAGTATGGGATTCCCTTATGATGATGGCACGATATCGTAGTTAAGGAGCTCTGAACGTTGCTCTTGATACCCAACTACACAACTACTATAGGCATTCTTGCATTCAAGAACATCTAGACATAATCTAAACGCAATATAACTGGATCTCGAGAGAGTTTTACAACTTTAAAGGGTTGGTTCACCCAGAAATGAAAATTCTGTCAGGATTTACTCACCCTCATGTTGTTCCAACCCAATCTTCGGACCACAAATTAAGATATTTAAGATATTAAGATCGCTCCTGCATACTAGTCCATAGGCTTCTTGAGGGAATGACTCTTGATGTCCTCGAAAAGTCATTAAAGACATCGTTAAAATAGTCCAAGTGACTACAGGGGCTCAATTTTAACTTTATCAAACGACGAGAATACTTTTTGCGCGCAAAAACAAATAAAAATAACGACTTTATTTCAACTATTCACGCCTGTAGTCAGTTAACGTAGCGTGATTGCGTAAAGCTACGTCACACGTAGGCTCACTATTGGCCGACGCTGGTCATGCGTACAATAACAGAAGCTAACGCTATTAAACTAGTAACCCGACTCGCGCAGAGGGAGAAATCGACGAAAAGTTGAAATAAAGTCGTTATTTTTGTTGGTTTTTGCGCACAAAAGTGTTCTCGTCGTTTGATAAAGTTAAAATTGAGCAGCTGTAGTCACTTGGACTATTTTAACGATGTCTTTAATGACTTTTCGAGGCCAGCAAGTCATTCCCTCAAGAAGCCTATGGACTAGTATACAGGAGTGATCTTAATATCTTAAATATCTTAATTTGTGTTACGAAGATGAACGGGGTTGGAACAACATGAGGGTGAGTAAATACTGACTGAATTTTCATTTTTGGGTCAACTAACCCTTTAAATATAGTGTCTTAAATCTGTTGCTCATGGCACAAAACGCTACAAAGAAGCCAAAGACGTCCAAAGTAGACCAATGGTACAATTCAACCCGCAACAAACATGGTTGCCACCCAGGAAGCAAATTGACGTTTAAAAGATAGCCGGCCAAACACAGCCCTGACATCCAGGCTTAAAGGGTACCTATTTTGGGTTTTTGAAAATTGCCCTTCATGTAGTGTTTAACATAGATCTAAGTGAACGAAAACATCCTGCAAAGTTTTAAACATGAAAGTTCATCGTATACAAAGTTATTGTCTCTCAAAAACAAGAGTCGACTCTGAGTCGCTGATATGATTCGTTCGAAGAACGATGCTTTTCCTTTGTCTGGTTGACGTCAACTTGACAAGTTATTTGAATAAGAAACGCCCACTTATTGCGCTCGGAGACGCTAGGGAAAACCGGAGCTCCAGGGGTGGCGGGCAAATCTGAAACTGGCCCAGGACGGGCCACCCTGCCTGGGCTGGCCAGGGAGGTCTGAGAGCATGGAGGTTTGGACCCACCGCACCTTTTTGGACTCTGTCGTTTTTCGAGATCTGGGCTTCGGAAAACAATCATCTCGACGAGACGCTGTGTTTTGAAGTGCGACAAAAAGCGAACTTTTTTAACCTGCCAAGTGAGGAGTATTTGAAGACTAAGTGGCTGCAGTTCATATATACAAGTACTGCTATACCACACAAGTATAGCCCAAACCTTGTTCTGTGTTCGCCTCATTTTGAAGATGATTGCTTCACAAACCTAAACGCTATAAAGTATGGATTCGCGAGCCGGCTCTATCCTAACGAGCTGAGGATCTGAGGTGTGTTAAATAAGGGAGACATACACAATATGCAGAGCAGTGGGTCTCGAGGACTGGAGTTGAGAACCCATTTAAGGTGATAAGGGTTCAGTTTTTCTGCACAGAGAATACCAATCACAACTGACTAGGTCATCTGACCAATCACCGCAGATTAGCGGGTTTTGGAAAACGACTCGCTAAAACGATTCATATGGGAGTCGGTGGGCAATTCAGGTAAAAATAAATGCATATTATAAGACAACAAAAGTGTTTTTTGTCATTGCATGCTTGTAAAACTGTTGTTGGGGACTCCCAGAACAATATTAGGAACATTTTAAATGCCATAATAGGTACTCTTTAAATGAGGCAAAATTTGGGTTGTCAGTGAAAATTGAATAGACATAACCATAGTCCATAGAAATGAACATGTCAAAGAAATTAAATCAAACACCTTGTAATCTCTGTTGACTTTGCTTAAATGATGGAATATCAAACATCTCGCAAGTTATTTGGCAAAAATGACTTGGAACCAAATTCAAGGTTGTTTTGTGTAGAAGTGGGTTAATCAAAGCCGGACTCGAGTTAACCTAGACGGTGTATCTCTTCAAATGCTGATGCGCATTTATAACTGCCTTGAAACACCAAAGACGGAGCCGTCACGAAATCGAACGGCTGTTCAGGAGTGCCCCGAACGCCAACAACTCCGAAGACATTGGCAGTGGTGGATTTAATTTGGTGTTTGAGGTGCCACCACAGATCAATAATAATTAGATGTCTCTTTCTCCTTTTCTAGCAGATAAAAGATAGGTGGCTGTAATTAGGGTAGAAACACTTCCTGCCAAGCAGGAGTATCTTTCCAGCCCACTAGCCCCAGCAGATAAAGCTGACAGTAACTCAATCTGGCAACCAATATATGCAGAAGCTCGATTCGATCTGGAGCCGTCTGGGGGGAAAAGGCGAGTATTGACGAAATTCACACTGGGGCACCAGAAATCAAGCAAAATCCAAGGGGTTTGACTTGGTGTGACTGGAAACGCCCACTTGGAGGAAGGCCTCTAGTCTCTTGTGGTACCACAAGCACCACCGGAACAAAGGAATTCGTCCAATAAACACCGTTTGAGGTTTTGAGACAAGGGTACTTAGGAGCCTGGGCGTATGTAAGGGACACATCCCATTTACCTTGCTTACAACCCATGAAACAATCCCATACTTCACTTCCCAAATGTGAAAACTCTCCAATCCCATGCTGGCAACACAAAACCCCAACCTGCCAAACGGCGTCGCCGCAACCGGCGGCGTTAAGGTTTTATTTGTCATTATCTTGAAGAGGACCGCAACAAGAAAACGAGCAATAAGAATCAAGCGGTTGCGACACTCCCTCTCCCGGCGATTATTTCCGGCAGGGTGCGCAACACTTTGGGCCGCTCCGCAATCTTTAAGAATCTGACACCAGATCTCAGGAGGCGGCGAGAATTATGACTTTGATGGGAGGAGAGTTGGAGGCGAATGAAGTTAATTTCACAGTGACTGAACAGAGGGTTAGGCAAACAGCTACCACACACACTTTAACATACTGTAATTACCAGAAAAGTAAAACGGATTCAATTTCAAAAAGCGGAAGGGGGTGTTTGGGTGGGGAGGACACATAGTTGCATTAAGCCGAGTTGAAGAGTGAGTAAATTCTCTCCTCTTTCCTTTTTTCCCCCCCTCGAGCAAGAGTCTTGCCGTTCTCTGTTATGCAGAGAAAGTTAACTTGAGATAAGGCCTCCGGAGAGCGAGAGAAAGAGAGAATGCTTAGCTGGAGACATCAAGAGCTAACACTTCAGAGAGATATGAGGACACAGAAGAAATGGAGACGGAGAGATACTCAAGTAAGACTTATGCAAGACCTCACAAAGAATCATGGTTTTGCACCCTTATCCATTTGGACAACTGTGCGTGCCGGACCAGGAACCAAACAGGCTGCAATCATTTCACATGATTAAACTCTGCGGACACAAGCGTAAAGCACTAGCGTAAAATCTGGCCATTATGCATCTGTAAATAAGGAATCCTGGATGGTAACTCTTGCATTTGCCTTCACTGTTTTAGGGATCCCTCATCTTTTGATTAAGGATTAGGTTTGATTACAGTTTGTTATTAGGGGAAACAGTATTTTTACAGGTTAAGAAGCAACTTTTCCAAATTGTAACAGGGCAGAAATATATATATATATAACAATATATATATAACAATATATATATATATATATATATATATATATATATATATATATATATATATATATATAAAATATATATATATAAAAATATATAAAATTTATATATATATATATATATATATATATAAATTAGGGCTGTCAAAACGATTAATCCTGATTAATCGCATCCAAAATAAAAGTTTGTGTTTACATAATATATGTGGGTGCACTGTGTATAATTATTTTGTATATATATAAAAAACACACATGCACGTATATTTAAGAAAAAAATATTATTTATATATAAAATATTTATATTTATATATAATATAAATTATATTATATAAATCTATATACAAAATATACATGAAAATATTTCTTAAATATATACAAGCATGTGTGTGTATTTATATATATATATAATAATTATACACAGTGCACCCACATATATTATGTAAACACAAACTTTTATTTTGGATGCGATTAATCGTTTTGACAGCCCTAATAAATATATATATATATATATATATATATATATATATATATATATATTTATAAATATATAAATATATATATATATATATATAAAATATATATAAAAATAAATATATATATAAAAAAAAAAATCTTTTCCAAATCATAACAAATATGGTAAACAACACTTTTTTAACTTTCCTTAAAGAAATAGATGTGGTTTTAACTTCTGTGAAACATTCAAACATGAAACATTCATATATAATATATAATATATATATATAAAATGATACATTATATATATATATATATATATATATATATATATATATATATATATATATATATATATATATATATAAAATCATAACAAATATGGTAAACAACACTCTTTTAACTTTCTTTAAAGAAACAGATGCGGTTTTAACGTATGCATCTGTGAAACATTCACTTACTAGTGTGTTGATGTACTTCTGACTTGATTTAGAGGATAAGGGTGACTGATGCTTGATAAAAAACGCATCTTACAAGGCAACAAAAAGCACTAGTTGTCCATGCGCTCTTAAAGGGATACTCCACTTTTTTTTTGGAAATAGGCTCATTTTACGACTCCCCCCAGAGTTAAAAAGTTTGAGTTTTACTGTTTTCTGATATTTAGAAGAATATCAGTACCCAGACAGTTTCTGGTCTCATTGACTTCCATAGTAGGAAAAAAATATACTATGGAAGTCAATAGGACCAGAAACGGTCTGGTTACCAGTTGATATTCGTCTAAGCATCATAAAAAATCGGCTGAATACATTCGAAAATGGTAAAACTCAACTTTTTAACTCAGGGGGAGTTGTAAAATGAGCCTATTTCCAAAAAAAAAAGTTGAGTATCCCTTTAAAAGGAAGTAATTTTGTAAGTTCACAATAAAAACTTGTCGAGTTAAATAGGTTTTACACACTTGCCAGCATTACCACCAATGCAGGAGCGTCATTAAATGATATTTTCGTGATCGTGGGAACCCAGTTGTTTACTATGTCAACTTCCAACCCTCAGTTTGAGAGCAACAGGAGCTTCTTCAAGACGACGCAAGCCAAGGGCGTAAGGGACTAGTGTGCAAGTATGCAAAACACACATTCATCCTCAAAAGAAGGGAAAAACATGACAGAATACACCAGGGAGGAGACCAAACACTGGGAATGAGAGGGAGATCCTTCAAAAGAAAGACAGAACCGTCTTTACTGAGCTCACATGTGGAAAAAGGGACACTTAAAGCGTGTTTATTTGAACTCTCCCAGACATCCAGCTGGAAAATTGTGTATTATGAACCTCAAAATACTGTATAAAAGTGTCTCTCCCCAGGAAAGGAGAGTCAAGTTGAACTTCAGGGAAACAAAACAACAGAATACAGAGTCATTTCAAAGGCATATTGTTTTCGATCGAGGGATGTTACGCTCGGTTCACACGTCTTGTCAACATCACAATGTGATATTGTCTAACGAATAGCACTTTTTGGCTACACAATACTTCTCGTTTATGTACATCTGTCTGAAACGATTTGTTCCGTCATAAAGAGCCTGTTGTGAGTTTAAATGCGGCAAGAGCGAGATAAAGCACACATGATTCATCTCTCTCTCTCGATGACATCATCCTGAACGTTCACAGCTGATGTGAACAACTACAGCGCCCCCATGTGGTCAAGGGCGGATCTACGTTAAAGATCCTTAAATGTTTTATCAAATTGTTTTTCATCCAATTAGGTTTTTTATATCATGATGGTTGGGTCTTATCTTATTTTTGAGGGGGTTTATAAAAAAAAATTAAATCTAATTTAGTTCTCTTATGTATATCTTAAAAAAAATAAAACCATATATATATATATATATATATATATATATGGTAAACAATTCCATATAATTACACAAATGCTGTAAAAAAAATTAGGGCTGTCAAAGCGATTAATCGCATCCAAAATAAAAGTTTGTGTTTACATAATATATGTGTGTGCATTGTGTATAATTATTATATATATATAAAAACACACATGCATGTATATATTTAAGAAAAAAATATGATTTATTTATAAAATATTTGTATTTATATATAATATAAATTACATATAAATCTATATAGATTTATATGTAATTTATATTATATATAAATACAAATATTTAAGAAAAAATATTATTTATTTATAAAATATTTGTATTTATAAATAATATAAATTACGTATAAATCTATATACACAATATACATGAAAATATTTCTTAAATATAT
Organism: Cyprinella venusta; assembly: GCA_038021265.1. NCBI lineage: Eukaryota > Metazoa > Chordata > Actinopteri > Cypriniformes > Leuciscidae > Cyprinella > Cyprinella venusta. The sequence goes on from CM075887.1 coordinate 1,738,200, forward strand.
ACAAGCATGTGTGTGTGTTTATATATATAAAATAATTATACACAGTGCACCCACATATATTATGTAAACACAAACTTTTATTTTGGATGCGATTAATCGCTTTGACAGCCCTAAAAAAATATTTGAGGTTTTTATACATAATTTTCAGTCATTGCAGTTGAATTATGATGCTATATTTGTTTTCTTTGCTTGTGCATGCAGTAAATTTTGTGCATAATTAGTCTTTTAAATGTTTGTTAGACACTTATTGTCACTTAAACTAATGAGCCACCATTTTACCTATAGGTGGCAATAAATCTTCTGGTAAAATGCTGGCAAAATAACTAAATTTCGAACATATTCAGCCACTTTAATCTATTTTATTTGTTAAAAAAGGCCTATAAACCCCTATAAACTCAACTAAATGTGAATAACGTGGTAAATGTAGGATGCTCACCAGGACTTTGGTTGCCCGAAATGCAGGTAGTTGATGCTGTAGAGGTCCATGTCCTCCGTGTGCCAGGCAAAGGTGGTTTTCCACATGCCGAAGTACAGGTACGGGGTGTTCACCCCCTCGATGACGATCCCACACTCCTGCTCCACCATGTCCAGAAGAGTGTTCAGATGGCCGATGTTCCACTCCGTAATTTCCTTTACGAGGAAAAATTTCATTTATATGAATAATTATATACAATATTTACTGCATGCATAAGCAAAGAAAACAAAAATTGCATAATAATTCAACTGCAATGCCTGAAAATTATGTATAAACACTCCTGATATTGCAATATTTTAACAAAATCTTAGCAGAATTATATGGAATTATTTTTTTTTTGTTTTCTTTTCAAGATATACATAAGAACTAAATTAGATTTTACATTTTTAAATAATAAAAACCCAATTATTTTATTTAAAAGGAACCTTAAAATCAACAAAATATGAACAAAAACACGAGCTTCACAAATTCTACATTTACCCAATTACCCAATAAATGTAGAATTTGTGAAGCTTGTGTTTTTGCTCATATTTTGTTGATTTAAAGGTGCTTTTTAAGGTTCCTTTTAAATAAAATAATTGTGTTTTTTATTTTAAAAAATGTAAAATCTAATTTTGTTCTCATGTATATCTTGAAAAGAAAACAAAAAAAAAAATAATTCCATATAATTTCACAAACATTTTGTTAAAATATTGCCAAATCAGGAGTGTTTATACATATTTTTCAGGCATTGCAGTGGAATTATTATGCTATTTTTGAGCTATTATACTATTTTATGAACAATAATACAAGATTCACAAATTCTACATTTAAAGACCCAACAATTGTGATATAAAAATACCTTAAAAATAACTTAATTTGATGAAAAACAATTTGATAAAACATTTTAAGTTAAAGGATCAATGGACAAAAAAACAAGCTTTACAATTTCTACTTTTAACTAAAATAAAAAAAATATGTTGAATAAAACAAAATTTGGTCAAAAACAATTTAATGAAAAACAAAACATTTAAAGAAGTCCTGAACAAAAAATAAACTAAAAAAATCGAACAAATACCTTTAAAAAAAACCAAAATTTGATGAAAAACTATTTAATAAAAAAACTCTACTTCTACTTTTAACGACCTTAAAAGTAACTTTAAACAAACAAAATATGAACAAAAATACACTACTTTTAACAACTTTAAAATGATGCTATAAAAACACAAAAATACCTTATTAAACCAGTTTATTTAGTATGTAAAATTACCAATATCATTTTGCAATAACTCTACGCTGATAAGCATTAGCTATTCCACACAGATGTAATTTCAACTTGGATATTTTCAACAATAAAAGTCCTCTTTTTTTACACATAAATATTTCTATATATTCTTTTCTCGCACCCTTGTGAGTATTGTGCAAAAGTCACATGACTTTCAATGGGTTATAACTTCCAGTCAAGCTCAGCAAACGATCAATCACATTTTAAAATGGTAACATGTTGATTTTTGGACACCATTTATATTTTATGCACGTATACCTTTGCCAAATTTAAGTGTGATGTACCTGTGTTTTTAGTTTTAGAAAAGTCGACCGGACTTTTTAGGACTCACCGGGTCGTAGATCGAGCCGCTGACATCAGCACCGTAAATGGGCGAGACGAACGTCAGGTTTTTCCAATACTTCCTTTCCAGGTCGTCAAAGTCCTTGTGTTGAGGAGTGCAGTACCTGCAGAAATCATGAAGGACCGAAGGGAAACAGTCGTTTTTAACTAGCCAAACGGAGCATTTCAGTTCAATTTCACTCACTTTATTTTTACAGATAAGCCAAAACTTTAAAAAAACAAACCGTACTTTTTACTATTGGCCAGTTTGCGATATTCCCCGACCGTCATGGACTTCTTCTGGATGTTGTATTGAGTGAAGAGTCCCGATTGGCCGGTCACCACTTGCATGATGGGAGCGGGAATGACCATGTCTTCAATGCTGTCGTAGCAGCGCCGCGGCTTCCAGCCTTTCGGTGGAATAACCTGAGCGTCGGAAGAGGAGGAAGACAACATGATGAATGTACTTTAATAAATCTACAGTTAGATTTAGACTTCATGCTTGTTCAAGTCCTTATAAAAGACAAATGACAATATTGGTGTTACTACTAATAAATATAAATGCAAATAATAACTAATAGATGTATTCATCAAATATTAATCAAGGTTCAAGTAAATTTATACACATAAATATTAATGTATTATGAATGACAATGGACAATAATAAAAAAAAAACAATATATATATATATATATATATATATATATATATAGTTCATTGCCATTCATAACAAATCAATGTTAATGTGTATTAATGTTTATACATTATACATTATAATAATTGTGTATAATATTAATGTTTATTTATGCAACTTGAAATGTTAGAAAATACATTAACCTAATATAATAAATACATTTTATCAATACTATACTTAATAAGTATATATAATATATAATAAATATTTTATAAAGATAATACTAATATATATATATATATAAAATATATAATATAAAACCATTTTTAATAATTAATAATGTTTAATAATAATTAATAATTTAATTATGCGTTAATGTTTATTAATGCAACTTGAAATGTTAGAAAATACATTAACCTAATATAATAAATAAATTTTTATCAATACTATACTTAATAAATATATATATATATATATAATATATAATAAATATTTTATAAAGATAATACTAATTATATATATATATATATAAAACTATTTTTACAAATTAATATTTTTTAATAACAATTAATAATTTAATTATGTATCAATAAATAATCATTAATAATTTTAATAATAATTAATAAATTAATAATAATTAATAATTTAAAAATTATTAAATAAAAATTAAAACTTTTTAAACTTAAAGTCCCCCTGTCGTGAAACTCCAGCTTTTAATGTTGTTTATGTGTGTATGTGGTGTTTTTAATACGCTTTAAGACAAAAACACGGTTCGACGTCACAAACGACCTTGTAACCAATCAGATCAACGTGTGATTGTCAACTAGTGGATCTCTGAGTGAGTGAGTGAGTGAGTGGGGGCGGGGCTCATTTGCATATTCATACAACCGCGCATTCTAAATGAGACAAGGGTGTCGAGTTACATTCATGCAATTTTAAGGCATGTTTTTTTGTTAAATAAGTAATTTTGGTGATCAAAGATGATTTTAAGGGATTAAACAGGCGGTACCTTCGCCAGACCCGCACGATGAGCTCCTTGAGTCTCGATGTACGCCATGTACTTTCCAAAGTCCTTGAACTCCTCCATGGTGGGTCTGAAGGTCATGATCTTGTAGGAGGAGTTCGCCGCTGGAGGCGGAGCGGGTTCTGGGTTTTGTAGTTCTGGGATTTGTAGTTCTGGTGTGATTTCTGGTGCCGATGGCTCTGGTTTTATGTCTGGGGCCGGTTCCGGGGCTGGATCTGAAACCGGTTCCTCGCATGGCTGTGGATTGGAGTCTACTGGTTCTGCTGGTAAATCTGGAGCAGTTTCTGCTGGTGGAGTCACGTCTAAAGCGGGTTCGGGTTTTGCGAGGGCCTCGGGGTTCGGGTCTGGAGGTAAAGACGGGTCCATGACTGCAGGTCAGCTGATGCTGCGGACGGAGATCACAAATAAGCTGTTGTTGAACAAACTTAATTAAATTAAGGAAACCTTTACATTTTTCCAACAAGATCGAATGTATGATCAACAAAAACGATTCGTGTAGTTTTCACACAAATTAAGACAACTTTTTTTTTAAATTAGGCTAAGTTTTAAATATATTAGGTTGATCGAACACAATTAAATTAAGTTGTAACAAAAAGTTTTAAAAAATCGTGTTACTTAAATTAAATTTTAATTTTAATTAATTAAATTGAACAAGAGTGTGATCCAATCACCACAGCACTATCCGAAACACTCCCGATTCATATTTTACAAATGAAAGCAGATAAAATGTTCGCTGAAAAATGTATTATAAGTATAAAAATAATAAATTAATCGATGCATTATAATTTTATTCTCTCATTTCCGTCAATCAGAAATGATATCAGGTTGAGGATTGACTTTTCTTTTATGTAAAATAAATAAATAAATTCTTACATCAATATTTTAGGTTAGATTAATTTAAGTAAGCTTGAATCAATAAACATATAACTTAAGAATAAAACTAATCTACAAAACCCTTTTTTTCTTCAATTGATTCAATCAGAAAAAATACCTGGTATTTGGTAACTTTACTGTAGTTTTTTGATTGTCTAACATCGATATTTCAACATAATATCATGTATTTCTGACTTTATATCACACAATTGTGAGAAAAAAAGCCTTAATTGTGAGATAAAAGGTTGCAATTAACTGTTTATTTTTTATTAAGTAGCTTCCATTAATTTCTGATATTTGAAAATGTGCATAAAAACAGGGTGATGGAAACATAGCTAATGTGACAAAAAACTTTATTTGAAGAAATAAAAACGTTTTTTTAAACCAAACTGTACTGAGAGAAACGAGTTTACCAACTATAATAAACTTAACAATAAAACTAATCAATGAATCAAAACATTGTTTTCATCCAGAAATTAGGCTATAGTTGGTAGGTGGGGAATAATTTGGGTTTACTATTTATATCTTTCATCTATTCATATCTTTAATAATTAATCTCACATCACAGGGCCTTTTGAAATGAACTAGTAAAGTACAAATATTACAGTAGTCTCTTAATTAATATAAAACTGCATGAATAAAAAATGATTCAAGGACAGAAAAAAGTTGTTTAAAGCACTTTTAGATTATGGCTATAGCATGTCACCTCTTAAAATGTAATTTAAAGCGCAAACTCGGATTTACAAAACACAATCCATGTGTAAATGTCTTTAAAAAACTATCAAAATGCATAAAATAAAAGCATAATAAACCTTAACGTTTCAAAGCAGTGCAATTACCAAAGCGAAACTACCAGACTTGACTACTTCCTCATATCAGACCTGTCACATTTATTACAAAACACACAAAACATTAGCCAAACCGCCACAAAAACATGCTCAGTTATTAAACATATGGGCAAACGGGATCTTTGTGGACAGGTTTTAAATTAATAAATACACACACATCAATACAAAGACATTCACAATCTGTTCTGCACTGAATTTGCATGTTTTGGCAAATGCAAAAATTGCTTCTCATTATTCAAGACACATTTTGAACAACTAAGATGCAGTTTTAGTGCAGTAGTAGTACAAATGTAAAAATAATTCTATATTATACTTTTTATTATCATTTCATCAGCAATTTTCAAGTCGCCAACCATGATAACGTTATAAAATAGTTCACTAAACTCAAATAGCTAACATTATAAAACAGCCTGACAACCATGAAGCTTTGCATGATGTTTTCTTATGAGTTTAAATACCAGGAAGCTTGATTTAAATACAAATATTTAAATATTAACAATAATAGCTAGAAAGCTTCCCTTTGCTTGTCACAGCCAGACAGATACAACTTGGATTATATTTTAACGACTACACAAGATTATGCATGCATGAAATAAATAATAACTTCATCCCAAGCAAGTAGACAGCTTTATTTAACAGTTACTTTGATTAGATATTAATACTCAAGCCATCGCTGATTTTTACAACAGAGAATCTCATGCATAACTGAAATAAATCAATAACATCGTACAAAACTCATGCATCTATCACTGCTTTCTTTGCCTTTCACTGAATGTACAGCATTTAGTAGTATATTTATTTATATATTTAATGATTTTGCATCTAAATGTTAAGATAAACCATTTCCATTGCTCATTTTAAAAACCATATTATGGATTATATGTATTAGCATAAACATTACCAATGCATTGAAATGAAAACTAACGTTACATGCATTAATCACCCTACGATCTGTGCTACCATTTGCATGCATTCAACAAATAATCAATAAATGCATGCAAAATGTATCTCAGCTCAAATACAAACCAATTATTGTATAACATTCGCTTACTGTGCTTTATTAGACACGATATCGATGTAAAATAGGCAGTGTTCATCCCAGCTCAAGTTCAAACAGCATTAGATATGGAGGGGGTTTAAATGGCCTTTGTGTAGCAACATTCATCATGGCTACTAGAGCAAAATGCATTGAAAATTCACACCTAAACTATTAAACCCGTGCATATACATCACATACTGTGACCTATGGGATAAACTCACGTCTGTATTTACGAGTAAAAGCTTTAGTGTAGTCATTTTTCTCGTTAGTATCGTTTATGCTGCTGGTTTGACAAGCTTATCAACACAGCTGCTCTGTAGCATCTAAAATAACAATAAAAACTCATCCAGTGCCCGCGGGTTCGACCCGAAACCATTACATCAACGGTATCTATTGCTTTACCTCCTGCTCGGGCTCGTTTCTCGCTCTTTTTTCGCTGTTTTCTTCTCGATTCTGTCCGTTTTGTCGATTCGAAAGGCTCGATAGTGTTACAGCAGCGCTGGGCCGCGGCTCCGCCCACTGCAGCGCAACGTGCGCTGTGATTGGCCGGAGCGCCGCTTCGCGTAGTCGCCCAATGGCTGGCGTGTTTGATTGATGGCACAACCGGCCTATCGTTTTGTGTTTGTGCATTCTACTAACACGGAAAACACGTACCTCACGAAATAACGAAATAATAAGTGTCTTCCGGTATGACATATTTGATACGTTTAATGTCCCATATATATCCAGTTTTTCCCATTTCAAGCGTGTTTTGAGCACATTACGTTACAAATAGAAGAAAAACTCGACGAAAACGATCGGAAATATGTCCAAACCGAGCATTTAGACACAAATATAGAATATTTCTACACAAATAATTAAGATATGCTTGGGTGTACAGTGGGACACATGAAAGTGCTATATAAATACCTCACTCATTCGTTCATTCATTCATTATAACAGCTTGTTTCACAAAGAAAAGGCTTTAGGATTACAAGACATAGTGGTTTCAGGTTCTTTGCTGAGACTTAACTTGTGCTCTTTGTTATTACTCAATACAATTAGGTTGAAAACTCAAAAAATTGAGTTATATACCAAAAAGGTGCATGATACAACTCACATTTCACCTTTAATGATGTATTTAGTGTCATTATTGCTGGCAAAACATTAAGGTAATGACTACACAAACATCCATGAGTGACTGGAATGCATTACACACACAGCAGCGTTTTATTAGGAAAAGAGCTCTCTTACACACAGTGGGTTTATATAAAAGTTCAATACAGTTTATTGAAAAATATAGCACTCATCCCAGTGCAAAAAAAATATCTATGCACCGACCACTACATAAAATAGCTAAATACAAGTGCTAAAAATATACAATTTCAAATTTTTAGAATATACAGCTCCAGTCTACGCAAATATTAGAAATAGTTGAGGTATAACTAAGAAAAAAAAAATTATCTGCAGCCTCAGGCATTTATTTAGCAAATGCTATAATACCTCTTACAAGCAAAGAACATCAATAGGCGAAAAAGACGATACATTTAAATACTTCCTGAATGAGAAACTGTCAAGGTTTGTGCGGAAAACAGTTCACGGATTAACCTCGAAAACCTTCGAAAAGTCAAGATAGACTTAGGAGCGCTTAAAAACGGATCCGGACTGCAGATCGCGGAACGGTTTTACGCGCATGACCACTGTTTGCATAACGGCAGAAGTTAGTAAAAAAAAAAAACTCAATTTGTAAAGCACATACAGCAGTTAAACAGCTAAAAGCAAATAAATGAAACGGAAAAGAGGGATAGTATCTATTATTTTTCAGAACGTATTAATTTTAGTCACTTATCAAAATGGAGAAAGTTCAGTTTTTTTACGTAAATTAATTAATATTTGGTTAAAATGAATCAATTTTTTGAATAAATTTATTAAGTTGCCAATAATGGCAGTACGATTGATTTAGTTTTTTTAATAAAGCAAAAAAACAAAACGTTTGTGTGCTAGTTAAGCAACTTCAACTACGGATCTTAATACAAAGGGTTGTTCAAACAGGAAGGTTTTAACGGGATTCTAGAGCCGTACAAATCATCGTTACTGCTTGAGAAAAATTAACGAACATCGTATTGGTATTTGCGCGCTAGTAAAGCTAAGCCAACTTAGACTAAATCTGAATAGCATTTGTACAAAGGCTTGTTAACGTCTCAAATTACGAAAAAGTTACTTTGTTAATTTAAACGTATTTAATGGTAACAATTGTACGATAAAAAGGGATTCTAGAACCAGCACTTTCATGCAAATTCTCACTACTGCGTACGAAATTAATTAACAAACATCGCATTTGTTTTTGTGCGCTAGTAAAGCTGTGGTTATTTAAACGTCACTTTCAATCAAAAAAATTGTTACCGTTTGCGAAAAATTAACGAACATCGTATTGGTATTTGTGCGCTAGTAAAGCTACGGCAACTTAGACTTGACGGTCATTCGTATGAAGACTTGTTAACGTCTCAAATTACGAAATACTGCAGGCAGTTAATTAGTTAATTTAAATGTATTTAACGCTAACGATGGTACAGCAAAAACAAACACTGATCTTGCGCGATCATTTTAAAGGGATTCTAGAACCAGCACTTTCGTACAAATCATTTTCCGCAAACAGTAACGATGATTAACGAACATTGAATTTGTTTTCGTGCGCTACTAAAGCTCTTAAGATCGTAATAGCATTCATAAGAAGGTTTGTTAAAAATCACAAGCGACAAAATATAGCAGGCAAAAAAAGTTTGAGATTAGCATAGCGAATATTACAATGCACTGCAAATTTAATAATTTTAGTGATAATGATTGCACAGTGAAAACATGAAACGCACTGATTTTGATAGGATTGTTTTACCGGGATTCTAGAACCAGCGCTTTCGTACAAATCATCGTTACTGCTTGCGAAATTAACGAACATCGTTTTTGCGAGCTAGTAAAGCTACATCAATTTAAACTCGCGGATCTTAATAGAATTCATTCAAAAGGGACGTTAACCTCAAAAAAAACGTCGAAACCGGTCGAAAAAAAAAAGTTTTAGATTAACATCGCAAACGTCACAATGCATAGCTAATTTAGCAAAATTGATTTTTTTAAAAAAGGAACATTAAAAACGTCAAACACACTTGACGGCCTCGTTTTCAAGTTACCATGGCAGGTGCTTCTGATACATATTGTAAAGACAAAATACAGTGAAAAGGTGTTTAAGGAACATCGTAATTGTGCATAGCTACAGTTCATTGTGCAGTTTATGAGTACAGGAAGCATCTATAGCTAAAAACACAACTAGATAGCTAGAAACACATTTCCTCGTAAATCCGAAGCTCTGGATTACGAAGAATATACAAAGTCTAGTGGACAGAGGCAGATCACGAGCCGGCTAAATCAAGGCGGCGGAGGCGTTTCGATCAACTCGTTTTAACAAGTTCGCATTGCTGGTGCTTTTGATACAAATCATTGTAATGACAAATTTCAGTGAAAAGGTGTTTAAGGAACATCGTAATTGTGCATAGCTACAGGTCATTGTGCTGGTTTAGGGTACAAGAAGCGTCTATAGCTATAAAACACAACTAGAATCACATTTCCTCGTAAATACGAAGAATATCTCATCTTAGTAACGATGCGAGTTTAGTAGATAGACAGAGGCAGATCACAAAACAGGGCCAGATCAAGTAGGCGGAGGCGTTTCGATCAATCCTACAACCTGATGCATTTGTTAAATATATTAAAAAAAAAAAACGAAATCCATTTTTCGTTCGTGGAATTGTCGCGTCAACACCGGCCGCTGCTGTATCCGGGGAAGAGCTGAGTGAGGATGGCTTGGAGAGGTTTGTTCACCGTCATTTGGTAGCTCTTGCCCAGGTCGTGTCGGCAAGCCGGACAGGTGTAGACCTCGGCTTTGAAAGATCTCTGAAGGCACTCCTGTGAAGAAAAGAAAATCGCGTCAGGCTTTAAAAAAAAAAAAATGTAAAAAATTAATGCACGAATCATTGAGCAAGTGATTAGGCTTTGAGTTTCGAATCCTGCTATAAACCCTAAAAGTTGACAGCTTTTTTTTTTTTCTAATTTAATTTGCTGTCAAAAAAGGGAAGCAAATCAAGCAAATTTGTTGATTTTATCTTAATTAAAAAAATGCAATTGGCCGAGATAAATACACATATATACAGGTCATATAATTAGAATATCATCAAAAAGTTTATTTCAGTAATGTGAGTGGACCAAGTGTGCCGCACAAGCCCTGAAAAGTGAAGCCAAAGCGTCTTGAACGCCCCCCGGTGGCCGGTCCTGGTATAGTCATAAACCCCGCCTTCCTGTGTTATTCAACAGCACGTGAGGCCAACTAAACAATTAAATTACACTTTAAATATCGTTTTCTCAAAGATTTGTCATTTACTGTAGTTTTATCACGCTGATGTAATTTCAAGTGTTTGTTTTTAAAATAAGTTTGTGACTGTGGCATCAGGTGTCTTCAATATTGAACCTTTTCACTACATTCTAATTTTCTGAGATACTGATTTTGGGGTTTTCATGAGTTCTAATCATCAAAATTAAAAGGAATGAACACTTGAAATACATCAGTCTGTGTGGAATGAATGTAAACATGATACAAGTTTCACTTTTTGAATGGAATTACTGTAAATAAATCAAGTGGCGTCGGTCTCTCACCCGGCAGACGTTGTGTTGGCATTCTGTGGTGATGGGCTGATAGACGACCTCTTGGCAGCAGATACACAGGAAGATTTCCTCCACTTTATTTATGAAGCGCTATGGTGCGATATGAAGATATATATGAATACATTAGATATTAAACTCACAATAATCCTCCCAGTATCTTAAAGGGACAGTTCACCCAAAAATGAAAATTAGCCCATGATTTATTCCACCCTTAAAATAATGCTAGGTGTATATGAGATTCTTCTTTCAGACGAATACAATCATGTCCTGGGTCTTCCAAGCTTTATAATGGCAGTGAATGGGTTTTTGGTAAACGGTCGTCTGCTGGAAGCATATTTGAATATTTTTCTTAAAAAAAAAAACGCATCGCTTCACTGAAGGCTTTAACCACTGGAGCCTGTGGAACACTTTATAATGGATGGATGCACTTTTATGATGGATGCACTTTTATGATGGACAGATGCACTTTTATGATGGATAGATGCACTTTTATCATGGATGGATGCACTTTTATGATGGATGGATGCACTTTTATGATGGATGGATGCACTTTTATCATGCATGGATGCACTTTGAAGGACTTCCAAAAACCCATTCATTGCCATAATGGGAAGAGCCAGGACATTTTTTTTATATAACTCCGATTGTATTTGTCTGAAAGAATGTCATATCCCTTCACATGACGGGTTATGCACGGCTAAATGATGAATACGTACAGGTCCGAGGCTGAGAGACTCCATGGCTTCGTCCCAAAACTTCTTGTTCAGCTCATCGTCCTTGATCAAGGCCTTCTGCTCTTTGCTCAGTTTGTACGCCTCCACCTTCATCTTCTTAGGCGTGCCTTTGGCCGGAGAACTCTTCTCGTCAACTACGATCGGGGAAACGAGGATGTTAGATGTAAACATGGATATTCAGGCCTGGTAAATTGGTGCATTCAAGTCCTCCCAATGGCATTAATTACACAAAAACATTAAGTCTCGTTCTAGAAAATGAACAAAGAAATGTATATCAGGTATATGTATATGTATATGAAATGTATAGAAAATGAAATGTAAGAAATGTATATCAGGTATATATATATGTAAATGTATACCATTGCAAATTTTATCGTTACATATTACATTATTATATTAAAATGCCATCATATTCAGTGCAGGCAATTAGCTTACCTCACTGTAAACAGAAAAGCCTGATATCTCTGCTAAACACCTTTAAGTATTGTGGTTTTTCAACATGTTTCTCACAGACACCCACAACTTGTTAAGATCGGGACTTATATTGGGAGATATGTGGGACATTTCACCTACCGGTCTGGGATTTCCTCTTTCTCTTCCCCTTAGTAGGCGTATCTTCAACTTCCTCTTCGTTTTTGTTCTCTTTCTCCTTTTCTTTGGCCGCCACGGCTTCCAGATAACCCTCAGGATACTGCAGCACGAGATAACCAGGGTTAATGGATGAATTTAACCAAGAAATACAAACAGTGTGATTTGGGGTGAAACGTGACCTGCATGGTGAGCCCCAGTTTCTTAATGCGCTCTTTGCCCTCGCGGGTCCACGGCGCCGGTTCGTCATCATTTCGTTTTAGCAGGTATCTCCAAACGAGGAAGCCGGACTTGCCCTTCTCTGGCCAGTACTTCACCACCTAATTAAATATAAATTACTGAATGAACATATACAGGCCTGGGAATTAATTAATGGAAGTAAATATATGGGGGGGGGGGGGGGGGGGAGAAGAAAAAAAAAATATATATATATATATATATAAAATAGTATAAATATATATATATATATATACACATATACATACATTATAAAAATTAAATATAAAAAATAATATAATAAAGAAAAAAATTATATATATATATTTTTTTTATTTTTTTATATTTAATTTATATATATATATATAAATTAAATATAAAAAATAATTAAAAAAAAAATATATATATTTTTTTCTTTATTTTATATTATTATTTTTTATATTAATTATAGGCCTATGAATGAATACATATTTTACTAAAATTACATCAATAAATATACAGTCCTGCCAATAAATATAAATGCCAAAAAAATAAATAAATAAATGACACGGGAATAACAAAATAAATTAATCAATCAATAAATAAATACAGGACTGTCAATGAATAGAAAAACAAACAAAACAAATAATTATATATATATATATATATGTTTGTGTGTGTGAATGAATAAATTCATGAAAAAAATAAAAATAGGATTGGAATGAATAAATATAATAACAACAAAAATAAATTAATTAATTAAAACACAGTCAAAAGAATGAATAAATAAATATAATATGCATAAATATAAATGCATAAAATAAAAGCCAAGAAAAGAAGGAAATTAAATACAGGCCTGTGAATTGAATGAATAAATATATAAAAATGCACTTAAATTATTAAAAAAAAGAAAATACATACACAGTCCAGGGAATGATTGAATAAAACTAAGAGAATAAATATAAAATTAATAAATAATTACATAGGAATAAATAAATAATGACATAAAAGGCCTGGGAATGAATCAATCAAGAAATATAAATCCTGTGAATGTACGAAAATAAATAAGTATTTTGTGTTCTAAACTGTGTTACTTATTCTTAATTGTTTTGATTATTTTAATTTCTTCTATGTAAAGCATTTGGAATTACCATTGTGTATGAAATGTGCAATATAAATGAACTTGCCTAAATACACAAACAATAAAAGAATAAACTAGAATCACTCGTAAATGCTCACCTTGTAAATGCCGTCGTATCGGTTTCCGTCTTCAGGACTGAATTTGCTGTGTTTGCGTCCTTTGGAGCTGCGCACGACTCTCACGGGCTTCCCAGCTTTCCAGTCTTTAGCCTCCGCGCCTTCCTTCTCGTTCACCGCCGCGTTACAGTTCAGAGCCAGAGCCCTGCAAGAACAATCATAGATATATATATATATATAACTTTTCTGCTTATATCATGGTTGCAAAACACGTTAACATTAAAACCGACTTTCTAACCTGTTCATGTTTGTGAGCTTCTGATCGCAGGACTGCTCTGCCGTCCTCTTGTTCCCTGAGAGGTCGCGACCCCCGGAGCCTGTGTACGTGAACTCGTTGCCGTCGTCCTGGAATGAGGAAAGCGTCACAGGTAAATGGAGGAAGGGAAGGAGTACCTGAAGGATGGTTTGGGGCGAGTGTTCGCAGACGTACCACGTCATCTTCGTAGCCTCCGGCGAGCACCAGAGAGTAAGCGCCGTCGTTACTCCTGCCGTGAATCCCAGCGACGTGAGGCCTGTGGACGCCGGATTCACTCACCTGACCAACACAAACATCACATTAATATCCATGGATCCATCCGCCAGGGAGTGAAGAAGTTCTTGCCATCATTTGTCATCCTAAAAATTCAAAACCTTGCACACGAGTACGATGCGTTTCAATTAGTGTCGTCAAACGATTAAATATTTAATCACAATTAATCGCATTAATGTCATAGTTAACTCGCGATTATTCGCAGTTATCTCGCGAATAATCTCATTAATGTCATAGTTAGTTCGCGATTAATCGCATTAATGTCAGTTAACTCGCGAATAATCGCATTAATGTCATCGTTAACTCACAATTAATCACATTTATGTCATAGTTAACTCACGATTAATCACATTAATGTCAGTTAACTCGTGTTTAATCGCATTAATGTCAGTTAACTTGCGAATAATCGCATTAATGTCATCGTTAACTCACGATTAATCACATTAATGTCAGTTAACTCGTGTTTAATCGCATTAATGTCAGTTAACTCACGATTAATCGCATTAATGTCAGTTAACTCGCGATTAATCGCATTAATGTCAGTTAACTCGCGATTAATCGTGTTAATGTCATAGTTAACTGGCGATTAATTGCATTTGTGATAGATAACTCATGATTAATCACATTTGTCACAGTTAACTCTCGATTAATTGCATTAATGTCAGTTAACTCGCGATTAATCACATTTATGTCATAGTTAACTCGCGATTAATCACATTAATGCCATAGTTAACTTGCGATTAATCACATTAATGCCATTGTTAACACGCGATTAATCTATGCCATAGTTAACTCGCGATTAATCGCATTAATGTCATAGTTAGTTCGTGAAAATCTAAACCTAAAAAAGTAATTGCGACTTTTCTCACAATTGCAAGTTATAAAGTCAGAATTGTGCGATATGAACTATTCTGAATTAGCTGACCAAGATTTTCTTTGGTTGATTGTCCACAAAAGAGGCCTAAACATTAAATATCTATCTATGAGAGACGCCCACCTGCACTCTAAACTTCCAGAGCGTTCCCACTGGAACTCCAGGAACCGGCCCGTGATGGTTGGAGGGAACGATGGTGCACTGTTTGGTGCGGCCGACACACGCCATGCCCTACAAAACAAGACACCATCTCATTAACACATCATCTGAACGACTCTACTCGCAAGCTTGCCGGGCTGAAACGCACCTTCCCCCAGTCCCTCTGACTGGAAGAGCTCGCAGACGCCATCTTGGCCTTCTTCTTGCTTTCCTTCAGCTTCTCTCCAGCCAGAACCACCTCGCTGGCGTCGTTGCGGCATTCTGGACAATACCTGCCAGAAAAACACATTTCAATACGACTAAACCATTCAAGCTTTGTTTTCTGTGTGTGATTCTATACTGGGCAACTCTTAAAGCGACAGCGCTACTATTCCTGTTGCCGTCTCCATAATAACTCTAACCAAACAACAAAATATAGAAAATTCACTCGTTCTTGACTCAGTAACTATTTATAATGTATAAAGTGCAGTGTACCTTAATACCAGAAGATCTTAAACTAATGCTTGAAATGTATATTAGCTCGGCTAGTTTTTCTGTGGTGTTTTTAAACCACAGGCAAACGTAAGACATAAGCAGAATTGAAATCATTAATTCAAACAATACTATAGTGGAATGGACTATATTTGTGTGTGATGTGCGGTTAGCGCCGGTAAACTCATTCACCAGTCCTCGTCGGTGGGGATTTTGGTGAGCGGCGGGTTCAGGCAGTAGATGTGAAACGCCATGTCGCACTCGTCGCACAGCAGCTGTTTGTCGGGGTCCTGCTTCACGCCGCACACGTGACAGTTGCACACGCGGCAGTTCTTCTTCAGGTCGTCTTTGCACACCTTGCATTCGGGTCCGTTTGACCCTGATTAGACAAAAATGAGACACATTAAAGGGTTAGTTCACCCAATAACGGTGAATTATCCCAGAACAAGCCATCCTAGGTGTATGTGACTTCCTTTATACTCCTATATGGGTGAACTAACCCTTTAAAAAGGACAACTACGGCGCAACATGAACCTTTGGTCTAATTACACGAGTCTGTGGGATTTGTTTTCACAATAAATTAATGTAAAGAGTTTTATCTCTAAAATCTGTTTAGATTATAACGCTAGTAGACAGGGCATAGAATGAGTAAAGAGTTCTCCTTAATCACTTTATCAATCGTACGAGTATGCTAATACGAAAGCATAGGTTTGGCGGAGCGCTAAAGCCAGACTCACTCTTAAGAGGGCTGTCGGAAGAGGCTCCGGGACCATCCGAACTTCCCGGCTCTTCAATCTTGTAGATTTCCGTCACGAACATGATGCGACAGTCGTTGAGAGAATCACCGGCGTCCCTGTAGGAATTGCGGACAAACTTTGTGATCAAACCATCAAGACATTTATAGTGAAATGACAACAAGTTTACAACAACTCAAATAATTTACTGTTTTACTTGCTTTTTGAAAGCGACTTTTTGCGCGAGAATGGAGTCATGAGAAATTAACGCAAATTTGTCCTGCTGAATGATTTGCGCAAAAAGTGATTTCACAAATTTGTTCTTGTGCAAGAATGAATTTGGACAGTTTACGAGAGATCTTTCAGATCGTAGTGTAACCTAGTCTATATAATTGTTTATATTACTTTAATGAACTTTATTACACAATTAAAATACTTAAGTTCGTAAATTTCAATTTAAGAGGAACTTTGTGAGCAAACCAACAGAGCAAGAAGTTTACAGTGGAATAAATTATGTTATTTGCTTATTAAACGCGCAATAAATCATTTCACAAGCAATTAATGTATTTTTTTCAGAAAACAATTTACAAAATCAATTTTACGAATCAATTTAGAGTCTGAAGCAACAAAAAAAAAATAGTTTTAAATATATTTAATCGTTTTAATATTACATATAATTAACTTTTATTATGCAATTTAGTTTATAATTAACTGTTCATTATAGAAATTAAAGTCCCTTAGTTTGTAGCTAACATTTAAATAAATAAACACACACACACATATAAATATATATATATATATAAAAAACGAACAAACTAACAACTACACGTTTTTTTTCATTAAAGAACAATTTACAGAAATTTGACATTTTACAAACAATTTTAGAGCCTAGTGCAACCAAAAACTTTTATTATAATTATTTTTAAATAGCCTTAAATAAAAAAACTTATAATAATTATTTTTAAATAGCCTTAAATAAAACAAAAAACATGAGTTCCATAATAAAAATAAAAAAAATTATACAAATAACTTAAAATCATTATTCATTTATAATGAACAAACAAAATTAATAAACGAAAAAAGAAGCCAGCAAGTGATTTATATAGTAGAACCGAGGCAATTAACTAAAAAAAATATATTATTTGCTCAATGAATGTGACAATTTGTGCTAACAAATTGTTTCATACGCAATCAAAGCAAATTTGTTCGGTTTTTGCAGCGTACAAACTGAGCATTTGTCTGCCTGCTCTGGCCAAAAGCTCGGCTTCAGAAAGGCTAAAGCGTGTCCTACCCGAGCAGGATCTTGCCGTACACCTCGCGCTGGGTGCGCGTCTCCCTCTTCCTCTGGATCTCGGCGTCGTACCAGTAGCCGCGCTCTTTGGGATCGTCCGGGTTGTAGTTGACCATCACGATCATGCCCGGCTCCAGCTGGTGCCACTGGTACACGGTTCGCGCCCGCGGACGCACGTCTGTCCCGCGCAGCTGCACCACGCCGTTCTCAGGGTAACTGCACAGAGCACAGGCGCGCGCCGTTAGCATTCGCCTCAACACACGGCCTTTGATCAACAGTTTAAGACAGATGAAAGGAAGGACTGAAACGTGATGTTAACAGGTGCACGAATCTGTTAGAATTGGAGGGAAAACAAATTGTCGACTATTGCTTCCTGTTTGGAAAAGAGTCAAACACTTATGCAATGTTTCTCCTCAAAGTCAATTCAAGCTTATTGGCCATAATGATGCTAAATAACCAAATATTTTTGTGAAAAAAAAAAAACTATTAGGCTGAAAATTACTTCCGAAAGTGAATCAGTTGTTGGATTTGTAATTCTCCTCATTCAATTTAGATTGATAATGAATTCACTGCAAATTTATTTTAATTATTATTTTTTTTAATTTTAGCCGTCATTGTCAATTGCAGAGTAACTTTGAGACTCACTCTTCATATTTGACATGGTAAATGATGTCCTCTTCCCCATCAGTTTCTCCGTCTTCTCCTGAAGTCTTCGCCGTTTTCGTCACGTTGACGATCTGCGCCTCGAACCAGGCGCCCATGTTCAAGTCTCGAGCGTCTACAAACTCGTTTATCTGAGAGAGAGAAAAAAAAGTGATCAAATATTAAGTTTCGAACATCCAACATTCATTGGAACCAACAAGATCGAATTAAACGATTTAAACGAATTAAAGCAAATTCGTTCCGTTAAACGAATGATACAACTTGCGTGAAGTGATTTTACAAACGTCGCATGTTTGCTTTTTTTCGAACACTTTGACCGATTCACACAAATTGGACAATTTTAGAAACTAGTGGGAAAAAAGTAAATATTTAAGAAATTTAAAATGAAACATTAATTGTAAGTTAATCAAAATGAACATTTTGTTGTTATGCAATTAAAAATAATTCTGTATGTAGATCATACATTTAAATATACGGAAGACAAATGTTGCGCGTGAACAAAGAAAATAGCCAACGAGACGTTTAAAGTGGAATCTCAAACTCAATTTTCGCAAGAACAATTCTCAACAATTTGGAAAAAATTGTTCAACAAAAAAATCTCAACAAAAAAGCAACAATTTGCGCATGAGCAAATAAAGTAAATTCATTCTGTTAAACGAATGCTACAACAAACATAAGTGGTTTAAAAAAAAGTCACGCATTAGTTGTTGCATAAAAATGGTTTTACGAACACTTTGATTTACGCAAATTTTAGAGACAAAAAGTGGAATCTCAAACTCAATTTTCGCAAGAACAATTCTCAACAATTTGTAAAAAATTGTTCAACAACAAAATCTCAACAAAAAAGCAACAATTTGCGCACGAGCAAATAAAGCAAATTCATTCTGTTAAACGAATACCACAACAAACATAAGTGGTTTAAAAAAGGTCACGCATTAGTTGTTGCATAAAAATGGTTTTACGAACACTTTGATTTACGCAAATTTTAAAGACAAAAAGCAATTAAAAGTCTTTAATACATTTAAATTGTACAAACACTTGAAGCATTAAATTTGAACTAAGATAAAACTATACAATTTAATCGAGTTTGTTCATTGTGCGATTGAAATCGAAGTTCAATCAAATCAAACGCACAAATTTCATTAGCGAAATAACGAAAATGGCCAACGAGATGTTTATAGCGGCATTTTGATTTTATTACAGTTATTAAACAAACGCAAGAACAATGAACGAATTAAACAAATTTGTTAAAGAAATGCATTACACGTTAGTTCTTCCCAAAGAAAGGTTTACTTGAACAATTTACGACTTTTCGAACTTTGTTCATTATACAATTAAAACCATTAAGTTTGAAGAAATACTTAAAATATGTGCGAAAAAAAAAAGAAAAACGGCCAACGAGACATTTATAGAGGAATCAACAATTAGCAAATTTGATTATCGCATGCAACAATTTGCGCAAAAATAGCTTTGACTTTACGTTCAAATACCGATTGCACAATCGATCGGACCAACCAACACAAGTTTCGAAAATGAAAATAGGGAATTAATTTTAACAGCTTTTTTTAGTTTTACCAAAAAATGTGTTTTAGGTGGACAGACCAATACAGAACATGTAGGATGCTGGGAAATAACAATGTCTTTTCTGTTCACCAAATAATTTTAAATATTCGCTATTACTTCAACGCAAGTCCGTGAAGTTCCCGATATTTGGTATTGAAAATGGAAACGTCTTTAGACTTGGAAAATCGATTCTATTAACACTTACGTCTCAAAAATTCATGTTTTTCACAAAAGCGACAGAAGCTGATTTTCCCGCCAATCTCACCTTGTAAAACCCAAAGCCCGGATCGACGAGGTCCGGTGTGTCGGCCTGGACTGAGGTCCCGGCGCTCTGGCCGTCGCTCTCGCCATGCGTGGATCCTTTATCGGACTCGCTCTGGGCCGATCCGCAGCCGGAGTCCGAGTCGGAGAGTTCGGCCTCTTTATCCTTCGGAAGCGCCTGCCGTACAAGCAGCTGAACGATGTCGTTCAAACCCACGTTATAGTCAAAGAGGGTGTGGCCGTCTTCCATCTGTCGTGGCCAAAGAAAAAGTGGACGAATTAAATTACAACGTAAAACGTTATGACAGTGCAAATTTGTATAATATGAACGATTTAGAGATTCAACATTTGACAAATAATTTCAGAGCTTAGTGTAATAATAAAAACTCTCGAAGTTTGTAGATAATTTAAACATATAGGAGTCAAATTTAGCGAATTAACCTAAAGATACGATACGTTTATTATAGAAACACACTCAATTTTTTTACTTTGGTTTGCTTAATGAACGTGACAATTTGCGCCAAAATTATTTCATACGCAATCAACGCAAATTTATTTTAATTGCGTGAAAAAAAGTGGTTTAACAAGTTTTACACATTGTGAATGTGTTAAAGAACACAAAATAATCATTCGTTCATTTTTCACAATCCAAACAATTTGACAGATAAAAATAAGCCACGCCCATTTTTCCAACCAAAGTTCAATTCAACTTTACAATTGGGTCTAATTATGATAAATAACCAATTTGATTTCTGAAAATGACTTTGATTTATGCAAATTCGTCACATTATGGAAGTGAAACAGCTAACGTCACCTGTTTGCCCCTGTAAAAGAGTCGTTGCCGATCGGGTTCGACGCTGAAGAGTTCGGTGATCTTCACACGCAGCTCGTCCACTTTGGTGAGCTTGGACAGGGAGTCGACCCGATGGGTGTCCTTGCCATCCATAGTGCGCACCTGGATCCACATGGCGGCAAACCTGGGACAAGTGACATCATAAAGTGAGATTGTTTCCACACCTTCCTTTTTATAGTTCAGACAATGGCCCGAAGCCAGGAGCTTCAAACGAGCAGGAAAAAGGTGTTCGTTTCACAGTGACGCGAGCAACACGGCAGCTTTTTCCTCGTTTGGCCGCTGCTTTGAAACCATCTACATTTCTTTAAGACTCTATTTAGAGTCCTGTTACACTTACAAAACAGGCGCTAGCTTGGTAAAGTGATGCCATTGAAAGGTAAGATCCAACCTACTTTGATTTATGAGCATTTCTCACACCATTTCACCAATATTTTCCACAAGTTCTCCAATTTACAATCATAATTTTTAAAAATCAGACTACGTATTATAATACTTGATGATTACATTTACTATATGCAATGGTATTTCAAAGATACGTCAAAAACTACCAATGGAGAAACAGTATTACCATTGGTAAATGCCAAAAAAACATTGTATTATCAAAGTATATGCCCCAAAAAATATGGTATTACCATGGCAGATGCCACAAAAACATGGTATTACCAAAACAATTGCCCCAAAACATGGTATTACCAAAGTATATGCCCAAAAAAATATGGTATTACCATGGTAGATGCCACAAAAACATGGTATTACCAAAACAATTGCCCCAAAACATGGTATTACCAAAGTATATGCCCAAAAAAATATGGTATTACCATGGTAGATGCCACAAAAACATGGTATTACCAAAACAATTGCCCAAAAACCATGGTACTACCACGGTAAATGCCCCAAAAATGGTTTTACCATGGTAAATGTCCAAAAACTTGGTATTACCACGATGCATGCCCTAAAAAACATGGTAATACCATGGTACCTTTCCAGATTCAATTTAAAAAGGGTGTGCAAGCGTGAATAATAGCTTTAGAAAAGCTTGTTGACATCAAACCTCGCCTGTTGTTGGCGGAAATGGTGGAAACGCCCCCTAACTGTCACTCAAAGAACTGCATCGGTTGAAAGAATATCTTTATTTTGTCGACTTAAAAACAAAACAGGAAGTTGGAATGATACCTACACTTCATATACAATCTACAAGTAAAGCTATTAATGTTTATTTGCAGAAATCAATCCGTTTAAAGAGGAATTAGATAGTGCGAATCGAGTTCATTTAAATAATGAGGGGTTGTGTGTTGGCCATGACGTGGGTGGTCTTGTATCAAAAACAGACCCCTAAATGTCAAACCTAAACTAAGAATTACAGAACGTGTGTCTAAATATTACACATTTATCATTTTAAATGGTATAAAATTGGTTAATACATCGGTAACGTTACCCCATTCTTCAGTCCTGCATTAGCTAACTTAAGTTACTCGAGTTAGACATTCACAAACACTTTTCCTGGCTTTGTTTTGGTTTGCTGAGGTTACTTATTTCCGCATACAAGACAATAATAAGAAGCATTTTGAGTTATTTAATGGCAAAACCCCATTTGTCCACAACAATACAGGATATTTAGACTTCATTCAGGGTCTGACTACGATAACAAATAAATTAGTGAAGTATGCAAAGAAACAAACATTTTTAAAAAGCTATAGGTTACATAAATATTAACATACACGAAGTAAATATGCAAATTTCTACTTATTAATACAGCAAAATAAGGCGCGTGCGCATGGTTTTACAGACAATACATTTAAATATAGACCGAAAGAGATTTAAATGCGGCTCGTTACCTGTAATCTTCTTCTTGGAAACAGAAGACGTGATTTTAATTCAATGAATGTGATAAAAGTGTGAAAATGTTGCACTTTTGTTACAGTTTAATCCTGCCGCGAAACGCACAGAAACTGGGACTCGAATCAATAAAAGTGTTCAACAACGTGTTTTCCCTCCTGTCGCGGGCACGGCGCGCTCCTGATTGGCGGAGAGGAGTTCTGAAGCTGTCGCTGATTGGTTGGGCTACACGTCACTTTCGCGCGTAGGCTCAGCGCGCGAAACCCTGCTCTCGTTATCCCACATGCTTGGCTCTGCTATAATCTCGCGCAATTTGGTAGCTCACGGCTTTGCTATTACGTTATTATATAATAAGAGCATACTCAAGACAGATTTCTTATTTATAATTAATGTATAATTAACATTTATTTGCCGATTCGTTTATGAATTTACGGGTAACAAAAATCACATTTAACGTAATAACTGGCTTTTATTAAAAAACATTTTTGTCCAAATATGGATATTAAAAGTGGTTTAAATTATTATTACCCATTGTTATACTTAATACATAAAAAATACATACAAGAACAAATATAAAAGCCTCTTCTTCAAATAAAATGGGCTTTTTTAATCTGTGAGGCATACATATTTTTAAATGTATGCTAAATAAGGTATAAGTATGTTCATTAGACTAGAACTAGATCAACAGATGTTTTATTTCAAGACCATCAGTGTAAACTTTCCCAGTAATTTTTACTGCCATCTTTTGGTCATCTTCAACAATTGATGCCCTACAAAGTTCACTCGGTGTTTACCTTCTTCCGCATTGCACGAGAAAGGGAAAAGAAAAACTTTCAGTCTCAAAAACATCAGTAACATAATGATATAGTAATACAACAACCGAGAAATAAGCGTCTTTGTGTTTTATAATCAATCAATTTAAACAGATTCGCCATTTCCTCGGCAAAGGTGTGTGTTTTGTTGTTGGCCAGTTCCTGCTTCTGAATTAACGCAGAACTATTACAAGGGTAAGTCACACGGTGTTTGTGTTTCATCATTTATAATATGAATTATCCGGCTAAATAAAAAATATGTTCAAAGAACGTTAGTGCTCAGAAAAACATAATTTCTAAATGTTCTGTGAGTTTTGAGTTTTAAAAAATTAAATGTTAAAACTCTTACTGAAGTAGTAACGTTTAAAACGGCGTACACATAAAAAGTTTCAGGTAACAATTAATTCTTTAGCTAAAGTTTTGACAACGTTCCCTGTTTCCTTGGTGTGTAGTGTTTATTTGTGAATTATTTTGTCAACGTCACGGCTATATAGCCATTAAAAACTCGATGAGTCACAATTGGGATTATTTTGGAGTCCCATTCATATCAAGGACAATCACTAAAGATAACGATAAGACATAATTCAAAACATAATCTTTAATATTAAAGAGTCCACACACCAGCTATAACACATAATTAATATAGCCGTAATCACTTTCATAACGAATTTATCCAGCTAATGAATGATAAAAAAAAAAAAAAATTCCAACAACAACTGGTTAGAATCAATCCTGCTATAACAGGCTCGATGATTTAAAGGGACAGACTCCAATAAAGTTATCTTTAATATTTTATTTTATTGTACATCATTACATAATACTTTTGGTGCATGAAATATACAGCTTGAAATTGAATTCAAATAAATATGTGAAAAATTGATATTGAAATAGACTGATAATCAACACAACTTTTATTTTGTCTTTCAGCATTCAGAAGCTACGTGACTTCAAATTGAATGGAATGACTTGAACATGTCAAATGAGTGCATATATTCACGAATGATCGCCCATTCTTGTGTGAACCATGGCAGAAGATGGAGTACAGCTTACGGACCGAGGATTCGCGAATCTCGCCAAGGCGTTTGAGGTCCTCTCCCAAGCTGGGCAGGACCGATGGGTTAGCCTCACCTTCAAAATGGGTCGCGAACGGCCCGAGAACGGCCACAAACAGCCCGAGGAGCTGGTATATGCCATCTGCTTGTTTTTCCTGAAGCGGTACAGCGAAGCGCATGCTAAGCTAAAAGCTAACGCCGACAGCAGCATTGGAAACTACTTGGCTGAAATGCTCAAATTGCACGGACAACGTTTGAACGGCGGCCATGTTGCCGGTTTTAAGGCAACAGATGCTAAAACGTTATTGGATATCGCAAGAGTTTTCGCTATTTTGGTGCAGGAGAGATTGTGCGACGAGTCGCTACGAGATCAAGCGTACCGCGCGGCTCTTTTGTCGAGCAGAACGGCTGGTTTGAGTTCTTTAGACATCGAGGAGGAAGTAAAGCAAGTCTGCGGTCCTGATGCTATCGACAAATCCGAACTTACTACTTCCCAACTGACGTCCACAGAAGTATCTAATCGAAACGGTAGCCATTTGTTGACTCAGCAATTAAGTTCGGGCTGTTCGTCGTATAGCCTCGAAATTAGCTCACCGACTGCTTCAGAATCCAATATGTCCAATAAACCGTCGAGTTTGCGCACGCCAACAAATAGCGAAAGTACAACCAATCAAGACCAACTACGCCAACCCACTACGAATATTCACACAAACAACCAACTGCAGACAGCAGAAGCCAATCACGCGACAAATTCAACACAGTGTGTTAACCAAACCGGAAGCTCCCAACTTGTGACATCCCAAAACCCGAATATTGGATTTTCGTCCGGACCAAACGCTGCTAATGCTAACGATTGCAAACCACCAATTCAAGCTAACAGTTTTCGCTCTCCAGAAGCGAGCCAAAGCGACGCAGAA
The DNA here is from genome assembly GCA_038021265.1 of Cyprinella venusta. Taxonomy (NCBI): domain Eukaryota; kingdom Metazoa; phylum Chordata; class Actinopteri; order Cypriniformes; family Leuciscidae; genus Cyprinella; species Cyprinella venusta. The sequence continues at coordinate 1,764,153 of CM075887.1, forward strand.
GAAACATTTTACGCTTTTGTGATCCTCCACGAAGCTGAAGACGCGGACGAGGCGCAAAGACTACGAGACAGACTCGAACTCATAACCTCTGCGTCTGGTGCGACGTTTTCCGACGACTTCGCCCAACCGGGAAGGTCGAGGCTAAGATGCGTTGATGACGCCATCGAGAACTCTGCGTTTACGCTGCTGCTGCTCACGCGGAACTTCAAATCCAACTTCAGCGCGACCACCGCCGATTCAGCGATAATGAATTCGCTGCTAAAGCATCATAAATTGAACTCTGTTATTCCGCTGCTACCTCGCAAGAACCGTTTGTCGGCCGAAAGGATGCCGTTGGTGCTCCAGACGAAGTTCCCTCTCGACGAAAGCAGCAAGATGTTCGAACGCAACGCCTTGAGGGCCATCGCACCGGATAAAGTGGAAATGCAAAGGAAGGTTTGGCTAATCGACCAGCGTAAGAAGAAACTACAAGAGGAACAAAAGAGATTGATAGAGGAGAACGTCAGAAATGCGGAACTACAACGAGCGAAATTAGCGGTACTGAAACTACAAAGCGAAAAGCGGCCTTCTGCACCAACTTCATTGAATGATGCAATGTTTCAACAACATGCCTCATGGCAGCCGCAATCGTCCTGCATCCACATCGAGAACGCGCAGAATGTTATGATCGGGAATAACTCGAATATGAACATTGATCATGTTAAAAACTCAGCTGATGAGTGACTTTAAAATCTGCTGCAGTTTAAAAGGATTTTTTTCCAACTAAAGTGAGAAACCTCATTTGTCTCCGTGTCGGAATTCTTGCTTTAGCCAATCAGAACACTCTCTGCCTGTCAGTCGTTTTGCATGCTCACATCCTGTTGGCTGATATGTTTTTGGGGGCAGGGTTTGGTGAGGCCTGTTGAAGTTTGCAAAATATACACATTTAATTGTATTAATTGATAATTAGGGCTATTTGTATTTCCCATGGTGGTTCATGGTGCTAGGTTATTGTTTTTGAATTATTATCGGAGTCTAAGCTTTTACAATTTGTGTGTGTTGTTAATCACAGAAAAGATTTGCTTTTAAAACTTTAATGTTGACACAAAAAAATGAACTGAGAACAAAAATGTCTGGAGTGGTACTGTGTGGTAAAGGCATGTTTTAATAAAATCATTAATACCATATGACTGTTGTATTATTTACAATTATGTTTTCTCATGACAAACTATGATAAATTATTCTCGCTTTTTTCTTAATTTCTGAATAAAAAATAATTATTTTAACTTGACTATTTGAGGCATTACATTGCATATATATATATATATATATATATATATACATACATACATATATACACACATATATATATACACACACACACACACACACACACACACATATATACACACACACACACACATATATATATATATATATATATATATATATATATATATATATATATTTAAATTCAATTCAAATTGCTTTATTGGCATGACTGTACATATTACAATATTGCCAAAGCCTGTAACACATAGTATAAAAGTGAAGACATCAATAATAACAAAGTATTATAACAACTTAAATTGAAATGTACAAATTAAATTAATTGCAAAAAATAACAGTGTAACATATTATAATTTTTATGAACGTTTGATACCACAGTGTGTATATATATATATATATATACACACACACACACAATTATATATATATATATATATATATACAAATATATATATATATACACATATATATAACATGTAATATAATTAATATATATACTTAGACGTCATATACCAGGCGTCTGCGTCTGTTGATTGGCTGCTTCCTTAAGTCGCTCCTCCCCCGGAATTACGTCGCAAGGTCAGGCAGCCAAACGGGTCACTCGCAGCGCTTCCAAGATGGCGGCCTCCTTGTGTCAGTGTTACCAGGTGAGTTTCTCATTTAAACCTTTTAAAAAGCGGCTATGAACAGCGCGATCAATATCGCCCCGATTAGCGTACTGTTCGCTATTAAAGCAACGCGAGCGCGCGTTTGATTCTCAAGAACGATCATGTGTTTAATGTAGAAATGTAAAATGATTCACTAGTCATGCTGATGAAACATGATTCTGGCCTTGATGGAGCATTAAATATTATAACACAACTAATAAAACTTTCTAAAATTACATTATGTATGTGTAAATCACAAAAAAAGCACCAAGCAGGTATTCGTTATTGTGTTTACACCCCTTAAACATAAACTCTCATACTACTACCATGGATTTTGGTTATATACTAAGAAAATACCATGGTATCCTTTGGAGTGCCATCTGAGTTTTATGAATATGAATAATGTATGTATAATATCATATTTGTAAGTGAAATCAGTATCAGATAACACTCCTGAGCATGTTTAACTAGTATTTTCCCTTCATAATTATGATATGACTGTATTATTATTTATGTTTTTGTGCTCAGCTTTGCATCAGGAGAAGTCCTGCATTGCTAGTCACTCGTCAGTATGCGGCGCTATACGACAGAGCTCACGCGTATAGGATATGTGGCCCGGCGGCCAGTACGGCACAGGTGAGTGTGGCGCACCATTGGGTTTTTTAGGGGAGATTTGGGGTTTTACCGTGTTTTTGACGCGTGTGATGATGTGCAGGCCAGGTTTATGTCCAGCGGTGGTCGGAAGGGATTTCTGGGAGAGTTTCTGGACAATCTCAAGCAGGAACTGGGCAAGAACAACGAGATGAAGGAGAACATCAAGAAGTTTCGCGAGGAGGCTAAAAAACTAGAAGAATCTGAAGCCCTCAAGCAAGCCAGGAGGAAATATGTGCGTATGAGTGTTTTTATGACGCATGTTATGTTAAAACGCATATCGTGAAATTAAGCATGCACCGTTTATCTGGTTTAACACATTTATTTCGTCTATATCCAGCAAATAGACAAATTTTTTACAACATAATACAAACACAGTTGCAATCGAAACCTCTTCATGACTTCTAAGATCATCTAACTTGTGATTGTGCATTACCTTTGACAGCCCTATAGAGAATAATATACAAAATATTTGTATCGGTATCACGGCCTTCAAAATCCTTTATCAGTCGGGCTCTAATTAACATTACCTTGGTTATAAAACATCTGATTGTGTGTGTGTGTGTGTGTGTTTCAGAAAACCATTGAGTCTGAAACAGTCAAAACCTCAGAGGTGTTGAAGAAGACGCTGGGGACGCTGTCGGAGACGGTGAAGGAGGTGTGTGTGGGAATCAGAGGACGTTTATATCTATTCATTCATTCAGAGGGTTTTCATTTACATTTACGTTTCTGCAGAGTGTTTACGCTGCACTATTGCGAATGTGATGTTCTTCGAAAGATGACATTTTGTGTGGAAAACACTTTTTTAACCGCAGTGACTTGCATTGTTGGGTTACTGTAGTTCATGTTTGTGAAGCGGACGTGTTTCTGCACTCTCCTCAGGGTCTGGAAGAGGTGGGTCGCTCGGACATCGGGAAGAAGATCAAGGAAGGCATGGAGGAGGCCGCTAAAACGGCCAAGCATTCGGCAGAGACGGTGTCTAAGGGCGGGGAGAAGCTGGGCAAGAGCGGAGCGTTTCGGGCCATCTCACAGGTCTCTACAGCCACGAGTCCTGCGCCTCTGTCAGGAGATGCTAAACTTCTCGACCAATACCGATATAATATCGGCCGATACCAATATAATATCGGCCGATACCGTTATAATATCGGCCGATACCAATATAATATCGACCGATACCAATATAATATCGGCCGATAGCGTTATAATGTCGGCCGATAGCGTTATAATGTCGGCCGATAGCGTTATAATGTCGGCTGATACCGATATAATATCGGCCGATACGATATAATATTGGCCGATACCGATATAATATTGGTCGATACCGATATAGTATTGGTCGATACCGATATAATATCGGCCGATACGATATAATATTGGCCGATATGATATAATATCGGTCGATACGATATAATATTGGTCGATACGATATAATATCGGCCGATACGATATAATATTGGCCGATACCGATATAATATCGGCCGATACGATATAATATTGGTCGATACCGATATAATATCGGCCGATACGATATAATATTGGCCGATACCGATATAATATTGGCTGATACTGATATAATATCGGCTGATACTGATATAATATTGGCTGATACCGATATAATATTGGCTGATGCCGATATAATATTGGCCGATGCCGATATAATATTGGCTGATACTGATATAATATTGGCTGATACTGATATAATATTGGCCGATACCGATATAATATTGGCTGATACTGATATAATATTGGCTGATACTGATATAATATTGGCTGATACTGATATAATATTGGCCGATACCGATATAATATTGGCTGATACTGATATAATATTGGCCGATACCGATATAATATTGGCTGATACTGATATAATATTGGCCGATACGATATAATATTGGCCGATACGATATAATATCGCCCGATGCGATATAATATTGGCTGATACTGATATAATATCGCCCGATACGATATAATATCGGCCGATACGATAAAATATTGGCCGATACCGATATAATATCGCCCGATGCGATAGAATATCGCCCGATATGATATAATATCGCCCGATACCGATATAATATCAGCCGATATAATACCAATACTGATATAATATCGATATAATATAATATTATTATAAAACCGATATAATATAATACCGATATAATACCGGCCGATACCGATATTATCTTAAAATCTCTTCTAAATAATGCTGCTAACCCTCTCATTTGATACACTATAATTTTAGAGATTACAATTAACAACAGAGATATGATATTTAATTGCTATTTATTTCCATATGTAATATTTACAATAATAGTTTTCATAAACACTTCTTCATGGTGAATCTATTCAGACATACATATATAATTAGCAGTAAATAAGCTCTTCTGTGGTGTTTTATAGCGAACTAACACACTGAACGCTGGATAACTCTCCTGAGGTAAACGCGACATTACGTGATATTGTTCTCGAGCTGTTTTATTGACGTCTTTCCGCGGTTGAAACACATTGAACGATTACGTGAGACGCGATACAGATTTCAGGAAGTTTTACTGTATCGTTCAACATACCTTCTGATGTTCATGTGTTTTTCTACATATAACTCGTATTGACGTGAACTGAAGCGCTACAGCGATCGAACGCCACATTTAAGAGCATCAAAACGGCATTTATTGTGTGAATTGTGTGATAAAATGTACATAATTTGAAAGCAGAAACTTGGTTTCTAATCAGAAGTAACAGAGACAAGCTCTTTGTGATTATTGGACAGTAGACGCTACAATAATGTTTAATGTGGGAAAAGTGCAGATCTGGCAACCATGGCTGTAACTACTGGTGATCCAGAGGCTCAAATAAAGTTGTTTTAAAGTGTTATTGTCGCGTTAACTTGCCCTAAATTCAACACAAGAATGATTGACAGGATTAAATGATTAAAAACAATCAGCCGATAGTGAAAATAATAGCTTTAATCGGCCGATAACGATTATTGGCCGATACAGTTTCTATGCTGTGAAAGTGGATGAAACACACCCTGTTCTGAATCTATGGATAGTTTGGGCTCTCACCCTCTTGATCTCGCCGTGTTCAGGGTGTGGAGAGCGTGAAGAAGGAGATCGGTGACCTGGGACAGAGCGGCCCGTACCGGCCGCCCAGCAGACTGAGGAAGAGGAGCGACTTCTCGTCCAAGGCAGCCGGCGCTGAAGACAGGGTCTTCGAGGCCAACGAGTACGTCTAATATAATTCAGATGTTTGTTTTAAGAAGAATGTATGTTGTTGAAAGAAAGAAAGACATGAACATCTTGGATGAGTGGGAGTAAATCGTCAGGAAATGTTAACTGTGACGTAAACGCTCTGGTTTTATTTCTCTCTCGAAGGGAGGCAATGGGGGTCGTGCTTCACAAGGACTCAAAGTGGTATCAGCAGTGGAAGGACTTCAAGGACAACAATGTGGTGTTTAACAGTGAGTTGAGCTGCAGTGCACATGAGTGACCAATAGATGGCGCAGAGAGATAAATGTTCTGGATGTGAGTGTGTAATTGAGGAGTTCACGGCATCGGTTACGTCATGATGGAAGGCTTGTCCAGAGGAGAGGCTCGTGTTGCTCAGACCGTGGTGTGATGGTTGTTTTAGTGTGGGGTTGAGCCGAATCTGTGCTTTTCTCCTCAAAGGGTTCTTCGAGATGAAGATGAAGTACGATGAGAGTGACAACGCCTTCGTCAGAGCGTCACGCGCCGTCACTGAGAAGATGACCGACATCATCGGTAAACTCACCACTGCATTTATGCTTACTTTTTCTGATAGATAGATAGATAGATAGATAGATAGATAGATAGATAGATAGATCTAACCGTCTTCTGCTCTTCACAGGCGGTTTGTTCTCCAAAACCGAGATGTCTGAGGTTCTGACTGAGATCCTGAAGGTGGATCCGAATTTCGACAAGGATTCCTTCCTCAAGCTGTGCGAGACGGACATCATTCCCAACATCCTAGAGGTGAGGGACTAAAATCCCAGCTCTGATAACATGGAAAGAACATTCACGCTGAACATTCGCTCTGTTTGCAGGCCATGATCCAGGGAGAACTGGACGTGCTGAAAGACTGGTGCTACGAGGCCGTGAGTGTCCCGGGAAACCCTGTTTTCTAGACGTGATTTGGCTTTTAAAGTGACAGTTCACCCAGATATTAAAATTAGCCCATGATTTACTCACACTCAAGTCATCCTAGGCGTATATGACATTCTTCTTTCAGACGAATACAATCAGAGTTATATTAAAACATGTCCTGGATCTTCCAAGCTTTATAATGACAATGAATGGCTGTTTCTGTTTTAAGTCCGTAAAAGTGCATCTATCCATTATAAAAGTGCATCTATCCATTATAAAAGTGCATCTATCCATTATAAAAGTGCATCTATCCATCATAAAAGTACATCTATCCATCATAAAAGTACATATATCCATCATAAAAGTACATCTATCCATCATAAAAGTGCATCTATCCATCATAAAAGTCCATCTATCCATTATAAAAGTGCATCTATCCATCAAAAAGTGCATCTATCATCATAAAAGTGCATCTATCCATCATAAAAATGCATCTATCCATCATAAAAGTGCATCTATCCATTATAAAAGTGCATCTATCATCATAAAAGTGCATCTATCCATCATAAAAGTACATCTATCCATCATAAAAGTACATATATCCATCATAAAAGTACATCTATCCATCATAAAAGTGCATCTGTCCATCATAAAAGTCCATCTATCCATTATAAAAGTGCATCTATCCATCAAAAAGTGCATCTATCATCATAAAAGTGCATCTATCCATCATAAAAATGCATCTATCCATCATAAAAGTGCATCTGTCCATCATAAAAGTGCATCTATCCATCAAAAAGTGCATCTATCCATGATAAAAGTACATCTATCCATCATAAAAGTGCATCTGTCCATCATAAAAGTGCATCTATCCATCATAAAAGTACATCTATCCATCATAAAAGTGCATCTATCCATCATAAAAGTGCATCTACCCATGATAAAAGTGCATCTATCCATCATAAAAGTGCATCTATCTATCATAAAGTGCATCTGTCCATCATAAAAGTACATCTGTCCATCATAAAAGTGCATCTATCCATCATAAAAGTGCATCTATCCATCATAAAAGTACATCTGTCAATCATAAAAGTTCATCTGTCAATCATAAAAGTGCATCTATCCGTCATAAAAGTGCATCTGTCAATCATAAAAGTACATCTATCATCATAAAAGTGAGTAAATCATGGGCTAATTCTCATTTTTGGGTGAACTGTCCCTTTAAGCTTGACGCTCTAACACTGGTTCTGGTTTCAGACGTACAGTCAGCTGGCTCACCCCATCCAGCAAGCCAAAGCCATGGGCCTCCTCTTTCACTCCAAGATCCTGGACATTGATAACATTGATGTGAGTACCGAAGGAAAACGGACACATGATCCCCGTCTGCTGCATCTTACAGGCTCAGTAACTCCATCTGAGTGTCCTGATGGACGTATAATGGAGACACCTTCAACATTTCTCACATTATCACAGTTTATTCGCTATGATGGTGCAGTACTTGAATCATTTTTGGTTTGCCTGTGTAAAATAACTCCCGTTTTTCTGTGAAGCTGGCGATGGGGAAGATGATGGAGCAAGGCCCCGTCCTCATCATCACCTTCCAGGCTCAGCTGGTGATGGTCATCCGTAACATGAAGGGTGACGTCGTGGAGGGAGACCCGGTGAGTAACGGCTCCTACGCCATGATCTCACTCGCTGTTCACGGGGTATAAATCTCTTAAACGGCCCAATGAAACGGCACACCAGGGATGTTTGTAGTTAATTATGGCGCTCTGCCGCCCTCGAGTCATTTAGTTCAGGCAGTCGTGGACATTAGAAACGCTGAAGACGACGGCTTTAACCCTTTCCACATAATCTTAAAGGAGTAGTTCACCTCAAAATGAACATTTCCTGATAATTTACTCAGCCCAGCGTCATCCAAGATGTTTATGTCTTTCTTTCTTCAGTGGAAAAGAAATTAAGTTTTTTTGAGGGAAACATTTCAGGATTTTTCTCCATATAATGGACTTCAATGGGAACCAACATGTTGAAGTCCAAATCAATGCAGTTTCACACGGCTCTGCACTATCGCATTCACTTGAACAAAAAAATCTACTGTTTTTCTGAATTAACGAGTTAATTATCTCCGAATTACGAGATAATTTTTCATGAAAAAAAACGTTTTTGGTCTGTTTTTCTGAATTAACGAGTTAATTATCCAGAATTACGAGATTATTTTTCATGGAAAAAAATTTTTTGCTCTGTTTTTCTGAATTAACGAGTTAATTATCCAGAATTTCGAGATTATTTTTCATGGAAAAAATTTTTTGCTCTGTTTTTCTGAATTAACGAGTTAATTATCCAGAATTTCGAGATTATTTTTCATGAAAATTTTTTTTGCTTGGTTTTTCTGAATTAACGAGTTAACTATCCAGAATTATGCGAGAATTTTTCATAGAAAAAAAGTTTTTGCTCTGTTTTTCTGAATTAACGAGTTAATTATCCAGAATTTCGAGATTATTTTTCATGAGCATTTTTTTTGCTTAGTTTTTCTGAATTAACGAGTTAATTATCCAGAATTACGCGAGAATTTTTCATAGAAAAAAAGTTTTTGCTCTGTTTTTCTGAATTAACGAGTTAATAATCCAGAATTACCTGAGATTTTTTCATGGAAAAAAAGTTTTTGCACTGTTTTTCTGAATTAACGACTTAATTATCTCTGAATTATAAAATAATTTTACAAGATAATCAATTCATCAATTTATCCACTTCTCCTGAAAAACACAGAAGTAAGTGGAATTGGGAGAACAACAGAGTAAACTTACTAAGCAAAGTTACTTACACAATGTGTTTCTGATATGAATAAAGCGTGTCGTCTAATTATAATGGAAATAATGATTATTATTGCCGCTTCTATAGACATAAGTGTATTTTACAAACTCAAATTAATTGTTTTGCTTGTATTTAAATGTCTGAAACCTAAATTAAACATAATGTGGTTGAAAACATTGAGTAGTTGAGCGCTAAGTGTGTGATCGTAGGTTTGAAAGGGTTAATGTTCATGCATTCATTGCGTTTGCCTGTTTCCCAGGATAAAGTCTTGAGGATGATGTACGTTTGGGCGTTGTGTCGAGATCAGGACGAGCTGAACCCCTACGCTGCTTGGAGACTCTTAGACATCTCCGCATCCAGTACTGAACAGATCCTGTAAAGACGGGTCCACAGAGGGACTCAGGGGGCGGGGCTTAGCCAGGAGGCGGAGCCACACACATCCACTTTTACATAACTCCGCCTCCTGGTTCTTCCAGAGCCTTTTCAGGAGCCCTGACTTAACCGCAGGGTTGTTCGAGTTTGAGCCAAAATGGCCGACGGTTGGACTCGCGTCATTGGACCGAAACCCCATCAGTCTGGAAGACTGAGAGACTCGTTTTTGTTTGTTTGTTTGTTTGTTTGTGTGTACTGTCAGTCTAACTGTTCTGGAAGATTATGTCGAGTGGTTATCAAGTGCCATTCTACACAGCTATTAGTAACGATGTTTAATAATAATTATAATAAAAGTACTTTATTTATATTGGATTGAATCTGAAGGTAACCGGACCTCCCCACCGACTTGAAACCCAGTGGCCGCCATAGCAGCATATTTATTAACGATATGGACAGTTTGTGTAGTTTTATCAATTACAGACTGTACGTTTAAGGTCGGAAGAGTTTGGAAGAGTTCAACGGATTTAATAAGCCATCAAATAGTCTTTTGTTAATTTCCGCCTCATGTGGGGCTAAAACAGCAGCTTGTCTTTAAAAATATATAAAAATTTACAGTATGTCGAGTATCGTATATAAAGGAGTTTCTGGTTGATGTTGAACGTGATTATCTGAATCAAAAACATGAAATGTATATTATTAAAATTATTCCATGCTTCACCACTCACCTTGAAAGATGTGCTGATAAGTTGATTTATTTCAGTCAGGTGTCTGTATAGCTATTTATAAAAACTAGCTAAATGAAATAATCGTGTATAGCTACTTACAAAAATTTGCTAACTGAAATATACGTGTATAGCTACTTACAAAAACTAGCTAAATGAAATAAACGTATATAGCTACTTACAAAAATTTGCTAACTGGAATAAACTTGTATAGCTACTTACAAAAACTAGCTAGGAATAAAAGTGTATAGCTACTTACAAAAACTAGCTAACTGAAATAAACGTGTATAGCTACTTTTAAAAACTAGCTAACTGAAATAAACATGTATAGCTACTTACAAAAATTTGCTAACTGAAATAAACGTGTATAGCTACTTACAAAAACTAGCTAAATGAAATAAACGTATATAGCTACTTACAAAAATTTGCTAACTGAAATAAACGTGTATAGCTACTTACAAAAACTAGCTAACTGAAATAAACGTGTATAGCTACTTATAAAAACTAGCTAACTGAAATAAACGTGTACAGCTACTTATAAAAACTAGCTAAATGAAATTAAGTCTATAGCAACATACAAAAACTAGCTAACTGAAATGAAGGTATAGCTACTTGTAGAAACTAGCTAACTGAAATTAACATGTAAAGCTACTTATAAAAACTAGCTAACTGAAATATTACAAAAACTAGCAAACTGCAACTGTCATATAGCTACTTATAGTCATAAAAACTAACTAACTGTGTAACTATTTAAAATCTAGCTAGCTAAAATTAAAGTGTATATCGCTACCTACAAAAAAATAGCAAACTGAAATGAAGCTAAATAGCTACTTACAAAAACTAGCTAACTGAAATGGTGTATAGCTGGGCCTAGTTTTTGTTTGTAGCATTATTGCAGTTAGCACGTTTTTGTAAGACACTTTTAAGTGTGGCTAACTACTGTTTAAAAGTTAGCCTGACTCAAATTAAACTTACCGTACTGTTAATTGAGTAGCTAAGCTGTTACCTAAGCATACATTGGACTAGAATACACTGCTAATTCACTTTAGCAGCTAATGTAGCTGGCGGTATTTGGCTATTTAGAGTGAGAAACTGCTGTTATGTAATGTGTTTCAGAGAATTGTTCTCCTGGTTTCTGTGGGTTGATTCTTACCAACGTCCATGAACGTGGGCGCGCCGTTTTGACTCGGTCAGATTTATTGCCAGGGCTCTGGAAACATGGAGGAAGCCCGATAAACAGGTTTTCCTATTCGTTCATCCATTCGTTCACAGTGTGACAAGCGCATCTGCTTCATGATGGATCTCTTTCGCTGGAGGAGACCGCTGAGGTGTGCACTTGTCCTGAAGTTTTCCTACATCTCCAGATGGATAGTATATTCTGACCCGTCAAGCCTACGGAAAATATACAATATCCACATCAGAACATGAGATTTATTATGAGTTGAGTATGAACATGAGTATTATTCTAAAATATATGACACTATAAGCTTAAATACTGGTTCAGAATAGCATACTACACTATAGTACATACACTATGACCTGCCGTTTTTAACTTTGTTTAAAAACGTCTGAACAAATAAATACAGGTTCACAATAGCGTTCTAGAATACTGTAACTAGTACGACATACTTTAGTATTTAGTATGTAGTACATATACTGTGTCGTGGCATTTTTAAGCAATTTTGTTCACTGTTTTGACTTTTAGTTGCGTTTAAAATGTTATCTGTGATTAGTACTGCTGTACATACTAATCTCTCAGTATGTAGTATGTAGTATGTATACTGCAATCTGCCATTTTTAACCAAATTGATTTGATCTGTTTGTTTAAATGATGTCGAATGGCAATTAGTACAATTACTGTGACCTGCCATTTTTAAGCAAATTTTGTTGATGTTGACTTTGCGTCTTTGTTTAGATACTGGTTCAGAATAGCACACTACTATACTATTATGTATTCTGTGGCTAGTACTATTATACATACTATTCTTTCAGTATGTGGGATTTATACTGTGACATTGCGCAATTGCGAAATTTTTGAGCAAATTTTGTTTAAAAGTGGATTGACCTTCAGAATAGCATACTATCATACTAGTAAGTATACTGTGACTAGTACTGCATACTATTATTTTAGTATATATAATAAAAACACTGTAACCACCTTTTTTGAGCAAATTTGGTTTAAAATTGTCTTGACTTTTGGCTGTAAACGCTGGTTCAGAATAGCATACTAGTAAGTATACTGTGACTAGTACTGCATACTATTATTTTAGTATATATGGTGCAAACACTGTAAACCACCTTTATTTCAGCAAATTTAGTTTAAAAATGGCTTGACTTTTGGCTGTAAACGCTGGTTCAGAATAGCATACTACCAAACTAGTAAGTATACTGTGACTAGTACTACATACTAGTATTTCAGTATATAGTACAAACACTGTAAACAACCTTTTTTGAGCATATTTAGTTTAAAAATGGCTTGACTTTTGGCTGTAAACGCTAGTTCAGAATAGCATACTACCATACTAGTAAGTATACTGTAACTAGTACCACATACTATTATTTTATATAGTATATATAGTACAAATAGTGTAAACCACTTTTTTTAAGCAAATTTTGTTTTAAAATATCTTGACTTTTGGCTGTAAACGCTGGTTCAAAATAGCATAATACCATACTATTTAGTGTACTTGGACTAGTACTACATACTATTGCAGTATGTACTATCTATACTGCAACCTTCAATTTTTAAGCACATTTTATTTGATAATTTTATTTATTTTATATATGGCTGTTTGTTTAGATGCTGGTTCAGAATTGCATACTACTTTTTAGGTATGTAGTATGTATACTGTGTCATGCCATTTCAAGGACGACAAATGAATGCGAAGCGGTATTGAATGTGTTTTCAACAAACATTTCCCTTTTGTAAGGTCAAGCGCACTGCATTGTGGGATACAGTGTTCACACAGTGTGCTCTGGTTATATTGCGGCACACGTTCCAAACAAACCCAATGTCAGACCTGTCAGGAACATACGCCCGCAAACGCAAAAGCGCGCTCATTTACATATGCAAATGTAAACATTAGCATTCAGTTAGCGGCTTGCTAATGAGACCCCTCCAGTGCTCATTTATTAGACCTTTAGGCTTCTGGGTGAGTGTTTTTGCATGCTGCAGAAAGCAAATAATTGCTTTCGATGGCATGCAAAGACTCAAATCAAGCATCTTATTGGTACTTTACCAAGCAATTGGTCTGATTTAAGTTTATTTATGGAAGGTCAAAGGTCAAGGAGGCCTGTGATTACTCAAAGACGACAAATTATCTGCAAATCGACGGGTTTCTCAACAGTTTTCACTGTGGATCAGCATGCAATCTCCTCATGAGAGGGTCGTCTAGGGCTGCGTTGGCGAAATGAAATGAACGATCGCCCCATCCCAGCGGCAGATTCTTTATGAGGATCTATGGATGTGTTTTGAAGGACGAAAACAATGGCAAATCCGGTTTCTATTGATCAGTAGGTCCTCTGCCTGCGGTTCCCCTGTTAGTGGCTTTCAGGAAGGCAATTTGTCACGAGTTTAATGCGGAGGACGACTGGGTTCTGTCAGGGCTTTAGACTGGGGGCGATTCCTGCCGGTGTAAATTCCAGCTCAGCTTTGAAACCACACAAACAACTTCTTAGGTTGTCGAAACTGTCGTCAGCATGGGAACACTTCCTCAAGACGATTGCAGATAGTGTCTTTGGTACATACTCGCTTATCTAGGGAAATGTTTGCCAAGCAAGATTTATTATCATAAAACGTAGGAACTTTGAGTTCGAAAGGTTTTTTGCTTTCTTAAAGCCCCCCGTGTCAACAATTGTATCCCTCAAACTCATCTTTGACCACCAAAATTACATATTTAAACGTTTTTTCCTTGAAAAAAGGTGTCTTCGTGCCTTAAAATAGCTTGAGTGTAACTCGACACCCTTGCCTCATTTAGAATGCGCGGTTCTATGAATATGCAAATGAGCCCCGCCTCCATCCACTCACTCAGAGATCCACCAGTTGATGATCACACGTTGATCTGGGGTGCGTTTCCCGAAAGCATCGTTAGCCAACTATGGTCGCAGTTCCCATTGAACTCTATTGGTAACGACGGAACTTGCGACCATAGTTCGCTAACGATGCTTTCGGGAAACGCACCTCTGATTGGTTACTAGGTAGTTTGTGATGTCAGAAACACCAGCGATCTCAAATCAGTAGTGATTTTCACTACTGGGGACTTTAAATGTGGATGTTCATCTTCTAGAACTTACATCGCTGGCAGCTGCGAAGTTCGCTAGAGATTTCAACATCGAAAATCAACATTTAACTTAATTTATTTAGCAATTATAAAATAATTATTTATTCGGTGTGCTAAATCATGCTAGCAACAAGTTAATCGTGTTAGCAACATGCTAAAATGTGTTAGAAATGAGCCAAATCAATCAAATACTAGCAACATACTAAATCAGGCTATCTCGTGACGTAAACATGCTAGCAACCCGCTAGATCATACTAGCAAAAATGTTAAAACGTCATCAATGTTCTAAATAATGCTAGATACATGTTAACACCATACTAAATCATGATAGCAACATGTTAAAACATGCTAGCATTGTAAAAAAAATAAATAACCGAAAACATTCTACCATAAAGGTATAAAAATATGGTTTTATTGTAATATTGATCATTTTAAATAATGTTCTTAAAACGTTAGCAGCAAGTTAATCGTGTTAGCAACATGCTAAAACGTGTTAGAAATGAGCCAAATCAATCAAATACTAGCAACATACTAAATTATGCTATCTCGTGATGTAAACGTGCTAAATCATACTAGCAAAAACGTTAAAACGTCATCAATGTTCTAAATAATGCTAGATACATGTTAACACCATACTAAATCATGATGGCAACATGTTAAAACATGCTAGCTAGCATTTTAAAAAAAATAACCGAAAAAAATTCTACCAGAAAGGTAAAAAAAATATACTTTTACTGTAATATTGATCGTTTTAAAGAAAGTTCTTAAAACGTTAGCACACAATAACATTATTCTTACATCGTTCATGGAACGTTCGTTTAACATTTTTTAAATGTTACTACTTTTTTCAAAATGTTTTGAAATCAGTCAAAAGTAATGTTCCCATGATGTTTAAATAATGATGGAATGTAATGTTTGCGTAAGCAAAAAAAACAACGTTTTCTTGACTGTAAGCGAAGCTACTAGCTAAAAACTAGATAACTGAAATGATAGCAACTCAATTTAAAGTAGTTTAAAGTTAGCTACTATGGGGGGGGTGTGAGCATTTTGTGTAGCCTGTTCTGAAAATCCCTGAGGAACTCTGAGATTGGATTAGACGACTCCAGGAAAAGCCTGATCCAAGAAATCAACAAGAGACGGGAAATTAGGCTCGAATGTCTGGAAAACAAGCCTAATGGGGTGGCAAACCTTGTGGGAAGTGGGTGTAGATGTGAGCATGCCCAGTACAGGCCTATATATATCTTCCCATCCACCCCCAGGGCAGTTCCTCACGCCCTCTCAGGCGTTTGTTTGCTCTGTGGAAATGACAGCTAATCTATGGGTGTAAATCAGAAGGCCGGAGGATGGGAAACCAGTTACAGAAGAGTCTCTCTTGGCTGTTACCCGGCTATAATAATTGACGTTATTTTTATGACGAGTCTCCAGGTTACATTAAATCAAGATGTGGTAATTGAACGAGCAAGTGTTTATCGACATGTACGGGATCACTGAGAAGATGAAAAGAGAATGAAGATGTTTTCATTGAAATATCTATCTCAACATATCTATCTATCAACATGTCAACCTACCTTTCTATCGATCTAGCCGCAAAATGTGCTAAATCATGCTAGCAATACATTAAATATGCTAGAAACAGGTTAGCAACATGCTAAATCATGCTCGCAACATGTTAAAACAAGCTAGCAATTTGTTAAATCGTTCTAGAAAATGTTGCAATATGGATAATATTTCTAGAAACAAGCTTGCAATGGGATAAATCATGCTAGCAATGTAGCAGCATGTTAACACCATACTAAATCATGATAGCAACAATCAAGCTAGCAACATAACAAAAAATCCTAGCAATGTGCTAAAAAAACTTGTTGAAACATGTTAGCGATGTGTTAGAACATGTTAACATTTTATTTACTTTGAAAAGCTTGAAGTTATTTCAAACTTTCAGACAAGACTTTGTCAAGCCAACCTCAAAGTCCGTCTCCAAACTATACTCCTCTAGTTACGGGAACGGAAACAGTTTAGCAAGGCCAAGCATAATATGCGTTTAAAAGCTGATTTCTCATATTTAAATATTTGCATTACAGTAAGTGTCAAACTTTAATTAAAGACAAGTAATATAACTTCTAAAAAAAGCATTCCCACCTGTTTGACTGCAAAAGCCGCTATGCACAATTGCAATTAATATACAATTAAGTAGTCAACTAAAAACCTGAACAGGTTACAGTGTATGCATTGCATTGCCATTGCTCTCCGCTCACATTTGAGGCGTAGGCCGTCATCATGACTTTATGGATATGAGTTTGTGGATGTGTTCGCGCGCCTCTGTTAATGAATATGCTGACGGATCGCGCAACGCCGCGTCTGTTGGGACAAATATTCGCATTAGAGTCGCTGCAGCCCGAGATGAGCATCGCTACTGGCCTATGAAATCTGCAAGGTCCTGCTCTATATGATAAATGAGCTCAAATCTGCCGTAAAGCATATTAAAGTCATATCGCATGATAGATAACAAGACGGAGAAGCGGATGGGGGGAACTAATAGCAAGCCAGAGGAAATTTAAAACCCGACAAAATTTAAAATCAACCATCTCTCTTTATTTATAACCCTCTCTAATTTAAATTTTTAATGCCCAGGTTATTTCTGCTAATTAAAGATCATCTGCAATCTTAAAATCGCTCTGAACTTTTGTTCGGGAGATCCTAACGTCCCTTTAAACCCAAGGGATCCCGTGGCCACGTCACTCTCATCATGAACAAAAGCATAATTGAACAGAATCAGTCGATAAAATCCATAGCTGAGTTCGCGGGAAATTCACAAGCGTGAGCGACACGTTCGTTCGTTCATTATTTATAGCGCTCAGAGTGGCGGTAATAATGAAGAAAATGTCATTTAATTAATTCACTGGACTGTGTAACGTTTGGGAAAACGCCTTCAGATGCTTTTAATCAAGTCATAGCGCGAATGTGTTTAATGACGAATTGAAAGATCGATAGGTTCAACTTTTGCGTAATGCAACCAACCCAATTAAATATTTACATATTACAAACTTCGTAGGCCAAGCATATTGTTAATGCTGGTGCGCGGATCGACTGTTTGCGTCCATTAAGCATTCATGCAATATTTATAATATTAGGCTATGCATATTCGATGGAGCCGGGCAAAACGAGCGCCTTGTTTTAGTTCTAGTCTCAACGCATAAATCCTCCAAACTCAATTCCCAAGGTCATTCAGAGACATAATGTGTTTATCGCCTGGCTCTTTTGCTCATAATAAAACCATTCACATTGGAATATTGGGATTGATGGATGTCTCTTGGATATATTGATCGATACCTGCTGGCCTTCTGGAAACGGGGAAATGAGTGACCATTAGTCCAACTCAATTCAGCGAGCTCAGAGCTGATACTCTGTTTCATACAGCTCAAAGACATCCACAATCAGTCGTGGAAGTGTTTCTACATGTGCAGACTGTGTCCGGAGCGAATTTGCAAAAATAAAGATTGGATTTTCTCTTCAACATCTTGGTTGGGTGTATTTCCAGATCGGCTATTAACACTCTAAAAAATGATGGGTTGTTTTAACCCAGATTTGAGTAAAATATGGACAAACCCAAATGTTGGGTTAAAAATGTAATTTAAAAAATTGCAGTTGAAAGTGAAAGTTGGGTTACAATTTTACCCAACATTTGGGCTTGTCCATATTTGACCCAAATTTGGGCTGAAACAACCCAGCATTTTTTAGAGAGTAGGCCAATGTCATAATATATGGACACAAAATTGACATAACAGCATGAAGAGGAATAGCATGCTAGACACATAGGTAGGCCTAGTTTCTGTTTTTTACTACAAAATCGCAGTTAATCAGTAAAACCATACTAATGTTCTAAGGATACCCCAGCTAACAGGGAACGTTAACTTTCACATTTTTTTAATTTTATGTAAATTAAGTTATTTAATTTTATGTAAATTAAAAAAAACTGTACACAAAATATTGATTTTACTGATTTTTTTTATCATTTAAAGCTCGTCAAATGTAACTTCGAGAAAGCGTTCCTATGCGTTTAGCGCGGTGTCGTTATGTTGAGAGAGAATATCCTAAGAACAATATTCTTGGAGCATCTATATGTAATTATTATTTGCTGAATGTTTTCATAATGTTCTCAAAATGTTGGACGATGGAACGATTGAATGTCACGATGTAATTTGTAGGCTAGACGAATGTTCTCGTAATGTTTAAAGAAAACGTTCTTCGAACTGAATTATTGGAAAATCCGTATTAATATTTGCTGATATACTTGGTGTTTTTTTGTCAAAGTCAAAGTCAAATTTAACAATTTTTTTTTTCCACAGCCAAGACAATAATTTAAGAACATTTAAGAAACTGGAATTTTGAACGTTCAGAAAGAAAAAAAACGTTTTCATAACATTTTCAAGATAATATGAATGTTTATCTAACGTTCATAGGCTAAACCAAGATAATTGTTCCTACTTTAAAAAAACCTGGACGTTTTGAATGTTCGCAAATACTGGCTTCCTAACATAAAGGTTAGCCAAACATTCTAAGATGATATTTTTGTTAGCTGACCTCTTCAAACTTAAACGCTTCTGTTTTGAAAGGGCGAGGCTGTCAAATGTCTAAGTAGGGCTACAATAAAATAACAAAGAACAAAAAGAGGTGATTGAGCTGCTTATTGTTCAACAGTGACCGTCGAGAGACTTCCCTTCTCCTGTCAACATGTTCTGGTCCAGCCCTCATCACGATATGACTGACTTTTGATTTTAGTAATCTAACTGTAGCCTACAGGAGAAACAACTGCCTGAGATATGACTTTTCTTTCCAAGAAATAAACCCATACTGTAGACTACATATCTCGAGGATGAGGAGAGACCTGTAAAGGTTAATGCGCTGTGTTTATCGCTCGTCGCGGAAGAAGGAGCCAGCGCGGTAATGACGCCCCACGGATCTCGGATCTCATTATGGATATTATTGATTCGACCGGCCCTCCTGCTTTCACCCGACCCGACACTCCGTTTTCCCGTTTTAACGAGCAACAAGCTGCTGTGTTGCCTCCGAGGGACGGGCCGTCACACACACTCTGTTTAGAAACCTAACGAGGCATGATTTTAAAGGGATAGTTCACGCAAAAATAAAATGGCGTATCCTCATGTCGACGCGATGTTGCGGGAACACGTGGTGGCGATTGATATTTAGTAAAGTGGTATTTATTTATATATATATATATATATATATATATATATATATATATATATATATATATATATATATATATATATATATATATATATTGTTCAAACAAAGCACTCCTCTCACTGATGTTAAACCACTGGACTCGAGTCATGGGTAACTTTCTTGATGTTTTTATTACTTTTAAATGGCTTGAAAGCGGTAGTTGCGCAACTGTCAATGGAGAGTACACTCAGAAAAAACGGTACAAAAGCTGTCACTGGGGCTGTACCTTTTCAAAAGGTAAACTTTTGTACCCAAAGGCTGCATATTGGTACCTTAGTGGTACATATTAGCACCTAAAATGTATATATTAACACCTAAAAAGACATATTAGCTCATGAAATTGACATAATAGCACCTAAAAACGACAAATTACCACCCAAAATGGACATTAGCATCTAAAATGTACATATTAACACCAGAAATGTACATATTAGCACCCAAAATGATCATATTAACACCTAAAATGGACATACTAGCTCATGAAATTGACATATTAGCTCCTGAAATTGACATATTAGCACTTAAAATGTACATATTAACACTTAAAATGTACATATTAGCACCCAAAATGTACATATTAACACCTAAAATGTACTTATTAGCTCATGGAATGGACAAAAGTGTACATTTTAAAAAGGTACAGCCCCAGTGACAACAACAAATAACTGTTGAAAAATAACAAAAAATAACTCTTACAGAATTTTTGCTAATTTCAGATATTTTGGCGCGGTGCTTCAAACCGCATTCAAACCGTTATTGAGAGGCATTATGGGATTAAATGACTGCACTTGATGGTTTACAACTAATGGCTGTCGTGTCGACCCAAATAGTGCACTATATGGGTGTAAAGGCCCTTATATTATTTCAAGTGTGTTTTAGTATGATTTGGGTTGAAAACACCATGGAATTGTCTTTGTAGACTACATGTCTGAAAAGTTTTTTTAGTTGGACTTTGACCCTGCAGAAATTAAATTTTAAATCATATGCATAATGAATCAATTCGGAGCTGGCTTGTCAGCAACTTTCAATGAAGAACATTTTGATCTCTTCTCAGAAAAACACACAAAGTACATCAACTCACAAGACAGGTTTGGAAGATATATGAGAAACTGTTAATTAGCGCTTGAGTAATTTGTGTTTTTATGGTATCAGAGAAAAATTAAAGACATTAAGACAACTGAGAAGGTGATTTGAGGAAATTAGTCGCGAGCTTGCCAATACACCTCACTATCGACTGGCACAAGTCAGAGCTGGCAGAGGGTGTTGCCGCACAGATGGCAGTCGTCACCTTCGCTTGGAGGATTCGCTCTGTTCTGGAAGGTTAAGACCTATAGAAAGGTTAGGCCCAATAAATATGGCCTTCGTTCAGACTGGAAAGTGGAAACCTGAGGGAAATTCAACATACTCTCTTAAAAAATAATGGTTCGTTATTGGCATCGATGGTTGAACCTTTAAAATCCATGGAATATCTCCAGAAAAAGAAATTTTTTAAAGGTGCAGAGAAACTGTAGAGTGGATTGTACCCAGCACCAAAACACACTGTTAGCCAATCAGCAGTAAGGGGCGTGTCCACTCATGAAGGGGGAGGGGCCTGTGTAGGCTAAGAAATATTTGCATGTAAATACTGTAATATACATATATATATATTATATATAAATAGCACATTTATAAAGAAAAATGTGCTATTTATATATATATATATATATATATATATATATTATATATAAATAGCACATTTTTCTTAAATGCATGTTTGTATACAAAATAATTATACAAAAGTACACACACATATATTATGTAAAAAACAAACTTTTATCTTGGATGCGTTTGATCGTTTCACAGCCCTAATATTAATGCTACAAATTCACATGATTTTTTTTCTAGCCAGTTTGATATATTATGTTTTGTTTGCATCATATTTGTTTAAATTGAGTAATTTAGGGAAGATCCATGTTATGTAATTGGGTGGATGTGGTTTATTGTTGGCAACAGATGGCGATGCTGTCATGAACAGATGGGGGGCCACACTGATCACAGAGGGACATGTTATGTTGTTATTTCTGAGCAGTCAAAACATAATTTTTTATGACACTTCACATTAACCCCTGATGCTGATGACGCTTTAAATAAATTCATGTTTAGTTAATAGATTTTTAGTTTTGGAGATGAAAAAAACATTTTTTTGTGTTTGAAATGGTCACAATACCAGAAAAACAAAATATAAAAAGTGTTAAATATTTCAAATATTACATTTCTATATATAAGCTGCTATATCTCTCTATGTAATATTTTGTATTTATGTTAAAATAATATTTGTTATTAATATAGGCCTACAAAAATAATATATAGTTATTTATTCATTCCGATTATTTTATTAATCTAAAAAACTAATTTTTAAAAACTCAAATAAATAGAATTATTTGTTTAACATTTATTAATGATTTGGTGTTTATAAAATAGTACCACATTCAATCTGCAAGATACAAGTCAATCTCTGTAAATAAATAATAATGAAAGAAATCCCTCTTTTCCTCTGTGATTGGTTTCTGTGGTGCGTGCGGGTTCTTTAAGAGCAGGTCGCGCGCCTGCACGCGCGCTATCTGTTGGAGCGGCCGCGTGAACGCGCAGTTTTCGCGCCAGACGCAGATGAGGCGATTCTCCTCACAGATTAGATTTAACAGGGTACAGGTAAGTTTTTACATTTTACATGTCATTTTAATCTGTAATAATAAATATCTGAGGGGGATTTAGATGTGTAAAGCGTTTTGAACTACATATACTCGAGTAGAAATGAAATATCATTTATTTTAGGCAGAATACGAACTAAATATCTTAGAAGAAATATGAGAAACTTTAATTTATTAAGTCATATCGAGTCTAAAATTTTCATTTTAACTTAAGGCAGTCGATATTACAGGATGTATTTGACAGAAAAGTATAGTGAAAAAGTATCATGTTTGTTGGACATTTATTATAGTAGTACCATGTTATCTTTGAAGTATCTATAGTACTTTAAGTGTGTTTTTGTACATGTACCATATTACCTATAACGTTCAGTGAATAACGTTCAGTACCATAGTATAAAATTGCCTGGGCACATGTTGTTACCATCCAATTTCTTCTATATCATTATTACTACTTTAGTACTTTAGTATTAGTACTTTAGCAGTAACATTACCATAGTATTTTTTTCTTCTTCGAAGTGCCATGGTATATAAAGCACCTTTTTCGTTCAGTTGATAATATCAATGGTCATATGTCATTTTCAATACAGTTAAATCAAGGAAATATCTCATTTCTTGTATGTCTATATTTAAAGGCACATTTGATGGCACATTTCTGCAAAATGGACTTCATCAAAAATGTACATATTTTCTCACACCATACACATAATGATTTATATATAAACCTTGAAATTTAATCAGTATGTTATAAAATTCAGTCTATATATAGCTCTACTGTATATAAAAAACTGAAGAATTCAATTGATGAATTACGTGTATATGGCTTAAAGCCAAGTATAAAACGTCTTCTAAAATAATGCACTAATCTGCTTTTAATGAAATAGGACTATAACACATAAGCCTAGATATTATAATGGAGATATTATGGCACAGATACTTCTCTGATCTAAGATCATTTTTCTCATTGGGAAACTTTTGCTGCTGATCTGCAGGTCTGTCTCCCATGTCCATAAAGCTTTGCTGTAAAGTTCAGCGTTATTAATCTTAGTCAGCAAGTACACGGCAGAAACAATTCATGAGATTTTCGGTGATTCAAAAATAGTACACGCTTCAGTCAAAATTAATTACAGCGTCAGGCAATTACACTCGAAAATTAGCTTGATGTGACGGATGGGGCGTAGCCGTATGATAATGCACATCTTTAGGCCTGATCAGACGAGCGATGTGAATTTAATCACATTTGAATACTTTTTCATTAGTTAATGCACTTATTCACATTTCCATTTGCGTATTACAGCTGGCAGTGGTTTGCGGCGTTCGGATGAAGACATTTATCACCACCTACTCCGAAAGCGTTTGATAATCCACACAGGACTGGCATTGATTATTTTAGTTTGTTTAGGTTATAATTTACGTTGATGCATTTAGCGGATGCTTTTTATCCAAAGCAGTGTACAATGTACTTTCAGTGTAGAAAACTAGATTAGGGAGCAAACTACCCAGTTAACGTAACATTCTTCTAAAGTTTATATTTATAAAGTTTTTATTCAGAAGAACGTTCAGAAATAACGTTTTCATAACATACAAACAGTGTTACTTTTAATGGTATTAAAGTCAGTCCTGTATATGTTCGACCAGACGTTTCTTCTTTAGATTTGTTTAGTTTGCAATATATCCATGAGGCAAAAGGATTTGGAAAAGCCGAGTTTTAACCTTGTCCTGTTCTTCGCCTCTAGCGCTGTTTTTTTGACTCTGGTGAAAAATGAATTTGAGCTTTCAGGGCGCTGGCAAAGTGATTGTTGCGTTTGCCTGGAATCAGCATTTTCTTTTCCGTCTGTGGTGATTTAATAATCTGTTCTTAATAGCTGTGCTCTTGTACATCTGTGCTGGGATCTCCCATTGTGAGGAACTGCTTTATCTCCTCCGGCGTCTCCATCTTGCCCTCCCGAGCGACGGCGTCACACACTTTTCATCTCATATTTGCTGAGGTTTGACGTGACGCAGCATGTCTCTCCCCGCGGGGCGAGTGCTGTTCAGTATTCGGTTGCGTGCACTTGTTTGTCAGCTCACCTCAGGCAACTCTGTTTGCGTTTGCCAACCTTCCCACAATCGGCCTCTGTGACCTCTGACCCTTCCGGAAACAACTCGACGAGATCAATTCTGTTCGAATTTGATTCGGCTCTAATTCATTTGATCATTTATTGGACTTTTTGTCCATTTTAATGCTGCTGTATATTACAAAAACATACATTTTTACTAGAGCCAGCCCGATATATCGGCAGACCGATATTATGGGCCGATATTCCAAACTATCGGTATCGGCAGTTATAATGGCCGATAAATGAATATTTCAAAAACGGACGAAACACGCTTCAACCATGTCATGAGTGTTGAAGTTGTATAGTTTGTCCACCAGAGGGCGCTCTACACCGTTCCTGTTGGCAACACTCGTGTATAACGCGCCACATATATATCGTAGCTTATAAGGCAATGTATGGACTAATATCAGAACTTTAATATATTTAGATGTTCCTTTGTTGCGAAAATTAAAGAAACGAGTTTCTTTTTAAAATGGAGCATCATATTATTTTAGTTAAAACTCATAAATAACTACAAATGACTAATGTTAGGGAAATCTGTTAATGTTTTGTTGCGCGTTTCTGAAATAAAAAAAAATATCGGCCGATATATCGGACAATCGGATTTTAAAACCAACAAATATTTGGATCGGTATCGGCCTTCAAAATCCTTTATCGGTCGGGCTCTAATTTTTACGTAATTATCAATGGGAACCATACTTTGATTTTCCTTTTAATATTAATTAAAATGTTAGTAATATTTTTAAGTGCAATTTCTTGTGAAACAATTATTATAGCAATGTGTTTAATTATAATAATTACAATAATATGAGCTTGAACGTCTCATTTAACGGGCCGGCTCGAAGTAATTTTTTCGTCAGTTGAACACTGGTTGCACTATGTTTTTGATTCACTATTAAGAATCAGTTTAAGTGACTTATTTTGAGTGAATCGCACTGCACTGTATGTTTTGATTCATTAAAAAGAACCGGTTTTAGTGACTCATGTGTTTAAATTGGGCATTTTCGTAAATCGTACTACTCTGATTGCACTGTATATTTTTTGATTCGCCTTAAAGAACTGGTTTAAATGACTCATTTTGTGTGAATCATACAACACTGATTACGCTGCATATTTTGATTCGCCTTAAAGAACTGGTTTAAATGATTCATTTTGTGTGAATCATACAACACTGATTACACTGAATATTTTGATTCGCCTTAAGAACTGGTTCAAATGACTCATTTTGTTTAAATCATACAACACCGATTACGCTGCATATTTTGATTCGCTAAAAAGAACCAGTTTAAATGAGTCATTTGTTTGTAAATGAGACCGTGCTGGCTGCACTGTATGCTTTTGATTCATTTCACTAACGTTTTGTGTGTGTGAATCACACCAGATTGATAGTGCAGTATTTTTTTAAATCGTCAAAAATAACCAGCTCCCTTTCGAAGGGAACGAGACAATACGTCGAATGACGCAACGGGGAACGCCTCAGGCGTCATTCGACGTATTGTCTCGTTCCCTGTTCTCAGGGAACATAGGTTACAGTCGTAACCTGAGACGTTTAAAAAAAGTTTTCGTTCATGAAACAAAATTTTTTCCTCGCCATTATTTCGTGGTACACATCATTTGTTTTATTGAAGTACTTATTTTTAAAACTACAGTGTTTTTGATTAAATTGCATATTTTTATTAGTAGTATTTACTTTAAATGTCTGTTTATGTAGTAATGTGGTCCTCCTCGCCCACATGTCCCGGTCCACTAAGGCCCAGCGCTGTCCGACCCGCTCACTCGCTGCCATTTCATCTGTCCATCATCCACTCCCGCGGCTCAATAATTCATGCTTTGATTTGGGATGTGAATTAAAGACGTCAGGAGTGCTGACACTAACTCCTTACAAAGTTTTACTTCACGACACTCTAAACGCAATATTTTTATCTAAATGTCAGTATTTTCACCTAATTATATTTAAACATGGATATTTGAGGTGGAAAGATCCACATATATTTGTATTCAAACTTTGAGAGTGTGCAAATTAAAGACCCCTCCCCCCCATTTGATTTAGATGAGCAGTTATCATGTGGAGCGTGTCTATATTCGTGCTTGTCTCGGCGGCAGGAGGCGTGTGTGTTTGACACTGAGGACCGAAGCTCTTAAAAGCGTTCCCATCAGCAGCAGGCCGTCTGTAGAGGTCCCGCTCCTGACAGATATCGGTGACACGGGCACTTACGGGGAAATTGCACGGACGGCCAGCTGTGTCTGACGCATCCGTCTCATTAGAGTCACGCGGCTATTGTTGAGTTACGGTAATGATTCTTCAGTGATATCGTGGAGAATTCTGCTTTCTTAGTTAACGTTAATAACCTAGAAAATAACATAGAAAATAAAACAATAAAATTAAAAAAAAATCAAATAAAAAGAATTATTATTTTATTATATTATATTTATTATTAATATTATTAAATAATATTATATTATTTTAGTTATTTATATTATATCATATATATTATGTTACGTTTTATTACATTATTTATACAATGTATATTTACATTATATTTTATACATCTTTTAAAATATATATTAGTATTTGTATTTCTGAAAATATATTTCAATTTTTTTTCTTTAAAAAGTTAATTCAAATTTGATAAAATTTAAGGTATTTTTATACATTTACAATTATTCATGTTGTATAATTTATTAAAAATAATTTATCTTTACATTTGATAACATTTTTGTGTTCTTTATGCATTTTTATGATTTAGCATTTTTAAAAAAAATGTTTTACCCTTTTTAAAAAAATTATCGTTTGTGTGTGTGTGTGTGTGTGTGTATATATATATATTAGAGCTGTGCAAAAATTAATTGCGATTAATCGCATCCAAAATAAAAGTCTGTGTTTACATAATATATTTGTGTGTGCTGTATATAATTATTTTGTATATATAAATACCTATGCATGCATGTATATATTTAAGAATTATTTGCGCTTAAATTCTGTATATAAATATATATAAATACATAATCTATATTATATAAATATAAATATTTTATATATGAATAACAAATTTTCTTAAATATACATGCATGTGTGTGTATTTATATATACAAAATAATTATATACAGCACACAAATATATTATGTAAACAGACTTTTATTTTGGATGCGATTAATCGCGATAAATTTTTGCACAGCCCTAATATATATATATGTATGTATTTAAAATATATTTATATTTATTTTATTAGTTTACATTAAAAATTACTTTATAATTTATTATATTTACATTTTAAGATAGTTTATTATGATTATTATATATATATATCTTACATTCTTTTTATTTAAATGCTCTTTATAACTACTTTTATTCTACATTTCCTTAAATATAAACCTAAAGAAAGAGCTCAGCGTCGTCTCAAACTGCGCTCAAAAAAATAAATATCCTATTAATCATTCAGGGATTGAGATTAACACACTCAACTCACCAAACGCGTGTACAAATGAACTTTGGCGGGAAACGCTGTCAAATCACAAGCGTGTTTCTATGTTTACTCACTTTGCTGAGGAAGTTCGTGTAAGACAAATCTGCGCGGATTTAGCGCAAATACGCAACTGAAATATTAAATACAGCGTATTGCAGTGTACTCCGCGCATTTCTGGCGCACTTGAACACGCGTCACTACGCAACAAATAACGGCGCGCTTGTTCACTTGCATTGAAGTAATAGCGAATATTAAAAAGCATTTGGTGAACAGAAAAGACATATATCCCAGCATCCTACATGTTCTGTATTGATCTGTGCAGCTAAAACACATTTTTGGTTAAAAAAAAAGGCCGTTAAAATCAATTCCCTATTTTCGTTTTCGAAACTTGTGTTGGTCGGTCCGATCGGTTTTCGAACGCAAAGTGTCATCCCTAGTGTAGACGTATAGGAGACTGCTAGACCTGTCATGTCTAAACGTTAATGCCTGTTTTCCCCATTTCTCAAGGCGTCGCACACCCGAGCGGACGCATGCATATCAAACTAGCTGTCTCCCTCCTGTCAGGGTGTTTCTGGAAGGTCAGCAGTTTGAGCGTCTTCATGTCTTCTCCTCTTCTTGCCCACTCAGCAAACGCGTGGGGTGAGATTTCTGTCTCCGGCCGTCAAGAGGAGGGTTTTACAGAGATGATGACTGCTGTGAACTGAAATAAACCCATTGTAGGACAGTTTGGACGCGTTCCCGGTCTATGTGTACAGCCACAGGGAGGAAAATCACAACTCATAATCTCTTCTTAATAAGCCCGTTGTCTTTCATAGACCGTATTGGGTTAGATGCTGAACACGCTCTTCTGTTTCAGTGTCTCACACTCTGATGTTTGCCGTCAGAGATAGCCTAATCTCAATGTCTTTCCTGCAAAAGGAAATCCTTATAGCAGATATAATAAAGTGAGATCGCCTCAATGTCCCAGTTGTTGGTCTCGAACAGGGATGAGATTAGATCGAGAAGGAGAAAAGGATCTTCTGGTCTCGAACTGTCACACAAGTCGAGTTATTTGTTGCATCTCCTATAGAAAATAAAATAGGACTTCTCTTAAATATGTTTAATGTTACGATCAAATTGAGAGTTATGATGTTTTCTTATATCATATTTATTACATATTACTTTTGTTTTTGTTAACTTGTATTGTAATATTTCTGATATTATATTTTGCTTTTTTCCACATTTTATTATATATTTATTTTATATTTTTTAATTTATTTAGCTTTTTTAACCTTTTATTATATTATTTGTTTATATTATAAGTATTTTTATTTTATTACATTTTTAAATGATGTAAATATTATTTCAGTTTTTTATATTTGTAGTTTATCATATTTCTTATTTTTTTAAATTTTGTTATACATTTGTTCTCTATTTATCTTTAATTATTTTAGTTTTTACATTTTATTATATATTTTTATATTAAATTATATCTTATTTTTACATTTATGTACATTTTTATTATTTTGATTTTTTTATATTGTAATTATTTATTTTGATTAATTTTATTTTTAGATAGTTTTTTATTTTTTTTTTAAATTAACATTATTTACATTTAACTTATTACATTATTTTTATTTTACAAAAAAACTGTTATTTTGGATGCGATTAATCGCAATTAATCTTTGCACAGCCCCCAAAAAATTAATAAGTTAAATGTAAATAATGTTAATTAAAAAAAGTTTAAAATGCAATATCATAAACAAAACTATGTGAAAATAAAATTAATATAAATAATTACAATAATATAAAAAAACATAATAATAAAATGTACATAATGTAAAAATGTAATAAAATCAAAGATTTATAATATAAAAAAATATGTAATAAAATGTAAAAACTAAAATAATTAAAGAAAAATAAAAGAGAACAAATGTATAACAAAATGTAAAAAAATAAGAAATATGATAAATCACAAAAGCTAAATAATATTTAATATATTAAATAATCTTTGCACAGCCCTAATTTTACTTAATTTTACTGTAAATTTGTTCAATTTTGTATATATTTATTCATATATGATATATATATATATATATCCATTGTATGTTCATGGAAAGCTCTTGGTGCTTGAGTGGGACAGTACAGTTTTCCATCACACATGACACTTTGAGTTTGTCCCGAGCTCAAGGTGACCTGGACGTTTCCCACAATCCTGCCGATGCGGCGATAGCGATCCGTTATTGATGAATGAACACGGACAAACCCAAATATAAAAGGAAAAATCAAAGAATGTCACCAGTAAGGGCTGTGATGGATGGCGTCAGCTCTGTTTCGAGGCATTTCCCTCAGACCTGCACATGGCTTTCCTTTACAGACCCGTTTCATCTTGATAACACACACTTGGCAGGAGAATTTCAGCAAATCCTCATTCAGCAAGGGTGTGTGCTAAAGATCCTCGGTCCTCGTTATTGTCTATAGATACATGACAATCTACAATGTTTATGTTCGGTTTTCGAAGGATGTTAAAGGGATAGTTCAGTCGTATGTCAGGCTGACCAGTCGCCGGTCATAGCCGATCATGTGAAAATCGTCGAGTTCCAGTCACGAGGCGGTCAATCGGTGCATCTCTATTTCCATTACTACAGAGTCGATTTTTAGTCGAAATCTCGGGACAGTCGACCAAGATTTTCTTTGGTTGAGTACAGCACTAGTTTTTAGTTGAAAACGGTGACGTATAAACAGAGTTTGATTTCATGAAACCACCTGCATTTGTCATTTGTTTTTCATTATTTGACATTCTATTGATTTATATAATAATATTTTTATTTTTAATAATTTGTAATATTTTATGCTCTGTTTTATATTTTATTTATTTATTTTTTTGCCATTTATTTTACTGAATTTACGCAAATTTTGTTACTTTTTAATTATATACTTCATGCTCGGTTTTAGGGTTAGGGTTAGTGCTGTGTATAATTATTTTGTATATGTAAATACAGATAAATATGCATGCTTGTGTATATATATATATAAACAAAATAATATGTAAATATTATTTTGTATATATAAATAATAATATATAATTATTTTGTATATAATATAATAATATATAATTAATCTATAATTATTTTGTATATATAAATCCACATAAACGCATGCTTGTATATTTATATATATATATATATATATATATAAACAAAATAATATATAAATATTATTTTGTATATATAAATAATAATATATAATTATTTTGTATATAATATAATAATATATAATTAATCTATAATTATTTTGTATATATATAAATACACATAAACACACATGCTTGTATATTTATATATATATATATATAAATATTCTTTTGTATATATAAATAATAATATATAATTATTTTGTATATAATATAATAATATATAATTAATCTATAATTATTTTGTATATATATATATATATATATATATATATTTATTTATTTATATATATACAAAATAATTATACACAGCACACACACATATTATGTAAACACAAAGTTTTATTTCGTATTATCTCTTAGCCCTCGGTTCGGTTCGGTTTGACGCCAACCACCTTCATTTCTCATCCGTTTGTGGCCTCTAATTAGTTTTCAAGAGGCTTTTCGGCACAAATAATGACAAATTTGTGCGTTCGCCGCGTCATTGCTCCAGCGTGGGTCAGTGAATAATGGGATCGCCTTCAGTCGTTTTCCTCAGAGGCCGAAATGAAAGCAAAAACATCCCCGAGGAGCAGGCTTAATGAAATGCAGCTTGTTTCGCCCTCGACACGGACTCTTTCGGCAGTAAATGAGCGTCCCAGAGGCCGTCGCCGATTCACCGAGGGTCATTATGAACGCGAGGGACGGCAGAGTAAAATGATGAGCAAGAGTCTTGGAAAACATGATGCCGAGTCTGAGGATCTGGCAACCGGCCTTGTTATTGGGGAAATAATGATAAATGTTGTTAAAGGTCCTTCTCTGATTTGCATGAAGACACGCTGGGGCGTCCTGACAGGCGATTCGTCAAGCGCTCGTCTCTGAGTGAGTTCAGTCGGACCGAACCGTGTTTTTGAGTCGGGAGTGAGACTGAAGTCATTGAGAGGGTTTAATGTCCTCTGATTGTGTGACCTGTGATTTCGGAGACCTGCTGGGGCGCCATCTGCTCAAAACACACATGTAACATCACGCTTTAACATCTCAACAGTGTCTCAAGGTCACACGGACAGCTTTTCTCACGTTCCTCTTCTCGAGGTTCAGAAGTGTCACAAGTGTGTCTCCATATGAACTTTAACATTCGTCGGCGTCAAACTCTCAGACTTCTTTATGCAAATCACCCCAGATAGTAGTATTTTTTTGAGATAACATACATTTTGGTAAATGTGAACTTTTATACACATTATAAATAAATATTATAATTATAACTATTATTTATAATATATTATAATTATATAATAATATATAAATATTATAATTATAACTATTATTTATTTAATTATAAATAATTATTTTTTATTTAATATTATAACATATTATAACACATATTTTTATATTTATTTATTTATTTAATAATGAAAAATGCAATTAATAAATAAAACCATGTTGAATAAATTTATAGCATGTTTATTAGTGCTATGTATTTATTTATTATGACATAAAATATTATTTACTAATGATGGAATACAACTTGTAACATGCTTAGTGTTTATATATTTAATAATAAATTAATTAAATGCTAATAATGAAACGATTTACAGCACGTTATATTTTGAATGAATAAAAATACAATTTATATCTTCATTTCTAAACGTACTTTAATGATTCATTCAAAACTACTACTATAATCATTATTTATATAGTAATTTCATTAAAATAATAATCATATCAATACAAAATGAATAACAATTGTATATTTTATTAGTAGCATTTGATGATGAATATGAAATATCTTCATTTTAAATATTTATATATTTAATATATATATATATAGGGCTGTCAAACGATTAATCGCATCCAAAATAAAAGTTTGTGTTTACATAATATATGTGGGTGCACTGTGTATAATAATTTTATATATATGTATATATTTAATAAATATTTTCCTGTATATAGATTTATATATAATTTACATTATATATAAATATTTTATATATAAATAATATTTTTTTCTTAAATATACATGCATGTGTGTGTATTTATATATATATATATATTTATAAAATAATTATACACAATGCACCCACATATATTATGTAAACACAAACTTTTATTTTGGATGCGATTAATCGCAATTAATCGTTTGACAGTCATATATATATATATTTATTTATTTTATTTATTTAAGTTATTTATATAAATATTAAATGCATGAATAAATGAAATGTGTATAATAGCGAGATTTTTTGCATTTTATTTATTCATTTCATTATAATAATAATCATTATATGAATAAAAATACAAAAAAATATAACAATATAATTCATAGCATATTTTACTAGTAGTATTTTGTTTGATTTATTCTTTCATATTTGCGTGTTCTCTGAGCATTTGTCTCTGTTCAGTGGGACGCTGCGTTCGGATGAAGGCCTGATTGATTAAGTCCTGTTGATGAAGAGGCTTGAAGTGGTTGAGAGAGAGACTCGACGCCACACACACACACACACACACATCTTCACATCTTCTTCTCATCCATCATGATACGGAGACGTGTCCATTCAGCGCAGCCACTTCTGTGCCCACCATCCATCTTTACCCTCGTCTTTGTCCGATCGCTTTAATCACGCCGTCGCTGTTCACAACTAATAATAATTGTCTGCTGACATTTCGCATCCCGTGATCCAGACTAGCGACGGTCTAACTCGCAGGATTCATGAATGGTGGTTTGATTTCGTCCAACAGTCAGCTAATGATTCGTTAAAATGCCTCGCTGACGGATAAACACGACATTTACAACATCCAGTATTGCTGGTATCACCGTTGTGTAATCAGTTTCACCATTATGCAGAATGTCAGGATAATTATGGGAGATTTCGTTGAAACACTCATTCACTCTAGATCCTATTTGATGATTGGCTTTCTAAAGCCTCCACATCATTAACTTGATTAACACTTTACTGAAAAACCTGCTATATATGACTTTCATGTCCTCTGGAAATATGACTTTTATGGTATATCATATATATCCGAATAAATCTCAATTTTGAAGACAAATCTTTTGACTTATTTCACTAAACGGATTTTTTTTGTTTTTATTCTTGTTGCTTAAAATAAATATAAAATATATATATTTATATTTTTATATATATATATTTTTTATTTTTTTTTATTTATTTATTTATTTATTTATATAGTTATATTAAATATAACTTTTTTTTTTCATCTGGTTGCCCTGGCAATATTTTTCATTTAGTTTAACTTGATTTACTAAAATAACTGAAACCGAAATAAAAATTATATAAAACACATTTTATAAAATAATAAATATAATATATATATTTTTATATATTTTTTTAGTTTTATATTTATTTATTTATTTATATAGTTATATTAAATATAACTTTTTTTTTCAGCTGGTTGCCCAGGTAATATTTTTCATTTAGTTTAACTTGATTTACTAAAACAACTGAAACCGAAATAAAAATTATATAGACTTATTTTAAAAAACAAAAAAAAAACTTGTTTTATAAAACTGAAACTTGTTTTATAAAAAAAAAAAAAAAAATGCAACAATACTACTGAAACTTAAAACCTCCTGAAATAAAAAGAGAAAATATCTAAAACTAACTCAGAATATAAATAAAAACTATAATAGTATCTATAATAATTCACTTTTATATGGATAAATTGTTACTGTTTTATATTTACATTGATGATTCAAAATAAATAATTGCCACAATGTTTGCATAATATTTCGTACTATTGCGAAATAAATAGACGTTTGCGTAATATTTGTAACATTCATATTAATATGGAAACAAATTGATCATGACTTTTTTAGTTTCGATTAACATGCATTTATAAAATTCAATATCATTTTTGTGTTCATTTAAAGTGTCCACTTACAAGTTTTATTAATATATAATTATACTATTTACTATAGAATATAAAACATGCCTTTGATTATTTTTATTTATTTATTTATTTATTCGTATTTCCAAAAAATAAACATGCAAAATTAACTTATTTCTATATTTTGATAAGATTCAGTAGTCGTTTAAAGTAAAAACACTTCTCAAAAGCATATGATATTGCCTCATGTTGAGGTTTTAGCTTGGATCAGTTAATGTTCATGCCACTAGGTTGAACTAAATGTTGAATATGTGTATGTTGTGTGTTTACAGGGTGAAGTACAACAGACCAGAGGCCAAAAACACCGAAATCAGCGAAGGCGTCATTTCCTCGACTCTGTACTGGATCGATAGCACCAACCTTGCAAAACGTTTCTATGCGAGAGAACGCAGATCATCTGATTTACCAACCTAATGGACAGACAGCCGCTCACTAATCAAACTTGCATGTTGATCAAGCCAGAAATGAGAAACTTGCCGTCGGTGCAAATTTTGCTTTAGCGTAACGTGGCGCCCAACGCGGGCACAACACCTGCATACCGTGTCCCATCTGGATCCAATTAGCCCCAACCCTGCAGCGAGTGTGTGACTCGAGTCTGTTTTTATCCACCGCGGCAGCCTGTTGTGTCATGTCCCATCGACTTGCGGCGTGCCACTCGAGGGTCAGATCAGATGTGACAGGTCTGAAATAAACAGGCCTGACGTTTTTGAGCAGCAGAGTCCCCGATTGCTCCACTTGTGTCGGTTTGCGTGTCCGTCACGCGAGGGTTGACATTTGGCCTTGGTTGTCCACATCGAGGTCACTGTACCAATCTGGCCAACCTCTCAGTCCAACCCACCCTCCAGACAGCGTGCAAGTTCTGCCGTCGCCCCCCCTGGAGGATGAGCGATGTGTCCACTCTGGACTATGAGCTGCTTTTGCCGGGGCCTTCGTTCGCTGGGGTTCCCAGCAGCCCACCTTTTGGCGGAGACACCGAGCAAAGGACGGCCTTCGCGTTCGTCGGTCTCCTGATGCTGTTTTTGATTTTCCTTTTGGTGCGTTGCTTCCGGATATTGCTGGATCCCTACAGCCGAATGCCCGCTTCCTCTTGGACCGATCATAAGGACGGCTTCGAGCGGGGCCAGTTTGACTACGCCTTGGTGTAGTCACGTGACCGAGAGAGCCTTAGCCCAACCTTTACGCTCATGGCGCCGACTACGCCAAAGGCAAGTTGCGCATACCGATGTACGCTACTTTCCCAACAGGGTCGTCCATTTCTTCCGCTGTTGCGGCTTCTTTCTCAGGACGGTCTACGACGAAACGCATGACGCCAGTGGTTCAAGGTGCCCGACACGACACTCACTGTGAACTGCTACTACCCTTCGCAAAGTCGACGACTGTACATATTTCATTGTTGATGTAGATATCTTAATTGTAAACGATGATGAATCTTCTCAATGGACCTTAGTAGGTGGCATATTTAATGGGCTCTACGCACGGCGGTATTTCCGGTGTAAGGATGCTCGATAACTTCCGCCAATGCAATACCGAGAATTTATATTGAATTTTATACTCCATGGTTGTACTAAAGAAACGTTAGTCACAAAAACAGATCAAACCGACACCCCTCGTTGTGTTTATGCTTCTTTTTAAAATTATATTAAATAAACATAACTATGTATAAAATTACATCTAAACGTATGTACACGCTTAGAAAAAAGGGTTCTATATATGTAGCATAGGGTTCTTTACTCAACTCCAAATAACATTTTATGCTAAAAAAAGGTTCTATAATGACAATAAAGAACCCGTTTGGCACAAAGGTTCTTTATAGGCTATTTTTCATTCATATATTACATTATTCTCCAATATTTTGTAGTTGTAATTAAACTTAATATCACATTTTAATCATGCTGATTTTTGGAGGAGAAAGTCTGAAATGGCACTCTTCGTGGTATATTGATTAACTACATAAAATGATATAAATATATACATTTTCTAACCCCCATATCTTGAATTTTGATATAGAAAATTTTAGGGGTTCCAAATACGTAGCGCTTTAGAACCTTTTAAGGTTCTATATAGAACCTTTTCTTCTAAGAGTGTACGTTTCGTTTCAAAGACGGGACGACGGTAAATTTTGAAGACTCTGCCATAATCCCGTTTTCGTCCGCTTTAATCTACGCAACCGGGAATGGACGAGCATCCTTGCGTCAAATGCGGAACTTAAGCGTGCATATAGCCCATTTAACGCAACTGAAAATAACGATAGACGTACGTCAAACAATTTTTACTTTTATTTCCCGCCACGATGTCGATCGATCAGCCAATGAAACATTGATAATGTATTCACAAGTACAAAAAGGGAATTCGGCAACGCTTTAAGGCCGTGTGCCCACCAAAGCGTTTTTCCACGCGCCTGGCGTATGTTTTCGAATGTTTTCAATGGGGGCGTCGCGGTTTTTAAACGCCATGAGCGTACCGAGGCGCTGAGCGTTTTTTTTTTTTTTTTTGAGTTGAAAAATGTTCAACTTTGGATAAAACGCAGCGCTCATCACGGTCACTTTTTACCCAGCCGTCCAATCACAGTGGAGGAGGGGCGGGGCTAATACCACACCGACCAACTGTCACAACATTCAAACTGCTGCGGATATTCTGTATCATAGCAACGAAACGACTCAACGGAAAAAACGCTGCGCTGCCAAAACGCTCTCAAGCGCCCAAAGCACGGCGTCGACTCTTCAGCAGAGCGGCTAGCGTTTTCAGCCGGCTAAAAACGCTTTGGTGGACACACGGCCTTATAGTTTTAATAGAGAAACGCGTTTCGGCTTGATGGCCTTCCTCAGGGTACACAACAGACACAATGTGTTAAGATTTTGAAACCTCTACATTTTGAGTTACACGAATAAAGTTTACGATCTCCACTCAAGCCGTTATGCTAATGGGTAAAAAGGTTAATTATCGAAAATGAAACGGTCACCCAATCAGCACACATCCTCATCAAACTGGCATGTTTTACCCATTTCTACATCATAAAAAATTTAGTCATCAAATAACAAGCTTATCTTCCATTCATAAAATGAGACACAAAAGTCCACATTTATAGTTTTTTCAAACCTATTGTTTTTTTTTTTTCATCGTATACTCAATGTTTCCATCTCTTGTACTTTGTTTTATCTTTTCAATATCAAGAAAGAAAAAAAATGATATTTTATGGTTACACTCACAAAAAAGTCTTGGAACAGTACTCTTTCAATCCTTTCCATTACATTTCTACGTTCTCTCATCCTCTCTTTTGACGAACGAGATTTCACCAACAATTATTACATGGATATTGAATCATTTAAATCACATTTTTTGTTTTGCATGTTATAAAACTCTTAATATGGGACTCTTATTTCTAAGATGATTTAAAAAAACATAACATTATTATTATTTGTAAATTGATGATTACCACATTCGAAATTACCAAATAGAGTTTGACCTCGAGTTATTTTGGGATTCTTGTTTTGTAGGACAGGCTTTTACAGCTATATTTTTTTTATATTACTGGCACTTTTGTAAGCAATTAGTTATTAGTTTTAGTTCATCTTTAAGAACACACCAATTCTTTAATATAATATCTTTAATATTAGTTGCTCTAGGAGTATATTATGTAGTGCTGAAAATAAGATCTGGATTGGCTTGAGATATTTTGGTAGAATTCTTATCTTATTCTTGAATTCTATTCGTATCTTGACTTTTAAGATCTGCTTTTTGGATCTAAATTTTGACAACATTATTTAAATAAATAAAAAAAAATTATTTTTTCTGACTAATTGGTAAAACCTTGCTTCAAGGCAACTGGTTGATAACTATTGGCGTGTAAAAGTGTATTTCTGTATGTAGGTTTATATGTATAAACACAACTATGTATTTACAAAAAAAATTCCAGTGGACAAAAATAAAAAAATAAATAATTTGTGTTAAATGAAACGATTTCATGATTTAGGAACTTGAGACCTATTGAGCCTTAAGTTATGAATTTTTTTTCTTGAATCCATGAACAAATTACACCATAATCTGTCGCTAAATTGTTAATCGCTGCACTGAAAAAATTACGTAAGAAGTGGTTTTGCGAACAATTTACAATTTTGTTATACGCGTGTTTTAGAAACCATTTCCACCTTCACAGCCTCATTTTTGTTTGTACCAAATGAAAAATGCCAGCTACCCTGATTATGGTCCATTTAGGATGTTTTTTGTCTATTTTAGCATGACAATTTTGTGCTGAAACATTGTTGAAAAGCCCTAGGATGTCCAACATACCTGCTGCCTTCGACAGATCCTTTCGAAACTCTGTGCTTAAAGGAACACTCCACCGTTTTTTGAAATAGGGTTTATTTACACTCTTTCCTACATTTAGATATGTGTGCAAATGCATTTTTATCTCAGTGCATGCATCGTTTCAGTTTGACAGGGTCAGCGCTAGCTTAGCTTAGCACAATGAATGGAATCCTTTGTTGCCAGCTAGCATGTCCAGAGTAAAAGTGATTAAAAAAATAAACAAACCCACACAAGTACTTCTTGTGGCCTGCGTATTCACAACGAGTACAAATAGCGATGCAGATTAAAACTAGGCGATTTCCTAGGCAGTTATTGACTTGGGACTATATTAGGGGGAAGCACGGCTAATTGGGCGCAGAGACGTCACGCAACACATGAAATCCCACGACATCCGTAAACATACCGGCTTGAATGTTACACTACATGACTGGCGATGAACATGGCTGATTTTGAGGGAGACTTCTCAGACAGTCAAGAGCCAGAGCCATAACATTACCTATTTGAACCAGAGTTTACAGAAGAGGAGCTGCGTGCTTTAGAAATAGACCGACAGGAGGAGGATGTTGCGATCGCTCAACAGCCTGAGGACGTAAGGATGAGAGCCGACATGAACTGGTGGTATGAATGTGGGGAATATGCCGACTGAAATAGAGTGTCTGTGCTGTGGTGAGTGGGACCAGTACTGCCATCGATGGCCAGGCTTTACTTGGCCTTCGGACAAGTAAATTTATGTTTCACTTGTCCATGCACAAAAAAAGATTTATATTTTTATCTAGGGCTGCACGAATTGGGGAAAATGTCATATTGCGATTATCGAGGACAATATTGCGATTGCGATATAATAAACAAATGGTTTCATGAGTCAACTTGTTTGGTTCTAAACCAAATGCACACACAGATTAGTGATCATTCTGAAATTAGCAATAACAACTAAATGATTGATAACACCTATAATGATCAATAAGCCTGTCTAACACTGTCGAACAGGTAGGACATACAGAAATTGAATAAAGTTATCAAACAGTCTGCGCTGCATAAATTATAAATTATATATAGACTACTCCTTATTAAAGCTACACAAGTTCTTTAGTCGAGCAGTGAGTAATTTTCTCTGTTCCCTTTGCTCTTTCATTAACTTTACTGACTGAACGCTTTATTGGTAGCTGGCCCTTTAAGAGATCTCACACGCGCCTCATTCTCTTACGAGTCACAACTCTTTATGTCCATCATAAGACTGCTCTTATTTTGAAGATACTCGACAAATTACATTTTGACTTAATCGTGTGTGTTGATGTTCGTTCAAGCGCTAAAGAGAACTTCTGGCGCGCGGTCTGTGCACGCGCATTATACTTGCGCGCGTCTTTCTGTGAGTCACATTCGGGATATTCACACAGGCAGCGCGAAAAATATGTTCGTTTCAAATCGGTAAAATTAAATCTGTATTTTTTTTTTTATTTAACACACTTATTTACAAAAAAAGCAATTTACAAAATCTCTCGTTGGGAGACTCAAGTGCATAACAGTTAACGTTACATCGAACAAAACATAAAATAAAAACAAATAAACCTAAAATTTTAAATCTGTAAAATAGACGTAACGAGTGGCACATAACGTGAAGTAACATGGCATTTTATTTTGTTTGAAATTTAACTTGTCCTGTCGGACAATTAATTTTCTCAAAATCCACTTGTCGTTACTGAGGTTTTCACGGCGCTGATCTAGCCTGCAGTACTCGTTTTTTCCCCCATAAGGTGAACTGGAAAAAACGCCCCACACCGAATGGACCACATGTAGCTAATTAACAGGTAGTTCATGCTAACAGGTGTAATTCAGCATGACGTTCGTAGTCTAGATAAGTTACAGCTTCTCAGTATCGATCTTACGACAGAATAAAGACACAGATAAACACAAGGAAGAGAGTAATAAAAGACAACTTACATGTGCACTTTGTTCTGTCTCTGCTTTGAAAATAGACGCGACGGCCGTATCTTTCAGACGTAGTAACGTTCCCGTCTTTCTGGGCACATATTCCCTTTTTTCAAAGTTGTCCTCTGGTACAAAATGCTCTTCGCAAACACGAAACTGTTTTATTTCGTAGAGAAGTTTGTTGTAACTTGTCAAATTAAATAGTCCTAAAGCGAAGACACTCGGTGCAGATCACGCCGGTATGTTCTTCTTCTTCTTCTGTTTTTTTGACGCGTTGAACGCCGGTATGTTTACGCAAGTCGTGGGATTTCAGGTGTTGCGTGACGTCTTTACGCCAAAGTCGCAGTGCTTCGCCGTGCGTTTTTTATATATATTGTTGTATTAATTTGATTTTATTTAATTTTATTATTGATTTATGATTGATTTTTATTTAATTATTGTATGTTTTGTTATTGAATAAAGCATTTTTAAAAAAAGCCTTAGCAGCAGTGCTTCGCCTGTGCTTCCCCCTAACATATGCTGCGTTCACGTGCTATGGAAAGTAGGATATTTTCCACTTGTGAACTGGTATTTACCAGTGTGTTGCGTTCAAGTGCTTGTGTTGTCGTAATGTGGTAAAAAGATGGAGATCCAGACCTGTTATTTAGCTAAAACTATTTTAGATTGCTTAAGTCATCTGCAACAGCAA
Organism: Cyprinella venusta; assembly: GCA_038021265.1. NCBI lineage: Eukaryota > Metazoa > Chordata > Actinopteri > Cypriniformes > Leuciscidae > Cyprinella > Cyprinella venusta. The sequence continues at coordinate 1,806,472 of CM075887.1, forward strand.
GAAAATGATTTATCATAACTCAAAAGGTGAATAATATATTTTCTAGATCATGAATAGTATATATTTTTACCATTCATGACTCTAGCGGTGCTCTCCGCCATTTTGAAAAGTTCAAAGTTTTTCTCATCTCGGCAACTCGACCATCAAAAATACGACCATCAAAAAAATACGTCCATCAAATTCTACGAGTTGCCCAGTGGAAAATACCACATGAGGGGGTGTTCATGTGCATTTTCCACGTCGGCTTTTGGTATTTACCATAATTACCATAGCACATGAACGCAGCATTAGTCCAAGTCAATATCTGCCTAGGAAATCGCCTATAGTGTTAATCTGCATCGCTATTTGTACTCGTTGTGAATACGCAGGCCACAGGAAGTAATTACGTGGGTTTGTTTATTTTTTTTAATCACTTTTACTCAGGGCATGCTAGTTGGCAACGATTCCATTGATTGTGCTAAGCTAAGCTAGCGCCGACCCTGTCAAACTAAAACAAAAGACAAAAATGCACTTCCACACATATCTAAATGTAGGAAAGAATGTGAAGCCCTATTTCAAAAAACGGTGGAGTGTTCCTGTAATATTTCTGAGGATGTTGTGGATGTGGAACAAAAACCCTTTAAGACTACAGTGGCAATCCTTCTATTATTGCCTTTTTTGACTCTTTCCTGTCCTTTGTCGTCTTTGACTAGGCTATATGTATATAAGCCATATATTCTCATCTCTCAAAGGTGTTCATGTCTTTGGTTGTTTGTTAGCCAATCTGTCGAGCTCTCTAAATCTGTCAAGAGGGTTATAAACTAGCGTAAACTTTATTTTTATATCCTGACTCGGATCTCGAATTTCTTGCCGTCATTTGGACCGATGTGCAAAGAGTGCTAATGTGCCAGGAAATGGATGAGCCTGCTTTGCTTTGTGAGTTTTATAAGTAGATTGGATATTTTCGTAATTCCTTTTTGTCTGAAATAAAGCTGGGTTTTATTCACTTAAGGCTTCCAGTATGTTCTGGACAAAGTGTACCGAAGTGCCTTCCACTCCCCCCAAAATCAATAAGCCATTTCTACTTCGATACACTCGCTGAATCTCTTCAACTCGGGCACACGGCATACAGAAAGACGCAGGTTTAAAAATATAACCAATGTTTTATTGCCATTTGTTGTTTCATACAGATGTTTCTGAACATTGTGCGGATCACTCGGATCTGACAGATGGATGCATCCAATCGAAAACAGTATAAAAACATTGCATTTGGAATTACTCATTTGCAGGTGCTCAGGTTTCTCCGTCATGGATCTTTATGGCTCAAAAAATTCATACCGACGCCCTCAGAGATTTATCATTATCCTGAGCGACCTGGTCCACTTTCTTTGGTCTCAAGTTCGTAACTCAACACCAGCTTGATGACTATTTCAAGTTTGCTGTTGATTTTTGACATACAGTACAGTCACGCACATTCGCTCTTTTACATGTAGTGGCATCAATAAACCAAAAAAGATGTGTAAAGTATACAAAGTTCCCATGTTAGACAAATGGTTATGCATAAATATAGCTCAGGCTGTCGTACAGTGCAGTTACTCTGATGTCCAAGAAACTATTTCATCAATATGGCCAAATTGCTAAATCAAATGTCCTGAAGATTAAATTCAGGGCACAGCCTTTGCTGGTCGTCGCAATAAACAACAGTATTAATCAAACGACGCGTTTAGATGATGGATGGACAGGCTCATGTAAACAGTGACGGTTAAGGACGCTGTGATCATTGATTGTCCGTCTTCAGAGGAAAAACAAAAAGTCAACAGCCCTTAGAGACTATTTATCTAACGTTTACAAGTAAATATTTGGTTTGGCAGTCTTGATGCTCAAGAATACACACAAACAAAATCTACATTTCACTTTAAAATATACAATTTAAATTTTCAACAAGCTTTGATAGTATCGATTTTTTTTTTCAGCATTGAGACAGTACAAAAGACAATCACACAATAAAAAATAAAACACAAAAGACCTTTGGAAAAAAAAAAAACGTCACGTTTGAAATCCACAAATCAAGCATGTTTGCAGTACGACGGAAGATGGAATCATAGCACCATGCGATTTACTGAGAAACTAAGATTTCGTAGTCGAAAAGTTGTGTTTGCATGTCCACATCTGGAGTGTTTTGGAGGACAGCTTGCCAAACAAGCCTTATGTACCACTGAGACCGCACGACTCGAGCTGCAATCAAAAATGGCATCTGGTTGGTTTACCCAGCAGGCTTTCAATTCTCCATTCATACATGCTCTGTTTGCGTCTGTCAAATACAAAGTCAAGAGCACACAAGTATGGAGAAGGAAACGGTTTGAATTGTACGTGCGAATGTTTGTTCTACATCACATGCATATTCGAAAACCCTTGCCATTTCTGGAATGAAATTTCCCTGATTTACTGTAAACACGTAGTGCAAATTGAGCGTTTAGCACCACTCCTGTCCTAACTGCTGTACGTGTATGTGTGTAAAATGAGGTAACGCGATGTGGCAGCTCATGCAAACACTCCAGAAAATCCCAGAAACCTAAAAGTACGCGTTTCAGTTTTGAGAACCGTAAGCCGTTTGAACGCTCAACTCTCATTTCGACCTGAAAAATAGCCGTAGTTGCCGCAGTCCTTTGTGTGACCTCTTTTTTTTTCATCGTTAACAGTACAATACTTGACTCTAAATACTGAATGGAATAAACTTTGACCCCAGTTTGCATTGAGATAACATTGAGATGAGTGAAAAGTCGTATTTTTCTTCATCATCTATGATGCAATGTTTTATGTGCACTAAAGACTGAAATTTGTTTTGTAACAGCAATTAAAAATTGTCCTTACGACTAATATTTCTGATTGTCTCTCTTGTAAAAGTGGGTGCTAATACTAGTGCTAACGCACTCCGGCTAACTTAAGATGTGTACGTTTTCCACCAAACTTGGTAGAATCAGTGGGCGTTGACATGTAAGGATGGCAAATAATAACAAATCCAAAACATGGGGGTAAATGGACACAGTTTCTCAGAGCTTACGCCCTGCAGTGGTGGGCACGGGGTCAAGGGTCAGTCTCAGTGCAGGTGGATGTGCAGCTTGATGCGCAGTGCATCGCCGATCTCGCCCAGCAAGTAGTCGCTGTCGTGCTGGTCCTCCAGGTCCTGAAGTTTGCGCGGACCAAACAGGCGCAAGCTGGCGATCTCCAGGCGGTACAAACCAGGCGTGGGTGGTTTCCGGCCTAGCCGCAGAACGCTCTTCCCATCGCGGCGCTCCAGGATACGGAAGTGTTCGCCCTGGTTTCCGTGCGTTATAACGTAGCGCACATGGTGCTCAAGCGGCTCGAGGGCTGGAAGCAACTCAAGAAGGGGTTCCTTGTTTTGTAGCTGCGCCAGACTCAGGTTCATGGGGATGGAGGTCTGAACATCCATGCTGGCCATGCTCACCGTCTCCTGAGGGCGGAAAAGAACCGGTTGAAACTCTTGATGGGCTTTTAATTTAGGGTTAGAGATAAGGTCAACGATCAGGCCACAGTTGTAGCCTCAAAAGTACCTTGAGCTCATTATCACCAGCATTGCGCCTATGACGGCCTTTCTTTCCCAGGTCACCATTGATCTTGCATTCATAGCAGGCCTCTGGCGAGAGTGACTCTTCGTCATCCGCTCCCTCCGAGCCGAACTGACCCTGGAAGCCCACTCCTGTGATGCAGTGCCTAGAAAAGAAAAAGGTGATCCAATGAATATCAAAGCAAGTGTAGTTTAAGCCAGTGATTTCCAATCCTGGTCCTAGAGGTCCAGAGTTTAGCTACAACTTGCCCCAACATACTTGGGGGAATTTGGTAGTTATCCTGAAGACCTTTATTACCTTGGCTCAGGTTTTTAATTAGGGCTAAACTCTTCAGGACCGTGGCTCTCCATAAGCAGGGTTCAACACCCCTGGTTTATTCCTTGCCCTTAATATGCTGTCTTTGCCTGCATAGCTCTATGGAGACCACAAGATCAGAGACTATCCCATTGTACGGTCCAGAAGGGTGCTTGCACCCATGCTGGTGCAGACTCCACAATAGACTACTACTCGACAACCTGGTTATCACCAAACTTGAACAATGGCTAAAGACTCAGACAAGGGTTAAGGGTGGAATTTATTACAGGACCTCAGACTTTCAGGCAAACAAATTGATCTATACTGCATTTGGTCCAGAAGGGTGCTTGCACCCATGTTAAGACCCATGCTGGACTCCACAATAGACTACTGCTCGACAATCTGTGCATCACCAAACTTGGACAATGGCTAAAGACTGATTTTGAAATTGATCTATACTGCATTGTAACTGTATGTAGGCATCCCCTTCTAATTAACAGGTCTGGTCTGGCCTACTCCAAGGCGGGACCTGAACCTTCTGGTTCTTTTGGAATGATTTGGGACGTCGATTGCGAACCAATCCCTAACAAAGATCAATACCAGACATCACTGATGCTGAGATAAGTGGAAGCTGCCAATGTTTCTGAATACTATAAAACTATTTGAGTGTCCATTCCTGCTCTTTAAAGACCACCTTCTTACAGACTTTAGCTCCTGAACTATCTAAGGAAGGTCTTTAGGGTTACTAGAAACATCCAGGCATGTGTGCTGGAGAAGGTTAGACTGAAACTTTCCATTAAAGCAGCCCTCCAGGAGCAGGATAGGACACTTCTGGCATCAAGTAAACTTAAAGACTACCTTCCTACACACTTTAGCTCCTGAACTAGCTAATGATGGTTTTTAGGGTAACTAGAAACGTACAGACATGTTTGCTGTAGAAGGTTGGACTGAAACTTTCCATTAAAGCGGCCCTCCAGGAGTAGGATTGGACACTTCTGGCATCAAGTAAACTTAAAGACTACCTTCCTACAGACTTTGGCTCCCGAACTAGCTAAGGAAGGTCTTTAGGGTTACTAGAAACATCCAGGCACGTTTGCTGTAGAAAGTTGGACTGAACCTCTGCATAAAAGCGAGGCAGGATTGGACACTCCTGGCACTAAGGCGAACTCTGGTAATCCAGAGGTAACTTGCTTTTTTAAGTAAGAACCTTCCTACAGACCTTAGCTCCTGAAGGTAGGGTTGATAGAAACGTCCAGATATCAGTGCTGGTGAAGGTTGGACTGAAACTTTACATAAAAGCGTCCCTCCAGGAGCAGGATTGGACACTTCTGGCATGAAGTAAACTTAAAGACTACCTTCCTACAGACTTTAGCTCCTGAACTAGCTAAGGAAGGTCTTTAGGGTTACTAGAAACGTACAGACAAAAGCGAGGCAGGATTGGACACTCCTGGCACTAAGGCGAACTCTGGTAATCCAGAGGTAACTTGCTTTTTTTAAGTAAGAACCTTCCTACAGACCTTAGCTCCTGAAGATAGGGTTGATAGAAATGTCCAGGCATGTGTGCCAGTGAAGGCTGAACTGAAACTTTCCATAAAAGCGGCCCTCCAGGAGCAGGATTGGACACTTCTGGCATGAAGTAAACTTAAAGACCACCTTTCTACACACTTTAGCTCCTGAACTAGCTAATGATGGTTTTTAGGGTAACTAGAAACGTACAGACACGTTTGCTGTAGACGGTTGGACTGAACCTCAGCATAAAAGCGAGGCAGGATTGGACACTCCTGGTAATCCAGAGCTTTGTTAAGTAAGAACCTTCCTACAGACCTTAGCCCCTGAAGGTAGGGTTGATAGAAACGTCTAGACATGTGTGCTGGTGAAGGTTGGACTGAAACTTTCCATTAAAGCGTCCCTCCAGGAGTAGGATTGGACACTTCTGGCATCAAGTAAACTTAAAGACCACCTTCCTACAGACGTTAGCTCCTGAACTAGCTAAGGAAGGTCTTTAGGGTTACTAGAAACGTACAGACATGTTTGCTGTAGACGGTTGGACTGAACCTCAGCATAAAAGCGAGGCAGGATTGGACACTCCTGGTAATCCAGAGCTTTGTTAAGTAAGAACCTTCCTACAGACTTTAGCTCCTGAAGGTAGGGTTGATTGAAACGTCCAAACGTGTGGTAAATGGTAATTGGACTGCATTTATATAGCGCTTTCATAGACCTAATGGCCACCAAAGCGCTTTACATATTGCCTCACATTCACCCATTCACACACACATTCATACACCGACGGCAGTGTCAGCCATGCAAGGCGCCATCCAGCTTGTCGGGGTGGGCAGCTGGGGTTAGGTGTCTTCTCACGGACACCTCGACACTTGGTCAGGTGGAACCGGGGATTGAACCACCAACCTTTCAGTTTGTAGACAACCTACATGGAGCCACTGCCGCCCAGCAGAGTTCTGGTGAAGGTTGGACTGAAACTCGGCATAAAAGCATCTCTCGGGGAGCAGGATTGGCATAATGAACTCTGATAATCCAGAGTTTACCATGCAATGAGAACCGGCCCAAAATACTCTTTACTCTTTAGACCGGCCCAAAATACTCACCCTTGTCCTGCTCGGTAGAAGCCCCCAGGACATCCGCACAAGTATCCGCCGTCTGTGTTGGAGCAGCCGTAGCTGCAAGGGTTATTGCCCTGGGCACATTCATTAACATCCTGGCAGCCGCCAGCCGAAGCCTCGAAGTCGAAACCCGATGGGCACACGCACTTATAGCTGCCCAGAGTGTTATAGCAAGACGCCGACCCACAGAGTTGGTTCCCGGCGCATTCGTTCTCATCTGGTTTGAAGGGAGCCAGAAATTAGCAATCCGCATTGAAAACATGTTGCGTCGTCCATGCAGAAGGACTCACCCACACACTGGTTCCATTGGTAGTGTTGAACATAACCCTGCGGGCAGCCGCAGCGATAACCTCCCAGCATGTTCTGGCAACCGTGTTGGCACCGGTGGTTTCCGCCACATTCATCAACGTCTGTAAGAAACAAACCAAACTGGCATAAACTGATCTCAGGTTGGCATGTGTTTCTAATATATCCGGGCTGGTTATAGGGGTCCCTTAGCAAGATTGGTGCCAATACCTTAAAGGTGCCCCCTGGGATAAAAAAAAAATCAAATCATACACCATATTCCATACCAGATGGGGGCAGTATACCTCCAGAAACGCCTCCGCGGCCGCGCGCACCCTCATGTCTTTAAAGGACACGGGTCTAGTCTCCCTCGCGCGTATTAATCAAATCAATTGACACGATGGTAAAAGGTTGGAAGACCGCAGTTTCACGCGGATCATTTGGAGATTTTCAGAGATTAGAGACTAAATGAACAACATCTCAATACTAAATTATAAAGGCCGGTGCATTTCGACGATATGGGAACATTAAAGCCCAGGCTATTATTACTAGTTTTACGCTATTCGTTTTGTTCATGTTACATTTTTATCATTAGTTTGAATTAATTTGACAGACAGCATTCCCTGACGTGGACCAAGCTAGCGTCCAACTCTCACGAATTCACCGTGAGACACACAACTGATACTTTTCACACACTCTCACGCCACGCATCCATTTTGTCATGCACAGAAAAGGACACGGAGACCGATCTCAGCTAATTTTATTACGCAATTCAAAGGATAAATGCAGTTTTGGCGCTTGTAAATGTTACACGACAGATCCCTAGCGCACGTGAACCGATCATCTCTACTAGCTAATGGTAAACGAACACGAACACTGTTGAGAGATACAGTATGTTACAACTTACCAAAATGTATTCCTCATTAGGGTTGTGTATCGTTTGAATTTGAACGATTCTGATTCCGATTCCTTGTTTCGATTCCGGTTCCCAACGATTCTCGATTCCGATTCTTTTAAGAGGCGGGGTCAAAACAGTTTAGCTAACCTTGCTAACCAACGGTCTTTCTGAAGGAAACACTCCTTTTTTTGTCACAAATTTTGCATTTTGCCGAGATTTTGTTATTTTTAGAAAAATGAAGCCACACTTTGGACCGCCGACGTAAGCTACTCATGTTCGACTCGCGCGGTTATGCCAACACTTCCGGTAGACGCTTCTTCGTTGGTGTTGTTTAGCGGTTTCTTCTTCCGGTCGGCGGAGTGTGAATATCGAAACTAGGGATCGAAATTTTAACTTTTGAACGATTCCGGGAAAAACCAAAAGTTAGTCTCGGTTCCAATCGATACTCGATTCTCGATACCCAACCCTATTCCTCATGCATAATTCGACCAATCATTTTTTTAACTCATCCCTGAACTGAAATGTAGTAGTGGGCTGTATTTTCCACACGACTGACATCAGGTTCAAGTACACACTAGCCGCGCGAGTTATTTGTCTATTAATTTGCAGTTTGGCTGGTGGTTATTGCCCGCTCGATACCGCCTCCCATGGCCGAAACTGGTATTACGACACCTGGCGGGCCGGGGCTAGTGATTTAGCATGCTAATTTAGGTTTATATCTTATTTCTTCTCATTCTTTTGATTTGTGTAGCTCATTTTTTGGATATTTTTACCCCAATTATTCCATATGGCACCTTTAAGCGCAAAAATATTCAACCTGAACCCAAAATGGGGAAACTAACCATCACAGTTGTGTCCAGTGTCGTCCAGTGAGAAGCCTTTCTGACACTCGCAGTTGAAGCTGCCGGGAGTGTTCAGGCAGGAGGCGCGGGAACCGCACACGTTCGGCTGATTGCTGCATTCGTTGTTGTCTAAGAGATGAAGCATGGGGGCAATTTTAGCTCCAAATGACCTGCTCAATTATTTAGGCTCTGGGCTAGGGCACGGTTTGAGTCCATATCACTCACCTATGCAAGCCGTCTGGTGCTGCGTGAAGCCCGTGGGGCATTTACAGGTGAAACCACCGATGGTGTTGACGCATAGGAACTGACAGTTGTGTTGCTTGGTTGAGCACTCGTCCAAATCTGGGGCAAAGTAAGTAATGGAGTCAAACCAAAATTTATTCAGACACATTTTCTCATCACAATTTAGTCACTATATTTTAGAAAATGGTATTAAAATATGACAAGAAGAGTTCATCTAGACTCTCCCAGATGAAATATGTTGAATAATACCAATTTAGGTCAAGTTACCAAGCAATGTTTCAAGTCGTTCAGTGTGGTTGCATTAGCAATATGCTAAATTTGAATAAATTGTGCTCCCAAATTTGTATAAATGTTACTGGTGTTCACTATATGAAGACTTTACTCTTTACTTTATTGTGCTCTCACTTACATAAATGAACTATAGTATGGAAGCTTGTTTCCGCCACTGAATAAAAAAATAAAAAATAATTGTGACTTTTTATCTCACAATTCTGACTTTTTTTCTCACAATTGCAAGTTTATATCTCGCAATCCTGACTATTTCTTACAATTGCGAGTTATAAAGTCAGAATTGCGACTTTTTATCTCACAATTCGGACTTTTTTTCTCACAATTGCGAGTTTACATCTCGCAATTCTGACTTTCTAACACATAATTGCGAGTTTATATGTCGAAATTCTGACATCTTTTCTCAGAATTGTGAGATAAACTCGCAATTGCGACTTATCAGGCCAATTCTAAGGGGAAAAAAACTAGTATAAATCTCACAATTCTGACATTTTATCTCACATTTCTGACTTTATAACACGCAATTACGACTTTATATCTCGCAATTCTGACTATAAGTCGCAATTCTGACTTTATAACTCGCAATTCTGACTTTATAAGTCGCAATTCTGACTTTATATCACACAATTCTGACATTATATCTTGCAATTGCGACTTTATATCACAAAATTCTGACTTTATATCTCGCAATTGTGAGATAAAAAGTCGCAGTTACCTTTTATATTTTTCATTCTATGGCGGAAACAATCTTCCATACTATAGTGTCCTGCACACACTAGTAAAAATATATCTGGTGTCTGAATAATTTTAGTTTTGACTGTATTTCATATTAGCACGTTTTAACGTTGGGATGGATTATTACTAGGACTAGATGTTATCCCGACAAGTACGAATGGTACCCATGAATTATAAACTAACCTTTGCAGGTCTTCCCATCAGGCTGTAGGATGTATCCTCTGGGACACGAGCACAGGTAACTGCCTTCAGTGTTCTTGCACAAGAAGTTACACGGTTTCGGCGACAGAGAGCATTCGTCCTGATCTAATTGAAAGGCATGAAGCATTTCAATATTTAGCTGATATTGCATCGAAAAACAGGCTTAATGTGGGTTACAGTGAGCGAGCACAACGTACCGACACAGGAAGTGCTAGTAAAGTCATCGGTGTAACCCACGTTGCAATGGCAGCGGAAGGAGCCGACACTGTTGATGCACTGGCCGTTCTTACACAGGTCGGGCATCACCTCACACTCGTTGATGTCTGCAAAACACATCCAATATGGTAAAAACATCCACATAAACATTTCAAATCTACCAAAGGAATGGATATTAAACATCTTTTGCACTTAAAAACACTATTTTAGTATTGCTAATGATCAAATAAATGTAGTTGATGAATTAATCAGCAATAAATTTAAAATAGAAATATTATTATCATAAAAAGATTATTATTATAAGATTAGATTATTATTATAATATTATAAATATTATAAGATATTATTATATAAAAAAAGATAAATAAAGATAAAAAGATAAATATACATATTAAAATATATTTCTAAAATTGTACATGTACATTACTGGTAAAATTTATTCACATTAAAATCTACCAAAGAAACGGCTACACTTTGTATAATTTGTCTAAATATTAGTATTATGATGAATAATTTATTTATACAACCCTATTATTCTAGCCCGAATGCATGAATGTGAACATTAATAATTAAATAATTAAATATGAAAAGTAATACATATTTTCAATATTTATATATATTTTACATTTAAATATTTCAAAATAATATTTTTTTTGTCCAAAAATTATTATAATGATTGATTTTTAAAATGCATGAATGTGAACATTCATTATTACTGTAAACATCTATTTACTAAATACATCATCTATTTAATAAATACATGCAAATATTATAAAAATATAAAAATATATAAAATATATTTTTATAATATAATTTTATAATAATATAATTTTTTTATAATATATAAAAAATGTGTTAATTTTATTTGAATAATTTATTATTATAAAATAATTTTTAAAAATGCATGTATGAAAAAATTCATAAATATGCGTTAAATATGGTAAGTAATATTTCCTAAATTGATCTATTTAACAAATACATTCAAATATTCCAATAATAATTGATCATTTTAGTCCACGTATTGTTTTTACATGATAAAAAATTATTATAACAGTTTATTATTCTATATCTAAAAAATGCTTTAAATGTAAATATTCACAATTATAAATATGAAACCTAGTACAGATCTATTTA